>OY282391.1:7827142-9030000 GCA_958295455.1 Coleophora deauratella | reverse complement strand
TTGTCAGAAATAATAAAAGGTTGTTCTCGCAAATGAAGGAATTTTACTCCAAGCTCTTCAACCTTAGGAACAGGGACAGGTTAGCCCTACCTGTAACAAAACTGCATCTGGTAAGCTCAAGTACATACCACATGTCCATAATTTTTTTTAATAAAGTGCCCCTCCGAATAATGTATCGATTCAGAACCATTATTTGTAAATAAATTTTAAGAGTACTTATTAATTAGGGAATGTTTTTACACGATGGACGAGTTTTTCGAGAGTAAAGAATAAATATTGCATGTTAAACAGTGTATATTATTAATAGTGTCATTTTTTATAAATTAATAAAATGTAATTATCTTATGTAATAATTCTGACATTTATGTGTATTATTTTTAATGTAATTAAATATTTGTATACTTAATTTAATTTTATGCTGAATTTTTTAAGCTATTGATTTGTAATTTTTTTTGTATCTGTAATTTATGTTTTCTTAATCGAAATTATGCTCTAATTACCCGACTACGGCGAAGCAAAAAGGAGGGTTTTGATTTATATATTGGTAATGTAATAATAATAATGATACGATAATGATATTTCTATGCTTAAGTATATTGTGGTGCCCTCACAGGGTTCATGCGCAAGTGTTCCTATTTTTGTATTAAGACCTGTAAAACCGCATGAAACAATAAATGAATTGAAATTGAAATCTTACGGTCGTTTTAGTAATTTTTAGGTTTTGGAAGGTTAGCCGGTTAGTTAGCTAACTCCAAATGAGTCCTAGTTTCACCACCCGAGAGGAATACGAGCAATTTCCAGTCACTCTGTATAATCAAGCGAAATGGTCGTGGCTTAGTGCGGCTTGGCTAATCGCGTTTATCACGCAGTTAACTGACTACAGAAACGGTGATAACCTTGATGGGTTTGACTGTGAGTGGCATTTATCTCGACCGTTTCCATGCTTTGCAAGGCACGTTATAACGGTTTAACCAGTAGCTATCATAGTGCCAGTGGCTATCACTAGATTGCAGTCGTTAAGTCATGTCGGATGCCTTTTGGGCGACTTGAAAACTTCCGATACTAGGGTTTGCCACTAGCCCCACATCGGACTGGCATGGCCATCACATATTCGGACTTGGCCCACATGTGTGGAGTAAAGCCTATCCTTCCCTAGGTACGGGAACAGATCCGGGCCCCGGCAGTGGGGACGATATGTAACTTTGTTAAGTCTCTTGCTTATGGTTGGCTAATACACCATGTAACAAAAATGTAGCCATTCTTTAGGTTAGATCTTACTCCTGAAAGTCAACTTCAACATTGCTTTACTGAAGTAGCCAAAATATGCGAATTTTCGTACAATCTCCAATCAATCAGCTATTGATTTGTATGATAAATCTTTTTTGTTATATTAGCAAAGTCGTAGTTTTTCAGTTTCAGCCCTTCTTAAGGTGTTTCTAGAATTTTTGTTAAACCCTATCATCTGGTTGACTGTTAATAGTTAATACCTAATGTGCAAGTACAGTTTTGTATCTCATTAGGAATAAATTCTGGTAGCGTGGGGAGTTGGACGTTAACGTTTAACTGCTAAAGAGTTTGGGGTGTTGAAAGAAACACACTATACGGTAAGTCCGTACAGGTCTTTCTTATGTTACCTTTACCAGGTAAGGCTTACCTGAACTAAGATGATAGGACCACCATTTCCATATAATAGAGGGCTGATATAACTGAATAGCTTATCGAACCACATCTCAACTTCTCTCATAAAATCTGTAAACAAGTACAAGATAACAGAAATTATGGCGAATAATTGGCCACATATTTTAATAACTCTCACGTCTTTTTACTACTAACCTATGTCCGTAGTTCGCAATGTGTGGATATTTGCTTAGGAGCCAGTATGGAAGACCACCCTGTGAAAGTAATAATTTTCAAATTAACATCATATTCAAATCGCGTGGATACATACAGAGTGTAACAGAAAGGTGTGACAATACTTCAAGGTTGGCTTTTACCCATCAAACAAGCTGAACAAGTTTTGTTCTACAACTTTGTTGAAATCGCAAAAATTTTTTTGGACTTTTCATACAAACTTGGTTCGCCAGCTGATCGATTTGTATGATAAGACCAAAAAAAATTTTGCGATTTCAACAAAGTTGTAGAACAAAAGTTGTTCAGTTTGATAGGTATGGATGGCCAACCTTGAAGTATTGTCACACCTTTCTGTTACACCCTATATATCAATATGCAACAAGTACATTGGAGCGATTAAGTTTTCATTTGTTTTTGTTTAACATAAGTGCGACATTCTTTAAAGCGCACAGTTTTCCATTTGCCGAGATAACGATCAAAGGCGCTAGCGCACAGCGTACATCATAGTAGGTTCATTCGGTTCATATTAAAATTGCTTTACTTTTCTTATTTCTCGATGCCTTTTAAGAATTTTAATGAATCAAATAATAATTATACAAATGTGAGGAGCTTGCTCAGATAATAGAGTATATCTATGTAGGAACGCAACTTTTGCTGGATCACAAATTACATGATAGTTCTGCTGGGGTATCCGGCGTGAGGACTCCGGGTAGACCTGGTCTCACCCATTCGTCCACGACGTTTTAATTATTTTTTTATTTTCTTAATCTTTTCATGTATAATTTTTCATGTCAGCCACCCAGCATGTAGTTATATTCTTCATTCTAAAGAAGACTGACCAGATCTCTTTTAGCGCAGATGTAGGGCCCGGGTCGCAGAAGCACCAGCAAGCCTTCTTCAGCAGCGGTCTGCACAAACTCTGCGACATCATGATCTCCAGTGAATTTGTACTGCCTGTCTTCTGTCTCATGGAAACTCCATTCGGCATACCTAAAATAAGCCAACTAGAAATACTTAGCTGCAATTTATAGCTATTATTATTATACCTGCCTTACGTCGAGTGACAACATCAGAACCAGCAGACCGCTTTGGCTACACTTATGTGGTACCTAACAATCAATGAAATAGACATACATACACATACATTACATACTTGTTCATGAAAAATATTTTTAGGCAGTTTAGTTTAGGCAGTCGGGTAAAAATATAGAAAATTTATGAAACACTATTAATTAAGCCACCGTGCAGATGATTATGTCATACACTCTTAATTTGCTTCGTTTTCACGAGGATCCGTCTGTTGACATGGATTCACCTAATCAAGGATAAAACAACTACTGAATAATTCATTCCTGTAGAAATGTTTTCCTATATCATGAGTAGAAAATTCTTATTTACAGTAGAGAGAAACATTTACGTAGAAACAGCGTTAAGTCCAGCAGCCTTCATTTTCCGCAAAATATCTCTCCAATACTCCGACGGTGAGCGAAAGTAGTGGAAGGAGCCAGCTATGATGCGAAATTGTTTGTTGTCCAACATGAATTCGTCGCCAACTATTCTGATACTGCGGTTTCTGCCGATCTAAAACGTAATTTGGAATCAAGTTTAATAACGGCTCCTAAAGCTTAACATCAGGTGGACTATGTAGCCAAGCTTGTAGAAAGCTGCTGGATGTGAAAGTCTATGGGGGAGGCCTTTGTTCAGCAGGGAACGTCATCCGGCTAATAATGACTATATGTATGTTAAAATATAAATTTTATTTTAGAAAAAAAATGTGTAATACTAGTTTGGGATTAAAGTAACCAAAACCTGCATAACATTTTCAGGAAAAGGGTTAAAATTGGCACAGCTAAGCAAATGGCTTTAAAAAAATCCTTAATCCTTAATTATTTTAGGTGTTTATATGCCAAGTGCGTTTTTATTCCACGTCCAAACGAAACATTTGATCTACGTGATTTTTTCGTTAACTGTGAGAACAAATCCTTTAGCACTAAATCAAAAATTACTATGATCAAAAAATACTATGGGGAGTGCTCCGAGGAACTGTTCGGATTTATCCCTGCCGCCTCTTTTCGCCATCGTTCTACGCGACAAAACTTTCATCCCCATCACTTAGATGGTTGGCAGTCCACAACTATGTGTTTCACTAGAAACTTTCTGCCTCGCACAAGCAAACTGTGTAATGAATTTGTCGCCTGCGGTCATTATCAAACCATCATGAAAAGAGCCTACTCCCATTTCAAAGGCCGGCACCGCACTTGTGACTCCTCTAGTGTTGCAGGTGTCTATGGGCGGCGGTAATCGCTTACCATCAGGTGATCCGTCTGCTCGTTTGCCACATATGCCATAAAAAAATATATTAAAAATATATTTAATACCTGAGATGAACTTGATCTTCGTTTAAAATACGGACCTAACTGTACACATCAATTGTACCACGGGTAATATTAGTTACTTTTGAACATAACAATTAAAATATTAATCCAATTTATGGAGTCGTCAAACTTACTTATCTAAAAGCCCGCCCCAAGTCGCACCCGGTGGGAACGTCCCCATTACGCTGGCCGCGTTTCCACACTGGATGGCCAGTGCGATGCGTTGCACCAGGTACGACTCGGCGCGGGGGTCTCCCGTACTCTCGCGCAACCTCCTCCCCAGCTCCCTCACAAACGTTTTGTCTCCACGGAGAGCGGCACAAACGCGTACGCCAGTTTCAACTCCGCATATTTGGTATGTTTAAACTTTGCTCGTGCCTCCGCGGCCGCTCCCACCGTCCGAACAGTCCGGCTGAGATTGGAGGCGGCGTACGTGCAGGAACATGTGGCATCCCATATAAGGGACCTACCTTTCGCCCACGGTATCAAGGTGAGGCCGTCTGGCTTCTTGCCGTCACTCCGGCTTAATCCTGGGGGCTCCAGTATACTGGGGATGTTGGCAGACACCAGGGCGCGACGCACGACTTCATTTACCGCGTGATGGCGAGAAAACCTGCCCGCGCTTTTAGCACAACTGAGACCGTGTCGCCCGCTACAATCCACCGCCACCCCACATTTGCACTGGTGTGGCTCGCAAATCTTACATCCGAGCCTGAACCCGACGGCCACCCTTAGGGTATCATTATCCAGTAAGGTGCAAAGCTGGGGCAGCGGCAATGTGTGCAGCCACGCTCCCGACTCACGTTTGGAGACAGCCCCGATGCGCGCCAAATCAGCCCCGGTTGACCGTGTGACCAAGCCTTCTAGGACGCTTTTCGAGTGAACGTCATTCCAGCTTCGTTGCGAGTCAAGTTTTTCTGCTGGAGGTGTAAGGGAGAGAAGCGCCGTTAGGGCCTCGCCACGGAACGGAATCTCAACACTGTCTCCATAAGAGGGAAGAATAGCAGCGACGAGTGTTGAAACTCGGGTAATAGGCGAATCGCACCCTGAGGCGGTTTCCAACCGCGGCGGCAGCCGCCGCGGTTAGAAAATGTACTAGAAATGTATGTAGCCGCGGCGGCTACCGCCTGGTACGCGGTTGCCCGCCAACCGGTTTTCATACATTTCTAGCCGCCGCGGTTGGAAACCGTCTCCCGTGTGATAATCGCCATAGTCTCTGGAGTAATCTCTAGAACTACTGAAGCGATTCAATTTTTTTTTCTAATATAAACTACATTATCCCTAAGTAATATAGGCTATGTACAAATTATAACTACGATGACAAGTAATATAGGCTATGTAAAAATTATATCTACGATGTCGAAGTCACGGACGCAAATATATAAATAATACAAAATGGTAGTACTTCTACTGGATGCTTGTCGCTAGAAGTTTATCCTGTAGTAAAGATGAACGTAGAGTACGGTGGCTGGTGGTAAGATGATTTGCACCAAATTAGAAAGAAGACGATTTTGAGATGACTGGTAGGAAAAACTTAAATTGAAAGTCGCAATAATCGCAGGAGCGAGGCAGGAGTGACTAAAAGTACAATTAAAACATAGTGATTTAGAAAAGGTTTACCGGAGAAATATAGTTGTTCCAGTTTAGTTGGTAGTATGTATTAGAAGACTCCTTTAAGTAACGTTTGTCGTAAAAAAAGTGCAGCAGAATGTAGATCACTACCACGATCACAAAAATAACAAAGTTTTTACTGGTTAAATGCATAGTGCAAACATAACACTACATACACTAAATTAATAACCGCGATAATATATTCTATATTTTTTCTATTATTCGTTCATTTTTAACTTGATGGCAACCAACTTTTTTATGGTTAACTTATGTACTTGTGTCATTATCAAAAAACAAAGTAAAAACTCTACCTACCAAAAAAAAATACAGATATAGATTAGGTACTAAGAAGATACGATAAGCATCTGGATTAATGATAAACTCACCAACTTTATTTCATTTTCGGCCGTCCCCGTCAAAATCAGAAGGTAGATATTTTTGCCATGAAAATAAGCTTGCCCCTCAGAAAAAAGGTATAAGATGTATATTTTCTGTAGATACTCAAAGATGTATTATTATTTATTTTTATTATTTATACAAAGTGCTCTCATTATCGAATCAGTTCACACAATGTACAAGGTGTGTCGGTCGCTCAAAGTATGATTTTGACATCTCAGTTGACGAATCGACCGGTGCCTAAATGCCAACGCTTCGCCTTGAACTTGTGGTGCGCGCTGCGCCGCCTCTGCCGGTCACCACCCTAGCAGGCGCATCGCACACTTACTCCACTTGTTAACCTTAGCCTCCACTAAACACCAACATTGACCGGTTTTCTCTAGGTTGTCCTTCCAGGACGAGGTATTGCCGATGCTTACAAAGTACCTATTTCCGTATGATGTAGGCTACATTCATACAAACGATTGTACCGTTCTTCTCTGTCACCTAAATCCATATCCTTCACACGGGAACCATCAAGACATATGATTTTAGTTATCTTATTGTCTTTATTTCGCAGCTCTCCATGCATTTTTCCTTGTCCTATTCAATTTTTAACTATCATAGGCTATACCTGACCTAAAGTATCAAATCGGCTCAGTGTGTCTGGCCCTGTACGTCCGTGTAAAGGTAGCTGTAAGTATAACTAGTGCATTTTTTTTACATAGGAGGTATTGAGTCCTGATACTTATCATTGCATTTATACCGTTCCCAAAGTAAGTTTATTGAGCTAACAGTATTTGTTAAAGAATGGCTTGGTGAATGCAGACAGAAATATAAGTCCACACTGACTCACTATTTGTTTATAATGAGAATGTTGCATCTCAGTAACAAACATTCTCAAACACTTCCTCAAAGAAGCTAGGCCACGTCCAGGTCAAATCTGAGCGCTAGAAATTAAGGACAATGCCAATTTCAGGGTCCACTTGCAAGTGGCCAATACAGTTAGGTGTCGCCGCCACAAAGCCGGCATTGACGCAGGCGGCAAGAAAGGAAGGAACGTTCAGTGCATAGTAATGCCGATGCGACGCCTCCTGCGATGACTGCTCTATGTCTGTGACTCAGTGACGTATCAGGTCACTTGCTGGAAGTCAGTATACAAAATGCAGTGAACGTATACGTGAAGTGTCAGTTTGAAGATTATGAAATGTTGAGTGGGAATCTGTTTAAATCATACACAACTGTAAACAAATATAATCTTCTATAATAGGTGAAATAGCTACTATCATAATTTCAGTCTGTGAGTGTCTGTTATTCAGTACTACTTACTACTATATATTTTAAGTCAGGGTTCATTCGATAATAAGCTTGTACTCGTATATTCACTTGTCAAAAAAGCTACCTCCTCAAATAAAATATTGTCAATCAGCTGATCTGTTTAGATTTGAAATTCCACATTGTTTTTCACGACTGTTGTGTAATATCGGAGAGTAACGTTTTTCGGGTTTGTGTTTCGTGTACGTAAATAGAATAATTTATGACATAACAAAATACATTTCGCAGACAAAAATTCATTTCTTTCTTACCGCCTATATCTAAGTGTAATTTTCTGAGTTTGGAGAATTATATTTCGTCTTAATCCATAAATTAACATAGGATAGTATATATCAAGCAAATACGGGTAACGGAAATAATTATGAAACAAAATAAAACAAAAGAGCTCTCGTTGATGTCTTTTGTACCGCCGCCGCCGCACAAGACCCCGTCCGATCTGAAGTTCTAAACACAACATAATTATGTACCTGTAAAAAATTGAGAACACATTATATTTTGCTCTGGAATGTCTCTAATTTTACTGGCATAAAATTAGCTGTGGTACATCTACAATAAGACTATAACTGCTAGGGGACTCTACCTTGTCAATTTGCGTACGACTGAGTTCACAAAGACAATAATGATTATTAAGGGGCATTTCAAACCTTTATGTGTTGGTGAAATAATCAAAACGTAGATAATTCATATAATTAGTTTTCAAGCGTGGGCGTGGGTGATGGGAGATCTTCAGCGTGTCGGCATCGAGGTATTTAACACTAAGCGGAGCGCGCGCGCCGGCCGCTCAGTCGCGCACCGGCCGCATCGCTTGCGCAGCACCACCGGTACCGGCGTTTAAATAACCTCCACATAAGAGGTAAATACAAATTAACAAAGCTATAAATAAGAATATACAATTAAATAACATTGTAAAGCTATGAATTTACATTAATTTTAAATTGCAGAGCAAAGTTACAAGCAAGTCAGACAACGGATACCTCCCCATTATGGGGCAGAGTTTCGTACTTTGGGTAAGTTGTTTAATTTTTCTATCTACACTTATTCTTTTCTATTCTTCTTCTTTTTTAATAATGTTCAAGATTTCGCCTTCTTATAATAAGTTACCTAGCAAAAAATATTATCCTACCGGTTAAAGTATTAATATAAAATATATATTTTATAATTAAGTATAAACACAGGATGATATGCTGTGGAACAAGGCAGATATGATAAATAACATAATAAATAAACATATATTCGATTTATCATAATTACAATCATTAGCAACGTCTATGACCTGTCAACTGTTAATAAATAAACGGCAATCAACACGGTCATTAATTTGGTGGTCAAATCTCAATTCATCAAAGATCAATTTTCCGTCGTTGAAAATACCAACCTACATTAGTACTTATAGATTAATAACTTTACAACAGTAATGTAAATTTAATGTAACGTATATTTAAATGTAAGTACTTTCCTAACGATTCAAAAGACATTGCTTTCTGTATTAGTTTGGCAGAGGCTTTTTGGCTCATTTTGTATGCACGGCATTCCTGCCTGCCTGTTTTTATTTATCGGCACTTGCATTCTTCTATGTATACCTAAGTACGAACACGCATTGTAAGTATTGTAGGGCAGTAGGGCAGTAAGCTAGCCCGGGAACGGGGAGCAAGTTCCCTAGTGTCCAGGACTTGCCTTTTTACACTAGCATACTACCTATACAGTTTGTTGGCTGTAACAAGCTAAGTACTACGTACTTATTACAAGATCAATAAAGGACATGCAAATTTTCTCTTAGCTGCGTACTCTAGTAATAATAAAATGATTATACAGTGCTAAACAAAAAATTTATTAGGTACCCAAAAATTGCTCTTCGATATATTCGATATATATTTTTTTTTTGTATCCGATTTTAGTCATTCGCCCATTATTAACAATTAAAATTTAATTGTTTTTTCTTCAATCTTACTTTATTTCGCACAATTTCTGACCATATTTTGGGAAGTATTTATACAGGTGTCCCAGAATGGGTGAATCAAATTATATTATGGTAGAAGGTTATCTAATGTCCCACCAGATAGACTAAAGCTTTATTTTAAAAACTACTCAGTTTTCATTAAATGAAGTCTTTTTTCCCCAATTTCGGAAAAACATCATTTATTAAAAACTAAGTCTTTTTATTAGCTTAGCCTATCTGGTGGGACGTTAGACAAGGTATCTACCATATAAATTTGATTCACCCATTCTGGGACACTCTGTATAGTTACTGTTAATGTGTGTATCTCATTTAAATTTTTTTTTGAAACTCCACTGCGATTTGACATGAAAACAATCCAAAGTAGGTCTAAAGTGTTCATGTTGAAGTTGGAGAAAAAAATGTAAAGTATTCATGGCACGCATCGTCGTAGCAGTGCTGAAAGAAGGCTAACTTACTTCCTTTACGAGTGCACTACCTACTCTACTACCTCATTTATTTATATTTAGATGTATTCTTTGTTTCAAAGAAGGTATTTAATTTTACAGAATTAAGAAAACTTTAATTCTCAACCGAATTTAAAATTTTAACCAAGTACATATATTTAGTTAAGCACTTAACTGAAAACCATATAAATCAATGAGAGTCGTAAAATTCTAATCCAGGTAAGCTGTTCATATCTTTCGGGACCTGGCTGTAGGGGCAATAACACGAAACCTCGGAATATCAATTATACGGAACCTGTTTAATGTCTCCGAAAACGAGTCCTCGAAAAATATAAAAATAAACCATCGGATTAGGAATTACTGGCGAAATGTCAAGCGAGATACGTTGGACTGGTCGTGGTGATGACGATGACCCCGCTACCTGCGCCTGCGGCTGCCGGTGCCGCTCGCGCTGGTGTTTGTATGCAAATGCCCTGTTTTCCAAATGAGACGAGTCAACGTACTCCAAGATCGTTAACAAAATAATAAAAAAATTCCAGTAATTAATTTGATAGAAATAAATCAAAACAATATAATAGGCACTTTATTCCGTTGGTATTTGAGAATACTTTTAATCAGTATCCATTAAAATAACAACCAATGTCGGAATGTGGTACATCGTCGGACCACAAGACGTGCGACGCAGGTTTAGGTACTTTGCTCAGAGAAAACACAAAAGCTTTCGTGAACCAGTCTCACTAAGTGTTGATTTTGACTCTGTCATGTTATGTAAATTGTACAAAGACGAAGTGCGATACTTGATCGATAAGTCGATGACCTGATACCTGCCCACACATACACCTCGGTTTTGAATCGGATGGGTTTGGGATTGTCATCTCGACGCACTGTGGTACAAAAGCTTAACTCAAAACAACATAGTTAAAAAATTTGTTCACGGATTAAATAGGAGATTCTATTCATAAAATTTTGAGAAATATTTTATTTTTCGCTATGCAGCTTTTTTCCGTCCTGTAGGATGAACACTCCGACCACAGAAAACTTTTTGCGAGTACTCTAATATAATGGTGCTTTGAGTTCCTATAGAATGTCTCCGTGTAATTGCATTGTTTATTAAGTAATATATATGTACGAATCTATTATAATACACTCATCTTTTTGTGGTCGGTCAATATCCTCGACCCTTTGTTCGTGAAATTATAGACCGCTATATGTTCATGACTAAACAAAACGAATCACGTAGCAATTTATTTCTTGATGCAAGCAATAGTATGTGTATAATATGTACTAGGTGGTTCTTGAATGAACATTAAACAAACATTAATCAAAAGGTGTCAAAAGTGCACATTTCAACTCAGTTCATTTATTACACAAGTAAATGGCCTTAATCTTAATTGGGTAGTTTTTAGAATAGAATTAGATAAAAGTGTTCCTACATCAACAATAACAAAATATCCTTTAATAAATGACATAGTTTTATTTTTATGTCGCTTAAAAATCTAACGATGAAGTATATCAGTTTATAAGGACTACTGTTAAGCGCAATTCACACCGCGAGCGGGCGGGCGGGCGGACGATTCGCTGGAACGTAGTTTCACATCTTTTCATACTTGGGTTCACACCGCGAGCTAAGCGGGCGAACTACGCCAGCGACGTGAACGATGCGAGCGAACCCCGAGCGAAGTGTCCGACGATGCGTTCGAAGCTAAACGATGGTACGGTACACGGGGGTGCGGCGGGTGTGGCGGGCGGGTAGAGGCCCGACCCGCGCTTGCGGCACAGTAATAATTAAGGACACAGTGGGTGCATGTTTGACGTGGGTACGTCTATGTTTTCGTTTGCAGTAGGGGGGTTATTTCACATTTCGTGTACAAGTGGAGATAAATTAGCGCTGTCTGTCAGAAATTTAATTACTCCAGAATGTTCGAGAGCTTTCCACTACATTTTAAAAGGATCGAGATTTTTCTTTTATGATCCCTAGAGACTCTCATTCAGGCGGAAAACACACTGCTCCGCGAGCGGGGTAGTAGGGAATTTGCGGGAGGAGGAAGTGTTTGGGGGCCCGGGGAGGGGGTCACGGGGCGCGGGGGGTGTACCGCGGAGTGTTTGCGGGGCGTGGCGCGAGAAGTTGTGGGGCGTGGGGGAGGATGTTGAGGGGCGCGGGGGTGGGGGTTTGCGAGGGGGCAACGCGGGGGAACGGAGTTGTGGCGTGGGTAGCCTTGCGGAGCGCGGGGAGAGGGTGTTACGGGGCGCGGAGGATGGGGGAGTGCGTGGCGCGGAGGGATTCATGAAATGACCATTGTTACAATAATACATATACACGTTCGAATATTAAGTAAACGCACCGCAACTTCGGATGAAATTTGGACGGAAACCGTCCGGTGGTACGGAACGCTGCCGCATTTAGTGAGGTGCCTCCAGAGAGCGGCAGGGAGTGTCCATACTGTATAACTGTGATTCGTACCACCGCTTAGCTTATAGTTTTCGGTGTGAACCCACATAGCTTCGCCCGCCCGCCGGCTCGCTAGCCAGCTCGCTCGCCAGCCCGCTAGCCAGCCCGCCCACCCACTCGCGGTGTGAATTGCGCTTAAAGCGCACCACCGCACCACCGGACCGGTTTCCGTCCGAAGTTCGTCCGAAGCTGCGGTGTACGACGAAGGCACGGATTCCGGACCACCGGACGGAATTTCATCCGAAGCTGCGGTGCGTTTATTTAATATTCGAACGTGTTTATGTTTTATTGTAACAATGGTCATTTCGTAAATCCCTCCGCGCCACGCACTCCCCCATCCCCCGCGCCCCGTAATACCCTCTCCCCGCGCTCCGCAAGGCTACCCGCGCCACAAACCCCTACCCCCGCGTCACGCCCCGCAACCCCCCACGGTGCACCCCCCGCGCCCCGCATCCCACCTCCCCCCGCAACCCACCTCCCCCGGAGCAGTGTGTTTTCCGCATGAAAGAGAGTCTCTAGGAATCATAAAAGAAAAATCTCGATCCTTTTAAAATGTTGTGGAAACCTCTCGAACAATCTGGAGTAATAAAATTTCCGACAGACGGCGCTAGTGTATCTCCATCTGTACACGAAATTACTGCAAACGAAAACATAGACGTGCCCACGTCAAACGTGCACCCACTGTGTCCTTATTATACTGTGCCGCAAGCGCGGGTCGGGCCTCTAAAGCCACACCCCCGCGTACCGTACCATCGCTTAGCTTCGCTCGCATCGTCGGACACTTCGCTCGGGGTTCGCTCGCATCGTTCACGTCGCTGGCGTAGTTCGCCCGCTTAGCTCGCGGTGTTAACCCAAGTATGAAAAGATGTGAAACTACGTTCCAGCGAATCGACCGAGCTCGCGGTGTGAATTGCGCTTTAGAATCACGTACTCAAACGGTACAAACGGGACTCATTTTTTATGTACCCTTTCAGAAAGTGATATCTACACTGCTGGAATGGCGCTGGAATAATTATCTATTTATATGAATTTTCCAGTACGCCCTGGCGTGGTTCGTGTTAGCCACAGCTTCACCGCGGTCGGACTCCATCGTATTCCTGCGCAGTGCCGTAGAGACCAAGCCCGCACACGCGCCCCTAGCCGCCCCCATCCGAGCATCCGTTGAAAGCGTGCCGGCCAGGTACACACTTTGTTATTACTAAGTCTATAATTTTGATTTCATATCACGTTCTAGTGTATAAATTTTTCAGGATAGATCTCAATTATGTATCTATTATTGGTCATAAACCGTAAGATTCGATGCGATTTATATCAAATTAAATTCATAACATGTCTATACGCTTCTGTCCTCTTGATTAATTATTTTCTTCGTTTAAGTACTTTAATCGAATAACGATATGGCTTTCATTAAGTTCCCAATTTTATTTCCCTACCAGAAGCCTTCGCGATTATGGAGAAGAGATCGGCAGATTACCTTTACGAGACGCGGTGGAAAAGCGGCCGATTCCTGTACTAGATCGAGATGCTGCATACAAAATTTTGGAGGTCAGTGAACGAGATCTGATAGTCGTTTTCCACTTTATCAATCAATCAATCAATCAATCAATTCATTTATTTGCCTGAATACATGGTATAAATATTGTGTGGTCTTAAATTTTAATGTATAGTGATATACACATGATTCGCTTTAGTAAAAGCATGCAAAATTTTATAATATTACATAAACATAGAATTGTATTATAACTGCTAAGTCACAATAATTATTTCATTATTATTAAGAATTTAAACATGTCAAGATAATAATAATCAATAGGTATAATTCACACACATTTCAAAAAATATAAATTGTAATACATCAAAGCCATGTTACAAAATCATACATGGTCAAAGAATTCTTTCATAGAGTAGAAATATCTCTCACATAACCATTTATGAAGCTTACTTTTAAAGATTTTTTGTGGTGATTGCCTTATATCATTTGGCAATCGATTAAATACTTTAATTGACATATAGTAGCAGTTTTTTTCAAATACTGCACTGTTGCATGTTGGTATTAATAATTTAGTGGGATCTCTAGTTCTTATATATAGGGGTTTGGAAAATATCTCTATTTCGCATTACGAACATACTCAATTCCAGGATGTACATGGAGGGCAAGGTTAATATATTAAGTTTTTGAAAATGAGGTTTACAAGACTCTAAGGGGCCTATATTGCAAACTGCTCTTATGCATTTTTTTTGTGCAATAAATGCCCTAAGTATATCAGTGCTGTTGCCCCATACGATTAGCCCGTACCTTAATACCGAAGCAATATATCCATGATAAGCTGTGGTAGCTATTTCTTTGCCTGCTACAGCTCTAAGCCTTCTGAGTGCAAATACAAATCTTTCTATTCTTTTACATACATTCTCTATTTGAAACTTCCAATTACAATGTCTATCAAGTATTATAACTAGAAATTTTGCTTCGTTTGTCTCTTTAATTGTTTGGCCCTCATCTGCTTAACTTGCCAAATCTGTGATTTCTACTACAACTCTAAAAGAAGGGTGCCAGTTTTCATGACGTAGGTACTGTAACTAGTTCATTTTATTACAATGTCACTCTTAAGCTACTTGTATAAGGTAGGTGTGAAGATTATATAGATAGGTATGGGTAGCAGACTGAATAATAATTTAATAACCTAACCATATTTTTTTTTTAATTAACCCGACTACATAAAAATGTATCCTATGTTACTCTCGGGATCAAGACTAATCTAACGACACCTCTCAAGCTAAAATCCATCAAGGCTACAAAACGTGCCAAATAAATATACATACATACACTCGAAAAACATAATCCTCCTTGAGGCGCAGTCGGGTAAAAATTATGTCATGATTAATCGTAGTAATCACTAGCAATGTAGTGAGAAAAATACATGTTCCAGGATGCTGAAAACATACCAAGTGTCAGCGACTTTAGTCAACTCAAAACATACTATGGCGCCGCCAGTTACTTGAACAAGTGAGTTTCTTAAATTACTCAATCTTAATGAAAACAGACCAATTAGTGAGCGTCTTACGAGTACAATAACGGCTCTGCACATCCAGTGAAATTATCAATATATCCCTGCCTTATACTATCACGGTATACGTCTAGTGGAATTATAATTTCACTCAAATGAGTACGTGAAATTGTAAGAAATGGAGGCGATTGACAATATTCCGTGTAATTATAATTTCACTAGTAAAATAATATCACGAGTTTGACAATATCACTGCGACATACATGGTGTAACGTATTGTTTTCTTTTAGCGCAAGTAAGACAGATGAAAGGCTACAGCAAGGAAATGCGAATCTTCAAGGTAAGTATAATTTTAACTCTAAGTATTGCATTTTCTTGTCTAGGCGATGCCGACAGTGGTGAAAATGCCAACGATTTTTGTTTAATTTATAGAAATGCAGCAGTCGGTGACGGGACAGAACACTCGTCGCCTCGTCGTATGCTATATGCAGTCTTGGGCAGCATACCGAGCGCCACCGCTGGCGTTCACAGCTGGACTGGTTCCGAAGTCATGCACTCATCTGCACTATGCCTTCGCTACATTACATCCTCATACTTATGCCATCACACCTACCAATGAAGATTATGACGTCGTCAAAGGTAAAGTACTAGTCTGAAGTTTCATAACACTGTTTTTTAAAATTCCTAAAGAGGCAGTGATAAGTGACAAACTGTTGCCATATATTTTGGTTTTAGATGTCACATTAGGTAAATAAAATTACCTATCGGTCCAAGATTTTAGAGCTTTACTTGGACAACAATAATTAAGATGAGATCTGCGTTCAGCTCCAAAATTTGTGTTATAATGTGCCCATTTTTCTAAAACCGATTACAAATAGACACTCAATTATTTTACACAGAAACATCTACCTTACCGCCGCTGTGTGTCTATCACAAGGGATAACGCTACGCCGCCGGTTGCCTGATGTTGCACTTAGCATCACCCTTTGTCATGTGGAGAACTTTGTTTAGATTTACACCTATTAGAGACGTGTGTACCGCTCCCGTCCTACACATCTAACACCGTTAAAGTTGTTAACAACCCATATCATCCCCACTGCAGGGGCACGGGTCTCTTCCCATATTTCGGGAAGGTTGGCCATACTCCACACCCGAGGGCTAAGTAAAAAAATTTAAAAAAAGTAATCGATATGAAAATGTTCTTAAGTTTCGAAAAACTCATTGATACATTAGAAAGTATTTGATGCCGAGACCTCGAGTTAAGAAGTTCGAGTCACGGTCGTCAAGCAGTCGACGCCTTTTAACATATTATAACCATATATCATCGTTGTCTTTGCATATGATACTTTTTTCATTGTTAATTACTGTTGTTAGCGATTTAAAAACATTCTAAAATGGAAAATCTTTTGAATGATATGCCCCCGTAACGCAAAGCAAAAGAGAGGGATGCTTAAAGTCAAAACCTCTATTGCATTTTTCCAGGTGGATATCGGATAGTGACAGGACTAAAGCATCGGTATCCAGGTCTTAGAATACTGATAAGCGTTGGTGGAGACGGGTCAGAACGCCTGTTCAGTGAGATGGTCCAGGAGCCTAACAGACGAAGCGCGTTTGTCGATGGTGCTATCAAATTCCTCCAAGAACACGAATTCGATGGTCTTGACCTTCATTGGGTTTATCCAGGTAAATTCTTATTTTTATGGTTACCATGTGCACTAAAAGTTTTATTGCCAGTTCATTAGTCTTGTTTAAAATTGAATCAAATAAATTATCAGGTGAACGGGATGAAAAAGAAAGAGAAATGCTAACAACCCTTCTCTACGAGCTTCGAGAAAAATTTTCATCGTATGGATTCTTGTTGACAACAGTGCTGCCTCCCTTTAGGTAAGTAATATAAATCTTCCAACATGCGTTTACCTCTTATTCCTTTATGTACTTATCCTCCTTTTTTTACTTTAAATCTTGCACCTGATATAACCTTGCCTTACGGCTTTTGATTGGTCCCATCCAGCTCTCATGCAAGTACTGTCTTCAGGTATCAAATAGAAGATGGATATGAGCTAAGGGCTGTGAGCGGTGCCACAGACTACGTCACCCTCCAGGCGTGGGACATGACCCATGGCAAGCGAGACGAGCCTCCGTCGCGGGCGGTTCAGCACAGCGCACTGCACATGGACCCCGGGGCTGCCTCCCGCGACCAGCGATATGATAACATAGTGAGTGACTACAACATGTCAAAGATAATCTTATTAAAATAATACCGAGGGTTTCATATTAAAATTGTGTCAAGGCGTCAATTTAACCTACACGATACAAGGAACTAATTGAATGAGTCTATTTAAAATATTAAAATCGTCAAAAACCAATTACAGGAGTTCATGGTGAAATACATAACCAAACATGGCATGGCCGCCGATAAGCTAGTGCTGGGCATCCCACTGTTCGGGCGCAGCTACACCCTGGCGGCCTCCACGCTGCCGGCACCTGGCGCACTGGTCAGCGGATGGGGTAACGAAGGACAGTATACGCAGACTAAAGGACTACTCGCATACTTTGAGGTAAATGAAACTTAAGTTACCTATACAATAGGTATATTAACGTGCATTATATTATTCATGCACTAGCTGTAGTATTGATAGATTGCAAAGAAGTTGTCTTATATTTGTATTTGTATTTAGTTTTTGTGACTTTTTTTTTTTTTTTTTTAAGCTGTGTGGCGATTTCGCACTTTATGCATTCCGCCAAAGTCATGTTTTTTACTTTGTTAGGACAAAGGTTGGGAAACGGAAACACGGAAAGAAAAAGGAATACGGTAAACGGAAATAGAAACAGGAAAAAGGATTAGTTTTACAAAAATACTTCTATAAATTATTTTACTTAAATATAAAAAGTTACTATTAACAAAGAAACAAAAATAACACTAGTAATAAGACTATACACAAAATAAGATTAAACACAAAATATTTACAATATTAAACTTTTACGTTATTTTGCAAAATGAAGAATGACATTGCTTTAAAAATAGAGTAGTTGTTACAAGATATTAGGCATTCAATATTAGTAGGGAACGGAACATGCAGGATGGTAAGGGTTTCAAGAAAGGAGGATCGGTCATATTTAGGACATGAGAAAAAGATATGGTTGATGTCACCAACAGCACCGTCAGAGCAATCACACTTATCACTACTTATGATACCTAGTTTTGCTAGATGCGCAGGGGTGCACGTGTGACCCAAGCGCATACGAATAAGTATGCTCGTTACTGTCTTGCTGAAATTCATTTTAGTGAACCATGGTTTATGAGGAATTTCCGGTTGAATTTGGAAATAATATTTACCTATATGCTCCGATTTTTGTAGATAGATTCCTGTCCATGATTCAATAAGAAAATGTTTTGGTAAATTAGCAAGATCATGAGTGAAGTTTTTATAAGGATACACGTCACCATCAAAAACAGCCTCATTAGCTAAACGGTCAGCAACTTCGTTCCCACGTATACCACAATGGCTAGGTACCCAGACGAAACGCACATCATAATGAGATTCCCAACACTTACGAAGAAGATCTTTGATTTTGAAAATTGTGTCATATTGAACTTTAAGTTTAAAAGGAAATTTTATCAAAGTTTCTAGAGCACTTTTGCTGTCAGTAAAAATCACGGTTTTGTTTAACTTAGCAAGTAAAATGTATTCGACTGCTTTAAATAACCCAAAAACTTCACCCGTAAACACCGAGGCCTCAGGCGGAAGCTTAATTTTTTGTACTATACCAAACTGTTTGTGATAAACGCCAACGCCGACGTTGCCTTTTTGTGTATGTTTAGAGGCATCGGTAAATATTTGATGAAAATCTGGCCAAATTTGATTATACTCTTGTATAAATGAAATATTTGGATTAGGGTCATCTTTGTGAATTCCGGCATCAAGGACTACTTTGGCAGGAAGTATCAGAGAACTAAAAGGCAAACTATACAAAGGAAGTAATCGCGATCTATGAACAGGTGTGGTAAACGCCACGAATTTCCTATAACTGTTATGTATTAGAGGCACAGATTTATGTTTCCAATATGAAGACGATAAAGTCAAACTATCTAAGGTACTCAGCTTAGATAACAGAGTATGGTTAGTGTACTGAAATATTCTAAAAACATATTTATCAGCAAGATATTGACGTCTTAGAGCAAGTGGCGGTATTCCACATTCTGTTTGCAAGGAGTGAATGGGACTCGATCTCATAGCACCAGCTATGATCCGCAATGCCCTCGATTGAATAGTCTCTAGTTTACTGAATGCAGTGACGCTACCAGGTTCCAAGAAAAAGGTACCATAATCGAAGACACTGCGAATTACAGCGTGGTACAGTAGTCTCATAGAGGAGGGATGCGCACCCCACCAAACCCCAGAGAGACAACGCATCATATTTATGCGTCGTTCACATTTTACCGCTAAATAATCACAATGTGCCGTCCATGCCAGTTTACAGTCTAGTATCATACCTAAATATTTAACCTGAGATTTAACCTCAATTGGCCTTTCATTGTACAGTATTGTTACCGGGGGAGGCATACGCATTCGTGAAAATAGAACTAATGTAGTTTTGCTAACAGAAAGGTCTAAACCATTATTGTGTAACCAGTCTTTCAAGGAACTCAATGCATTTGTCAAATTAGAAGAAATTGTATTAATTGAACTATCAGAAGAATATAACACTACATCATCAGCGTATTGTAAAATTGACACTGAATTCCTATCAAATTTACCCTCTAAATCATGGGTATAGATATTGTACAATAGAGGGCTTAGGACAGAGCCCTGTGGAAGCCCTTTCCACACAGTTCTTACCAAATACGAGTCCTGTGTCTCAAAATAAATATACCTCTCAGATATGAGATTGATTATAAAACGACAAAGAATACTTGGCACATTTAACTTTACTAATTTTTGTAGCAGAATCGGTATTATTACATTATCATAAGCTGCTTTAATATCAACAAACACCGCCCCCAATGAGTTGTTATTAGAAAATGCCAATCGAATATCCATTATCAATATTCCTAAACAGTCCAGTGTACTTCTTCCCTTCCTAAAGCCAAACTGACTGTTAGGTAAAAGATCTTGACTTTCAAGAAACCATTCTAAACGACTTTTAATTAGATGTTCTGAAATTTTACCCAAAACAGTAGACAACGCTATTGGTCGATATGAATCCGCGTCAGACGCGGGCTTATTCGGTTTAAGCAATGGCAACACAGTTTGAGTTCTCCAGGCTATAGGTACGTTACCTGTCATCATGACAGTGTTTACTAATTCTAAATAATATGAAAGTGATTTATCACTAAGATGCGCCATAAAAGAATAAGGAATACCATCCAGACCTGGGGCTGTGTCCTTAGTACTGGAGAGGATACCCTTAAGCTCATACAACGTGAAAGGGGAGCTCAAGTTATCTATGACAGGGTCCTGAATGATAGTTACGGGTATGGGTATGGTTCGTGCCTGCTCTTGGACATATGCGGGGGCTAGTCTGTCTAAGAATTTATTTGCAAGAGAATCTGGAATAGACTTATAAGATGTGTTAGTAAATGCAGACCTAAATCTCCTAATCTGCTGCCAAACAAGGGACGCAGGTGTATCAGGACATATTGAGGCACAAAACGTTCTCCAACTTTCAAGCTTCTTTTTTCTAAGGAGTCTTTTAACATCTGACATTATTTCTAAAAGCGAGTCATAATTCTCCTCTGTCATCTGTTGCCTATACATATTTTCAGCTTCTTTCCTTTTCCTAACTGCTTCAGTGCACTCACTGTCCCACCAAGGAGGAGAGGGTATTTTACTTAATGAACTATTTTTTTGGGGGAACAATTGATCAGCTGTATCAATTATAACTTTAGCTAAATCTATTGCACAATTATTCTCATTACCTTGACATGCTCTGTGGAGTGTGAAAACTTTTTTCTCTATTTCAGTTTTGAACTTTTGCCAGTCAGCATCAGCTAATCTATATTTTAAACGAGGTTTGTGTTGTAGTACTGATGGATTTTTAGTAGGGAGAGATATGATAATTGGAAAATGATCACTGCCATATGTATAAGAAAGAACCTTCCAAGTAAGAAAAGAAGCTAAGTTAGGGGTGCAAATTGATAAATCGACAGCACTGTCAGATTCATTAGGAGCTGACCTTCTTGTTGCTAATCCCGTGTTTAGTAAACACAGATTGTGATTATCTAATAAATCTAAAATATGTTCACCGTAACTGTTAGAGATAGAGCTGCCCCATGAACTGTGTTGAGCATTAAAGTCTCCTAAAAGTATGAATGGTTGTGGGAGTGATGAAAGTAGGTGATCTAATTCATTAAATATAGCAGATGAGGGATGAGGAATATATACAGATACATAGCAAATATTGTTTGCAATAGCAGCAATTATGGAATAATCATTATGATGGGAAGATATGGGATGAATGATAGGATAGAATGACTGTTTGATGAGTAAGGCTACACCACCATACCCATCAGATCTATCTTCTCTAAATGTTACGAACCCCTGGAACTTAAAGCTAATTTCAGCTTTAAGCCAGGTTTCAGATAGAGCTATGACAAAAGGATCAAATTTATTTATTAAATAGATCAGATCAGACTTCTTATTGACTATACTGCGAGCGTTCCACTGCAGTATTTTGCTGGACTGATCCATTGTTGTTTTTATTAATACTGGAAATAATATCTAGTAAGGGGGCAACGTGGGACGGTGAAAAACTTGAAGAAGTGAGTAACTTAATTAATGCTGTAATAATTTCAAGAATTGAGGATTGAGTTTCATTATCAGATTTTAATTTAAGTGCAGAACCATTTTCTAATGACTTTTCATTATTTTAATCACCAAGAATGTCCTGATGGGCAGCTCGGTCATAACCTCGTGAAAATTTGGGTAGAGCACGGGGTTTACTGATAACTGTTTTTCTGTATGATGTTATAGGACTATGAGTCATGGACGCAGAGGTGATGGGCTGATTATGAAGACCAGCAGATTGATAAGACGGTTGCGATACTACATTAGAATATGGCCTATGCACTGAAGGATGCAGCTTGGCTGCTTCTACGTATGAAACGCAGTTCTGTGCCATATAGGTTTTAATTTGTTTTTGTCGCTCAAACTCTGGGCAAGTTTTGTTAGTGGCGTAATGACAGCCAGAGCACATACAGCATGAAGAAGAGTCTTCTTCAACATCACATGAAGATCCAGTATGGCTCAATCCACATTTGTAACATCTGGGTTTGGATCTGCATTGATTTTTGGTGTGTCCATACCTACAACAGTTGTAACATTGTATCGTAGGGTATGTGTATAATTCAACTGGGAGTGAATTATAACACATAAATACACGTTTAGGTAATACTTGTCCATCAAAACTCAGAACAACTGTTTGTGAAGGTTTCCATATGGAATTACCGTCAACCGTGACTTTGTAATTTAGTCGCCTTGTTTTAATAATTTTACCACATCCTATAGGTACACTTATATTTTCTACTATTTCCTCTGCATCCCACTCTACAGGGACACCACGAACCAGACCCATACGCGTTATGTTGTAGGAGGGGATGAAAGCTTTGAGCTTGTGATCAGTTAATTTATTATTGTTGATAAAGGAGTTGGCAGCTATGTGTGAGGTGAATGCTACAGTTATTCTGTTCCTACCAATTTTTTTTATGCTCCCATTACATATGTTCTGGATGTTATTTTTCTTTAAAAAGTTCCCAAAGCTAATTGGATGGAATGTTGCTCCGGCATCTGTTGAATCTCTTTGTACATGTACAACATAAGGGGCAACATCAGTGGAGTTGTATTCGGATCTACCAACTCTGTTTGTATTTGTCATAGTTGGGGGGCTAATCTTGGGCTCAGGGTTCTGGGAAGGGACATGAGAAGTGTTTGGGACAGTACTATTAGTAACATCAACCATATCGTCATTCTGAACTTTTTCAAGGTCTTCGCTGACACAACTGCAACTAATTTTAGTTGCATGTGGATGTTTCCTACGTTTTTTGTTACAGTGTTTGCAAATTTTTGTTGGGCGAATGCGTTTTCTCTTAGTCGTAGCGCCCACCTCAGCATGATCCGTATCCATACTGGAGTCATTTTCATAAGTACTCCCGTCTAGCAATACCTTGTCTGTATGCTTATCCCCTTCTATGATAACATTACAAGCCACCCCCGGGGGAAAAAAATCCCCCGGCGGAGGATCCTCCTCCATCCCTCCTTAACTTATCACTAAACTTACCAATTATACAGCAAATTACAATATATACAAACTAACAACTAATTTAACACAAAAAGAAAACTAAAACTACGAACTAATCCTTTGAATTGATAAAATATTATTTTTTAACAAAAAACACGCCCGCTCAATTTGAAGGTTTCCCGCGCTTTTTTCTTTTTGTGACTTTTTCGACACGGAAATCATCTTAGACATAGATACTTTTTTAGTTTGAGTCTCGACTATTGAGATCATCTTTTCATGTTTGTCCAAAAAACTCCAAGCTATCTCGGAATAAGTCTATGAAAAAAATAAAAAACCTTTTTGGTCTGAGCTATGGAATAATAAAAAAAAAAAAAGAGCTATGGAATAAAAGCTTTGCAAAATTAAATAAAGACTTTTTAGTCTAAGACACAAGCAAAGCAAAATAAACAACACCAAGGAAGTCTCACTTTATACATGAACATAAGTTTTCCTTTGATGTACTTACCCTTTTTGGTCTGATTTAAATAGTTACTGCACGCAAATAAGTTTTATTTCGCCATCTGTGACTGTATGAATAAAAAGTAAAATAAAAAACAAAAGAAAAGCGACAGTAAATAGCAGCGATAATAGATCAAAGAATCAAATTACAAAATAGTAAAGACTTTTATTTTAGCCTGAGAAAAATCACCATTTCACTTCCCCATTTGGTGGATTAATTACAGTCTAAAATAGTTAAACTACAAATAATTTACTATGTTTCTAGATATGTATGGCAGAAAGAGAAGGCAAAGGTGCAAGTGGCGTCGACTCAGCGGGAAATTCATATGCCGTATTTGATAATCAATGGGTAGCCTACGATACTCCTTCTACTGTACTTGAAAAGGTAAAGCATGAGCCATTTATGTTTACAATATATCAATTATGTTTTTCTTTTTGACAGTGAAGTTTAATGAGATTATTAACTTCTTAGATGAAGTTCGTAACAAGCTCGGGATTGGCTGGAGCTGCCGCTTGGGCTATTGATATGGACGACTTCCGTGGTCTTTGCGGTTCTCCCTTCCCTATGCTGAGTGCCATTGCTACCAGTCTAAATGGTAAGTTTAATGGAGTTCTCAGAATATGAGAAGACACAATTTTAACAACAACCCAGTATTTTTCTTGCAGCTAAAATGTATATACATACTTTCCTCACATATAGACCTCACTTACAAACACTACAGAAAAAATACAGCTTCAAATTTTTACAAAGAAGATCTGTAAGGACTTGATTGTTATCACACAATCTCTTGCGCAACTATTAAATTTTATAATCTTGAATGGTTAATAAACAATTCTCGTTGAAGACAATTGTGGAATTCATCCCTACCAGCTAAAGCCGAATTGGTCTCGAACCGAAAGGTTTCAGGGGTGTTCCCTACCTAGAACCCTCAAGCTGTGGAATGTGCTTCAATCTGAAGTTTTCCATAATGTCTACAGTATAGGACTCTTCAATAAGGGATTGAAAAGGTTTTTTAAGGTTTGGCAAAGCACTGATAGGACCCCTGATGTTGTTTCCATAGGCGGCGGTAATCACTTTCCATCAGGTAGGCCGTCATCCTTTTCCTACTCTATACAATAAAAAAATGTATCCACTGAGCAGGCGAGTCGATCCAGTCGGACCAGTCATCGCTGAAGATAGGCGCGTGTGAAGAAGGCAGTCCTTACCTTGCGTCTGACGAGGAGTCTTGCGCGCATTTCCACTTCTGCTCCGGCGGCATCAGTTACAGGATGACCTGTGAGAATGACCGACTCTACGATCCGTCTACTGGTTTCTGTGGGTATGGAAAAACTTATCTTTATTTTGCATGTAGAATAATTTTACTATTGTAGAGTTCCAAAAATTGTTGTTTAATAACTCTCATCTCCCTTATACGGAGTGACTGGTACATACCTGAAAACATCTTAATGGGTGACTCTACTCATTCATGAGGTTTCATTAGAAGAATCAACAGTTATAAAGTTTACAAGTATGTGCCAGTAACTCTGTATATGTATAGCATATCTCGTGTAGTAACGATAATTTTGCTCACCGAATAATTACAGTCATCAAGATGTAGCGAAATGTCTTCCGGGACAGAGCCTCAGAATAAGCGTGTCTGAAGCAGCGAGACGCCTGGGACAGGCATACGAAAACGACTTTGAAGTAAGAACTGGTAATAACTCCTATGTTATAATAAATCACACACATAACGCAAGTATTTGATTTATTTTTTTACATTTCAGTGGGGTGACGATCCTGTGAAAGAAATTATTAAGCAAAATAATGACCAACGACTTCTTGCTTTGTCTGACCGTGAAAGAGGTAAATTGATTTGGTATTCTTCTCTACTGAATGTACTTTGACCTGCTTACTAATTTTTCAATTATTTCTGCAATTAACCTATTATTCTTATTAGTGAAGCTTCGCTTGAACTTCAGGCCTCATCGAGTAAATCACTTGATACGTATTCGTAAAGACACCAGACGCAAACTTTCCAAAGGTTTCAGTAACCGCAAGACATTAACTAAAGCTACGAGAGATAATTCCGAAGGTAAGACCTATAGCACATATTTTTTTCTGTCTTCTGTTTAATTATTGTTTTCAGTCTTCTAGAAACTAGCCAACCAGTGTCTGTTGTTACCCAAGTTATTACAAGTAATATATCCTTTTAGACTTCCGTCTAAAGAGGTTCCAATTTATTACAGCTGGAAAAGCAAACGACAAACGAGTGGTATGCTACATGACCAGCTGGGCTTTCTACCGTCGTGGTGACGGCAAGTTTGTTCCGGAAAACATTGACACCAGGCTTTGTACCCACGTTGTCTACGCGTATGCTTCACTTTCGCCGGACGAGCTGGTAGCGAAGGAGTTCGACCCTTGGGCTGACATCACTAACAGTAAGTGCATCAAACTTTCTAAGAATTTCACAAGTGTATTTTCAAAATAAAATGAAAGTACTCTTATCTCTCCAAGTCCGGATTGGTGGAGGTTGTGGGGCTAGTGGCCAACCCCAGTGTCAGAAGTTTTCAAGCCCTCCGACATGGCTTAACGACTGCCATCTAGCGATAGCAGCCGGCACCAACGGCATTAACGTGCCTTGCGAAGCACGGAAACGGTCGAGATAAATGCCACTAACAGTCAAACCCATCGAGGTTATGACCGTGTCTGTAGTTAGTTAACCTGCGTGATCGACGCGACCACGCAAGCCGCACTGAGCCACGACCGCTTCCGACCGAAAAAATAGTCCTAACAATTAATGGTATTCCACAGACTTGTACGAGCGAGTTTCATCGCTTAGCGACGTTAAGGTGCTACTCGGGTTGGGCGGGTGGACGGACTCAGCGGGTGATAAATATTCCCGCTTGGTTTCCTCATCCAGCGCGCGATCCAAGTTCATACAGAAAGCTGTAGCCTTTCTAAAGATGCACAACTTCCAAGGAATGCACCTGGACTGGAACTACCCCGTGTGCTGGCAAAGCAACTGCAAGAAGGGAGCCAAGTCGGATAAAGCTAACTTTGCCGTTTTTGTACAAGTAAGATCCTTATCGTTTTGACGAAAATATCACAAGATTGTAACATTTATTTAAAAAAAAATTGGAAGCAGTTTCTTTTGGACCCGACGTTTCTTTTCTATCGTTAACACTACCCAAAACTAGACTAAAATATGAATTTCGAAAAATGTACAAATACCTACTTCAAATAAATATTTTTTGATTTGATTTGTTGAAAAAAAGAAGTTAAACAAAACAACCTTTATAACAGGAACTATCAAAAGCGTTGCACGCAGCTGAGATGGAACTAGGCCTAGCCGTCTCCGGGTACAAAGAGGTCATCGAGTCTGCTTACGATTTGCCCTCACTTTCGAAGTCTGCTGACTTCCTTAGTGCGATGACATACGACTACCATGGCGGATGGGAGCGAACAACTGGTCATCACACTCCGCTGGTACCTCCTCCGAAAGAAGCGCTACCCGACTATTCCATTGTAGGTATTTCCAGACACGATATATCCCCTTTTTCTAAGATATTGCAAAAAAAAACTTGGAGTGCTAATCAGAATGAACACGATCAACTCAAATAACCGCGATGAATATTAATGACGTGTTAGAGCATGTATATATTACGATTTGTGTGTGAATTGAATACCTATATCTTTATGTGGTTATACGGCAACTTACTTGCATTTTGCAGTGCTCTACAAGATGATGAAAAGTTTTACTTGTTTTAGGAATACGCAATAAAATCTCTGCTTCGCGGTGGTGCTGATCCTAAAAAGTTGTTACTCGGTTTGTCATTCTATGGCCAATCTTACCGCCTCTCTGACGCGGCTGGCCCCTTCAGCCCAGGGGCCCCCGCCGCGGGCCCTGGGGAGCCAGGCGAGTTCACAAAACAACCTGGCATGCTGGCTTATTATGAAATTTGTTACAGAGGTTTGTATTACTTTTGTACGATAATTTTCTTATATATGGACCCTAACGTAAATTAGATTTTAAAAACATTATTTATTACTTTTATTACAGTAAAGAATTTACGGTGGAAAACGGGAAAACAGACGAATGCTGGCCCGTATGCCTATTCCGACAATCAATGGGTCGGTTACGATGATCAGAAGTCTATCACTGAAAAGGTAATGAAACTTTATATTACAGTTTACAAATTAAGCCTTGGAACCAAATACAACGACAGAAAGTTGTTATCGTATTTCTTGATACGCAAAACTTATCACGAGTTACGAATAGCTAAATAAAATATTCGTTATTATAACATAGGTAGAATGGGCTCTACGACAAGGGCTAGGTGGTGTAACAGCCTGGGCCATAGACCTGGATGACTTCAACAACCGGTGCTGCGCGGAGCCCTGGCCACTGCTGCGAGCGGCCGGGCGGGCGCTGGGGCGCGCAGTGCCGTCGCCCCCGGCCGCCGCGTGCGAGCGTCCTCCGCAACCCATCACACCTGCTCCGCCTACTACTACGCCTGCCGAATCTGATGGTAAAGATCTAGTATAAAATGTTTGCCGTAGCTAAGTTCTACGTATTCAAAGAATCTTATTTTACCCTATGAATATGTGAACAAATGTTCCATAAAATTTTTGATTGCTTTGATTTCATTAGCATAATTGATGCGCGCCAAATAAAATTGTATTTTAAAATATGTATTTTCACAGGTTCAATGGTAGGCGGTGACCACCACCACGGTAGCCACGACCAGCACACCACCACTACCTGGCCTAACTGGACGCCTGGTGCCACGCAGACAACTACCCCCAGCACTAGCCAGACCTGGTGGGCTCCTGCCTCCACCACCCAGATGACTACCACAACTAAACGAACCACTACTACCACCAGACGTACGACGACAACTGCTGCTGCGACACAACCTGCAACAGATAGTGGTACGTATCCCCCATATAGTCAATAATTCTATCTGACTGAGCTGAAGATACGGTAAAATCTATGGTATCATCAAGAACTTTCAGTCTAATTCCAACACAAGCTAAATCTCGAGGGCTCTCAGTAAGATGTGATTACCATTTTGAGGATTCTTAAATGATTATTGTCTTTCGTTGTATAAGTTTTTCTAACTTTTAGTTTAGTGTTTCGTTGAAATAATGCTCCAAATGAATGCATCTGTCATAGAAACCCTGCCCTCACGGCGTCTTTTCAGGAACCGACCCAGATTAACTTTAAGAGTCATTTTGTATTTGATTTTCACAATATTCTCTAGATAATTTAGAAGGCGACACCTGCAAGGCTGGCGAATATCGTGCGGCTCCAAGTGACTGTTCCGGCTACTTGCAATGCGAAGGTGGCCGCTGGCGCAAGCAGCACTGCGCGCCAGGCCTGCACTGGTCGGCCAAGGTCCAGCGCTGCGACTGGCCTAGCTTTGCGAAGTGCTCTGGTAAGTTAATAGGCAGATTGGTCCACTATAATGCCTTAAAAATCTATAAGGAAACGCTTTTATATTTTGGATGAAACTGACTGATCTACTTGTTGTTTTCGATTCGACAAAAAATTGGACAAAATATATAAACTTGAATCTAATTCCCACAGAAAAACCAAGCAACGCAGCGAGCACCGCCACATCGACGCTCGCACCCATGACGTCACGGCCTCCCCCGCAGCCGACCACCACCCGCCCTACCACGATCACCACCACCACACGCCGTACCACGACCACCACCGCAAGCACCACGACCACGCCAAGACATACCACTCGACCCTTAACGACCACGACAGCTGTTACTTCTGGTAAAAAAAAAATAAGTTCTATCGAGTTTTTTCAATTATTAACAACAAGCTAGGGGTGCCACTGGGGAACCCAAGGATACGGCAAGGCAATTTATTTGGCTTCTTGCTCGCTTACTCTTACGACACTGCTAAAAGAAGGTCATCCAACCGAAAGGATCCCTCGATCTTTTCCTTTGGGATCTAAATAAATAAATATCCGGGACAAATCGAGCCGATATACATTACACATATTACTAGCTTCCTCCCGCGACTTCGTCTGCGTGGACTTTAGAATTGGGTCCAGTGAGAAAGACCAGAAAATGTTAAAGTGGCGCCATCTAGTGACTAAGTAGAAATTTTAAGTTTTTAAGCATTCCTTCGGGAACCCTTTAGTTTTCCGGGATAAAAAGTATTCTATGTGTTAGCCGAGTGCTTTATCTATCTACCTACCAAATTTCATGCAAATCCGTTCAGTAGTTTCGGCGTGAAAGTGGAACAAACAAACAAACAAACATCCATACTTTCGTATTTATAATATTAGTGAGATACACCCAGACACAGAGCAAACAAATCTGCTCATCACAGAAATGTTTGCCCTGGGTGGGGATCGATCCCACGACTCTCTGATCAGTAGTCAGGAGTACTAACCACTGAGCCACCGAGTCAGTCAAATCTCTTCGGTTACATCGGGTATCCGTGGTCAGATTGCGTAGTTAGATCTCTCATATAAAACATCAACGAGACAGTCAACGCTACGAAATTACGGCCTCTCATACAAAAAAAACATCAACGAGACAGGCAACGCTACGAAATTACGGCCTCTCATATAAAAGACATCAACGAGACATGCAACGCTACGTAATTACGGCCTCTCATATAAAAGACATCAACGAGACAGTCAACGCTACGAAATTACGGCCTCTCATATAAAAGACATCAACGAGACAGGCAACGCTACGAAATTACGGCCTCTTATATAAAAGACATCAACGAGACAGGCAATGCTATGAAATTATGGCCTCTCATATAAAATACATCAACGAGTTAGTCAATACTGCGAAAGTTTGGCATTCTGTGTAAAAGACATCAATTACCTAGTCGATACTAAGAAATTACGGTCTCCAATATAAAAGACCTCATAAAATCAGTCAACACAACGAAAATAGATCTCTCACATAAAATGATTCCATTGAATTTACAAAGGCTTTAAAATACCATGTTTTCTACCAGGCGAAGCGTCAGAAGGCACCTCCTGCTCCAACCAAGAATACCGGGCGGTAGCCAGCGACTGCAACGCGTATCTGCACTGTGACGGCAGCGTGTGGCGGCTGCAGCGGTGCGCGCCCGGCCTGCACTGGAGCGAGCGCGAAAAGCACTGCGACTGGCCCCGATACGCCAAGTGCCAAACAAGTACCTAATTTAGCAAAACCATAACACTACTTTATTACATGATAACGTTGAAGAAAAAAACGAACAGTGACAGAATGGGAAGTGTAGAAGCTGGGATAGGAACACTTGTGAGATGTGGGATTCATTATACATTTATAACATTATTATTTGTGGTTTTGTGGAATTGTTTAAACACTGAAGTGCCGATTTAAGAGATAAAAGTTTTTATTATTTTAAAAGTTTACATAATTGCAATATAAATGCATGCTAACATTATAAGCAGGTTACAGTGAAACTATAATTTTACTTTAAGATTTATTTATACTTACCTGTAACTGCAATAAAGTATTTTAAAATTTGAAATTTAGTTTATCGCGTTGGTAGTCACATTAAATCATTTCTCTGGTTACAGGTGCGACTACACAGAAACCGACGACTGCTGCACCTAAACCAACTCGGCCACCAAAACCTTCAACGCCTTCCGATTCAGGTTCGTATTTTATAAAAATCCGGCCAAGTGCAGGTCGGACTCGCGCACCGAGGATTTCGTATCAATTCATAATCACACATGTCTTGAATTCTCAGGCCTGCAATCCCTTGAAGCTGTGAAAAAATCAAACTTCTATGCCAACGCAATCAAGAGATACAGCCGTTTATTCCCATGCGAGTGTCCAAATATGCGGCATAAACCGTATATCCGACAAAATAGCCGTATCTCTTGATTACGTTGGCATACAAGTTTGTTTTTTTACAGCTTCAAGGGATTGCACAGGCCTGACTGAGTATTTGATATAAATTTCAACTTGATACGTCTACGCGTTCCTGAGACGGACAGACGGACGAACAACGAAGTGATCATATAAGGGTTCCTTTTTTTCCTTGTGAGGTACGGAACCCTAAAAAAGGAGAAACAAAATTGAAAAGCGCGCAGAAACATTCTGCGTGTAGCCTTAGATGTTACTTTAAGACTTAGATGATACAACGTATAGAAAACGCACTTTTTGAGTGTGACGTTAGACACACATTAAATGTTTCACATATTAAAACGTTTCAGTAACTGCGAAGAATAACCTAAGCCATACCGACACTTATGCGACAATAACTCTGTCACAGTCGACAAGCCGATGGAAGATGGTATATGTAGCTCCAGCGACATGCACGCCCCGGCCAGTTCGTGCGATTCGTACTTGCTCTGCGTGGGCGGCAAGTGGCGTAAGCAGCTCTGCCCGCCCGGCCTGCACTGGGACCGCCGCGCGCGCCGCTGCGACTGGGCCGAGTTCGCCATGTGCGAAGGTAATTATGTAAATATAAATAAAACTCAACAGAATTTATTTTGGGAAAAAATCTATGAACGGCATTGGATGCGATATGAATATCTGAACACAGGCAGCCTTCGTAGTTCCTACCTTTTTATGAATAGATTAGATAAAAGTAATATTGTCTCACTCAGTTATGAATTGTGAGAAATAGTTGTCTTTTTTCAGGGAAACCAATGTCTACAAAATCTCCGATGTCATCCACAACAACCAGAAGGCCATCTTACACAACAACAACGTCAAGAACAACAACAACAAAGAAACCTATTATCATTGACGTTGACGACTCCCACAAACCGTCAATGGTACGCAAAATTGATGTCCGTCAATTCTACTTGGTATCTTTCTACATTATGTTTTAGAGAATATTAACTTTCTTCATCTCTTCTGTTTCTACCTAGCGTTACTCCAGCTAGAGCCAGGGTCCGCTTTCCGACTTAATCTACTCCATTTTGCCCAATCTTCAAAATCCTTCTCAACTTTACACTTGTCTACTTCGTTTTCAGCACTGTACAACCGGGTCCTACCACGCTCATCCGAAGTGCGAGAAATTCTTCGTGTGCGTGAACGGCATTCTCATAGCCCAGAGCTGCGCCCCTGGGCTGGTGTGGGCAGCGGACCGGTCCCAGTGCGACTTTCCGTCTTCCACGTCCTGCAATGACAAGCGGCAGGTGCCCTCGGCCGCTATGATGGACGGCACTAACGACATGCCAGTGAACGAGGAGCAGCCAAGTAAGTTTCTAACCTAATATGACTGTGCTGGAAATTAATATAGTTAGGTCTTACAGAATCATCGCCTTTAACTTATCATCATTTCTATAAAATTAATTAGAGCTATTCTAAAAAAACTCGCTTCGTAGACAAAAGACTGAAATTTTGGAAGTGCATTAATTACCATATATTTTATGTTAAAAAATGCGTACAGATCAAAGAAGTTTTATTTGGTTACTGAGTGGGACGCAAATCTGTTGTGCAGGCAGTGTTATCTTGGATCGATCAGAGAACAATATAAAAGGTGACTTTAAATTAGTTCTTGATACCAAAGGCTATGAATGTGCTCATGATAACAAACAACTTTCCCTAAGGAACCCATAGTCTACTAATACTAACTAATTTAAAGTCACCCTATACAATATTTGACTTGTGAGCTCCGGCTACCAATATTCTTTTTAAGTGATATTAAGCTTAAGATTAAATATCTTTAACACTTGTCGATTACAATTTTAAGTAAGTGCTGTCTGAGGCAGTAACAAATAGTGAAGCGTTTCACCTTCCCTCGAAGAGAAATATCGTTTATAAGTATTAAGAAAATGAGATACATCGCTTTCAATATATTCGGAAACGGAACGGGTTTTGCCCAGAAGGATGTCTACATTGCTTAATATTTTTGGGAAATATGTTTATGTACTTTTGTAGCTCCAGGAAATAGTTCACAGTGAAGACACGCGCCATATAGCAAAACTAAATATTGCCGAGAGAACACTATTCTTCTTCACATTTCTTGTTTTCTTACGTGTAAAGTTTTATTAGAATCGGCCAACAGTTTCATTTGTATGAGAGATGAGTTTCAGAAAGGCCTCATTATAATCATCATTCATCAGATAACAAGCCTATAATATACATATACGAATGTACTTTTTGAATGAAAATAAAATCCTGATACGTATAATTTGCAGTATATTGTGACAATGGTGCCTACGCATCAATGCCATCTGACTGTTCACGTTACCGACACTGCATCTTCGGAAAATTTGAGGAATTCTCGTGCAGTAAAAAAACTCGCTTCGTAGACAAAAGACTGAAATTTTGGAAGTGCATTAATTACCATATATTTTATGTTAATATATTTTATGTTAAAAAATGCGTACAGATCAAAGAAGTTTTATTTGGTTACTGAGTGGGACGCAAATCTGTTGTGCAGGCAGTGTTATCTTGGATCGATCAGAGAACAATATAAAAGGTGACTTTAAATTAGTTCTTGATACCAAAGGCTATGAATGTGCTCATGATAACAAACAACTTTCCCTAAGGAACCCATAGTCTACTAATACTAACTAATTTAAAGTCACCCTATACAATATTTGACTTGTTAAGTGATATTAAGCTTAAGATTAAATATCTTTAACACTTGTCGATTAAAATTTTAAGTAAGTGCTGTCTGAGGCAGTAACAAATAGTGAAGCGTTTCACCTTCCCTCGAAGAGAAATATCGTTTATAAGTATTAAGAAAATGAGATACATCGCTTTCAATATATTCGGAAACGGAACGGGTTTTGCCCAGAAGGATGTCTACATTGCTTAATATTTTTGGGAAATATGTTTATGTACTTTTGTAGCTCCAGGAAATAGTTCACAGTGAAGACACGCGCCATATAGCAAAACTAAATATTGCCGAGAGAACACTATGCTTCTTCACATTTCTTGTTTTCTTACGTGTAAAGTTTTATTAGAATCGGCCAACAGTTTCATTTGTATGAGAGATGAGTTTCAGAAAGGCCTCATTATAATCATCATTCATCAGATAACAAGCCTATAATATACATATACGAATGTACTTTTTGAATGAAAATAAAATGCTGATACGTATAATTTGCAGTATATTGTGACAATGGTGCCTACGCATCAATGCCATCTGACTGTTCACGTTACCGACACTGCATCTTCGGAAAATTTGAGGAATTCTCGTGCAGCCCGGGTTTACATTGGAATCAGGTAAGATAGCATCCTTAACAAAGATTTTTATCACATCAATAATTTGATGTTATAGGTTAATGGATAAAAAAAAACAATACATTTTGGGGGTTCGCCATACTTAGAACTGAAACTCAAAATTTTTTTTTCATCAAATCCATACGTGTGGTGTATCTATGGATAGGTCTTCAAAAATGATATTGAGGTTTCTAATATCATTTTTTTTTCTAAACTGAATAGTTTGCGCGAGAGACACTTCCAAAGTGGTAAAATGTGCCCCCCCCCCCTGTAACTTCTAAAATAAGAGAATCATAAAACTAAAAAAATATGTAAATTGCGGTTTACGATTTATGACGTATTAAAAAAACTCCTTACTAGATCTCGATCTAGAGAGTTGTTTTTAATACGTCATAAATCGTAAACCGCAATTTACCTTTCATTCAATCAACTCAGATATAAAAATAAAATAAAAAAACATTTAATTTCATAAACACAACGAACTAAAAGAACATTTATATTATGTTACTTGCTGCTACGGAACCCTTCATGGGCAAGTCCGACTCGCACTTGGCCGCTTTTTTTACAGGAAAAACAAATATGCGACTGGCCTAATAGCGCCAAGTGTAAGGCCACTGCTACAACAAGTGCAAAGCCAGTAACAAAACCGCCAAAACCTTCACACGAAGACCATGGGCACACAAAACCATCTAAACCTATAGCTTCAATGCCTTCTCCTGGAACATCCTCTGATCCAATGACCAAGCCTGACCTTCTGAACTGTAAGTTGTATTAAACTTCCTTCGATATACTTAAATTTCAGTCATACAGGTACCTGTCATTTTACCGAGACGATAAAATGCATGTTTGTAGCTCTCTCTTTGTTACAAGTTATGGTTTATGGTATAAAGCTCATTTATTTCTTTGTTATGACTCATAACAAAGAAATCGTCGTAGATAAATGTCACATAACTTATGTTACCGCCGCTGCCACCAGCTAGACGGTGGGAGGCGCTGAGAGGTGCGGGGCGCAGGACGTGCGGCTGCGTGTGTGCACTTATTTCTTAATTTCATTAAAAGTCACTTTTTTGGAGACTAAAACATCTTTCATTACCGAAGTGGCGTTAACAACTTAAGAAGGACGTGCGGCTGCGTGTGTGCACTTATTTCTTAATTTCATTAAAAGTCACTTTTTTGGAGAAAAAAACATCTTTCGTTGCCGTAGTGGCGTTAACAACTTATGAGAAATCTCTTTAAAACAAATTAAAACTAATCTCTTTTCCAGCTCGTTACAAGCTGGTGTGCTACTATACAAACTGGTCATGGTACCGACCCGGTCTCGGCAAGTACTCGCCGGAGGACATAGACCCGTCCCTCTGCACGCACATCGTCTACGGGTTCGCTGTTTTGGGCAAGGACGGCCTCATCACTGCACACGACTCTTGGGCTGATTACGACAACCGTAAGTACATCAAATAATGATGATTAAAGGTTTAATGAGTTTATTTACGTATTTCGTTACGATTTTCTTTTTTGATGTAGGTAATTCCGTCTCTCTAATGGAAAATCTATCTTAAAATGAAAACATGAATTGTTCAGTTAAAAAGTTAGCCCATGAAATATAAAAAAATGATTTAATAACATTACGAAAGAATAACATTGCAGGATTCTATGAACGCGTAGTAGCATACAAGAGATACGGCATCAAAGTGTCTATAGCTCTGGGTGGCTGGAACGACTCGGCCGGTGACAAATATTCCAAGCTGGTGAACAGTCCCGCCGCTCGCGCCCGCTTCGTCAATCACGTCGTGCAGTTCATCGAGAAGTACGACTTCGATGGACTGGACCTTGACTGGGAATACCCCAAGTGCTGGCAGGTTAATATTCAAAGAAATTTTCGTAGCACAATCCTGATTTGGGAAAAGTCACGAATTTACTTCCTTGTTTTCTTTCTAGGTGGATTGTTCAAAAGGTCCAGACTCAGACAAAGAAGGTTTCTCTGATCTCGTAAGAGAATTATCAGCCGTCTTAAAACCAAAGGGCCTGCTGTTATCGTCGGCCGTATCCCCGAGCAAAATGGTCATTGACGCCGGGTATGATGTTCCAGTACTCGCTAGATATTTGGACTGGATCGCAGTGATGACCTACGATTACCACGGCCAATGGGATAAAAAGACCGGTCATGTTGCTCCCCTCTACTACCACCCTGATGATGATAATACGTACTTTAACGCTGTAAGTTTTTTGTACTTCATAATCCTAGACTTTATTACATTTATTATTAAAATTTAAATTTATTATATTATTATTTCCTAGATTATTACAGGTAAAAATATGATCATGATCATTATACCACTTTTATCTTCTCAGAACTACACAATCCACTACTGGATGCAGAAAGGAGCCCCCTCCTCAAAAATTGTAATGGGTATTCCACTGTACGGACAAACGTTTACCACTGGAATTCAGTGGGACACTCCATGGAAATTACTTCAGAGGAGAAATGCAACTGGTTTAAATGTCCCAGCTACCGCAGGTGGTGAGCCTGGGGAATACACCAGGGCGAAAGGATTCTTGGCATATTATGAGGTTAGCTTATTTATAGACTCGTAACCAATTTTGAAGATATGTCGGAACTTTTTTATCTATCTTTATACTATGGGTTTTTTCCAGATTTGCGATAGAATTAAAAATCAAGGCTGGAAAACCGTTCAAGATCCTTATCAACGTATGGGACCATATGCTTACAAGGGCAATCAATGGGTGTCATTTGACGACAAAGAAATTATAAAGAAAAAAGTCAACTTTATAAAATCTCTTAACCTTGGAGGAGGAATGGTTTGGGCGCTTGACCTCGATGACTTTAGAAACAGGTAAGATTGCAGACCTTTTCTTAATTTGACTAATAGATGTATGAATTTTACAAGTACAATATTACATCTCATAGTTTATTTCCTTCCTTAATGTAGCCTGCAAGCTACCAAGCAGCTACCAATCGCTACCAAGCAATAAGGTCACCTATTGTTGTCATCTATTTTTCTGTCTTTGTTGTTCTTAATTTTTTTAAAGATGTAATTAAGTATCGTATATTAAATTGAATTGAAGTATTTTAATCCCTTAAATTACAGATGTGGTCAAGGAAAGCACCCTCTCATGAACACTATCAAAGATGGTCTTCTCAACCCTACCGTAGACTACGAATCTCTGCAACCGCAATCCATAGACGAGCCTCCTAATGAAATCGATGACGATCTGGAAGATATCCAAATAAAACCTACTCATACGAAGCCTACTCAAACGAAGCCTACACATACAACATCTCGCCCGACGATAGTAACTTCAAAACCTCCTAGACCAACTACAACGATCAATCCATTTAAAGAAGAACGCTACAAAGTAGTTTGTTATTACACCAACTGGGCCTGGTACAGGTAAGATCGTCATTAACCTTACTAAGAAAAAAAAGACGAATATGCGACGAAAAACATACCACAAACTTTTAAAACGGCAAATCTCATTTGAAATGTTTGTGTTTTCAGACCTAGTTCTGGCAAATACACTCCTGATGACATTGACCCATCTCTCTGTACACACATCGTATACGCATTTGCAGTTCTGGACACCAATGAACTTGTTATTAAACCACATGATACGTTCTTAGACGTCGAAAACAGTAAGTATCTAACACAACTCTCTTTATATGGAACAATACAAATATACTAGCTAGTAGCTACATGGTTTGCATGTTTTTATTATATTTTAGAGTTTTACGAAAAAGTTGTGGCTCTAAGACGCCAAGGAGTGAGGGTTGTATTAGGCTTGGGTGGATGGAACGATTCTGCCGGTGACAAATACTCGCGTTTAGTCAACAACCCCTCGGCACGAAGGAAATTTGTTGTCCATGCGTTGGACTTCATTGAGCAGTTCGGTTTCGACGGACTGGATTTAGACTGGGAGTATCCAAAGTGTTGGCAAGTAAGTAATACTTAGACATGCTGGAATGTAACAGGTCCAACATTACTGTGTAAGAGTTTAACACATTATGTTCTTACAGGTGAACTGCGAAAAGGGACCAGCTTCGGACAAGCAAGGATTCGCCAATCTTGTAAAAGAACTGCGAGCAGCTTTTGCTTCCCGCAGTTTGTTGTTATCTGCCGCCGTTTCCGCCAGCAAGCGAGTTATTGATTATGGTATCTCTAAGAATAATCGTCACTATTCGTCACCTACTTTGAAAAATAATAAGGATTTATTTCTTATCAGAATATAATACGTTTCAGCTTACGACGTAAATGTATTATCGGAGAATTTGGACTGGATAGCATTGATGACATACGATTACCATGGACAATGGGAGAAGAAGACCGGCCATGTTGCTCCTATGTATGCACGTAAAGAGGACGACGATAGGACTTTCAATGCCGTACGACCACCCCTAATTGATTTGAAAAATCGTAATAAATTAACTTAAAAGAAGACTAAGTACATGTTTAATCCTCTTTCAGAATTTCACCGTTAACTACTGGATAAACAAAGGAGCAGCCAAAAAGAAACTTGTGATGGGTGTGCCTTTCTACGGACAGTCATTTTCTTTAGTGGAAAACGCAGGAACTGGTCTTGGTGCGCCAACGTTTGCAGGCGGAGATCCGGGTGACGAAACTAGAGCAAGAGGATTTTTGGCATTTTATGAAGTATGTCCGCAAAAATCTGTATTTCTTTCGTAAAAACAGTGACAGGCATGATTTAAACTTAAGGAATATAAATAACATTGATATTGCCTATTCGAGACTGAGCAAAGTTAAAAAGTCGTTTGTGGGGCAATGTGTACGATTCTATAATAAAATACAAGAAAATGTAACAAATATGCCTGAAAACAAATTCAAAACGCATGTAAAAAAATGACTGTGCTCAAAAGGTTATTATAAGATAATAGATTATGTGAATGACAAAGACATTTGGAAATGTATTGCGCTTCCTGATAACTGTATTGTTGATAACATATATTGTATAAGTAATTAAGTATTATTTAAAAAAAATGTGTTGAAGCGAGCTTCTTTTGGGCTCGACGTTTCTTCTCGCTTCGGAAACACTTCCCGAAACGTTGAGTGTACAAGTTCCGCGTGGTAGGAAATTTGTACTAGGTAGAAAAAAAGACGATTTAAAATTATAAATAAACAAAATATTTTTACTGCTATTTAACTTGGTCAAGAGAATTATAATATTGACTTAATTGTTATATCGTACAGATCTGTGAACGCATTAGATCACAAGGCTGGCAAGTTAACAGAGACCCTGGGGGTAGAATCGGTCCTTACGCCACATATAAAGATCAATGGGTGTCCTTCGATGACGACTTCATGATACGCCATAAAGCCGAGTACGTACGTTCCATGGACTTGGGAGGCAGCATGGTGTGGGCTTTGGACCTGGATGACTTTACTGGACAATACTGTAGTTGTGGAAAGTCGCCACTTCTGAGGAACATCAATCATGTGCTTCGAGGAACTGAGGCACCGGACAGATGCTCGCTTGAAGAAGGTAATAAAATGAGAAATAAGAGGTAGATACTTTGGAGCGTGGTTTATATAAAATTCTCAGTAACGCTAATTTGAATATTTTTATAGTTCAAAGTTCGTCAGGCTCGGATACAATGTTGCCACCACCGGATTCTACGAAAGGAGAAGCTGACAAAGTTGAGGAAACTGACGCTCCGGGAACTGAAACTGGAAGTAGCGTAAGTTCAAAAAGCTACAGTGTAGGTATCTCACCAATGAAATGAAACCTTGATTAACATCGACCAATATTTACAGGGACCAGGATTAGAGGGCACGTCGTGCCGAGATAATACATTCAAAGCCGATGACACAAACTGCCGCAAATATTACTTGTGCTTTAATGGGCAGTATATTCAACTAGAATGCCCTGCATCGCTTTACTGGAACAAGGTGGCCAATATTTTATGTTATTTATTTGGGACAATAAACAGCCATACATTGTTGAGTGCTAAAATTATAACAGCTTAAGTAAAAATATACCTACGTCCAACGGCATCCACAGATATTATTTTATACATACCTTTTATACGATATTATGTTATTGATCATTATTATAAAGTTACCAAATTGATTCTATCTATGTTATCGAATGCACTTTATTTTAGATTCACTGTGACTGGCCAGAAAAGTCTCAATGCAAAGCGAAGACACATCTGCGACTCACAGACGATAATACAAAAGTACGGTCCGAAGATAAACCAATTCTCGCATGTTATTTTACTAATTGGGCGTATTATAGGTGAGTATTGAATTATACAATTTTATTTTTTAATCCACAATTAAATAAAACGTCATTAATAAACTTCACATTAGACACATAATTACACCTTCAAACAAATGTCCCTGCAGGAAAAACGAAGGTAGCTTTGGACCAGAACAAGTAGATCCATCCCAGTGTACACACATTGTATACGCATGGGCTCATCTGCACAATAAAACATACAAATTGGTACCTGGGAATCATGAATTGGATATCGAAAACGGTAAGTATTGTGAAAAATTTTATAACAGCAGGTCGATTCTCAAAAGCAAAACTTGAAGATTTAGGTTAAAAATAACTTTCAGACTTCTACGGCAAAATAACGGAGTTCTCGCAAAAAGGAATAAAAGTGATTCTTGGAGTAGGAGGTTTGGAGGACTCAGAGGGTGAGAAATGGAGTCGCATGGCTGCTGATCATGAAAGTCGCCAGTCATTCATAAACTCTGCTGTCAAACTTTTGAAGAGATGGAAATTCGATGGATTGCAGATTTCTTGGCAGTATCCCGTTTGTAAACAAGTAAGACATTCTGTTTTATATACCTAGTGGTATTTAGAAGAGCACTTACAATGATTGATTAACAAGTTCATACTTGAAACATCAAAATTATTTTTTTCTCAGACTCCCTGCCTAGACACAACCCGTTATGCATCGGACAAAGAAAGCTTCAGCATATTGCTCCTAGAGTTATCCGGAGCGATGCGTGCGCACAATTTCGAGCTGTCAGCCATGGTGTCCGCATCACCTGATATAGCAGAAAAAGCGTACGATCACAACGTACTGACTGAAGCTGTGGACTGGATATCCATCGCTGCAAATGACTTCTATGCTTCTAAGAGCGGTAGAACAGCTTACTTGGTGCCATTGGAATCTAGTGAAGTAGCTGGCATTAACAGTTTTGTGAGTAAATATACCTTCTAGTTATATTAACACAAAAATAGGGCATCTTGTATTTCCATATGTGTCCTTTGTGTCTTTTTTTCAAAATGGAAAATAATTCCCACCGAACTGTCCAAACTCCCGCATGACACGAGTCACATAAAATACAAAGGTAACATAATTCTTATTTAATTAGCAGAATTCGACATTAGCTTACTGGACGAGCGTTGTGCCACCACGACAGCTGGTGATGGGCGTGCCAGCGTACGCCCGCACCTATACGCTACGGACTGCGGCGCACGTGGCGCCCGGCGCTGCTACCACCGGTGTGGGGGCGCCTGGCCCATTCACAGCTGTGCCTGGTTTCCGAGCTTACTATGAGGTGAGGATGACTTATAGGGCATCTACTTTTTTCTAATAGTATAATGGTGGAAAAGGTTCGCTCAGAGTAAGTTATAAATAATAAAGATCCCGGTTCGCATCGATCACTTGGTTGATTCGTACAATTAAAATAACCGCTATCAAGTTCACAGGAATACAGTGCGTTTTAACCAAAACAATGCTTTATCTGAGACATGGAATAGGTGACATACAATAATTACCTATTTATTGTAGGTCACTCAAAGTTTTTCATATTAATTGCTTTCCAAGTAAAATTCTTACTCCATTCACATGTATTTATATCCTTTTCGAACAGATTTGTATGGGGATACAGTCGCAACAGTGGTCAGAGGTTATAACCGCTGACGGCACCTTTGCTGTGCACGGTACGCAATGGGCTTCGTACCTTCGTCCCGAGGAGGCGCACCGGGTGGGCGCGGCGGCGGCGCTGGCCGGCCTGCGCGGCGCCGCGCTGTGGGCGCTGGACCTGGACGACTGGCGCGGCGCCTGCGCCTGCCCGCGCCCGCTGCTGGCCGCGCTCGCGCAGGCGCTCCGGGACCCGACGGCGCCGCCCGCGCCCTGCTTCTAACGGTCATGCCATGCGTCAAGCGTTACTGAATAGTTATAAGTTAATGTAAATAGTTGCAAAGACTTCTTAAGTAAATTAAGTAAAATGTTTGTGGTCATAGGTAAAACCATAATTACCTTCAAGTCATTTTATATGGAACTGATTGTTAATTGAATTTAAAGACTATTTGACAATATTTTTTTGTACCTGGAATTGTCTTTGGAAATAAGGACTGAGTATTTTACAGTTTACCCAATGAATTTTTAATGGTTTACCTATTGAGTATTTGTACCGGAATCTCACAAGCGAGACTCGATTAATTTTAAGTTATGTTAGCAATTAAATAATAAATCAACCCCATGTCGAACATATCAAACTACAGAAATTTTCTACACTACTTTTTGTTCAGTTAGTTACAGTTAAATTTTTAGATCTTATTTAAATTGTCATACGGAATAATTTTAATTTTAGATGGTTGTGAAAATTATTACTTATATGAAAGCAAGTTTTTAAAAGGTACTTACAAAAAATATATTAAAATCTATTAAAGTTGCTGTACAACAATTATAAAAATGTATATTTTCTATGCATGGGGTATGGACATACATATGTATTATGTATTAGGTATCTAAATTTCTATAGGTATGGAGTATCATACTGTATACTCCATACCTTACCAGCTTACAGAATAAAGATTAGAAACTGACTTAAAACAATTAGGAACTTTCAGACCCCGCCAAAACTTTACGAAAATCATGTCAAGACTTTTTAATGCCTAACGACGTAATCTAAATAACCATCGTGAATCCAGCATTTTCTTTAAACATCAAATAATACATTGCAAGTAACTGTAACAAAATGTTAATCTTTATTGATATAATCCGTGGATTTTATTGTGATACACGTCCTAACACTGGGGGAAATCCAAAAAGCATTTGCAACGTTGTGTAATGTAGTGTAATCTATGACATCATTGTGCAAAGTTCAAGGTAGTTATAGTAGGTAAAGATTGGCTAGACAGGGTTTTGATAATCGTTAAACAAGTATGTATCTTTACAAAGCCGTCGTTATTGCTGATAATCGCAGCGAAACTATGCCTCATTGGGCCCTTTACTCCATTCCATTTCCTTTAATCGAGAGAACTCGAACAGGGAAACAGCGCGGCTCAACTTATACTGGGCGGTTGCTGTCTGTCCTTGCTGAGGTATTCTATTGCGAGCGAGCGCTTCACTTCAACACGCGCGGTTTACGTTACGAGCCACGCGCACTTGCTCAGTCGAGTGAAGGTTAGATTATTAGATGGGACTATGTAACGCTACCGCGGCTGTGTTAATTCAGAGTTAACGTTGTGAAAATATGCAATGCTAAACTAAAAGTGTTTTAAAACCATTTTAGCTTAAATAGTTACATAACAGCTAGCTGTTCAAAGTGATCAATATACGGGACAGTGGAGTGCGCGAAACTGGCTATGTTCTTCTAAGAATTCTAAGATTATTCCTTAAAGAATTAAAGTATTATTAGGTTATTACCAAAGTACCTACTGTGATTTTAATTACAAATATAAATATTTATAAATCATAATATTCATAGGTTAAATAAACGCGTACGGGTGAACTTTGATTGGTATAACTTAGTTACGAGTAAATAGGTAGTTACTTAACTTGGGCGAGGCTCACCAGTTGTAAAACTAATTCCACGATGTCGAAACGATTATTTTCTCAAATATTGTTTTGCCACATTAAAGAAGCCAAAAAACCCACCTCTTACATTTTTGGCGCTGTCGTTCGTAAACTTCACACAAATGAGGTAAGTCTGTACTTAATATTTTTTTTTAACACATCTAGGTATTTCAAATAAATCAATACATTAAATTTATTGTACTAATTTACCCTGGTGGTAGGTGGTACCTACATGTTTTCCCTTGTATATGTATCTATGCTATGATTCTCATGAAATATTTTAATGTGTTACTCACTTTGTATGATGATCCATTCCAGGTGCCAGTGAAGGAGATCCAGATCCCGGTCCAATGGGGCCACATAGCAGGTAAACTGTGGGGCCACGAGACCGGCGAGCGGCCGATCCTGGCGCTGCACGGGTGGCAGGACAACGCAGGCACCTGGGACCCGCTGGCGCCGCTACTCTACGGTCGCTACAAGCGACCAATTCTAGCCCTCGACTTTGCTGGCCATGGGCTCTCCTCCTGGATACCACCAGGTAATACTTACACGAAAGCTGTTTTAATACTTACCCCTTTAGGGTCTTCACTGGGGTTCCCAATAAAAGGTCCAACATAAATGAGTAGTGCACTTTATTACTCAAGTCCTTAATATAATTTAACACTTGTATGACGTCACGTAACGCGGTGCAGCACGTGCGCGCCCGTACCGGTAGAGCTAAGGGGAACGACTGGGAGGTCCGTGTTCACATACTACCATATTTTGCTAACATACAATTTGTGTCCCTACAATCCCTTTAACACGTATTTTTTGTCCAATCATACATCAGTAAAAAATATACAGGGTGTAACAGAAGTGTGTGACAATACTTCAAGGTTGGCTTTTACCCATCAAACTGAACAACTTTTGTTCTACAACTTTGTTGAAATCGCAAAAAATTTTTTGGACTTTTCATACAAACTTGGTTCGCCAGCTAAACGATTTGTATGAAAAGTCCAAAAAAAATTTTGCGATTTCAACAAAGTTGTAGAACAAAAGTTGTTCAGTTTGATTTCACACACTTCTGTTACACCTTGTATATTTCTTACGCATTTCAATATGGATTTACCATCGTCATTATAAATAATTTGTTGAAAATTAATTTATAATTTTATTGGTTTCAGGAATGCATTACTACTCCTGGGAGCTACCGCGTGCAATTTTTTACGTCAAAGAACATTTTAAGTGGGACAAGGTTTCCCTGTTAGGGCATTCCATGGGTTCGATAGCAAGCTTTCGATATTCGAGTTTGTTTCCTGATGATATAGATTTCTACATAGCCATCGACAGCCTCATTTACGACGACTACGATTTGAACTTAGTTATCGATAAATACCCATCTACGCTTCGTAAAATAGAAATTGCACAAAAACGTTTAAATGAAGAACCTCCTGCATATACTATGGAGCAAGTGATTCAGAAATGGCACCTGGGCACAGGGAAATCAGTCGATTTGAAGAGCGTCCCACACCTTGCAAAACGTGGAACCAAACAATCAACAAAAGATCCAAACAAATACTACTTTAATCGTGACCCAAGATTAAAGCACGTACTGTTTAATCCAGAAAGCAAAAAGTTTGTTGAAGCTATTGTACGACGGAGCAAATGCCCTACTTTGTATATCAAAGGAACAGACTCCCCATACGCCTCAGATGACCATGCTGTCGAAATGCGAGAAATTCTTGAAGCAAGCAACGATAACTTTGAATGTCATTTCCTTCCTGGTACCCATCACCTTCATTTGAACACTCCAGAATTAATATTACCTGTTATTATTAAATTCCTTCAAAAGCACAAATTCTTATAATAAGTCAAGACAAAAGACAAAATATGAAGACAAGGCTTTAATTTCAGTTTCTGGTCAACAATGTTTGTTAGCTAATTTGACCCTGCTGATTCAGAGAATTCTGGTTACCAACCCCACATTCCCCCACTACAGAGGGGCCAAGATGCCGCAGAGAAAACTTATACTGTACCTAATATGATTTGCTTCAAGTGCTTCACTTTTTGTCATTAACATTTATTCTTATAAAAAATTTAAAGTCATGTAAGATAATTTGTTGTGAGTAGTATGTTAAATAAAATTTCGTTGTTAAACAGTGTTATTACATAATTCTCGTATTCTTAAGTTATTTATTGAATGCTTACATAGGAAATAACAAAAACAATTGATAACAGTATTAAAATTGAATACCAAAAAACCTACTCATAAGTAACTTACGCTTAGTCACTATCCCTATTAAAAGAACTGTTTAAACTTTTTGTTGAATTGTTAGTACTATCGGCTATGTGAGCTCCCTTTCTTAGCGGTAACACTTTTATGAGAGCCTCTTGCCATAACATCCCCTCACAAATCCTCAGAATTATTTCAAACACTGGAACAAAGCATAATTTGTATAATACAATTAAATAAAGTTGTTCTATACCAGTGTTTTTCAACCTTTTTTAATACCCAACTTCTGTATAAGTTAAAACATTCTTGCGACCCCCCTAGAGCCATAAACATGCAAAATGTTAGTGATTTGAAAGACTATGTTTATATTGGCGCATAATTTTCTTCAATTAGAAAATGATTTAGTTATTATATTAATGTCCCAGGGGGGTCGCAACCCCCAGGTTGCAAAACACTGTTCTATACAATAAGACAGACCTATAACAACAAGAGGATCTTACCATGATCAATGGTCAGAACTTTCCTAGTTTTCATATTCACATATTTATCCAATGGTAGCCGTCCATGCTGAATGCCTTGTTCCAATGCTATTTTATGACAGAGACCCTAGAAGAATTTATACTTAAGTAAATTGTGTGCAAAAAATAATTCATTTATTTATAGTAAATCAAAGAGAATCCATTCTGTCATGTTACCTTATGCTGGTTGTGATCAACTAGGCCTCCTATAACGTAATAAGTGTTTTTCTCAAAGTTTTCAATAACATTTTCTGATTCACTAGTCAAATATACAATTTTTTCCTTAGGAAACAAGCTGGTATAACTTTCTTCATGAAACTCTATCTGAAAAAAAAAAAGTGTTAGGTGCACTGAAATTATTTGTTTGTTTATTCTTCTACCTCTTATTGTTGGCCTCTTATTTGAAAACTTACATCCCAATGCTCATATCCATTGTGCCTGGCAATATCACTCTTCGACTTCTCTCCAAAACTTGTGATGTGGAACTGCAGAGGTGAGTCTGATCTACGATTTAGGGAATAACATCTCAATATTTGCTTAATTACTTTAAATCTGTCTTTTTCTATCATCAAATGATCGAAACTGAGGTCTATGATCACTCCTATGTTGCTTTTCGATTTTTCTAATCTCATTTTCTTTAGGGCTTTCCTATTAGGACCCAAGTCGATGTTAGCTGCTCTTGCCTCCTTTCTCCTCTCTTTGGCGCGGGCTTTCTCGTGTGCTCGTTTCTCTGCTTTTCGGTTTTCCCATTTGACCTTCCTCAACCACTTACGCATCTGATTTTTATTATATGGTCTAGGAATTTCGTTACCTTCATCATCTTTCAAACCGGGATCTATTGTGATATCGAAGAGAGTATACTGATGAAATCTTTCTTCAGCAGCTTCCACATCTTCATAATTTTGCGAAGTTTTACTGGTGTCTTCCATTTTAGGTATAAAAAAAGGAAACTGCCTTTTTATGGTGCCAGATATTAAATTGGATTATGTTTATTCGTGTCGTATAACTCCAATGTGTATAATGTATGTGTACATTCAGAAAAATACAAAACAAAATAATTTTCTTAGTTTTCCGCATACCAAATTATAACCTCACTTTTTATATCTCTCACATCAGCTGTCATTCATTTGCCTTCTGTCAATGTCAGTTTTGTTCGACTCCGTTCAAACGAATAAGAAAATTGTCGCCCGACAGTTTGACGACTACACATTTGTATTGTATATATGGTATAGGTATATCAAAATTGGACAAGGGCGTCCACACACTAGCGCTATACTGTGCTATTTTATCGTAACTCGTAAGATAAAATATCGCTTGCCATACAAATCAATGGACCATCAGACACGGGCGCTATACAATACGGCGCCACACACCCACGAAGGTAAACGTACAAGATTAAATATATTGTATGTACTCTCATGTAAATGAAACCTGAATGAAGCACAAACATGTTTAGGTACCTAAGATCTCATGTTATTGGACGGATATAGGCAGTACATAGCACTTCGCTGACTCAGCTATCGAAACTAATCTTGAGCGGTGTCAAGTTTAATCAATCGGGCACTTTATTAACTTTATTGGACCGATACATATTTTGGAATTACGGAATAAAATTCCGTTAAGTTCTTAACCATAGGACCCATACAGGGAATACTAGTTGGATGTAAGTATTAGGCAATTATTTGGTGATTACTGATTCAGTCTGCATGGAATTTGATCCGTTATTATGTCCGTATGTAGGTACTACTAATAAGTAATCTACTTATATTCTCAACGACCTTGTTTAACCCTAGCTGATAAGAAATACACACAGTACAGATATGGTCGGCTGTATGTAAAGTTGCAAAATAGCGAGCAAGCAACGAGGACTAAGTAAGTATTGTCATGGCAAAAATAGTAGGTATTTAAGAATTACGACTTTATTGAATTTACCAATAAAGTTCAAGAAATATAAAAAAAGCCTGTGCTGTGGGGTATGTGTGTGTGTCTGTATCGCTCAATATTCTGACGGCCGCCTAAACCACTTTGATGGATATCTCTAACTTTTTTTACTGAATTTGACGAACGCCTTACCTTTGGTTCGTAGGTAATAAGTACAAACAAATAATATAAAAATAAATATGATTAAATTTATAATAAAAAAAATTATAATAATAAAATATTTAATTTAAAAAATAAACTGAAAACTTTGTTTCCTTGATTATATTTTTGAAAAAAAGCGCTTTTAGTTTCGACTATAAAAAATATAAATTATCCTAACGATGTTGCTCTTACTTTAATAAGGTTGACCTCATTATACATATTATGACTAGAAAAAATTGGTGAAACTATTTACTAGACCTTATTTAGCTTACTACCATAGAAGAAATTAAATAATGTAAAGTATGCGCAGCGTTGCTGTACAAATTATAATATTTTATAAACGTATTTATCACAGAAGAATATTTATTACTAGTACTGTAAAGTATGTACTTATACTTATGTACCTAAGTAGTCAGTAGATATGATCTCAAGCAGAATATTTAGTAGAAACTTACTTTTCTCTACAGATAGTTGTTGTTCAGTTTACTTAATTTAATGTCTAAGGTAAGTTATTTTATTTGTGCTACGTAAGAACTATGTAAGCTATAAAGGGTCTTTCTAAAATACCTGAAAAAATAAAGTGGTTTCTACTCATGAAACTAAACAACTTTCCCCAAGGAACCTACCTATATCATCAACTCGCAAAAAAGCAGTTGTAGACTTCCCATACAAAGATGATCAGGTACTTTTTAAGGACCCTATATGTATAATACAATAAGACAGTAACAGTATCAGGTATTTCTTAAGGAGCCTATATAATACAATCAAGACAGTAACAGCAAGATATGTAAGTAATAATTGACCACGCTGAATACGTTAAAAACAACCGCCTTCAATCGCAACAACTCCAATTTTGATATGTTTTTGTTGATTTTCTCAAAAACCGCTGAATCGATTTCGATAAAATTTATATGGGACCACCTGTGAAGTATACCCTTTTAAACAAAAAAAGAATTTTCCAAATCGGTTCAGGCGTCTTCGAGTAATCGATGAACATACATAAAAAAAAAAGATTCCGGCGAATTGAGAACCTCCTCCTTTTTTTGAAGTCGGTTAAAAAGTACAAAGTGATGTTTTATTCTCAGTAAAGCTTCAAATGATTCTCGTAGTTGATACTAATGAAACTGATAAATTTTCTCCAAAGACTGCTTTATCTAATATAAAATATACTAGTTATTATTTATTTACAATAATAGCGGTAAAAATACAGGATGTCCAAAAAGTGAAGGCTAATCCTTCACCTGCGGATTGCTCGAATCATTTCCTACTACATACCAAAAATGTTTTCTAGTAAAAGTCCCACCATTTTTGTGATATCGGTATTTTTAGTTTTTTTTTTCAAAAAAATTGACCTTCAGTTTGATGCATGCCATTCCTACAAATTATGACATTTTTAAGTCCTGTTTTTTTTTTTAAAATACTTGTGGATACATAATTCATCAAACACAATGGTAAATTATTTCGTAAAGTGCTGGCAAATCCTGTAAAAAAAATGAGTTTTGCAAATTTTTTGCCTGTCATAATTTGTAGGAATGGCATGCATTAAACTGAAGAAGGTCAATTAAAAAAAAAAAAACTAAAAATACCGATATCACAAAAATGGTGGGACTTTGACTAGAAAAAATTTTTGGTATGTAGTAGGAAATGATTCGACCAATCCGGAGGTGAAGGATTATCCTTCACTTTTTGGACACCCTGTATAATATCTCATTTTTGTTTGGATTTTTGTCGGTATATTGGCACATCACGCTAAAACAGCCAAAACAGCTGTTTAGACCAAACTTTGTACGATTAAATACATAATTCAAACCATCTTGGAAACTTTTTGTCCTAAAAAATAAAATAAAAAACCGTATTTTGCATGATGATAACTTGCATGATAAATAAATATTTACTTATAGGTAGGTACCACAGCTTTTATACTTACTGTTTAGATAAGGTATGTACTCCTACAAATTCCTATCCGGTGATATGTAACAATCGACATCATATTCATCATAAAATCAAAGGGATCATGAAGAAAAGGCAGATGAACAGAATAGGTCAACGCATTAAGTCATTATTAAGATGAATTAAATCGTCACTATCAGTTTAGACCTACTCGTACCTATTGCACAATTGATTTACAAACTTTGAATACAAAATTGGAATGTTGTTATTTTTAAGGTCTGATCGAATAATTTCATTTCATATACAGTTTAACCCTCGTTAGATAGTTAGAATAATTCGGTATGCGAATCCGCGATGAGGTGTTCTTTCCTACTGGAGTGACACAATACTTACTTTCTTACTAAGGAGAAGAGCACATACCGCCTGTGGGGCGGGTGCTTCTCGGAGGGGCCGTCGTCGGTGCTGCGGAGGCTGAACGATTCCCTGGCGATGGACTCGCGAGTCTACCGCCAGGACATCCGCGGCAGCCGGGCCTGGGCGCGGGAGCTGCACTGCAGCGGCCATTTGGACGATAGTGATCATATCGCTATTGAATATGGACTTGATAAGGTAAAGCAGCATATAATTCTTACATTAGATACGTCTAATAAACTATGCTAATGTCTTCCTTTTCTATTTTAAGAACTCCGCGAAAAAGAGGGGTATATTGTTTTGGAATTTTAAAATCCTGATTAAAACCCACCTACACCACAGGTAGAACAAGACTTGGAACAGGACTTCGCTGATAAAGGAAAACTGGAGAACCCAGAGGAAGACATTCACTCAGTAGTGGAGAGCCGCCTTTTCAAACATGCTGGTGAAGCCGCGCTGCGCCTGCACACGGCGCGCAGCCGCAACGACCAATCAGCGACCGACACGCGAATGTGGATGCTGGACTCCTTGCCAATGCTGACGGTTGCTCTTACAGAACTCATTTCTGTATGTATAAGAAAATTAAGTAGTACACAAAAAGTATAATGCGTTGGGAGTAATATTTAGTAAAACCAGAGACAAGATATAAAACTTAGGCTATATTGTAATTTTTTTAGGTCCTTGCATCCAGGGCGGCCAAAGAAATAGAGATCATTATACCCGGATATACCCATCTACAGCGCGCTCAACCTGTGCGATGGAGTCATTTCTTGTTAAGGTACCTTTTACAATAAATTCAAGTGAAGCATAAAAAACGACCCGTTTTTTTTTCTAACCATAAGATTTATCGGGACGTGCTTCAGGCTGCTGCTTCGGCGATGATCATTACATCTTAGAGGTAGAAAGAAAAGAAGAATAATGATGACGTTTGATTGTGAGACAGTCACGCGTGGAGCCTCCGCGACGACGTCACCCGGCTGGCGGAGCAGCGCGGGCGCCTGTCGCGGTGTCCGCTCGGCAGCGGCGCGCTGGCCGGCTGTGCACTGCCCATCGACAGGGCTAGGCTCGCGCGGGACCTTGGCTTTGAAGACGTCACGCCTAACTCCATGTTCGCTGTGTCGAGTAGAGATCATTTAGGTAAACTAACGAGTCCCAGCAGTACATTTTATTTTAATAAATAAGCTATTAAATTTCAAAGTAAACACATATTCCAAATTCAAACGAGTTTTGTATGCTTTTGCAGTTGAATATCTTAACTGGGCGTCTCTATGCGGAGTTCACCTCAGCCGGCTGGCGGAAGACCTCATCATCTACAGCTCTCAAGAGTTCGGAGTAGTTACATTATCTGACGAATTCTCCACCGGCTCCAGTTTAATGCCACAGAAAAGAAACCCGGATGGGCTCGAGCTGGTGCGAGGCGCTGCTGGAATGCTGCTCGGAGACAGCTTCGCCATGAACTGCGTGCTCAAAGGACTGCCCAGCACTTACAACAAAGACTTGCAAGCTGACAAAGAACTTCTATTTAGATCCTTTGACCGGTTGCTTGACTGCATTAAAGTTACGAGCGGTACCGTTGCCACACTGAATGTGAGTATTATTTACACATGGGCATCAAACAAATTGCAATCAGTAAGTACCTACGTTTTGCAGTCTAGGTAGGTATATTAATAATAATAATATATATGCACAGACATAACCAAGCAGCCAGGATCCTTCATCAAGAGATCGCTCTAAAGTATGGCGTCATAGCTCGGCGGTTGCCATATTACAAGTACACACCGGAGTCAGTTCTCGAAAACGACCGCGCCAAGCTCTAATGGGACCGAGACATCATCACGGATAGGTCTATTGATCATAATAGACCTGATATCGTGTTGATGGATCGGGCGCAGTCAAGGGTGTTTTTGGTGGATGTCACTATTCCACACGACGAAAACCTCGTGCAAGCTGATGCCGACAAGAGGTTGCGGTACCTTAGCCTGGCGCACGAGGTTACGGATGTGTGGCAAGTGCAATCCACTGAAATCATTCCTGTAGTCCTGTCCGTTAATGGTTTGATCCCTGCTGACCTGGATCGTAACCTTAGGCGGTTGGGACTTCGAGGCAGACCGATAATAGTGGCTATGCAAAAGGCAGTTCTCCTCGACAATGCCCGGATTGTCCGACGTTTTCTCTCCTCGTCGCACTGACCTCTAGCCGACTGTGCTTCTGCTGGAGCAGCTCCTGCCACTTCGCCTAGCGCGAAGTGGTCAGTAGCCCAAATGTATACTTCCAAATAATAATATCTGGGACAAACCACACACGGACATCTGGCCCCAAACTAGGATTCCCTGTATCTTGGGAACCAGAGACTGATATACATACACTTATACTTTTAAATACATACATATATAGATATAATACACCCAGACTCAGAGCAAACAATTCTGCTCATCACAAAAAGTTTGCCCTGTGTGGGGATCGAACCCACGACTCTCGGATCAGAGGTCAGGATCGCTAACCACTTAGCCACCGAGTCAGTCATATTAACTCTTGTTTGTGCGAAGTAGCTGGTCAAAATGAGAAACCCCAAAATATTGTTTCCCAACCAAGGAAGCCTTATACAAAAAATATTTCAACGATAAAGGAGACGTTTCACAGGACTATGGAGCTTGGACCTGGTCTGTGTACTAAACATCATAAATAAGTCATTAGAAACATAGTCTTTCTAATTGTACATTTCCTTCGATTTACCTTCGTTGCGAGGTTCATCTAGTTTCTCAGATTTAACAATCGCAACACATAAATCACCCAACATGGCGAAGCGAGCGCAATTTTGAGCATTTTACGTTCAGAAACTAGATTTTGTACATACCATTGAAATTAATAGTTTAGTTGTCCGACAAGTAACTCGAAAACCAGCTGTTATGCATGTAAAAGAGGCAAGGCATATCCGCAGATTTTAAAAATCGTACACCAATGTCAGAAGTCAGAACAGAAGGGTGTTCAGTCAATCAGAGTCAGAGAAAGCATCTGAGGAATATGTGGATGAAGCCGTAATTTCTGAACGTGACCTACTATTGCAAGCTTCAGTGTTACCATTTGTATTGTAAAAAGTGCTGACAAAACATTATGCTTGAACCACGCAACCCTGCTTCTAATATTTTTTTCATTATTTTTCCTAGAAAGCCTATATTTTTCTATATTTTTCGTACTACGTACATGTCCAGGCACAAAATGAAACGTGTCCATTATAGGTAAATCCGAAGAAGGCACTCAGTAGTCTGGAGCCAGGCATGCTGGCCACGGACCTAGCGCACCACCTGGTGCGCCGCGCGGTCCCCTTCCGCCGGGCCCACCATCTCGTGGGGGCTGTGCTTCGTCGCTGCTCCGAACTAAGAGTCGACTTGATGAACTTACCGCATTCGGAGTACATTGCTATATGGTAAAAATATGTATTAATTTATATTAACATTTTATCAACGACTTTCTGTTAGCTAGAACGATCGAGTTCCCTACGATCATCCATTACTTATGTATTGTTATATTCTGGATAAATTTTTCAGTCCAGAATTCGGCAGTGAAGCCGACATCCGGTCGGTGTTCTCGTGGGAGGCGAGTGTGGAGCAGTACACCAGCACGGGAGGCACCTCCCTCTCCTCCGTGGAACACCAGATCCGGCAGCTTACTGAGTGGATTCGGAACATTCAAGCATGATTTGGGGGATATGTGCTCACCGAATTATGATAAAATAAAATAATAAAAAATAATTATGATAGGAAATATGATAAAATAAAATAACAAACTATATTTAAGTGTGTTCTGAAAATCGAATCCTTCATTTTACTCAGTAAAAACTGGAAGAAAAAAACGTCAACAACAAAATCATGGCTTTCCTTTCGGCTGCTTTGCTGATGCTGCAAAAAAATTAGTGAACCTATTAAAATGCATATAAAAACATTACACTCCGCATTATAAAAACATTACTCCCCGCATAAACAGTCGGGTACAAAAGATGACTCTTTAAAAAAACACCTTAATTGGTAAGTCCTTATTGGCATCGTCTTACCTGATGGTAAACGATGATGATGCCGAAGATGTGAAGTAGGCTTACCAAGATTCCCCAACGCAATGGGAAACTGGCCGACAACAAATCTTCATGCCGGAGAACACATTAATGCTGTAATACTGATGTATGGCGGAAAGACTTAGATAAGATGGGGGTAGCTAGCCAGGCTGACTCAGAAAATGCCCTGCCACCAAACAAATCGAGTCCTACAAAGTTGAACCCGCGACCTCCTGATGTGAAGCGAGCGGACTAGCCACAAGACCACGGAGACGGTTAAACATAATTGTGCTGCATTTTGCACAAAGTCAACTAGTTTATTAGATTGTGGCATTCCTTTAATTGTAAAAGTTTTACCGTAGTTATTATACCTAGTTATATGGAAAGACTATTTATTGTGTATTTCATATCAACAGGGTCATCGATATGGAAAAACAGTAAAAGTTGTAAAAATACTACTTCCGGAATCTTCAACAGGGTGTCCCACTCATGAAACTGGTCAATTTTACCTACGGAACATATATGCTGCATATGTACGATATTAGTGTCATCAGTAAAACCCACCGTTTAAGTTTCCAGGAGTGATATTTTTATGTACACCCTGTATTTACACATTTTTTGTACCAAGTAATTGTGATTTGATCTATTTATAATTCAATATTAAAATATTTTTTTATCTACTTATAAGTGTACACAAGTTGTCACTTGGGTTGTCGAGCTGTCCAAAGCAGGCTGCCTTCTGCCTGAGCGCGCCCGGTGAGAAAAACGACCGCCCCACTTGCAAGCCAGCCCTCGCTGCCTCCGCAACGGTACCGGGGCTCCGCGCGACCCATTCTAACACTGCTATTTTGACAAACAGTAAATCTAAGAAATATATTATTTTTTGATAAAATTCACTGGAGTGCAACCGGACGTCCAAATATATTGTACTTTTAATTAGGTGAAAGTTTTAATCTTTCAATTTCCCGGGTAAGTATGTAATACGTATCTTATTGCTTAGACTCCATAAGCTCGGATTTTAATTTTGCATTTTCAACGGCCCGCTAGAGACTGCTTAAATAATTTGCGATCACGTAGAGACTAGGCATGGACCTACCAATTGAAAGCTTTTGGTCTATTAACATGCAAAATCATTTTTTTATTAGTATAGCTATGGACTGATAATATACAGGCTGTTACAAAACTAGTGCAGGGCCCGTTTTCATTCTCATTTTTGTATGGGTGATCTAAACTGTTTTTGCGATTTCAGTAAAGTCGTAGAACAAAAGTCATTTAGAATGATGAGTAGAATCCGCAGTTTGCGGGTACACCAATTTTGTCACAACTGATGAACTCGTATTAGGTCGGGGAGAAATGTTTCTTCATATTGTGTGAAAATGTGCACCTTTAACGTCAAACCTCACAGCCTGGAAACGCTACTTTGTGCTACTGTTACAGACACCGCATATGCATAGATGAACTAGAATATGTCCTAGACACTATGCTCGTACGCAGATTTTTTTCTGAAGCTCGAGTCGTGAGTGAAGCTTATTAGTCATTTCGACTGGAAAAATAGCGGGGAAAAGGTTGTCCTCAGAATATAATGGTATCAAAATTAACCAGATATAAAAAAATACGAAAATACTTTTCCCCCGACGTATGTATTATTAATTATTATCTACGCTTGCTTTTTATACCAAAAATTACGAATGCCCTGTATTAACATTTTTTAATATAATATCTAAAGTAGATTTTGCATGAGAATCTCATCAAATACCAATCCCCCTATCAACGGATTAAACGGGGCGGCCGCTTTGCTCTTTCGAGCGCTGTGCTGACAAACTGATAATTGTACTTATTCTACATAACTTAATTCAGGATGAAAGTGTTACTTTGGCGGCGGGCTACCCTAATGGTAGTGTTGGTTTTCCTGGCAGGATTCTCGGTACAAGATTACAACAGTATCGGATATAACTTGAAGTCTTTATTAGAAAAACAAGATTTTCCCAATTCAGTATCTAATTATGACGGGTCTGTCAGCCAAGAGGTAAGTAGCATCATTTTAAAAATAAACTTAACACATTCGCTATCTATACGTAGAAGGCATGAGTAAGTCTACAGATACACTTACAAGTAAGTGGTTAGTGCTCCTGATTACTGATCCGAGAGTCTTGGGTTCGATGCCTGTCTGCACTGGGTGGGGCAAAGATTTCTGTTTCTGTGATAAGCAGATTTGTTTGCTCTGTATTTGTATATTTATCTATGTATATTTAAAAAGTATATGTGTATGTATATCAGTCTTGGGTTCCCATAATACAGGAAATCCTAGTTTGGGGCTAGATGACCGTGTGTGATTTGTCCTGGATATTTATTATTATTTATTATCTTAATGAAATGGATTTGTAATTGCAGATGGTTATAAAATAGTACTCTGTTCCAGACTGCTCCGCTCTAGGCCACACCCCGAACACTCCAACAAATTATCGCGATATAATTACCTATTTACTACATAAAAATAAATAATATAAATAATAAATATCCGGGACAAATCACACGCGGTCATCTGGCCCCAAACTAGGATTTCCTGTATCACAGATTTTATAATACCAAACGTCTGTATTATGGGAACCAGAGACTGATAGATATACATTTACATATACGTTTAAATACATACATATATAGACATAATACACCCAGACACAGAGCAAACATATCTGCTCATTACAGAAATGTTTGTCTTGGGTTGGGATCGAACCTACGACTCTCGGATCACTGGTCAGGAGCACTAACCACTAAGCCACTGAGTCAGTCAAATATGGCGTTAGTACTTATACGCGTATGTGTGGTTGCGTGGCATGCTTGCACTAGATAACGATCACCGAATACTCCCTGCAGCATAGTGTGATCGCCTTTAGAGGAGCAGGTAGTGGTCATACTGCATGACAGTAGTAATTATGTCCTGTGCCGGCCTATCCATACATAATGAACTAGGCTCTGCAACTCGAATGTAACTTTCTTTGTACAGTACATCCGGCGTGTGCACTCGATCGACGCGTACCGCGGCGATGGCGCGGCGGGCACGCGCCTGGTGATCGAGACCAACGCTCTGGTCGACACCAAGTACCGCGCGTGGAAACGCAACGGCGACATCATCAATTCGCTCCTGGGGCTACCCAAAGGCATGAACGACGCTGGTCGCTGACAGTTACACCAGACCTGAGTAATTACTTGACCAATGCAACCTCTTCAATGCCTGGCCGCCGGCCGTCGAAGTGATAAAATTAAATATATTATTTAGATGCAAATACTTGGCTTGTTTTATTATTATTTCTAATGGGGTGTGTTGTATATGTTACTGTAAAAGCCCGAACTACGGTAAATTCTAAGATTTACTTGTAAAACCTAGGAGTTACCAATATACGGGCTTTTACATTAAATATAGCATACGAGAAAATCGAAACTGATTCGTTGATGTAAAATTCGAACTTCTCCACGCCTACGCCTGGGCGATAAAAATCTAAATCATTTGTCAACCGATTGAAATCCTCTGCCTGCAAACGCGAAATTATTGATATAATTTTATTTCAATAAAAAGCAATAATACTGTCAAACATAATTATATTTGAATTAAGTTTCTAACACTAACCTAAACTATACTACGAACATAAGAAAAAAGAACCTTACGTTTATACAGCTGAAATATTTACAAAGTAACAAGTAACTTGTTTCCAAAAACTGTGATATTACAATTGCGCTGTCCTCAAAGTTTCACGTAAAAAATTCATGAAATTATCATTTAATTGCTTCAAAAAGTGATACATAAAAATGGGGGGGGGGGCTGCATATTTTGCAATAAATACTAATATAGATAAGAATACAGAATCAAAAATTCTGATGACAGAGGGATACTAGATGTAATATAACTATATACGACATCAATCAGAAAATAGTATACGTATTACGACATAAATATACACATATATCAATCTAATTACACGATTATAATATTCATAATGCAAAAATATATTTTATAAGTACATTCATATCTAGAATTTGATCTCGGACAATTCTTAATTCTTTGCTGTTAAAGGCTTAGTTATTGAATATACGGCAGTATTTTAAATGTTAAATTGGATTTATCACATGTATTATATTATTGCGCGAGACGCAGCAATCCGTACCTTATTTTTAAAAGAACCAATTAGAACTAAAATAAACTAAACTGAACACTCCATATTAACTAAGACCTTTGTTTTATTTTATGCATTGTTTTTACAGGTGTTTGAATACTTTTGTATACTGAATACACATGCTAGGTAAAACTGAATAAAACATAGGAGAGTTCACCGAACAATATTGATGTACATATTTTAATTATTCCGAAATTAAAAAATGCATTGCCACGATTTTAACGCATGCGTCTAATTTGACCAGTGGCCAAATTGAGGAGTAAACCGAGTGAGTCGTTACCTTTTGGCGAGGCTATACGACGTTACGGTTACTGCAGACTGGTGTGGAATCGAAGCGAAATTACTTAGTGTATTTTTCAATTTATCAATATACACATTAAATCGCGTTAATTTCGTCGACAAATTCGCGACACTTTAAAGTGAATAAGTTACACGCTTCGCTAACGTCAAGGTAAGGACGCTTCGTTTCGCGGGCGCGCCTTCTTCGCCCGCCGGGGTGTGGGCTAGAACTTGAGGCTGAATCCGGGCGCGACGTTGAGCGAGCGGCCGTGCGAGTGCAGCTGGAAGCCGAGCGCCTCGTCCGAGTCGGCGCGGGCGAACTGCGCGTACGCGGCGCCGCCGGCGGGCGGGCGCGGGCTGTGCGTGCTGCGGCGGTTGCCCTCCGACTTGGCGGGCCACGTGGGGAACATGGCGGGCTCGATCGCCACCGGGTGCTCCTGCCACGTAACAGTAACACGCATGTCAATCTCTCACTCGATACCTCGTTTAAGATACTACAAAAATGAGCATCCATGATTAAACTAGGAGTAGCTAGAAACGACTTAAGGCATAATCTTAAGTAAAAAGTCATCTGTTTAATAACTCGGTTTAGATTGTAGACGATAATAATAATAAGATAAATAACAATGATCAGCACTAACACAGCATGAGGCGTAGAGAAAGCCGTTTATCGCGCAAGACGCGAGAAAACATTTCAGTTGTTTCTTTCATTAGCTAAGCGACAGAACGACAGGAATGCTTTTAAAACTCGCGTCGCGCGTGAGATACGTCGCAATGCTATTAGTGTAAAACATCAAAGGTTGAGAATGCGACAGGGCGGGCGCGGCCAAATATTGTTTCTATGAAATCGTACGACCTACACCGCACTGCGCGGCAACGAAACTAACCGACGCGACACTGTAGTTTTATACAAAATAATGGGAAAGGCGGCTGCGTCACTAGAGTATGTGACGCACTTGTGTTCTTCGTCTATGGTTTTTATTAGACAGACGTGCACAAACTGTGTTTAATTGTTCAGTTTTATTTGATATTTAATTTTGTTAATTGTTAATCATTTACATTTTTAATGAGACATTTAATACAAATAACGAGTAGTCTCAAACCATAGTAGCGCCATCTATTAAGAGCTTTGCGCCGCCTTTCCCATTGGCCGCGCCGCGCCGCTCCGGTGCAGTGCAGTTTTGACTCGTGCGTCCTCACGTTTAGGGCATTATTATTTCATACCGTTAAATCAAATGAGCTCACCTTGAAGTAGGCATGGTCGAGCGCGGCGTCGGCGGCGACGCGGCGCGCCGGGTTGTAGGTGAGCAGGCCCTGCAGCAGCGCGTGGCCGGCGTCCGACAGCAGGTCGGGCCCCAGCCGCGCGCGCAGCCCGCCCGGCGGGTGCTCCGCGAACGTCATCTTCTGCACCGCGGGCAGCTCGCCGTAGCCCGGCCACAGCGCCTCCGACGGCGTGCCCAGGTCCTGTATGACGTCACAAACTTAGTGAAGACCAAGACAATTTCCTATACATCACAAACTTAATGAACACCATGTTTTTGAGAGATATCACTTCTAAAATAACAACATTTGAGTGTTTGTACGACGAGCTTGTCGTGAGGTACATCCCCCTTGTTGACACGATCCTATCATCATCAGTCAAGACTTCCTTTCACTGCTGAACAAAGGATTTTGCGCTGGACTTTGCGCTGGAGTTTGGACCGATGTTGCGTTGCCCGCATCCAGTGTCTTTCCGCATCCTCACTAGGTCATCGGCCCACTGAGTGGCAGGCCTACACCCTTCGTCTTCCGGTGAGCGGTTGCTGCTCCAAAACTTGAACGCGCGAACAGCCATCTGTTCTCGAGCTATGTTCACATTCCTATACAGTACTTTTGTACGCTTGGCCATGGCAGCTCCATCATGAAGCAGTCTCACGGCAGTTTACGATCCTATATTATATAGTACCTACATTATTTTTTTAATTAGAGTAAAACATTTTTATAACCATTCAACAAATACTGATAAGAAATCGTTTATTTTTGCTTACCTTAAAAATCCTGTTCAACTGGTCGACTTCGGACTTGCCGGGGAAGAGGGGGTTCATCGAGATGAACTCGGCGAATATGCAGCCCACGCTCCACATGTCAATGGGCGTGGAGTAGTTCTTGCCGCAGAGCAGCAGCTCGGGCGCGCGGTACCACAGCGTCACCACGATCGGCGTGTATTGCCGCAGGGGGGAGCCGTACTCCCTGGCCAGACCGAAGTCACCCACCTACAATATTGTAATATTCTTTGATGTAGATACGGAAATTAGACATGCAGAGTCAATGTAGTGTAGGCATAACACAGCAAGACTGAAGACTTAGCGTATGAAATTATAAAATTAACTCTAAACAAAAAAGTTAATGTAATACTGTTAAATTATAGCTGCAAAAAAATTACCTTCAGAATCCCTTTGTGTGATAACAGCAGATTACTCGTCTTCAGATCTCTATGCAATATCCAGTTATCATGCAGATGGTGCACAGCTCTGAGCAACTGCGTCATGAGACATTTTACTTCTCCTGAAATCGGGATAAAATAAGTGAAGATTACACAACCAAGAAAACAAAAGCTAGGATGTTCGGTCGCCAAAATGTTGGTGCCACTTTACCTGGAAGGAACACCTGTTTCTTGCCCCGCATCGTCTCCATGAGGCTCTTGAGGTCATGTTCCACGTAGTCCATGACGATGAATATCTTGTCCATGTTGGAGCCGACCACGATCTCCCGCACGGTCACGATGTTCGGGTGTTGGCCCTGCAACAACGGAACAGAGTGTGCGCCTCGTTAGAAACCGCCGGAGACAGACCCTTCACTGCTGCCTCCTTTTACTTCCACTATCATATTGCAGTTTACTGGAGCCGTGCCACACGCAGATAATACACATTTAAATCCGCTGAAAATGCATACTTCACAGATATTGAGTATTAACAATTATTATTTTGTTCAGAACGTAGCTTAACACTATTTTTCGATATACTCACAAAAACTTAAATTATATATATAAGGCCATCTTCAAAAATAGCTGCCAGGGCTTAACTTTATCTAAAAATAGATCTTCATCATTAAGTCCAATTCCTTTTTTGCACTGGCAAATATTTTAAGAACACCTTACTTTACAGATACATCAGTAAAGCACCACAAAGCCCTTTCACAAAAACCGACCAACTGCGTGATTACGTATGATGTAGGGTCCCGTAGTCCTATATATTCAATTATTTGATCTGTATAATTTGAAGACTGTTGATCATTGTTTATTAAGTAGTTTAGGTAGGTAAAATTGCCGGAACAAAAGTTGTTGCTTATGACCTCACCAATACGCGCAAACGGATGTCAGGTTAAAAGAATAATTTTTGTATAGCTCAGGTTTAAACCAGACCGTTATAGACTAGAAAACTGACATGCCATTTCTTTTTAATTTCACAAATCGTCATCACACTCGTAATCAACCGGTTTTCGGTCAAAATCATCACTTTCCAGGTGAGGCTTTTATATTTATTTACGACCATTTTCTTGATAACGAAATATGATAAAATTGTGAAAATCTTAATATTTATGTATTAAGATGTTCTAGAGTGACCATGTAACAAAATAAACTGGCCACTAAAACAATTATGTATAACATTTCAAGTACTGTTATAACTTAAAAATAGATTATAAAGAAATGTAATATACGACTAAATAATAAACAACAACAAAAGAATAATGAGGTCAAAGAATATTTCGTAAAATATTTTAAAAACACTATTTAAATCGACCAAAACGAGTTATGTTCTGACAACATACCACATAAAACATGACAATGATGGTAATTCAGAAAATCGTTAACGCGTTCTGGACAGTAGCAGGTTCAGACCAATAACAAGTCGATGGAGCCCCACTCGCCTAAATGTGAAGTGCTCAGAGAGTTACGTTAGCTCCACATTTTCGACTCACTTGTATTGCTCCCGCTCGCTCCCATTCGAATTATTCAAAGTAAAATGAAAATCCAGAACACGTTGTGGTATTTACTTATCCCGTGACACAAATGTTGCTTAAAGGGGTGAAATTGAAATTATTGGCAACATTTCCAACTAAGAATCAAATCATGAAAGTGCACAACTTCCCATACAGAACCTACGCAATTAAGCTGAAAAATGTGGGCTTCACATACTGAAAATCAAGTGATTTGCAAAATTGGTACGGAAAGATATACAGGGTGTAACAGAAAGGTGGGATAGTACTTCAAGGTGGGCTTTTACCCATCAAACTGAACAACTTTTGTTCTACATCTTTGTTGAAACTTTTGTTCTACAACTTTGTTGAAATCGCAAAGAAATTTTCGGACTTTTCATACAAACTTGGTTCGCCAGCTGATCGATTTGTATAAAAAGTTCAAAAAAAATATTGCGATTTGAACAAAGTTGTAGAACAAAAGTTGTTCAGTTTGATGGGTAAAAGCCCACCTTGAAGTATTATCCCACCTTTCTGTTACATACTGTATATTGTTGGTCCAATTGTACAAGGTCCTTAAGGAAAGTGGTTCATTATCATGAATAGAACCCTAGTTTTTCTAATCTTTTATTTCACCCTAGTAGTAAACTTTCCATCACTCATAAATACAAACAGAATTTAATACAAGGTGTCAAAAAAGGAAAAATATTGAAATAATCCGATCTACAATTTTTTTTCCGTTTCCCATACCAACTGCTGATTCACTTTTTTAGATTTAGTATAGGAAACTGAAAAATTACAATATTCAAGATCGGATTCTTTCAATATTTTCCCTGTATTATACTTGATTCTGTAACCCCTTAAAATTTCAAACGCACTTTTTAACACCCTGCATCGTTTCCTCAAGGCAAAATTGAAAATAATTTTACATACAAATACATCGATTTATACACCCCAAGTAGCAAAGGTTCGTCGTATAACGGTTGTATTAACATTCGCAAATTATTCAATTTAAAATCGTATAAAGGTCTTAGAACAAATTAGTTGTGTAGACGTCTTGTTAATGTAATAAATGCATCTAAGTATTATACGACTAAACTTTCGTATAAAATACTATAACACAATTCTTTGACATCCGAGACACCACTAGATAACCTTTTTAAAACCAAACGTTATTTAGTCTCGATATTATATGACATTTACTAGTTGGGACGTTAGTTTTTTAATGGCAGACATGAATGCATCCATCCAGACTATTTTCGAGTCACAACTTTTGTTTAATATTTTGTAAATATAATTGAACACGCTGAATACGTTAAAAACAACCGACTTCAATCGCAACAACTCCAATTTTGCTATATGTTTGTTGATTTTCTCAAAAACCGCTGAATCGATTTCGATAAAATTTATATGGGACCACTTGTGAAGTATACCCTTTTAAACAAAAAAAGAATTTTCCAAATCGGTTCAGGCGTCTTCGGGTAATCGGTGAACATACATCAAAAAAAAATACCGACGAATTGAGAACCTCCTCCTTTTTTTTGAAGTCGGTTAAAAAGACAAACATTTTTGAGCTCTCCACTCTCTCCATACAAATCGATCCTCGGATTGACCATTTCTATATGGAGTATTTATTTGTCATTTATTTAAAAAATGGTAGAATAAAAGTCGTCACATTTGACCCGAAAATAGCTTGGATAATATGTTCAAATCTGCAATTTAAAAATTATCTGTATAGTCTTTTAAAATGGAAATTAGTTTAAGTTGTCAGTTTCAGTAGTACCAAATGTAACAAAAAGTTGTGGTCATACTTTTTAAAGAAGGCTTTTACTGGTACTGGCGAAACTAAGCAACCTTTGCCCCATAACTTTGCTGAAATCAATGAAAATATTTTGGACTTTTCATAAAAATTGAACAGAGATTCATGCATAAAATAAATATTTATCTAAAATTAAGTGATACTGGGTGACGCAAAAGTTACGACGGGGTTGCAATAGGTTACAACTTTCCGGTCCGTTCCGTTTTTTTTTAATCCATCTTAATTATTATGAGATAATAAAAAAAACACTCAAGAGATATTTTTGACTTAGGTTTTAAAAATTACATCACGTAAATGACCACCATTTTCAGCCTCACAAAGACGCGCTCTTTCGAGAGCACTTCTCATTACTTTCCTCAGAACATGAACCAGCAACCGTATTTCAGCTCGGATGTTGGCCTTCAGTTGCTCGATTGTCCTGGGTTTATTAATGAACACCTTGTCTTTTAAATAACCCCAGAGAAAATAACCTGGCACTGTTAAATCAGGGGAACCAGCAGGCCAGTTAAATGTTGAAAATCTCGAGATTAAACGCTCGCCGAAAGTCTCTCTTAGGACGGATATTGTGGCTCAAGCCATATGCGCTGTGGCTTCATCTTGTTGGAACCACATCTCTGGACTGTCAACAAGAGCTGGCACTAAGAAATTTTCAATTAAATTGCGGTATCTCAAGCCATTTACAGTTACAGCAATAACGTCGTCGTCTTCAAAAAAATAGGGCCCGTCTTTGTGAAGCTGAAAATGGTGGTAATTTACATGATGTAATTTTCAAACCTAACTCAAAAATATCTCCATGAGTGTTTTTTTTATTATCTCATAATAATTAAGATGAATAAAAAAAAAATTACCTATTGCAACCCCGTCGTGACTTTTGCGCCACCCAGTATTATATGATACCTACTTAAAACTACATATTAAAATAACAAAATAACATACAACAAATGGGAAGGATACATTTTCAGACGATTTAAATTTGTACCAAAATATTAGTTAAAATACTGTTTATTTCCAACGCGTTGGCAACTGACTAACCGCCATTTTGAGGCCTTCTCAAATTCAAACCTACATGATTTTACAACTAAAATCAGCAATTTGGCACATCTTTCACCTCCATGATTGAACACTGATAGTGAAAAACCTTAAAAAGTACTGAGTTTTGTGTTGAGTTTTGCCAAACTAACTTGGCGCTATTTGACTGATATCCAAACCCTAGCGTATTTTCGTAGGCGTTTGGGACACTTAAACATAATACTTAATAACCACATTAAAGTATAATCAAGAAACCAAAGAACTCTTTTTGACACAACCATCACAACTGCAAAAAATCCTAAAAATAAATAATCGGGGCCTGAATATTCCAAAACGAATATACAGTTTGGTTAATTTTAAGACCCCGATTTTTTAAATTGAATCTTAGTTGTAAAAATTGTTGATGGTCTGAAATTTTTTTTACCGAATAGTTTATGATGAAAAGCTAGTCAATATAGACAGAATATGAGTACCATTAAAATACACAATTGGAAATAGCGATTCACGGTAATTCTAGACATTTAGTATTTGTTTAATAAGTATCGGTATTTTTATTCGCATTTACATCCTAATGATCATATCAATGACCAAAGGACCACATAAAATTAACCGAAATCAAATTTTTTGAAAGAAGTTTAATTTTTCAACAACGACAAACAAACATAGACATTTTATTTCAGAACTTATTCGTCTTAATTTATATTTAAAAAATTAAATCAATTTACAATATTTTGAGAACTATTCTATTTATCAGCCGGAAGACGTCCACTGTTGGACAAAAGCCCCCCCAAGGATTTCCACACCGACCGGTCCTGTGCGGCTCGCATCCAGCGGCTTCCTGCAACCTTTACCAGGTCGTCAGTCCACCGAGTCGGAGGCCTGCCCACACTGCGCCTTCCGGTGCGCGGTCGCCATTCGAGAACTTTACTGCCCCAACGGCCATCTGTTCTACGAGCTATGTGCCCTGCCCACTGCCACTAAGTCTAGCGATTCTGAGAGCTATGTCGGTAACTTCAGTTTTCCTATGTATCTCCTCATTTCTGATTCGATCACGTAGGGAAACACCAAGCATAGCACGCTCCATCGCCCTTTGGGTGTCTTTAAGCCTTCTTATGAAGCCCATAGTAAGCGACCATGTCTCGGATCCATATGTCATCACTGGCAACACACACTGGTCAAAGACTTTAGTCTTGAGACACTGCGGTAATTTGGACGTAAATATATTTCAATGATTTTTTGTGAAAACGGTTAAACACAACAAAACTGGTAATTAATGAAATATTCTCCATTAAATTATCTACAATAATCGTCGTGGAAGTATGTTGATAGGTCTTATAGTTTTCAGATTATGCTTACATTTCTTCCAATAACTTTTTTTTTACAAAAATACAATAGGGTTTTTCACCATTTTTTGAAAAGTATCTCAAATTGATCATTAGGTGGGAAAAAGTCAAAAATATTTTTTAATTTTTTTTGTGAGACCTAGTACCCCAAAAACACATTTTAAATTACCATTCCCAATTAGCGCGCGAAAACGCTAGCCGCCATGATGTTTACGTCGTGACGTCATTTTAGGAGTAAACAAAACAGCTCTGTACTAAAATTTTGACACATATTGTGAACAAAATGTCATCGTTTACCACTATTGTGACGTCACATGACAACCAGCATGGCGGCTGTCGTTTCAGATATTTGCATAACAGATTAAAAAACTAGATTTTTGTAAATCAAAAATAAAATGTTTTTTCTCATTTTATTATATAGAAATCATATTAATTCGATTACTTATTACAAATACCACAGTAAATAAGCAGTTTTAGATTTTATCTTGTATAGAGTAAAATACCCTATTGTAGCTTAATTTAAGAAATAAATAATTTAGTTTCATTTTAGATCGAGGGCTAAAACTTTGCATAGTTGTTTTTTAGGTAGTCTTGAGTGGATTAAACCCGGGAAGCATCGTGGGGCATCATAGGGTTGATGGCGAGGGGAGGCGGAGAAAGTTTGATTTGCCACGTTCCTCTTTGGGGCTTATATTTCCATAACTCTTGGTACTAAGGCAAGTGCGATATCTTTTTCGAGTAATTCTAGGATGAAAAATTCAATTCTTCAAACAAAAAAAAATACTTTCCATAGAAAAAAAAATTTATATTTGATAAAATGCAAAAAACGTGGACCACTGTTTTCATAGAATGGTTTAATTTTTAATATTTTTTAACGATCAAAAATATTATCATGAAAAAAATATATTTTTAAACCCACACTCACTAGAATTAAAGAAATAGAATTCTCATTTGGATAGCATAGTAAATACTGAGTGAAAAAAAAAACAATGCGTGGCAGCGTAGCATGAAACGCGCGGTTCTAACTTTTAGCAGTTATATTATTATTATTTTCTATGGAAAGTATATCTTTTTGTTGCAGAAATGAATTTGTAATCCTTGAATTATCCGAAAATGATATCGCACTTGCCCTAGTACCTACCTATAGTTATGGAGATATAAGCCCCAAAAGGAGCGCGGTAAAATCAAATTTTCTCCGCCTTCCCTCGCCACCCCCGTGATTCCTCTTAGGCTTAATCCACTCAAAGACTACCTAAGGAATACCTATGCCAAGTTTGAGACCTTGATCCAAAATCGCACTAAATCCCCAGCTAAGACTGTATTTTCACAATTTTTGTAAGAAACGTAAGCATAATTTGAAAAGTATAAGACCTATTAACATACCTCCAAGACGATTATTGGAGAAAATTTAATGGAGAATATTTTGTTCATTGCCAGCTTTGTTGTACGTTTATCCGTTTTCACAAAAACATTGAATAACTGCCATTTGGGGCACAAAAGAGAAGGGGAGCGGGGGTAAAAATCACTATACGAGTTGTCCCCCGTTAAATTTTTTATTGTACCTGCAAAAGCTGCCTTTCATGATTTCTGCCGGATGGGACCGGATTTTGAGCTAACGAGCCGTACTACAGGGCAGATCGATAGTTCTTGTGAAGTGTAGGATGCACGTGGGATCGAGTACCCTAATGATCTCTGGAGTTATCATTGGTCTACCTAGAGATCGGCTTTTGGCTTGGACTAGTGGCTCGCACAGGAAAATCCTTTTCCTCAAGGCAGAATCAGCACTCTTCCGTATCTGCAAGCTTCATTTCATTAATTTTCTAGAATCCTAAGTCCAGGCCTATGAAGTCGTAGTGCTTCTCGTCTATTCTCACGAAAAACTAGCCCTAGCCTAGGGAGCTCTACTGTGTTCATTAGCCCATTCCTACAGCATTCTTTTTCCGGTGCATCGAGGCACTTCACTATAAGTTCGGGTCCAATAGCTGGTGCCTCTGCTCCGTTTCTAGCAAGCTCATCTGTTCCGTTCCCCTAGATGTCACTGTATCCAGGCAGTATTTATATCTTTATGGATGTGTACGAAACAAAATATATGTAAATGAGTCTCTGCTATCCATTATACAGGGATTCCTAGTTTGTAACCGGATCACAGTGTGATTTATCATTGGATATTAAATGAGGACACATCAGTGGCTATATACTGAAGGTAGTTTTATCAAAATCGGTTCCGAGGGACTTGAGCGTTCTACATCAGCTGTCAAACTTGCTCTGAAATCGCAATGCTTGCTTGATTTTCATAAGACCACTACGGAAGAAATGTATTCGAACTGAACAAACTGTCCATTGAAAAAAAAAAACATTTTTTTGATGATCATATGTTATAAACAATTCAAATTAAAAATAAATAACAAGCTGCTAAGTTGTAAACCCAACTCTAGATCGTAGAGCTTTAAAACCGAAAGTCTCTTGTTTTCATACTCTCTTAGCTTATCTTGTTGTACCGAACTGTTGTAATAAATCAGATTAGATTAATTTACTTCGTATTATCAATGTCAAACTATAAAAGAAAGAAAATTAAAGTACTAATGTCAATACTGCCCCCATAAGAAAGGCCAATAGGGGGTTTCCGAATAATTTACGGCCTTCTTCCTTATGAGGGCAGAATAATAGACATACTTACAAAAATATTATAAAAGATTAAATAACAATAAATTAAAACTTGGTTTACATATTCATCTACTCTAATAGGCACCTAATGTTAATTTAAACTTAGAAGTGGTACCATATTTCTTAAAAAAGTGAACTTCTCTCATCATAGTTCAAAGACTGTTGTGGGTTATAAGAAATTTACAAATTCGGTATGTTTATAATTTTAGCAGTGAATATTTATTTTATCCTTTGCATCTTGTGTAAGTCACAAGTTTATACAAGTATGGCGTGTGCAATAGTATGTTTTTAATGAACATATTTAAAGCGAACAAGTTAATAATTTCTAAAACAAATTTATCATCTATTTTGTATTACGTTACTTAAACATACTACTTGTAATCGAACCCAAAAATTAAGGTTTTTGAAAGTCCAATGCAATTAAAGCTTCAGGGCAAGGTTTAACAGCTGATACTTATCTCAAGTTTCTTGGAGCAGATTTTGATGGGATAATCTTTAATCTCTAGTGACATGAGTGTCCTTTATACCCTACATATGCGGCAGCTTTTCGAGCAGGCTTCAAATTAATTTGCCCGCCATTTTTTGGGCCACATTTCCCGATGTACGCCAGTGGTCAAAATCAGTTGAATGTAAAAAACTGGGACTCTTTTTGTTGCTTTATTTGACCTGGTGGAACACAAAAAGCCGGACAATACGAGACCATTCTTCTGAAAAATGTATTGTCTTTCCTCATCATCAGATATGACAAGAGACACTATTTTTGCTTAAAAGCTTTACACTTGAATATGAAACAGTAATATGCGAGTTTCAGTTTATTTTTAGTAATCACTCATCAGATCCTTTTGTCTATCTACTTAAAGCAATAATTTTTTTCTGATTCCAATCAAGCTGATCTAAACTTAAATTGTAAATTACACTGATTTTTCTTCAAAATTCTATAGGTAATTCTATAAGTAGAGAAAGGTAACGCGTACAGAGTTTCAAACAGAAAGACAGAATTGAAGCCGAGAAAAAGAAAAAAACCATTCGCGCCTCAGAGGAACCTATTCATCGTGACAAAAAATAAAATAGATACCTAATTATTAAAAAATACACAAGCTGGTAAGACTTAATTGAAGAATCCAAGCTTCAAAATATAGCAAAATGTGTTATTACGTATATCTTTTATTACACCAGTAAAAATGTAAACTTAAGGACACGTACAAAAGTCTTTTCGGTTTTTCTTTTCTTTCTTGAATGTATTAAACTCAAACCTCGAATTGGCGCAAAAAAAACCGCACAAAAGTAAATTCAGAGAGAGGAAATGACGGAAGGATTGCTGAAGAACTATACTGCCATATACATGATATACCAAAAAGGGTTTAGCAATAGTTTCAGGTGGGCTTATACTCAAGGTCTTGGTAGTTTTCGTTAAACCAACACGTAAGATGATGCCAAGGACTTAGTTATTATGGATAAAAAAAAGATAAATTACAAACAATGCATTTGACAAAAACTGACCTAACAACTTTTGACTTACGCAATAAACGCAAAGTAGATATAAAAATAGATGTTTGGCGGCAAGACTTAGATGGTGGTAGAAAAGGCAGCGTGGCGTTCTTTCTGAAGACCACTTTGCGTCGAAGGCAACTAAAAACGTATAGCATATCGTTGTATCCGTGGTAGCGTATTGTGGTGGATACACTGTCCGTCTACTACGCGTTTTGACAAGTCAAGTTACAGAGCGGATTGTAACCGGCTGAAGGTTCAACAGTGTCCAAGCTGCGTTGTGGCGTTTTCACGAGGGGAAAATGCGTTCTAAGCATTTTTGCAGGTGCCACACCGGATTTTTCTTGTGGCATCGCTTATTTACCAGAATGCGGCATGAGAATTTTTGATCAATCAGCGACTTCAGTGTTTGAGCCTAATATTTGATTACACCTAATATATTACATTGGTCGATCAATTACACCACCAGAAATTAATCGAATCACACTGTTTTAAAACAATCAACACGCAAAATTTATAATTTACCTTTTAACTCGAACTTCTTGTTTATCTTCATAATTTTGTAGTGTACTTCAAATTACGGAATCGCTATTTCAAAATTATTAGTACTCATATTCTCACCTTTGAAAATGCGTATCTATTATCTGTATTTTCATACATTTTAGATGCGAAATAGCAATGAGGTCTGTCCCCTGGAATAAATTCCTTATAAGATACTTAGGCCCGCCCGTGTATCGAAGTTGTTAACCCTTGCAATTGGGTCACACCTCTAGCACAACCCTCTTGCAGGTAAGAGGTGCCGGGCCTGTAGGAATAAAATACAAAGCATTAATCATATGAAATCAGCACATGAGCCATCGAGTGCTTCACAGCTCGCGGCTCAATCTAGCTGCTGGTAATAACTGACTACATCATAAATTGTACCTTCAATATAGAGCAGTGATGCATTATGATGGCTCAGGTGAGCTTGCTTTATAAGATCGAAAATAATAGTGATCCTACCTTAAGTAATGTGTTGATCTCCCTCAATGATGTTATGGGGAATCCTTCTTTTTCTTTTTCCATTTTAAGTCGTTTCAAAGCGACAATTTCTTCAGTGGTTTTGTCACGAGCTCTGTAAACAACCCCGTACGTGCCTTCTTCTATTCTATTGAGACATTGAAACTCTTCAACTGATCGACATCCCTATAAAAATAATAAAATTAATATGTTATCTCTTACACACTGGTTTAGTGAGGTAGAGGAACAACCAACAGCAAGGTTTTGCCAAAACCTCACTAGGCTTTTACTTTAATTGGACACAGAAAACATAAATACTACATGTACATGACACAGAAAGGGACTTGATTGCAAAATAAATCTGTAAAATATAAAATTTGGTTTACCTGATTTGATATAGTTTAAATGATTCCCACAAATGACGAGCAAAGTCAATCATCAATTTGATTTAGCAATCAATAAAAATTGTATTTTCTAAAATAAAATTATATGTAGTTTACCTGTAATGCAGGGAAATACGGCGGGAGAGCATTGATAGCTTCTTCTCGTTTCTTAGCCTCCTCATCATCTACTTTGAGTGCTGCATCTTCCTCAGCATTTTTACCATTTTCACCAGGAGGGGGAGGAGAAAATGAATGAGACCTGCTTCTGCTTTTAGATCTAGTACGTGACCTGAAATAATCGGCAATCATGTGTCAATACCTATACAATTCTATGCTTTATGTTATAGTCAAATTAAGATCATCTTGCAACCTAAGGTGTATAGGTGACCTAAAGAAATAAGAAATTAAGGTCATCAATTACCTTCTAGAATCGTTTGATGAAGGCGAACCATGCTCTGATTTCTTTTCAGGTGTTTTGGATTCTGCTCTTGTTTTTTCGTTGGCCCTTTCCTTTTCATCTTTATCCGATTTTTCATCCTGTCTGTTTTCCTCATCTTCGGATTTGGAGTCAGCATCACTTTCAGAATTTGTACTTGAACTTTCATCTTCTGTATCACTGTTTGAATGTTCACCTACAAAAACAGTAAGACATACACTGTGATAATGATAAATAAATAAACACATCACACATTGTCATCTGGCCCTAACTTGGATTACAATTTTAAAAATATACTATAAAAAAGCAACAATAAATAAATATCTAAGAAGCCAATATTAAAAATGATAACAAAGTAAACAATGTGAATACCTACCTTCTTCTGGCTCAGAGTGTGAATCACTCTTCAGCTCAACATCACTGTCAATAGTGACTACTTCATAATTTGGTGAATGGTCAGTTTTACTTTTCTTCACATTAGATTCACTAGGAGACACGGACCGTTTCTTGCCATGACGCCTTTCCCTTCTTGCTTCCAATTCACTTCTAGATTCTTGTTTCCGTTTCTCAATTTCACGCTCTGAAACAAAACGTAAGTCATATTTTAGTTTAGTTTAAACTATAATATGTTTAATAGGTAATTACGAACTAACTGATTACCTCATTTTTTTTTCAATTTAACAAAATAAATTGTGAAATTTTAAGGGGTTACTCAGAATCAAGTATAGAATCCAAGAAAAATATTGAAAAAATCCACTTTTCAATTATTTTTTTCAGTTTCTCATACTAAATCTGAATAATGAACCATTAATTTGTTAAAAACTGAAAAAAAAATTTGAAGAGTGGATTTTTTCAATATTTTTCCTGGATTCCATACTTGATTCTGAGTAACCCCTTGAAATTTCAAATGCACTTTTTTTAACACCCTGTATACCACTAACTTGAAAAAATTATTTGTCATAAAAAAATGTCTGTTAGGGTATTAAAGTTCGCACTGCAAGACGTTGCATAGGCAAGCCTTCCATAGCTGGACCCATCAGTCCTCACCACCGCCAAGATTATCACCTTGTGAAGGTCGCGGGAAACCAGTGCATGCGGGCTGCGCAAGACCAGTCTGCATGGAAACCCTTGTCTTTGTTCAACAGTGGGCGTCTGTTGGATGCAGATGATAATGATGATTTGGACTTTAAAAGTAGCTACAAATTTTATAATTACTAAGTAAATCTTACCAGCTTCAATTAGTTTTTTTCTTCTATGCTGTACTTCTTCTGACCCTTTCTCTACATATTCGGAATGATTTTTTGTATCCTGATTTTGCAATTCTTTAGATATCCTTTTACTAAGCAATCTACTTCGTAAATCCTCCAGTTTTTTTATCCCAGAAGTCTTGTCTCTGTTTTCTTTCTCATTATTATGGCTAGGTTGAGAATCATCAGCTAGCGATCTCAGTCTGTTCTCTATTCGACTATCAGATTCAATGCGCTTTCTGTCTGATTCTGCATATTTGTACTGACGTTCATGGCTCTGGTGCACCTCTCTATGGCCAATTTTTTCTCTAAATGATTCTTTTTCCCTGAAAGCTTCTTTCTCCCGAAAGGCTTCCTTTTCCCTATACGCTTCCTTTTCTCTATATGCTTCTTTTTCCCTATATGCTTCTTTTTCCCTATATGCCTCTCTTCTCATTGATTCACGAAATGCAGCATTTTCCCTATACAGTCCTCTTTCCCTGTAATGGTCTCTCTCTCTCTGGGAATCCTTATCCCTGTAAACTTCAACTTTCTCCCTATATAACTCTTTTTCTCTCTCAACATAAACATCTTTATCCCTTGTTTCACGATCTTTACCTTCTTTCTCCTTCTCTCTATAAAGTGATTTTTCTTTATAGTACTGTTTATCTCTATAGTATTCTTTGGTCATATCTTCTTGATCAAGGTTTTTACTGTCACGTTTAGATTTTTCTGACTTGTCACGATCTCTGTTGAAAAAGGAAGTAGTAAATGAAATTAAAATTCTTACTTTCTGCCAAGAAATTGTAAAATGCATGTAATTTAAATTGGGAAGACGTAACATAAACAATATTTACCTGTACAAGTGTTTCTTTTCCTTCCTTAAACCTTCTTTATAACGGTCTTTTGCAGCCTTCTTGTGACTCCTTTTATCCCTGTGGGACGGACGAATCACTGCCTGCGGTGGTTTTATTATCAATGAATCTGCATTATCTCGATCTTCATCAGATAAGCTGAAAGTTTATTAACTCAAATTTATTGTTTTAAGCACATAAATCGCCTACCTGTATAACTTTTTTTTTTAATGTTTATGTTTTTATTTTCCTGTTTTGTTGTGCAATAAAGTGTTTTCATTCATTCATTCATTCATAAATCTAAATCATAATTATATTATAAACCATCTTTGATAGGAGAAATCTCACTGCTATCTCTCTGATATCCTCGCAGTCCAACTAAGTTTACTTCTTAAATTAAATATTTGGATTGCTTTCGACCCTGAATGTGTAATTCGTAAATGTATTCAATGTTTCGTATAATACAAATTCAAATATTCCGTAGTTAGGTTACACATTAGCGCTTTATTTTGTCCATGAGTAATCCCTGACAGTCTTCATATATGGGGGCACAATTAGGTAACCGTGCTATATAGTAAGCAACAAACTGCGATTTCAGGTGCGTGCAATAAAAAAATATCCTACGTCAAAACTACATTGCTGATATCACAACTAATGATGTAAATTCTAAAGAACTGAAGATTCTATTGTGGTATTTCACCAACGAAAAAATTCATAACCTAAAATTACAAATAATAGGTGTTACATACTTTGAGGTAAAAGACTTTATAGACATCTGTTTTGATTAAACTTTACAGTATGTAAAATGTAAACTATAAAATGTTGAGGGCTTCATTTACCTGAAATCCATTTCATCTGGTACGGGACTACGTGCTAATTCACCATCCTCACTTTGTTCATCTTCGTAATTACTCATACTTTCTATAACAAGTTTACACGAAAATAATTGGAACTATTAAAAAATAACAAACAAACACCAACGTTTTGTTGAATTTTGTCGCGTCACTTGTAATCAAAGAAAGCTCGAAATTTTCACGAACGATCTCAAACGGAACCGTGCGCCATCTTTACAGCCATTTTGTTTGATAGAGTTTTTTTTGTGGCATGTCTCTGGTCTGGGACTTTTTGGCGGGAACTCGTAGCAATAGTTTGTCAGTTTTCTTTTATTATCCAAAAAAATAGATATCGTGGTTTTTAATGCATAATATTGATAGTGTATTATTCAATAAAGTGCCATTTAAGTGTCTAATATGTAGGATAATGAAATAAAAGTGTGTAGACTGTGTTTCGAGTTCTCTCAAGAAGTCCATGTAATCTTCATCAAAAATGCTATCATTTTGTTGAAGAATAGAAAAAGACGACAGACAATTTTTATACACTTTTTTGACCCAGAATACTTTATATTTAGAAGAAAAATATTTAGAGAAGAGCAAACTACGTAAGAATAGGCTGTATGGCCAGAGAAGCCTTTGCCTTTTCCTTGCATAAGCAGGAAAGAACCAAACAAAAAAAAAATGTCTCTGGTCTGGATTAGGGATGGGTAAGGAGTAAAAACTCAGTCAGAGTAAATACTGAGTTTGAGTAAATACTGAGTATTTACTATATTAACTGAGTATTTACTCTCTAGAGACAGTAAAAACTTTTTATCGGTTATTTTTGCATGACATGGTAATCATGGTATACATATAATAAAATCAAGACCAATGCAATGTGAGGAAAATATATATTAAAAAAAACATGCGAATTTTTTTTTTTGGGTCTTCGTGTTGGAGTTTATTTTAACCTTTCGCTTGCCTTCCATATTTGAATATCGCTTCAAAGCATCTTGTGCGCACTCATGGTTGAATATGTTTAAATTCTTCAACCACTAACTGGGCAATTTTTTTTCTTCTTGAGACCCGTCTAGCTGTGCGGCATCAATCTCAGAGGTAATCTGTCAGGCAATGGAATATTACATCCCGTTCTCTGACATTCCTCTTGAGAATCAAGCTCGCCCGTGGTTCAATGCCGAATACTCAGCTGCCGAGGCAGTAAAACATTCGGCGTACCAAGCTTGGGCTGATACTCGCAGTCGCAAAGCTCCGGGTACGCAAGATAAGAAAAGAACCTTTAATAGAGCCGCAAAGTCCTACGAAAAGACGCTACGCAGGGCACGCCTCGACCACATACGCCGCATCGGATCACAACTTGCCTCCTATCCCTCTGGGAGTAAGGCTTTTTGGTCCCTGGCTAAATCGGTCGAGGAAATTAATTTCTGTCGTGCCGTCTCTGCCTCCACTGCTGAAACCTGATGGAACACTGGCTCACATAGCAACTGATAAGGCAAACTTGTGGCTGAAAATATTCGCGTTTGGATTCTACGAATAGTACACCACCCCACTTACCTTCTTGCGGTACTACAATGACTCCAATCTGTATCCGCCAAAAGGTTCTTAATACACTTTACAATCTAGACGTGAACAAAGCCAGTGTACCTGATGGTATACCAGCCATAGTTCTCAAGAACTGCGCTCCTGAGTTGTCTCCTGTTCTGACACGTCTGTACCGTCTCTCTCTTAAGACAGGTGTAGTCCCAAAGTCCTGGAAGCTTGCCAACGAGCAACCTGTGCCCAAAAAAGGTAGCCGTGTGGATCCTGCCAACTACCGCCCCATAGCAATCACTTCCACAATCCAAGATTATGGAACGTGTACTGAATAACCTCATTCTTGCATATCTCGAAGACAATGACCTTCTTAGCGATCGACAATACGGGTTTCGCCGAGGAGATCTTCCTGTGTATGCTACGCATGTTTGGGGCGAGGCCATTGAGAAACATGGTGAAGCACTCGTTGTGTCTCTCGACATCTCAAAGGCTTTTGATAGGGTCTGGCACGCCAGCCTTATTGGCAAGCTTCCATCTTACGGGCTCCCTGTGAGCTTGTGCAACTGAGTATCCAATTTCCTGAGGGAACGGTCGATTCGGGTAGTCGTTGATGGCTGCTTGTCTGACCTATTGGTTATCGATGCCGGGGTACCTCAGGGTTCGGTTCTTTGTGCAACTCTATTCCTGCTACATATAAGGCCGTGGCCTGGACGCAAGCGACGGCGACAGTGACAGCGACAGCGACAGCGACGGCGACAGCAACAACGACAGCGACAGCGATGACTGTTCACGACGCAAGCGACAAGGTCACTGGGTTTGCGGCGACGTAGTGACGTGACTCTGTCGATGTTGGTCTGTCGCGATGTCGATATTTCGATATTTTCATAATTATTCTTACTAATAACACCTAACACTGACTCAGCGGTTTCCGCTTCTGACTATTGATACGAGAGTCGTGGGTTCGATCCCCACCCAGGGCAAATATTTCTGTTTTTTAATATTATACTACTAATTTGCTAAAGAGGACGTAGATTTATACAACAAACAAAACAAAAAGGCGATGAGCGGGGTTCAGGGGGAGGAGGGGGAGGTGTGGGGTGCAGGTGGGGGAGGAGCGGGGTGCGGAGGAGGGTGAGTTGCGGGGTGCGAGAGGAGGAGCAGAGTGCGGGGGTGAGGCGCGGGTTGCGGGGTTATGGCGCGGTTTGCGGGGGGAGACGCAGGGTACGGGTGGTGGGGGAAAGGGGTACGGGGGAGGCGCGGGGTGTAGGGGAGGATGGGTGGGTGCGGGTGGAAGGCGCGGGGAGCGGGGGATCGGGGTGCGAGGGGAGGAGCGGGGTGCCGGGGGGGAGGAGCAGGGTGCGGGATTGAGGCTCGGGTTGCGGGGGAGAGGAGGGGTGCGGGGGACGGTGATGAGTGGGGTTTGGGGGAGCGGGGTGCGGGGGGAGCGGGTGCGGGGTTGAGGCGCGGATTACAGAGGACAGGAGCGGGGTGCGGGGGACGGTGAGGAGTGGGGTGCGGGGAGTGCGGGGTGCGGGGGGAGACGCGGTGTGCGGGGGGAGGCGCGGGGTGCGGGGGGAGGAGTGTGATGCGGAGGTGAGGCGCGGTTTGCGGGGGGAGAGCCTTTAGGGCCCGCAGTTTCTTCTCACTCCGCAAACACTTCCCGAAACGGTGGGTATACGAGTTCCGAGTGGTAGGAACCTCGAATTAGGTAGATAAAAGAATGACGCTCGAAAAGTGTACACTGCTACCTACTTCGAATAAAATATTTTCATTTCATTTCAACAACCTCGTTAGGTTCAATGTCTCTAAAATACAGGCGTGTCTTTTTTCTGCCAAAAGGAGTCCTTTCACCTTGACTCCTACTCTCCGAGATGAATGGACCTACGTATCCTATATAAGGTGAGACGGTACTTCACACCTGGACAGCTTCTTACATTATATCAGGCACAAGTCCTGATATAATGTAAGAACCCCGCTACCAGCTTGACGCCTTGGATGCTATCGACCGACGCGTCAGGAGACTAATAGGTGATGATGAGTTTATTTTAAATAAGCTCCAAAGCCTTGAGCATCGCCGCAAAGCCGCCTCTTTATCGTTTTTTATCGAATTCATTTCGGAGAGTGTGCTCAAGAACTTCATGACCTCATTCCCCTAGCTCCATTCCACCTTTGGTTCACTAGGCGCAGGGAGGCGTTTCATCCCTTCGTAGTTGATATACCACCTATTCGCACGAAGCGATATGCTTGTGCATTTATTATGCGGGAGTGGACTTTCATTCCATAAAAAACCATCTACATAGTGCCAATACTCACCGAGTAAAATGGCTATGATGGACGGACGGACAGGGCGAAATTATACGGGTCCCTTTTTTGCCATTTTGGCTACGGAACCCTAAAAACAAAACAAGTTACACGCATTAGTGGTACATAAAAGTTTCCCGTGTGCGCGGAGCCTAAAGTGATTTTTTAGTTGGTAACACTACGAATAACAACTCTATTGATAAAGATTTTAAGGGGAATAAAATGTTAATAATGTTATATCGTCAGACTACTTAGAACTTAGAAAACTTAAAGAACGTAGAAAAACGTAAAAAAGTGTCATACAGATAAATATTAGATAAAATATAATAACTTATTAATTTTTTGTTAGTAAAACATAAATACTCAGTAAAAAGTAAAAAAAGAGTACTTATAATAGTTTTTACTGAGTATTTACTCTGGCATGAGTAAATACTGCAGTACTTACCCATCCCTAGTCTGGATACAACTCTTTTTAGGCTTCGTTCACACGACCGGTCATTCGGTCCGGCTAGTGAGTAAGCACGCACGAGTCGACCTTACTGATGGGAAATTCTAATATGAATTTCCTTGAGAAGATTCTCTAAAGATATTTTCCTTGGCCACATTCCTAAGAAACGGTGCTTTAGCTAAGACCTTATTTATTACGTACTAGCTTCCGCCCGCCCGTGACTTCACCTGCATAGATAGACTTTAGAACTGGGTCCAGTTCAGAGAGAAATAAAATGATAAGGCAGCGTCATCGAGTAACAAAGAAAAAAATTCCGTTTTTAGCCATTCCTCCGGGAAACCTCGAATTTTCCGGGATAAAAAGTATCTTATGTGTTAGCAGAGTACATACTTTATCTATCTACCTACTAAAGGACAATGCTCACGAAGTATGGAAAAAAAACCCAGAGCGAACAGATATACAGGTGTAGCTCAAACAAATTTTAGTTATACCTATTTAGTGATATTTCACTATAAGATTCTGTGGTTAAATGGGTGATATTGCTATTTGTTTTTATCAGGGGTGTTTGTTTTTTGTTTTTTTTTAGCGTTATCCTTTCATCCAAATCCGTTCAGTAGTTTCAGCGTGAAAGTGGAATAAACAAACAAACATCCATACTTTCGCATTTATAATAATTAGAGAGATATTAGTGAGATGAGATGAGATACTTAGAGCATTGTCTTTTTTTTACGGGAATATTCCTGGGAACGGTATGTACAGAAATGAAGTAGAATAAATATGAAACCATCGTTGCTCAGTGTAAGGATGGACATTTGAAATAAACATCGATGTTTTTTCCGATGTAATACATTACTCCAAAGCTTCACTCGGTTGCATCGATGTTAATACGATGTATTGCGAAATACATCGCTGTTTCCAAAACATCGACTGTTTTTCGCAATGGACATGTTTAGGCCTTAAGGTGGTTTAAAAACTTTAACACTAGGGTTTTTAGGTCACTGACCTGACAGCCCACACGAGAATATGGCATAAGGTAGCACAGAGCTACTGCGCATCCATCTGCGCAGTACTAAATGCAAGCCCCACCCGCACGCGCCACGCGAATTATTTACTTTTTTGGTTATTTTGTTATTTTTTCTGAATGAAAGTGTTCAAACTAATGGCGTAGTTTCCTTCATATCGTCGAAACCAATATTGCCATATAATTTTCATTTTTTTTCTTTTGATATACAGGGACCTGTTTTAAGTTTTAAGTAATGGTGGACCCATTTTGGATTTTGTTTTCTATCGAGCCAAAATTGTTAAATAGTGTTTCGGATGGCGTATGATCTTAGGAAAGATAGTCAAAAAAAAGCATTACTAATTTTCTCAGACTTGAAATTTCTACAGTTTTCAGTCAAAACTGTTCATTTTGGTATAAGAGCGCCTGAACATATTCCAAAACCGAAAAGAAAAATATTCATGTATTAAAAATTCAAATTCACATAGCTTTATTTTGTTTACAAATAACAATTATTTTTTCAATGCTATGTTAAAACAGACAGTTTTTTTTATAATTAATTAACTTTGCTTAATATTTCCCTTCAATCGGTTTCTTTGCTCAGTCAAAACTAGCCCTGCTGGTAAAAGTTTTTCTGATGGGACAGATGTTAAGGGGTCGTCCATTAATCACGTGAGTCGCAAATGGGGGGGGGTTCGGAAAAAATCACGAAATATCACAATGGGGGAAGGGGGGGGGGTGTAGTGAGATATCACGTGTATTTATCTTTTCGTTGAAAGCGCGGTTTTTATAAGTTCATTAGATTATAAGTTGTGTAAATTAGATTACACCTGTATTTAAAGATAATATTCTAAAAAAAATTAAGATGCTTTGCAAAAAATACACGTGATTTTGGGTAGGGGGTGGGGGTAGTCTAAAACCTCACCACGTATCACCAGGAGGGAGAGGGCGTTAAAAAATTGCTAAAAAAAACATCACGTGATTAATGGACAATCCCTACCTGAACAGATTATTACGTTCCGATTTACGAAACGTAGCAGTCAGTATCGTAGTTTGCATGTTCGATGCATCGAATAAAAAAACATCGATATATGGGTGACTTTAAATTAGTTCTTGATACGAAAGGCTATGAATGTGCTCATGATAACAAACAACTTTGCCTAAGGAACCCATAGTCAAATTCCCTAAGACACCCATTAAATTAGTTCTTGATACCAAAGGGTGTGTATGTGCTCATGATAACAAACAACTTTCCCTAAGGAACCCATCGCAAAAAAAAATTAACTCTTTATACTAATTTAGCCAGTCCGTTGACCGATTTGTATGGAGGGTCCAAATATTTTTTGAGATTTGACTATGGGTTCCTTAGTGAAAGTTGTTTGTTATCACGAGTACATGCATAGCCTTTCGTATCAAGAACTAATTTAAAATCACCCTATACAGAATGTAACTGAAATGTGTGACAGTACTTCAAGGTTGGCTTTTACCTATCAAACTGAACAACTTTTGTTCTACAACTTTGTTGAAATCGCAAAAATTTTTTTGGATTATTCATACAAACTTGGTTCGCCAGCTGATCGATTTGTATGAAAAGTCCAAAAAAAATTGTGATTTCAACAAAGTTGTAAAACAAAAGTTGTTCAGTTTGATGGGTAAAAGCCAACCTTGAAGTATTGTCACACATTTCTGTTACACCCTGTATATTCAATGTTAAAGTATTAATAATTATGTATTGTTAATACTTTAACATCGAATATATAGGGTGATTTTAAATTAGTTCTTGATACGAAAGGCTATGCATGTACTCGTGATATGATAGCAAACAACTTTCACTAAACTCAAACTCAAACTCAAAATGTTCATTGCAAGAACATAGTAAAAAGATGGAAAAAAGTACAGTGTTCTTATGTTCTACCGGACATGGCATGCAAAAATTTAAATTTAATTATTTCACAACATTAATAACACACAATTATAAATTAACATTAAAATAAAACGATAGTTCACAATAATAAGCAGTAATGTCATTGTCGTCCAATTAATTAAAATTTATTACTTAAATATTCTTTAATAGAGTAAAAACATTGCTCTGTAAGCCACTCTGATATTTTCGAATTAAACTTTTTTAGAGGGCAATCTTTCAAATGCTTAGGTAAGTTGTTGTAGATCTGGATCGCCATACAGAATGCATTGTTTTTATAAACATTTACCTACTCTGGCCAGTGGCAGATAGAGTCTGTCTCTATTCCGGGTTGACCTCAGGAAGGCGTGACTATGTCTTTCAAAATATTCAGGATGTTCTCTAACAAACACAGATATTTGTTTAATATAAATACACGGTAAAGTTAAGACTTGCTTTAAATAAAGGTCTACAAGGTTCAATAAAATTAGTATTGCAAACTGCTCTAATACATTTTTTTTGAATTAGAAATGCTTTTTCTGCGTCTACAGAGGTACCCCACAGCATAAGGCCATAACTCAAATGTGCCACTTCCAACTACAACATTTGTCGATATGCAGTCCAAGAAAATTAAATGTTTCTACTTCCTCAATTTTAGTGTTATTATATTTTATTTCCAGATTTATGTCATTATTGTTATATGTCCTAAATTGCATTATTTTAGTTTTGTCAATGTTAATCTTGAGTTTATTTTTGTCCAACCAGTTAATAATTACTTGCAACGTATCAGATATTTCCCTATTTAAATTACTTATGTTGTCTGATCTGACTAATAATGTTGTGTCGTCGGCAAACATTAGACAATTATGTTTGGTATGCTGTGGTAGGTCGTTAACGTATAGCAGGAATAGTAGTGGACTCAGTATACTTCCTTGAGGTACACCACGACGATTATATACGCAAGTAGACCTATGAGACATTAGCTCTTCATTCTGAATACTTAGTATTTCAGTACATTGTTGCCTATCGGAAAGATAACTTTTGATCCATTCCCATGACTTCCCTCTAATTCTATACCGCTCTATTTTGTCTAAAAGGATGGAATAGTCAACGAAATCAAATGCCTTACTTAGATCTAAGAACACAGAAGCTATAGGAATATTGTTATTTATAGATTCGGTTATTATTGTCAAAATTGAAACAAGCTAAAGTGGTCGAACTTCCCTTCCGGAAGCCATACTGATTATCGTTCAATATAGAGAACGAGTTAAGGAAATGTAACAACCGTTGTAACAAAGCTTTAGCTAGCTAAGGAACCCATAGTCAAATCTCCAAAAAAATTTGGACCCTCCAAACAAATCGGTCAACGGACCGGCTAAATTAGTATAAAGAGTTAATTGTTTTTTTGCAATTTGACTATTATAATAAAATTCACTTGTACAAGTAATGACTTTATTTCTCCTCGACGTCGTATCACAAAAAGAGAGCTCTCAAGCTCTTGACACCGCTTATATACTAAGGAGTAAACAACGCTGTGTTGTCAATTCTCAATTACAAAAATCGCTAAAATAGTATGACCATATTTAAACTTTATTTAAAACAGTGTTGCTATTGAAAATTACTAAAAATCACTAAAAATAAATAATTTATACAGGAAAATATTAAAAACCCTACACTCGACCATCCTGACAACGTGTATGTCCCCATACACGAGCCAGGTGGCAACCCTACACTCGGCGCATTAATAAAGGACTTGACACGTATAAATAAAAAGTGAAAAAAAAAAGAACTTAAATACATCATAAGTACTGATCTACGAGTTAAATACCTATATTGTATATATATTTTTATACATTTAATAGTTTTACTCTACATTGAAATTAACAGAAAATTGATTTTCATACTTCATACTCTATATAATAAATAATGTTTTTATATATACTAGATTAATTAAATTGTATAATAAATTGTATATTCAATAAGAAAAGAATCCTGCACTATTAAATTACAACAATTTACAAATGAACAAATGTATTACAATACAATCTGTGCTAATTTTATTTCAAGTGTGTTAATATTAAGCAGGAACTAAGATGGGATCTTCTAAATAATATCTCATAACCCTACGTTAAACAATTGTCATTAATTATATATAGTTTCTGACCGAGATTAAACATCAACTGTACAAAATATGTGTAAATCTTTACCACATTAAGACTAAGAACTCTGTCTAATAAACTAGTCAAACTTCAAATACTAAATATAACTATTATGTGATTCAGTGGATCAGTCGACCTCCACTAAATTATTATCTGAGAACTCTCTCTGTACAATGAATTAGTCAAACTTCAATACTAAATTATATGTATTATGTGCTTAAGTGGACTAATCGACCTCCACTAGATTATTATTCATTTCAGTTTTAATTAACGAACCAATCAATCTTCGTTTTAGATTAAATCTATAAATAATCAGAATCTTCAGCGCCGACGCGCGAACCAATCGAACTTCGCCGTCGGTCACCTTATTGTTCATATCTTCAATCAGGACGAGAGCCAGTCGATCCTCACGTCCTGAAAACAAGAAACAAGAATTCTGTGGTAAAACTGTACAGGCATTGTAAATTATACAGTTTATTAATTTCATTTTCATATATATTTATTTTTATTATAATTACTGTTTTATTAATTTTATTCACTCTTCATCATCGTTATCGCTTGATTTATTTGCATCATCATCGTCATCATTATCTAATTGTAAAGCAGTAATGTGCACCCACGGTAGCATACGGTCTGCTGCTACCGTGGTCGCACGTTTACTAGTACTACCGTTAAATCCTGGAATAGATGCTATTTTGTATCTATCTTGTCCTAAAACTTTAATGACACGAAATGGTCCGATATAAGATGGGAGCAGCTTCTTGCTCTGCCCATCGTTTTTCTTTGAAACATTTGTAATTTTAACTAAATCACCCTTATTATAAACTCGAGCAGGCCGTCTGTTATGATCGTATCGTTCCTTTTGTTTTTCCTGCTCATAGTCTATTCTGTCCTTTACCTGGGATCTAATTTCCGACACGTCTATATCCTCTCTAACTTCATCCAGAATCTCATTTAAATTAGGGCTAATCTCACTATTCATTAACGTACCAAACATCACTTCTGTTGGCCTCCTCCCGGTTGTCTTTTGTACTGTGTTATTTAACCCCCATTGAACCTTGCCTACCTGACTATCCCAGTCTCGTTCATCGTGCCGTAAGTTCTGTGCCTTCAACGAGTTTAATATTGTCCGGTTATACCTCTCAACCTGACCGTTTGACTTGGGACTTGCGACGGCATTTAAAATGTGCTTAATTCCTTTATTATAACAATATTTCTTGAAGGCATTCGACGTAAAGCAGCTGCCGCGGTCACTAATCAAACGATCAGGTACTCTGAATGTATAAAATATATCATCAAGAACCCTGACTACGTTTTGGGTATTTGTATTCCGGACTGGCTTTACAAAGATGAACTTTGTGAAAGCATCTACGATCACTAAAAGGTAAGAATTTCCTCTTTTAGATTTGACAAAGGGGCCAAGGTGGTCGATATGCAGGGTATGGAAGGGTATTTCTACTTTACTTATCGGATGTAGTAGACCTTCATTATTAATAGCAATTTTCTTTGCATAGGCGCAATCAAGACATGCGGTCACGTACTTTTTTACAAACCGAGCTAGTTTAGGGAACCAGTAACTCCTTTTGATTCGTTCCAGTGTCTTTTCCAAGCCTAGATGACCAATATCATCATGGTTCATCCTACATATTTGCCACCTTGCCCCCTTTGGAACCACGAAACGCAAATTTTCCTTATCACCATCTAGACACCGATACAACCTATTGTCACGCACAACGTAGTTGTCCCGAATGTATTGGAGCCCTTTGGCATCTATTTCATTGTCCAAAATGTTCTTAATTTTATCTAACTCCGAGTCGCCTAACTGCAAAGTCAGCAACCAATCGTCGTCACTTATCGCCATAACCTGTGCCGATTCAATAGGAGCAGCAACGTCGTCAGCCTCAGGGTTACGTGACAGCGCATCAACATGCGACATTTTGACTCCAGGTCTATATTCAATAGAGCAATTGTACTCTTGCAACAGTAGCCACCACCGCGCTATCCTGGGAATGAGGTCACGTTTCATGAAAGTCGAACGGAGAGCGCTGCAGTCTGAAACGATTTTAAATTCCATTCCTAACAGATATACTCTGAACTTTTCCAATGCACGAACAACCGCCAAAGTTTCCAACTCATATGAGTGATAGTATCTTTCTTCTGGGGAAGTTCGCCTGCTGCAGTAAGCCACTGGCCGGAAATTTCCGTCGTCCTTGCTCCGCTGTAATAATATACCACCAACCCCCTCCTTACTCGCATCGGTATGTAGTTCAGTTTCCAAATCGCGATCATATAAACCGGCCTATCTACCAATTTAGATTTTAGCACCTGAAAAGCCTCTTCATGTTTCTGATCCCATTCCCACGCAATACCCTTTTTTAATAAATCTGTCAACGGAGAAGCAATCTGAGCAAAATTATGTATAAATTTCCTAAAATAGCTTGCGAGACCGAGGAATTGACGAACACCATGGAGATTTTCTGGTTTTGGAAATTTTGATACAGACTGAATTTTCTTTTGACCTGGCCTAACTCCTAATGCACTAATTTCGTAGCCTAAATATTCAATATTCGGACGTAAGAAATCACATTTTGACATGTTAAGCGTTAGGTTGGCTCCTTTCAACAATTCCAAAATCTCTACAAGCCCATCTAAGCATTCCTTGGAGTTTTTGCCGAAAATAAGAATGTCATCCATGTAAGCGGTCGCCCGATTAAATCTAGTAGAACCTAACACTTTATTAATTAACCTTTGAAACACTGCGGGTGCATTTGCTAGTCCGAACGGCATGCGGTTAAATTCGTACAAGCCGTCCGGAGTAACAAACGCTGTCAGGTGTTTGCTTTGTTCCGATATTGGCACCTGGTAGTAACCAGATGCCAAATCTAAAGTTATAAAACACTTCTGTCCAGATAACCTCGCAATCTCGTCGTCTATAATGGGCATAGGGTATCTCTCCTTAACAGTGATTGAATTCAATTTTCTATAATCGATACACATTCTGAAACTACCGTCAGCCTTTCGTACTAATATTACTGGACTTGCGTACTCCGACACAGATTCTCTAACTATTCCTGCTTCGATCATCTCACCTACCATCGCTTGCACCTTATCCCTTTCGTGGTGGGAGAGTCTGTAAGGACGATAGACAACGGGCCGCTGACTGTTGATCTCGATAGACATTTGTGTAAGATCCGTACAACCTAAACCCTTAAAATCCTTTGCGAAGCAATTTTTATATTTGTCCAAAATAGCCAACAACCTCTGCTTATCATATTCTGTCGCTGAACTACCTATCCGAACCTCATCTTCCCTAATAGTTTTATCAAAACTAGCCGAGACTTCAGATTCTGCAACTCCTGGTGATTGTATCATTATTCGCCGAACCAGTTCTACCGTCTCACCTCTGCCAACCAGAAAGTTAAGAGAGAGTTTACTTGGAATTGTGCAAGGAAACACAGGAATGTCTAACTGACCACCTCTTACTTGGTATACACCTCCCGATACAACAAATTCCTTCATTGGGCTTCCGACAATATTATTGTTCAATAAAACATGACCATCAAAGTTAGAGTCTATGCACGCCCTAACGCAAGCAGGACCATACAATTCTACGTCAACATTTACCCTCACTTCGTGCACTCGGCGATCGTTCATGTCGGGGTCAGTTGTAGGTATCTCTGAGCTGATATTACGAAATAGCAAAGTTTTTGAATCCTTAAATACGATGATATGTGGTTGTTCAGTGTATGACTGACCTATTAAAATCGGATTGTCTAATAATTCATCTTTTACCACCCTACAGGCAACCCCTGCATGAACTCCGTCGACTGTCACATCTAAAAATACTGTCCCTAATGAGAAAACTGAGTCATTCCCAAAACCTTTCATACTTGTCGGAAGCCGGTCGTGTTCTATTCCTAGGCTAGACACCAAAGTTTCCCTCACCAACGTCACCTCACTACCGAAATCAATAAACCCCCGTACTGTCGTGTTATTGACTTCAACTTCTTTAGTAAATTTTGAATTAGGCAAAGAGCTTGTTATGCATAACGTTTTAGTTGGTTCACTTTTAGCATTAGCACTAGACTCTGAACGACAAACATCTTTCGTATGACCAATTTTATTGCATTTCAAACATTTAACTATAGGCTTTGCGCAGTCCATATAGATATGGCCGCGTTCTTTGCAATTAAAACAAAACACGTGGCCTCTTGATTGATTGGGCTTGTCTGGAGTACCCTTCAGGTGATTTGGTTTCGAGTTGCTCTCAGCATAACTTTTATTTTTAGCAAAATTACGGTCTGAAGATTGTACTTCCTTATTGCTCATTAAAAACTGAAGGAGCTGATCGGGCTGTGAGCAACTCAAAGCCAAAGCACTAGATCTTAGCATTCTATCAGAGATGCCATGTATTAAGCAGTCAACAGCGCGTTTTCCCGTAATATCACACTGATTTATCAACGCTAACTTCTCGTAATAGTAATTCTCTATCGGTTCGCCAAATTTAGTTTTCCTCCTAAGCATCTCCTCCAGGATTTGGCCATAATTTTGGTCGCAAGGAAAGGCACTCAACAATTTTTCTTGCCATTCTACCCACGTATACAAAATTGTACTTAAACCCTCATACCACTTCCTGGCCAAACCCTGGAGTTTTTGCATAGCAAAATGAACAGTGGTCCTGTCATCCCAGCCGTACACACTAGCACACTCATTTACTTTACGCAACCATATGTCTATCCGTTGGTTTTTTGTGGATGGGTCAAAATTTGGGAGAATATTTTTTGTATCTATATTTTTATAGGAGGATGATGGCTGGGGTGCAAGACCACCCTTCACTGTATTCATTATTTTAAGCATATCGTCTATGGAAAAAGAAGGAGTACATGACCTTTTATTCTGCGTTGCACCGTCGACGTCATGCTTCTGATGACTGCGCTCACAGCTGGGGCTGCGGCCTCGCTGGCGGCTGCGGCTGCGGCCCCGCTGGCGGCTGCGGCTGCGGCCCCGCTGGCGGCTGCGGCTGCGGCCCCGCTGGCGGCTGTGGCTGCGGCCCCGCTGGCGGCTGCGGCTGCGGCCTTGCTGGCCGCTGCGGCTGTGGCCTCGCTGGCGGCTGCGGCTGCGGCCTCGCTGGCGGCTGAAGCTGCGGCCGTGCTGGCGACTGCGGCTACGGCTGCCCCGCGGATTTACGGCCACACGGGTTTTGGACCGGTTTGCTCGTAGCTGGTCTTCTCTTTCACGTTCGCGTTGTACTTCTCGCTCCAGGTCAACAGGAAGATGCCGCTGGCGCGAGGACAGGTCGTCAGGTGTCTGCAACCTCCGCTGTCCCTCACGGCCAGGCCTGGTATCGTCCGCCATGACTCGAATCTCGTAGGAGGAAAAGAATAAAACAATTATTAAAATTCTAGTCACATTACACAAAATTGCAATTATCTCGGAAACGGTTCATCGTAGCTCAAAAATAACACGTTTTTCACCTCCCTTTATAAAATCCTTTCAATATATTTTTCTCACTACACTCATGACATTTTGGGCCCCCTTTGTTAATGGGCCCCCATGTGGGTAGCTCAGAAAAAGAAGGAATTACTTGAATGTAGCCACTGTAATAATATACTGGAACTCCATATAAAAGAATGCACGAACACGAACTACCGTCAAAGTATTACATAACAGAACTACTTTGCCCACACGTGATTTTATTGGAGCTCAGTAGTTAGACACTATTTCTAAAGAAGGATTGTACATAGGTAACCGACACTCAAGTCACATGATAACAAGGTACACGTGGCTAAATCATAAGTGCAACACTGCCCGCAAGTGGATACTAGTTGCGTTTTCTTTTTTTTAAATTAAATAGACAATGTAATTACGAAAAACCATGGTTAATCTCAAAAAAAATTAAATTAAAGTAGTATAAGTCGTTTCACTTAGACATAAAAACAATGAAAAAGGAGTGAGCGTGTACTTACGTTTTATCCCGGCTTCTGAAGTATAATAAAATTCACTTGTACAAGTAATGACTTTATTTCTCCTCGACGTCGTATCACAAAAAGAGAGCTCTCAAGCTCTTGACACCGCTTATATACTAAGGAGTAAACAACGCTGTGTTGTCAATTCTCAATTACAAAAATCGCTAAAATAGTATGACCATATTTAAACTTTATTTAAAACAGTGTTGCTATTGAAAATTACTAAAAATCACTAAAAATAAATAATTTATACAGGAAAATATTAAAAACCCTACACTATGGGTTCCTTAGGGAAAGTTGTTCGTTATCATGAGCACATGCATAGCCTTTCGTATCAAGAACATCATCCATCCATCATCATCATCCTAGGGTGACTTTAAATTAGTTCTTGATACCAAAGGGTATGTATGTGCTCATGATAACAAACAACTTTCCCTAAGGAACACATAGTCAAATTGCAAAAAAACACACATTGATGTATATCGTCCATCCCTAGCTCAGTGCGGCTTGCGTGGTCGCATCTATCAAGCAAGCACTGAGCATATAATCACTACGTTTCAAGCAAGCTAACTGACTACAGACACGGTCACTAGGTACCTACTCGATGAGTTTGATTGCTAGTGGCATTTATCTCGACCGTTTCCGTGCTTCGCAAGGCACGTTAGCCGTTGGTGCCGGCTGCTATCACTAGAGTGCAGTCGTTAAGCCGTTATAAGCAGCTTGAAAACATCTGACGCAGTCAAATAATATTTACTTATAGATCGAAAGTCAGATCATATTTAAATTATAGATAGAATATCATTAAAGGAATGTAAAGGATCGGCAAAAATAGTGTGTTAATAGGCAATGAACTATTAATGATGGATGACCAAACACCAATGACAAGATCAGCCATCGCTCCCTTCAACCATAAAAGTAGATGTAGATTGTAGATCCAATCAAAATCTGAAGTTAATTTTATTGCCATATCAATATTTACTTACTACTTCGACGTCCTGTCCATCGTCGGTTCTAAGGATAAAATAAAAGATTCAGATTTATTTGATGCCAAGGGCTTACCAATTGAAGGTAAAAAAAGCGGCCAAGTGCGAGTCGGACTCGCCCATAAAGGGTTCCGTAGCAGCAAGTAACATAATATAAAAACTAGCTGGGTGACCGAGCTTTGCACGTTCAATCGGAGCGTTTGTAAAAAAAAACTGAAAACGACATATCCAGATGAACCACGCCAAAAATGGCAGAAAATACTCGAACATATCAGTGCATGTTGTCATTCCTCTGTTCATTCCTTCAGAACTGCACGCCATCTGTTGTCGAGTAGCGCGGTCAATGTTAGCAACAAAGGGCTCCAAGGCCTCCCAAGTAATGTAATTCACCTACTCGACAAAAGATGGCGCCATTAGTGAAATATATTTACAAAACAAAAAACCAACTATCAAAAGAAATTCCTTATTAATTTGTAAGGATAAGTTTAGGTTTAGACCCTCATAGATCCATTGTAGATCCGAAACAACTAACCATAGATCGATAGAATTATTTTTGTTAGAATCGTTTTCGACAAAAATAAAAACAAAATTTAATGCACAGTAAATTCGAAACATAAACATTGTAGCAGTCGTTGATGTCTTTTATATAAAACTTGATAAATCAGCGCACGTCGATTTTTTTTTAAATACTATCTTCGATAAAATAGGTAAAAAATGTACCTACGTCATTCACGTTGCAGCACCCGATTTGAAATGTTCCAAATCCATTTTTGGTGATTTTTAACCCCTAATCCTAAATTTTCTTCAAAAAGTTTCATGCCGTTTTCGAAATCCTCGGGACACCTAACTCGTTTAATAGTATAGGAATAATAATAATAACACAAATAAAAAGACAAAAAACAATAAAGTCTCGCGGGATTCAAATCCGAACCTACATAAAAAAAGCCAGCACCGAACCTTTAGGCCAGTTCGCGCTTGATGGTGGTGGTGTTAAAAATAAACATAATATGTGTAGTCATATTATGTAATTTCGCTCATATCTCCCTTAAATGAGTTTTTCGAAGATAATTCCACCATAGATCGATTTCTGGCGAGTTTTAACCCCTAATTCTAGATTTTCGTCACAAGGTTTCAAGCAGTTTTCAAAATAGTCGGGACACTTAACTATAGGATTCTTCTAGTTCGTTGTAGGTAAATTGCGGTTTACGATTTATGACGTATTAAAAAAAACTACTTACTAGATCTCGTTCAAACCAATTTTCGGTGGAAGTTTGCATGGTAATTTACATCATATATTTTTTTTAGTTTTATCATTCTCTTATTTTAGAAGTTACAGGGGGGGGACACACATTTTACCACTTTGGAAGTGTCTCTCGCGCAAACTATTCAGTTTAGAAAAAAATGATATTAGAAACCTCAATACCATTTTTGAAGACCTATCCATAGATACACCACACGTATGGATTTGATGAAAAAAACATTTTGAGTTTCAGTTCTAAGTATGGGGAACCCCCAAAATTTATTGTTTTTTTTTCTATTTTTGTATGAAAATCTTAATGCGGTTCATAGACTACATCTACTTACCAAGTTTCAATAGTATAGTTCTTATAGTTTCGGAAAAAAGTGGCTGTGACATACAGCCAGACAGAAAGACACACAGACAGACAGACATGACGAATCTATAAGGGTTCCGTTTTTTGCCATTAGGCTACGGAACCCTAAAAAATGGTACCTGATTGTACGTAGGTAATAATTTATTTACACAATAAAATAAAATTAAAGTATTTTTTCTAAAACGTCATTCATTTCATGCAATGATTTTATGATTCCATCACAGCTTGTCGAAGTAACGGCAAAAGTTGATCTTTGTACAGAGGGTGTCTTTCTCCATGTGTTATTTTCAAAATCTTTTCAGATCGTTTAAGTTGTTCCAAAGCTTCTTCTAGTTGCATCTTATAAAGTAGAATTTTTCCGTATTTCAAATGTAGAAGTCCTAACAAAGGATGTCTTTCTCCATAGTAAAACCTGCAAAAAATAAATTTACAGTAGGTTAGGTACCTACATTTTAGGCATTTATTGAAATTAAAACTTCAATTATTATCAAATCTACTTATAGGAGAGGAAAACTAGTTACAACATTTGTTTATGGAACTTTCGTACGTCCTCGAATTGAATAGATATTATAAACAATAACCACCAAAGTTTTTCTTTTTAGGCAAATAAATGAACTATTAACAGGTACAAAACTTAAATCGATTCATAGTGACTTCTACTAAAATTGTATCTTTTTTATGTTTTGTGGTATAACAAAGCCACGCTCTTTGACATTTTTTTTTTTTGCTACACGGTGACACTCCGCGCGTCCAGACATGTTGAAAATGTAGGCATTCTAACTTTCAAAATGCTGTTTTGGATGACCTTATTACAGGATACATTCGTCGGAAGTCGCAACAAAGGCAGATCTTAGCACGGGCTTTGTCGTCTTTCCACTTGAGGGTGGAGTAGGTCAGTGACGTCAGCTGGATCCGTCACAACTCACATCACAACGTTCCCAGGGGTTCAGGTTCGTCAACAAGAAGTCGTGGTACGTACAATATTATAAGTTTAGTTATGCTTATATCACTTCCTCACCGCACATGGATAGAGTTGAATTTTGTTTCGGCATAAACGACTTTTTCAAGTAATGCTTTAGAAGTCACTAAAAACTACACTAGAATTCCCATCAGAAACTAGAAAATTACAAGATTTAAATAGTAAGTAGATCCATGTATAATTTAATACAAAATGCTCACATCAAATTAATGGTCGTAGTGTTTAACGTTACGTAGATACCAGAAACCTACAAGGACTAAAAAGAAATAAGTAAACTTTAAACATTATGAAGCGGCCGTGGCTTTTTGGTTGGCCACTAGCCCAACAACCTCCACCAATCCGGCCTTGGCCCCCATGTGTGGAGTATGGCCTAACCTTCCCGAGTTATGGGAAGAGACCCGTGCCCCTGCAGTGGGGACGTTATGGGTTGTTAACAAACTTTTAACATACTTGAAGCATGGAATCAACTTCTTTGCGTATACGCACGCTTGGTCCCAAAACTGCACTTGTATGAGGGCGTCGAATGCGTAGTCCAGTGTTAAGGCATGCAACACGTTCAGTGGGTGAAGAACGCCCTCGTGTTTCTCCAGGCAGTACTTGCAGACGTCCACATCTGAATAGTCGAAGCAGTCAAGGAAACAGAGTTAAAAAACAACTTATCTCTCAACCAATATTTTTGAGTTTTTATAAGTAGTGTACAGGGTATTAGAAAAGTGCGTTTGAAATTTTAAGAGATTAGTTAGTTATAGTTCTTTATTTGCATCAAAATCAAGTATAGAATACAGAAAAAATATTGAAAAAATCCGATCTACTTACAACTTTGTTTAGTTTCCATACAAATTATTGATTCACTATTCAGATTTAATATGCAAACCTGAAAAAAAGAGCGGATTTTGTCAATATTTTTCCTGTATTCTATACTTGATTCTGAGAAACCCCTTAAAATTTCAAATGCACTTTTTTAACACCTTGTATATTCAAGTCCATTTACGAGTGTTTTCCGTTTTTTTTAACACTAAATACACTATGCCAGTGGTTCCCAACCTTTTCTTGACCAGGGACCACTTTGAAATATTAACATGCATAAACAGTATTATTTTAATTGAAAAAATATCATTTTAGTAGAAATGAATTAAATAAGTTTTGAATCAGTGTGATTTTTGACCTCGTATCTTCTTTACAAGTTCGGTAATTTTAGGGCTAATGTTATTTCTTAAATCTTCACGCAAATCATCACATAGGCGGTTATCACATTGCACTGGAAACCGCTCCGGTGTGCGGCGCTGCGGTTTTTATTTTACCCGCTTACTTTCAATCGATACCTGGCCTTGTTTTTAATTGCCAACAAAGCAGAAAACCCTTGTTCGCATAAATAAGTAGAAAGCCAAGGACAGCGCAAGGCGATTTCTCGAATTTTGGTTTAAGGAATCGCTTTTTTACACCAAAACTTCAATTCTAATGCGTCCTTAGAGTTTCTATATTTTTTTCATTTAATTCAATGAGTTCTTCGTGGATTTCTTCTGTTACTTCACCAGCATCCGCGCTAAAAGAGTTGAGAATCAGTTTTTGATCAACTTTAGCTTCTGTTTCGGTATATTGTAGGAAGTAACTATTGAATTCAACAATCAACATTTATAGATGTTTTCTTGTATGCTTACCTTACTCGCGTAATACTTTTTGTCCTCCAAAAGTTTTTTTAATATCGTGAAAGCAGAATATTTGTTTTAAATCGTTTGCGGACCATATTTTGGCTCCTGCGGACCACTGGTGGTCCGCGGACCACTGGTTGGGAACCACTGCACTATGCTAACAGCCCATACTAAACTCTCCCATGTAGGTTGGGTTAGGTTTACTAACTAAACGGATTGGAAGGTACTACGAAAGGTTGGAAAAGGATACAGGCAACAGACGCACCTTTCATATTCTGTAAATGTAACTCTGTAAATTCCATTGTTTTTATGAAAACCTCTATATGATTTTCTGTATATTTGGTCCCACACTGATCACAGCATACTATACTGTCCTTGGCTGGTGGCTGACTATCGAAATTTCCTAAATCAAACTTTTCACGAGCTCTCGTGCTATCGCCATTAGCAGTTTCGGAATCATTTATTTCTTCGCTGTCAGGAGTATCTATCTTTTTGACGAGTTGGCAATTTTCTTTCCATGGAATTGTTACTGGTTCATCACATTCACTGTTCAGGCATATCGCTCCATGTAATATTTTCAGTTGACTTTCATCTAAAATGAGGAAAACACAATGGTTCAGGATGATGTAAAAATTCATCCAATTACTAAAACTCATTTTCTTAAGACTTCAAAAACATTTGAGCTCTATAAATTAATTACAAAGATGAAAACGATTAAAACATTACCCAAGCACCTATCGCACTGACAGAGAAAGTAGTAGCTCTGCTGAAGCTCGATTTGTCGTTCGTAAGGAGTTTTCATCAGGTCTATGTAGGAAATACGAATCTGGAACATTTAATATCTGTTAGGAGAGTTAATTGCTATTATAATAATACCTTTTATATTAGATGGTTAATCTTTGTAGTATGTATTTAAAAAATAGACTTCTTTTTTTTTAAGTTAAAACTGCTTACATGATTTACTTTGAATTGCACGACTCTTGATGATACTTATAACATAGTAGTTCAAATAAATAAAGATGCTTTGTTACAACACGTAGCAAGAGTATACTATACTATACTATACTTAAGTATGTAGAATAGAATAGAATAGAAAACGTTTATTTATCGACAAAATACAGAAAACCAAACAGCATTATTTAAGTACATAAACTTACTAAATATGCATGTGGCACCGTCTAAGCGGGCCGCAAAGTAAAAAATATGGTAACCTTTTTATTTATTTAATTTTTTCAGTCTTTTTTACTTACATAGTTTTTAAGAAATCTTGTAACTACTGACAAATTATGGATTTTAAATTGTCCGAAATAAATGATTATTATTATTATAGTATATTAGATGACGTGGTTATTTACCTGATTCCAGTCTAAGCATGGAATGTCCTTAATGGCTCGTAAACTGATCGTCTTTCCTTCGAATGTAGCTACGGCATTTGGATTGCAGCTATGATCCACTATCGACGTTGCCAGATACACTGCAGTACCGATCGAGTTCATATCAGTGTCCAATATTGTGAAGCTATTAATTACCATCTGAAAATATCAGGAAGAAAACATACAGGATTTTGCGTTTATAACGCCTAATGTGGCGAAAAAGTAGAATTACTGCAACTTACCCTTCCATAGATTCCCATAAGCTCAACCGTGTTTGGCAATGATGTATCTTTTAAAAACTCATAAAGCACCATAGTGAGTGTAGTAAAGTGATCCATCCTCTTCTTATCTGCCTTCAAGTCTGAATAGTCTGCAAACATGAGTTGTAGTAACGTACAAAGTAGCTTTAAAACAAATCAGTTTTGAGAAACATTATAAAATAATTGTACCAATGGGATTCGATTGTGTGAGAAGTACCTCAATCGGATTTTCGAAACTACCGAGATTGAAATTTTTTTGAGAATTCAGTATGAATTCCTTTGGAAAAGTTGTTCAGTTTCATTAGTACTGTATGTTTGCGGGAGTGTTATTTTTCAGCCTGTATATAACTTACGTGACATAAGATCTTTCCACATTCGGAAAGAGTTGGCAGAGTAGTAGGCGCGGTAGGAGCTGCCATCGCCTCTGTTTAGGCGGTTTATAATTTTTGCGAGCATTCGTGCTGCATCGGGTATTACTTTGGGCGATATTCTTTTAAGATTCGCGCATTCCCACTGAAAGATAATGAATGAAAAAAATGAGGAACGAATATTTTAATGTTCTCGTTCAGTCGTTAAGCCATATCGGAAGTTTTATAGGCGGCTTGAAAACTTCTAAAAACGGGGTTGGCCACTAGCCCCACAACATTCAACAATCCGGATTTGGCTCCCATGTGTGGATTCCACTCCACGTCCCCACTGTGGAATATAGCCTAACCTTCCCGAAGGGAACAAATGGTAAAAAATCCGTGCCCCTGCAGTGGGAATGATATGGGTTGTTAACAGGCAGGTACTATACGTAAATGCATGAAAACTCCTGTGAATATAAAATGAGTGTGTATCGAACTATCGACTTAAGTATATAAATTACATTTGAGAATAAGTAGGGATCGATAAAAGGAAACTAGCTCAATGTGAAGAGATGGTAGAACACTGCACGTATGCATCGAGAGAATTTTTAATCGATGTTTTTAATACGTCCAGATTAAGCCCCGATTTTAAAATCGCGAACACGCAACACGCAGCGAGCACGTCGCGATGTTGTCGCCCCGCCGAGTATCCGTCCATGAGTGTGGCGACTTTTCAAATTCCATCACAGTATGGCAGTGTGCGTGTGACGCCCTTAAAATCCGCCACACTCATGGACGGATGCAAAGTCTAGTGGTGTGACCGTGAAGTTAGAAGCATCATGCTAGAATTGCCGTCCATGAGTGTGGCGGATTTTATAGCACAGTATGGCGCCCGTGTGTGACGCCCTTTATGCAAAAGTAATCTTATAGATCAGTGTTTCCCAATTAGTAGTAGGCAAGGTATTTTCAAGGTGTATGCGCGGCAATCTGCACCTAATTTGAAATATGCACCTTGTACCTAATTTGAACCGATCAAGTATCTACTAGAAATGTGAAGGTCCGGCCGGAACTGAATCCACGGACCCGTATCCTTCGCGGATATGATTGATGTAACTCCGAGGTTACGAGATTTACGAATATACCATTACTGACTTATCTTGCGACGAGTTTTAGCATACGTTTACTAAATGGCGATCGGAGCTCAGTATCTATTTCTATTCCACGTTCTGATACGCGTAAGTTTACAAAACTATCTGATCTGATAAAAAATAAATATTGCGGTTGGTTTTAAAGTTACGATGAAACCTTCTAATATGATATATTTTTTTATGAAATTGAATAATTATTTGTGTTTAATGTTTTTTTTTATATGTAATGGATGGGCATCTGCTATTTTTAGTTTTGGTAATTTAAAAAGTCATAAAAGATCTAGCTTTCGACCGAATGATCCGCAATCCGCAACACAATTGTGTATTCATGTTCGATCGCGCCACTCCACCCGTTCCACTAAGACTCGGACCCATATAGGTCCGGCAGAAGAAAGCAGTTCCGCTGAGCGCGTAACTCCATCCGCTCCGCTAAAGACTCGGACCTATACAGGTCCAACGGAACTGGTACCTGGAAGCAAATCCGCGGAGCTGGACCTACATCCGGACCTGAATTACACATGGAGGCGAAGTTTTATTTAGGTATCATTCCTGCTAAAAGGGGTACGCGCATGGGCGTATAGGTATAAGGTCGGGGTTTAGGGGGTCTGAACCCCCCCTTAGCGTATGACAAAAATATCGCCTAATATTCAACGTGTCATACGTAAACGTAAAATTCGCTAATGGCTGGCCATGCTTTGGCATAAATAAGCAGTGTGCATATTTTTCAGTTCCGTGTAAATCAGTTCATTACAAAAATAAAAAATATTGGGCGATCCCTGAGCTCGCGCCTTTGTCATTGAAGCATGCTGTAGTTGCTGACATGAAGTTTCTTAAAAATGACATTTTAATATATTATTTATTTCCTGCTTTAAAAAACTATAGACACTAAAATAATTTGACAGTGCAGTTTCCGGCACGAGAGAGTGAATGGAGCATTTGCAAGAACAATATACAGGATGTAAGGGACAGGTTTCCAAAAACTTTAAGGGCTTGCTCAGTAGACGAAACTGAACAACTTTCCACATTTTTTTTTTTCAGGGAACGAAAAAAAAAATTGGCTTCTCCTTACAAACTGTCCAATCAAGTTTATAATTTTGTATGGAGATTTTTTTTTCGTTTCCTGAAAAAAAATTTGTATGTAATATTCTTTTAGGTGGCCCTTTAGCGATAAGCGCCTAGTTGTAATATGGTAAAGAGTTTTGACCGCTTCCTTGCTCTAGTGGTCCGCTCGCTTCACAATAGTAGGTCGCGGGTTCGATTCTCGGCGGGGTCCAAATTTGTAGGACTCTGTTTGGTTGGTGGCAGGAAATCTGAGCCCACATCTTGCTACCTACCTACTTCTTATTCTAAGTCCAATGTTAACAACATTGATGTGTTCCGGTATTAAGATAAGATATTCAGATTCAGTTCGCTCATTGCGTTGGGATAAATGGAATTCTCGTTAAGTCCGCTTCTATGTTCGGCATCATCCTACGTCATCGGTACTAAGGTCCGACCGAGATCTCGATCTCGATGTATTAACTCTCTCCTATAAGTTATATCTAATTATAAGAGTGTAAAACTTAATAAATATATAATATAAATAATGAATTAAGTTATGAAATTATGTAGGTACTTATACAGGGTGTAACAGAAGTGTGTGACAATACTTCAAGGTTGACTTTTCATACAAATCGATCAGCTGGCGAACCAAGTTTGTATGAAGAGTCCAAAAATTTTTTTGCGATTTCAACAAAGTTGTAGAACAAAAGTTGTTCAGTTTGATGGGTAAAAGCCAACCTTGAAGTATTGTCACACACTTCTGTTACATCCTGTATATAGGGTGACTTTAAATTAGTTCTTGATACGAAAGGGTATGCATGTGCTCATGATAACAAACAACTTTTTCTAAGAAACCCATAGTCAAATCGCAAAAAAATTTTTGGACTCTTCATACTAATTTGGCCGGTCAGTTGCTCGATTTGTATGGAGACTCCAAAATTTTTTTTGCGATTTGACTATGGGTTCCTTAGGGAAAGTTGTTTGTTATCATGAGCACATGCATACCCTTTCGTATCAAGAACTAATTTAAAGTCATTCTGTACAGTAAATCTAGTAAATTAATTTAATATGTAAGCCCTCTCTGCCTGTAGGTATTGCACTGCCCCAACGGGGTGTCACATTGTACAATATTAGATATTTAAGACCCATAAAAACTGTGGCAAGCAATAAAGAAATTGAAATTGAAAAATTGAAAATGTATCAGCTGAAAATATTTAAACTGAGGCTTCACTCATGAAACTGAATACTCCTCTTCAAGAAACCTGTAGTTAATTAGATTTCTTTTTCTAACAAGTCGATGGCTGATCGATCAGGCAAGCAAAAATAGGAAATCAAAAACTTTCGGGAATTGGCTATGGTGTGCTTGGTTGTTTAGTTTCATGAGTACAACCCTCAGCATAAATAGTTTTGACGGATTTTTGGCATTAAATAATACTTGAAGAATAAACTATTGCGGAAAACTGGGGGAACACTTGGAAAACATCAACTAGAACAAACATTTACAGTCAAAGCGAGCGTATCCGCCGATAAGTAGGCACCTAACCAAACCTTTGTTAGCCATGATTGTCAGGGATTTTCATCATGTCAGTGGTAGACCATGAAATGTAGACCACTATGCATCGTTGGCCTTGTGACCACGATAGCGTTTGCACAAACTCTTGTGCACCCCTCGATAAAACTAAAAGAAAATCGAGATAAAATTTTGCGCTCGCTTCACTCGCGCTGTTTTAGGGTTCCGTACCTCAAAAGGAAAAAAGGAACCCTTATAGAATAACTTCGTTGTCCATCCGTCTGTCTGTCTTTCACAACACTTTTTCTCAGGAAAACGCGTAGACGTATCAAGTTGATCAGGCCTGCAATCCCTTGAAGCTGTGAAAAAAATCAAACTTCTGTGCCAACGCAATCAAGAGATACGGCCGTTTACGCCGCATATTTGGACACTCGCATGGGAATCAATACCTATGGAGTACTTCCCGTTTCCCCTATACCTAAAAAAGTCCGAAAACCAAAAAATTCTAGTTACATCACAAACAAATTGTTATGTAACTAGAATTTTTTGGTTTTCGGACTTTTTCCTTTACTTGTGCTATAAGCATTGCTTGTTGCCAAATTTCATGATTCTAGGTATACGGGAATAACCCTATAGGTTTTGATTCCCATGCGATTGTCCAAATATGCGGCATAAACGGCTGTATCTCTTGATTGCGTTGGCATAGAAGTTTGATTTTTTTCACAGTTTCACGGGATTGCAGGCCTGAATATTTGATATAGAGTTCAAGACATGTGTGAAAATGGATTTATACGGAAACCTCGGTGCGTGAGTCCGACACGCACTTGGCCGGTTTTTTAAACGACTTCAAAAAAAGGAGGAGGTTCTCAATTCGTCAGAATCTTTTTTTTATTTTTGGAAGTGGTACTATCTATCTATCTATCAGCCGAAAGACGTCCACTGCTGGACAAAGGCCTCCCCCAAGGATTTCCACACCGACCGGTCCTGTGCGGCTCGCATCCAGCGGCTTCCTGCAACCTTTACCAGGTCGTCGGTCCACCGAGTCGGGGGCCTGCCCACACTGCGCCTTCCGGTGCGCGGTCGCCATTCGAGAACTTTACTGCCCCAACGGCCATCTGTTCTACGAGCTATGTGCCCTGCCCACTGCCACTTAAGTCTAGCGATTCTGAGAGCTATGTCGGTAACTTTAGTTCTCCTACGTATCTCCTCATTTCTGATTCGATCACGTAGGGAAACACCAAGCATAGCACGCTCCATCGCCCTTTGGGTGACTTTGAGCCTTCTTATAAGGAGGAAGTGGTACGCCGCAGGCGAAACTAATTGGGAACCACTGTTGTAGTGTAGATAATAATAGATGAACTGACTTAACTCCTGCAGAGCGCCACTATGTTTTTCTTACTTTTTATCTTATCTTTCTTATTTCTTACTAGCTTCCGCCACTATGTTTATCTTACTTCTTATCTTATCTTTCTTATTTCTTACTAGCTTCCGTCCGCAACTTCGTCCGCGTGGACTTCAGAATTGTGTCCAGAAAGAAATAAAATGTTAAGATAGCACCGTCTAGTGACGAAGTGGAAATTTTGGTTTCAAAGCATTCCTACAGGAACCCTCAAGTTTTCCGGGATAAAAAGTATATAATAAAAGTATATAATTGAACACGCTGAATACGTTAAAAATAACCGACTTCAATCGCAACAACTCCAATTTTGCTATGTTTTTGTTGATTTTGTCAAAAACCGCTGAATCGATTTCGATAAAATTTATATGGGACCACTTGTGAAGTATACCCTTTTAAACAAAAAAAGAATTTTCCAAATCGGTTCAGGCGTCTTCGAGTAATCGGTGAACATACATAAAAAAATATATATAAAAAAAAAGATTCCGACGAATTGAGAACCTCCTCCTTTTTTTGAAGTCGGTTAAAAATATCCTATGTGTTAGCCGAGTGCTTTATCTATATACCTACTAAATTTCATCCAAATCTGGTCAGTAGTTTCGGCATGAAAGCGGAACAAACAAACAAACAAACTGACAAACAAACAAACATCCATACTTTCGCATTTATAATATTAGTGAGAAGTGAGATAGTGAGATGAGATGAGACTAATATTACAAATGCGAACGTATGGATGTTTATTTGTTTGTTTGTTCCACTTTCACGCTGAAACTACAAATGAATTTGGATGAGGCTGCGGCCTGGACGCAAGCGACGGCGACAGCGACAGCAACAGCGACAGCGACAGCGACGGCGACGGCGACGGCGACGGCGACAGCGACAGCGACAACTGTTCACGACTCAAGCGACAAGGTCACTGGGTTTGCGGCGATGTAGTGACGTGACTCTGTCGATGTCTGTCTGTCGCGATGTCGATATTTTCATAATTATTCTTACTAATATAATAACACTTAACACTGACTCAGAGGTTTGCGCTCCTGACTATTGATCCGAGAGTCATGGGTTCGATCCCCGCCCAGGGCCAATATTTCTGTTTTTTTAATATTACTACTAACTTGCTAAAGAAGACTTATATTTAGACAACACAAAAAGGCGATTTCGGCAACTACTGAAGAATTATGAAGATCAAAGTCGAAATCCGAAAGTTTATAATATATTACAAAAGGATCACTGTGGAAATAGATTATATTCTACATAATCAATATTATAAAAGAAAGTGTACAAATGTTTGTGCCGATAAAACTGAAACGAATTCAGATACGATCAAGGGAGTTATATGGAGCGGTAGCCCTTGTCCCCCATCCATGAAGAAGGTTTCCGTTTTTGCCTAAAGGGCGTGCTTTTGAAGATATAAGGGTTGAAATTTCACCCTTAAGAATTTTCTAGAATAGAACAGTCCAGAACATTCGGGAGTGCGGGGGGAGGAGTGTGGTGCGGAGGTGAGGCGCGGGTTGCGGGGGGAGAGGAGAGGGGTGAGGGGAGGCTCGGGGTGCGGGAGGGGGAGGAGCAGGGTGCGAGGGAGGGTGAGTCGCGGGGTGCGGAAGGGCGAGGTGCGGGGTGCGGGGGAGGCTGATTCGGGGGGTGAGGTGAGGGGTGAGGGGGGTGAGGCGCAGGGTGCGGGGGGATATCAACTCCCTGAGCGAAGCCGGGCACTCCAGCTAGTATCAAACTTTATCATTTTATTATCTGAAACTATTTTTTGCGTGGTGCGGGGGGAGAGTAGAGGGGTGAGGGGAGGCTCGGGATACGGGAGGGGGAGGAGCAGGGTACGAGGGAGGGTGTCGCGGGGTGCGGAAGGGCGAGGTGCGGGGTGTGGGGAGGGTGAGTCGGGAGTGAGGTGAGGGGTGAGGGGGGTGAGGCGCAGGGTGCGGGGGGATATCAACTCCCTGAGCGAAGCCAGGCACCCCAGCTAGTATCAAACTTTATCATTTTATTATCTGAAACTATTTTTTCTTCTCAAACTATCGATAGTTTATACTGATTTATCGATTAAAGAAGAACGTCCCTAAATGCGCGACGTCCTTGAAATGTCGCTCGTCGCTCGTGTGTCGCCGCGCGTGTCGCTGTCGTCCAAAACAGCTCCATACAAATGTATGGAAATGGTCAAGTCGTTCGTGTCGCTGTCGCCGTTGCTGTCGCTAAAATGATAAAGTTTGATACTAGCTGGAGTGCCCGGCTTCGCTCAGGGAGTTGATATCCCCCCGCACCCTGCGCCTCACCCCCTCACCCCTCACCTCACCCCCGCAACCCGCGCCTCACCCCCCGCGCGCCGCTTATCATCCCCGCCACACCCCGCACCTTCCCCCCGCAGACCGGTCCTCACCCCCCGCACCCCGCTGTTCCGGGGCTGCTGTAGAGTGCTCTCAAATACTCTCGAATGTTCTGGACTGTTCTATTCTAGAAAATTCTTAAGGGTGAAATTTCAACCGTTATATCTTCAAAAACACGCCCTTTAAGCAAAAACGGAAACCTTCTTCATGGATGGGCGACAAGGCCTACCGCACCATATAACTCTCCCTTGATCGTATCTGAATCGTATTGAATGAATAATATCCCGTGAAAGTGGGGATCGAACCCACGACTCTCGGATCAATAGTCAGGAGCACAAACCTCTGAGTCAGTGTTAAGTGTTATTATATTAGTAAGAATAATTATGAAAATATCGAAATATCGACATCGCGACAGACAGACATCGACAGAGTCACGTCACTACATCGCCGCAAACCCAGTGACCTTGTCGCTTGCGTCGTGAACAGTTGTCGCTGTCGCTGTTGCTGTCGCTGTCGCTGTCGCCGTCGCTGTCGCCGTCGCTTGCGTCCAGGCCGCAGCCTGAGGTTGCGGCCTGGACGCAAGCGACGGCGACAGCGACAGCGACAACTGTTTACGACACAAGCGACAAGGTCACTGGGTTTGCGGTGATGTAGTGACGTGACTCTGTCGATATCTGTCTGTCGCGATGTCGATATTTCGATATTTTCATAATTATTACCGCTGAAAGGTTGGTAGATAGATAAAGCACTCGGCTAACACATAGTATACTTTTTATCCCGGAAAACTCGAGGGTTCCCGAAGGAATCGCTAAAAACTGAAATTGTTACTTTGTCACTAGACGGAGCTGCCTTAAAATTTTCTCTCTGGACCCAGTTCTGAAGTCCTGAAGTCCACAGACGAATTCGTGGGCGGAAGCTAATATAACATAAAGAAAACGATACCTACTTACCATGCATATTCATGTTTTCACATTAGGAGTACGAATTTGATGCACAGAAAAAACGTCGTCATATTTATTTTGTTTATGTTACACTATAACATAGGTATCTTAGCATAGTAGTGGTACCTCTAGCAGAAAGGAGAAATTGGCAGTACGAAAAGAAACTACAGAAAAACGAGTAGGATGTCCATCATACCAACATAACAAAGTATGAAAACCCTTCTCGAAGATCAACAGATGTGGCAAATAAGTTAACTCAGGAAATAGTAAATATTAAAATAGCCAAGTGCGAGTCGTTCTCCCGCACCAAGGTTCCGTATCAGTATCTGAAATATGGATGTTGTTATTAGGGTTCCGTAGCCAAATGGCAAAAAACGGAACCCTTATGGATTCGTCATGTCTGTCTGTCTGTCTGTCTGTCCGTCCGTATGTCACAGCCACTTTTTTCCGAAACTATAAGAACTATACTGTTGAAACTTGGTATTGGTAAGTAGATGTATTCTGTGAACCGCATTAAGATTTTCACACAAAAATAGAAAAAAAAACAATAGATTTTGGGGGTTCCCTATACTTAGAACTGAAACTCAAAAAAAAATTTTTTTTTTCATCAAACCCATACGTGTCTGATGAAAAAAACTCGCGCGAATGCGTATCACACTTGTTTAACCTTGTTTTCACTAAAAGCCAAAAATATGTTCATTATAACACTACCAATACCTATTTTCAGCATGTTCTACCTACAACTATCGCAAGACATCATAATCCCTAGTCTTAGTGGTTGGTAATCAAGCTTCCTCTCTTATTTTCTTAATCCATATTTTTGGGACAGCCTCTTAAAGCTTTATCATAGTTTATTTGAAACAAAAGTATCTGTTAGAATTGGTTGGACTATATGAAAGAAAACATTATTTGTTAGAAAAGTTGAAATATTGCCAAAAGCTCTAAATGCATATCTTCATATTTTTAGCTATTATATTACTTCGAAAATAAAAGTGATTATACCTTGATTAAATTAGTAAAACACACTGTAAGTATTAATCTATTTTAGTGTTAGCATGGCCAGTTTCAAACTTATGCAACAGAACATTAATCAACAACAATGTATAGTTGAATAACACAAACAACAATGTCTGATACATCAATTACTGTGGCATGCAAACCTTGTGATCATTCCACGCATCTCTCTGGCACACGCGCCCACAGTAGTGGACGAACTGGCATCCAGAGCATTTCAGCACCTTACATCTGTAAACAAACTGCATTATTAGGGGCAACAAATTATGTCGTTTTAAACCTATCATAAAGTTAATTATTAATTGTGTAACTTATATGACCACATATCTGCAAAATAATGCATGAATATGCAAGTCAATAATGGGCAAAGAATTACCATAAGAAAATAAACTAATACACTGTACTGTACATTAATTATGTTTTTGAACTGAGTGTGTCAGCCTATATATAGAGGGTGTTAAAAAAGTGTGTTTGATAAGGGGTTACTCAGAATTAAGTACAGTAGAATCCGGATATAATGATTTTCAAGGGAATAACGAAACTTGACGACGCACTAAACGAACGAATGACGACGAATAAATTTAAGGGTGTGTAAAACTAAAGTGACAGTGGATGGGACATATAGCTCGTAGAATAGATGACCATTGAGGCTTTAAAGTTCTCGAGTAACGACCGTGCATCAAAAGACTGCATAGGCAGGCCTCCCAATCGGTGGACCGATGAAAGTCATGTGTGTGATAATAATATGATGAGTTAATAACTTACATGATGACTATGTGACTTTTATATAACTGAAATGCTGAATAAAATGGGCCCAAATCGCATTATATAAATGTAATTATACGACTAATGTCAGGAAGTAAAATGCTGACTAAGTTACGTTGCCGTGACCATTATATGACTTTTTTTTGTTACTTGGAGAATACAGGAAAAAAATTTAAATAAATCTGATGTATAATTTTTTCAGTTTCCTACATTAATTCTTGATTCACTATTCAGATTTAGTATGGGAAACTAAAAAAAAAAATTGCAGAAGATCAGATTTTTTTCAATATTTTTCATGTATGCTACTTATACGTTTGATTCTGAGCAACTCCTTATTTCAAATGCACCTTTTTTAACACCTATATATCTGAAATTGTATTATTCTTTGAAGAGGCTCAATCAAGAAAATTGTGATGGTAATTTCCTATCATAGGATAGTGAATGTATGTTTTGCAAAAAATAATCATTTGTATTTTTGTATGAAGGTGGAGGGGAGACTACTTGTAGTAGACATGATTAATAAATAAAAGATAAGATAACAAAATATAATATGATTAATGTTCAGTTTTGTATGTAGTTGGTTAGGTTACACCGAGTACGAATCAAATCCCTTAGCTGGTATCTCAACTAAATAAATTTATTATTAAATAAATGTCATTTAAGCAAAATATGTTTACCTTTCTAAACAATTGTCACAGCGAAAGCCTTTTTCATTTGAAGATAGCACATAAGCGAAGGGCTCTTCTGTAATTATAAGCTCTCCTGCTTTAATTGCAGAATCTGTATTCCTGAACTTATTCCGCATGTCAGAACCATGTATGTACACTTTTTAACTATTAACTATTGTAACTGGGGAATGTAAAACGTTTGAATAATGAGCGGCAGAACAGCGCGTATAACTTGGCTTCACTACCTGCCCCTCCAAATTTAACTACACAAAAATATCAGTTACATTATTTTTAGCAATCGCAACGAGAATGATCAAAGCAAAAAACAAACAGAATACGTCGTCTGCAACCGAGCCAAAATAAATTCTGTGGTGCAAATTGTTTTCTTTCGTAACTCATGGTCAGAGCACAAAAACAAAAAAAAAACACTCGGAAAGTGTCCCCAATGACGTAGGAGATAATGGACATGGCATACCTACAGAAAAAGCGTGCATACCTAAACTTGCTGAGAAACGAAAATGGTCGTTCGGCATAGTGCATACCCATTATATGAGATATGGTTTTATCGATATCACCGGCATGCAGAGAATGAGCGTCTATTTTTTTTGTACTCTACTCGTACATAAATCGCAACTGATGGCGAACTTTCGATTATTTTATTATTATTTGACGATAATGGTCAAAATTGACATATCCTCCTAAACTAGAGATGGGCAATAACAGATTAACGAAATGAAACAAGAAATTAATTATATTGGTTTTATCAGTTAATTAGTATGTAAATGGTCTGTAATCACCAATATAATTACTATCTACTGTGTCTTTTACACTTAAACAATAAAAGGCAAAAAGTAGGAGACAGAAGATGTGAAATGAGTGTAGATGGCTCGTGTCTTGCAGCGCTATAGGTGTAGGTATTCAAAATAAAGATAAATATTCGGAACTGTATTTTAATTTACAGCTTGGCCGTAAAGAGTTGAAAAAAAATTAATGATAGCGCTGTTGGATGCGAGCAGCACAGGACCGGTCGGTGTGGAAATCCTTTGGGGAGGCCTTTGTCCAGCAGTTGACTTCTTTCGGCTGATGATGATAATGGCGCCACTATCGCTTACATTCCAACATTTAATACTACAATCTAAATGAATTTAATACTTGCAGGTTTTTAATATAAAATAAAATTACTTTTCATCGTTGTATTCAATAGTTTGTTTTCTGCATTACTATAACTATATGAATGGGAAAATAAACAAGCCTAGGACATTTAGAGAAAATTTAGTTTTATTCACATAAACATTCTGGTCGAAATAAATAACTTGATGATTTACACCTGATATGGCATCAACATTGTCATCTTCAGAATTTGAGCTGCTGTCACTGCTTTCCTTGGTGCCACTGGGTACGAATCCTTTAGCTGTTCCAGGACGTACAATAATACAATGTTTTCCTCTTAAAACATCATGCTTAATGCCTTTCAGATTTTTCTGTAATCAGAATTTAACATTATATTTAGGAAGAATGCCGTGCCTGACGAAATTGATCAACATTATTAAGTCGCGCTATGTATATGTATCGCGCTTATCCACTTTTTTCCATATTATGTAAACAGAACAACGAAGAGCATTTCGAATCGTCGGCTACCAGGATATTTCAGATCGGCTTGACTCCTTGGCGCTGCGTAGAGATGTAGCCTCATGTAGGGGTGTCTATGGGCGACGGTAATCGTTTACCATCAGGTGATCCATCTGCTCGTTTGCCACCTCTGCCATAAAAAAAATGTAAACAGAAATAACTGAGGGATTATATGACTGACTGTAAATTTGTGAATAAAATTCACCACTGACAACACTCTTAATCATTAAGTACTAACGTGGGTAGGTATACTTACCATTAAAAATCTTAATGGTACAGCTTCATCATGCAATGTTGTTTTGTCCAATGTGCGGTAAACATGATTCATGGAAATGAAGCGAACAGATGTTGATGGCTTTTGATGATGTTTTCTATGCCAATTGCTGCCAACCACTTTTTCTTTTTATATCCACTTCGGGGAAGCCTAAAAAAAATATATGTAAGTAACTTTTTCTAAAATTCATCATCATCCTACATAAATATCGATGTCTAAAAGAGTCCCGAAGAACAACACTAGCCACGTTAGAGCCGAAAAATATTTTAATAAAATAAAGTTAAAAGACAGACTGAAATTATATTGAAAAGCTACTTTCGGTTATTTATATCGCTTATCTTCTGCATTAAGACAAATACGTAATTTAGTTTGTGAAAATAAGGTATATTTCAACAAGATAACAATACGTACCGGTGCAGTGTAATGTTCGGCCGATTTCGGCTCATTTTGATGCCACATCCTGTAACACTACAATTAGGCATCTTAATTACTGTGTTGTTTCACTTAATTTATTATTTTCGGATGCTTTGTTTAACCATATTTAACAATTTTCAATTAAAACACTCGCGAGCGAAGGCACTTTGACAGCTTATGTACCAGTGACACCGAGAAACGAGAATGGCGAATCGGCCGCAAATAGGTATTTTGCTGACGTCACGAAAACAACGTTGCCATTTTGTAAAGGACAAAAATATTGTTGTCCTTTTTTTACTGAGAAGAATTACATAAGTTAGAAAGAAATAAAAGTATATTTTAGAATTCGCTATCAAAATGGCCCATATTTGTATAACTGATTGTTCATATAGACAAATATTTCATGTCCTCTAGTTTCTTTGGTCTGAGAGTGTCCCTCAGTGTCACTGTCAGAATCATTTTTTTTATTTTTTATTTTAATTTGCCCCGAGATGGGGAAGGCAAAGGATCAGAGCCATACAGCCTAGTCTGTTGAAAATCTGCTGTCTTATTTAAAGGCCAAAAGCCATTTCTTCCGTATTTCTTCATCTTCATAAAAAAAATTAATTAAGGCCAAAGCCATTTCTTTCGTCTTTAAATTTTTCTATTCTTCAACAAAATGATAGCACTTTTGATGAAGATTACATGGACTTCTTGAGAGCACTCGAAACACAGTCTACACACTTTTATTTCATTATCCTACATATTAGACACTTAAATGGCACTTTATTGAATAATACACTATCAATATTATGCATTAAAAACCATGACATCTATTTTTTCGGATAATAAAAGAAAACTGACAAACTGTTGCTACGAGTTCCCGCCAAAAAGTCTGTCAGAATCATAAGGCCACGTTCCGAGGGATGTACATTTCCCCGTATTGTCCAAACGCCTAGAGACTTTTTGATTATTTGAGGCTTTAGTGAATTTTAAAAGAAGTCCTATGATCATATTCTGCTCATTTGTGCCGCTACGGCTGAAGAAATATTCAAGTGTATTGGTGGGCAAGACAAGGAAATGCTTTTGACATCTTAACCTAAAAATTTTCGAAACCAGGCAGCGAAGACCTCGTTTTCCTTGAAAAAACTTTTGTGACGGAGAAAAAAATAAGATCCAACAAACGTCCGACGTGAAATTTGCAGTACTTTTGATAAAACTCGACTCAGATGGTGGTACCGAGGATTTCGTCGGGCCCACCTGAGATCAGGACAATGCGCCTGTGCAGGCACAAACTGATTAGTGGAACACTGTCACAAATCGCGAACAATTATTTGTAACGCATTCGCAACATTTGTGACGCAACAGAAAAAAAGATATAAGCGATCGAATCTTTCGAGGCATTTCCCCGTCTGGCCCACCAATACACCTCAATATCTCCGCTAGTTTGGCGTCACAAACGTAGTGAACTAGCTCCAGGTGAATGTTTTCTCCGTCACTAAATTATCGTAAACAATCAAAGCATTCTATGCATTAGATACAGAGATATCAATACCTAAATTTGTATGAAGATTTTAAAAGTAGGGTGTATTTCATTTATATTTTTGTAGGACAACAGTATAAAATTATGTTTTTACTAGATTAAAACATATTCATTCTACTTACTACAGTTTCTAATATTGTTCTTGTAGAGAAGCTTAAAATGATGTTGCTGATGCAATAACAAATCGCAAATGTATGTAGATTTTAAACTTGAGATCCTTACTATATATAAGAAGCTCTGGAGTTCTAGATCGTTTTGTATCTCGAAATTCGCCGTAGTTTTGCTGGAACCATGATGTGATGAGGCTGCCAAAATAACGCGTTCATTTAGCATCCTCAAAACATTCCGTTATATCTTGGGTGTTACTGAAGCATTCATTCTGAAATTTTGCACGTAGGACTCGTGGGAGGCACTATTTCAGTACTAATTTTTGCCATATAACAGTGATCAGAGTAGGTAGACTGATTAAGGGTCAATGATCACAAACGTAGATATTAATATGGACTTGCCTCTCAGACTCCGGAATTTTTATATTTTAATGAAATGTTTTTCAGAATTTCATAATTATTACATGGGGCGAGGTATAAGGTAAGAAAGGTATCAGTACAAGCAATACTTTTTTCTTAAGACTATTATGCTGCTGTGTTTGTGGCATAAGCGACCGGCGACATTCTATAGTCGTAACTAATATCGTGGTCATGCTGCCAAAACCTGTTAAATGCATAAATTAATTGTTACATAGGTATTAGTATATTAAACACTTTAAATCAAATCTACTTCTTTTTTTATGATCTGCTAAAAAGTGAATTGTGCAACAAAAAGAGAAACATAACACACCCTACTCAATATCTCCATATAAACTGAGGTTTTGATATCTCTGTATCTAACGCATATAATGCTTTTATTGTTAAACTAGGTTTTAGTGACGCAGAATACATTCACCTGGAGCTACTTCACTACGTTTGTGACGCCAAACTTGCGGAGATATTGAGGTGTATTGGTGGGCCAGACGGGGAAATGCTTCGAAAGATTCGATCGCTTATATCTTTTTTTTGTTGCCTCACAAATGTTGCGAATGCGTTACAAATAATCGTTTGCGATTTGTGACAGTGTTCCGCTAATCAGTTTGTGTGTGCACAGGCGCATTGTCCTGATTTCAGGTGGGCCCGACGAAATCCTCGGTACCACCATCTGAGTCGAGTTTTATCAAAAGTACTGCAAATATTACATCGGACATTTGTTGGATCTTATTTTTTCTCCGTCACAAAAGTTTTTTCAAGGAAAACGAGGTCTTCGCTGCCTGGTTTCGAAAATTTTTAGGTTAAAATGTCAAAAGCATTTCCTTGTATTGCCCACCAATACACTTGAATATTTCTTCAACCGTAGCGGCACAAATGAGCAGAATATGATCAAAGGACTTCTTTTAAAAGGCACTAAAGCCTCAAATAATCAAAAAGTCTCTAGGCGTTTGGACAATACGGTGAAATGTAGACTCCGAGGGTGCACTCGACGACTCTGACAGCAACCGTTTTGTACCCTCTCTTTCGCACTTAAGCAATTTATATTATGCTATTTATTATTATATTTATATTTATTTGTTAACCCTCGGAACTAACGACATTCTATACACATGGACTTTGCATCAGCGCGGTGTCCATTACGCCAGCGAAATGTTGTAGCTAAGAAGGATGTGAGTATAATAGGGAATTAGAGCATCATTAGGACTAATTGTGCGCCAGGAGCGGAATTTGTGCATCTTACAATTTCGGAGATATTCATAAAAAAACGATTCCGCCAGGGTAACGTTCCCTCAGCGGGATAATTTTGAAAAATATGGTCTAGCTCATAACAAAGTACATGACTGAGTAGCTTTCGTCGTGTTATAAATGTGTGCAAATAGCGGAATTTGCGCATCTTACGGTTTTCGAATTATTCAAGATTCCGCTGCAGTAACGTTTTTATGTTTTCTGTATCTCGAAAACGGCTGATAGAAGAAATTTAAAAAAAAAACCACTAGTACACCTTAATTTGTGCGTAATTTCAGCAATGTTAGTTTTTAAAAAAATATGATATTTTTTTAGTAATTAATTTGTTTAGAAAAACAGGAAATTCTAATTTACAAGGAAACGAGTGAAGTTGCAATCGAATAAAGAGCACTCAAATATTCCTCTAGTAGACCCTAATAATATCTGCAATTATGGATTGTATTATCCAGTCAATTAGTGAAATATACCATTTAATTACGAAATTAAGTTAGCGAATTTTGAACGATTGAATTCAGTGCTCACATAAGACTATGTAACATGAAATTTTACATAAAATTAGAGCGTCCTGCTAGCAAGCTTTCCTGTAAGTTTCAGCTTTGAATAACGTTGATTTAAAAAGATTTACCCAAAAGAAGAAAGAACGAACATTTTCCCTGTAACCCGACCAAATTAGAATGTATACGAGAAAGCGGCCGCGTCATTCAAAAGGATAACCTTCTTAAATGAAAGGTATATTGAAGGAAGCTTTGTAAGTACAGTTGCTTGCAAATGTTTTATTGACGATTGTTTTCTTAGTACCTACGTGCTCGTATAGCGGCCGGGACGAAGCTATTATAAAAGATAGTTGTAATAAGATTTTTAGATAGTAAGTTTCTTATCTAAGTCTTGCCGCCAAACATAAATGTTAACAGCACGGATGTGTTCCGGCATGAAGATAGCCAGTTCCCCATTGCGTTGGGGATTCTTTGATAAGCCCGCTTCCATCTTCGGCGTCATCATTACTTACGATCAGGTGAGATGATGCCAAGGGCTTACCAATAGAGGATAAAAAATGCAACATTAAGTAGTGTTTAGTTTCTAGCATACTGATTAATAGTTCGAGAAGATTAAAATAAAAATTGAAAAGAAGAATGAAACAATGAAGAGTTCTGAGAGAAGAAAGAAGATATCTGCTAAAATCTGCTACACTACGTGGAACCCCGATATTATGGATAATTATGTATATGGTTAACCTACTTAAAATTAATAAACGGAAAATTCCCGTACTATCTTGTATGAAACAAAAGTTGCTAGCTCAGTACTGTATTAAAATTATTTTCTAGCAAGCAAGTCATAAAAAAAATAATAACTTTTCTATTGCTATTTAAAAAAAAATATTTCTTTGAAAACTGCCAAATTCTGATACTTTTTAAATCGTCAGCTTATTCTGCCAGAGTTAAAATTTAGTAGCCAAATCTGCCACAAACGGTCACACTGCGGGGCGGACGGGTTTCGAAAACACGGGAATGCGTGCGATGGGGGGAGCTCATTCCCTGTGCCCGTGCCCTGGGAGCTACCTGTGCGAGGAGCGCAACTCAGTTCAAAGCGATAAGATAAACACTTTGATCAGAAATTAACAAAGCATTGATTTGATTATATTTGCTTTGTGAGAAATATACCTCAACACATAGAGGTAATAAAGTACTAATTACTTCTATACTATTCTATGGTATGGTATTTGTTCTATGGTACTAGGTAGAAAAAATATTGACGATTTAATAGCATGTGTAATAAATTTTGAGTTTTATGCCGATACATCAAAAAGTTTGTTGTTCAACTTGTCGATGTTACCCGATTTTAGTTAATTTAAATACGACGCCAAATAATAAAACATTTATCAACATCATAACAAAATGTTTTCTGCTTAATTGTCCAATTAGTTCTGGTTGTATGCTACCAATTTAGGAAGGTTACCTTTTTGTATGGCGCGGTCGCTTTCTCGTATACATTCTAATTTGGTCGGGTTTTAGGGAAAATTTTCGTTCTTTCTTCTTTTGGGTAAATCTTTTTAAACCAACGTTATTCAAAGCTGAAACTTACAGGAAATCTTGCTAGCAGGACGCTCTAATTTTATGTAAAATTTCATGTTACATAGTCTTATGGGAGCACTGAATTCAATCTTTAAAATTTCGCTAACTTAATTTCGTAATTAAATGGTATATCTCACTAATTGACTGGATAATACAATCCACTATTGCAGACATTATTAGGGTCTACTATAGGAAATTGTAAGATGCACAAATTCCGCTGCTGGCGCACAATTAGTCCTAATGATGCTCTAATTCCCTATTATACTTACATCCTTCTTAGCTACAACATTCCGCTGGCGTAATGGACACCGTTCCGAGGGTGCACTCGACGACTCTGACAGCAACCATTTTGTACCCTCTCTTTTGGTGTCCATTTCTACGTATGATCCAAGCTCCTAGAGAGTTTTTGAGTATACGAGTCTTTAGTGCCGTTTAAAAGATGTCCTATGATCATATTCTGCTCATTTGTGCCGCTACGGTTGGAGAAATATTCGATGGAGACGGTGGTACAGACAGGGAAACGCTTTTGACATCCTAACCTAAAAATTTTCGAAACCAGGCAGCGAAGGCCTCGTTTTCCTTGAAATAACTTTTGTGACGGAGAAAAAAATAAGATCCAACAAATGTCCGATGTAAAAATTGCAGTAGTTTTGATACAATTTGACTCAGATGGTGGTACAGAGAATTTCGTCGGGCCCACCTGAGATCAGGACAATGAGCCTGTGCAGACACAAACTGATTAGTGGAACACTGTCACAAATCGCAAACGATCATTTGTTACGCATTCGCAACATTTGTGACGCAACAGAAAAAAATATATAAGCGATCGAAACTTTCGAGGCATTTCCCCGTCTGGCCCACCAATACACCTCAATATCTCCGCAAGTTTGGCGTTACAAACGTAGTGAGTTAGCTCCAGGTGAATGTTTTCTCCGTCACTAAAACATAGTAAACAACAAAAGCATTCTATGCATTAGATACAGAGATATCAATACCTCAATTTGTATGTAGATATTGACTAGGGTGTGTTAAGTTTCTCTTTTTGTAGGACAACTCACTTTATAGCAGATCATAAAAAAGAAGTAGATTTGATTAAAAATGTTTAATATACTAATATGTAACATTAAATAACTTTTAATAAATACTAAATAACTATTTTAGAATAAACATGATGTCAGAAACAGTTTATGGACGAATAAAAAACTTACATCAATTTTTTTATATAGGGTCCTTCTGAAATACCTGAAAAAAAATTAACCTTGGCTTCTACTCATGAAACTGAACAACTTTGCACAAGGAACCTATACTCAATTTGCAAAAAAATTTTTGGACTTCCCATACATAATTCGCGGTTCAGTTGATCAATTAGTATGAGGATTCCAAAAAAAAATTTTGCGAATTGAGTTTAGCTTCCATGGGGAAAGTTGTTCAGTTTCATGAGTAGAACCCGTGGTAATTTTTTTTTCTGGTATTATAAGGACCCTATATAATTATTCTGTAGTTTAGCATTATTTTCACAGTAATTTCAGTTATTGTATTTTTTTATTATTTATGTATTCCTATCAAAGTTGAATCAAATAAACGCTATAGTAAAATTCACATCGTATTCTAATATAATGAGTTCAGTAATTGAAATAAGTGTTATCAGTCCTTTTTCCCGAAATACTATACTATTTATTAGATTTATTTTTCAATTGTTTTATATACGTATGTATTGTAGCTTAGTTATCAGTATAAAAACATGGGTACTTGAAACACATAATATTATGAAACTATACTACTGTTCTACTGATATGGGTGTTTTTTCATAGAAAAATAGGAAACTCTTACAAAATAATATAATAATCTGATCTTGAAAATTCAAATGTAATTTTTACTTTTAGTTACGTCCAAGTTTCGACAAATAAACCTGGGCAATAAAGTGTTATAATGTTAATATTATACCATATCGTCCACGCTGCAGGGGTACGGGTAGATATGTAAAAAAAATAATTCTGAGGTGAAAAAAAAGGCGCAGGTTTTTTCCAAGTGTACAAAAATAAAAATATCCTTAAGGTGTTATCGTTAAATAACTGTTACATATTTACTTTATCTTTATTTCCAACTATATCCTTACTTTTTTGCAAATTCCTTTTCTTTCCTTTTTGTAACCTGACCAAAGATATTTCCTATACCTTTAGAATGTCTATGGCAAATTAGGAAGTAGAAGCCAAAAAAAACTAGGATACTTACATCAATGTTTTGTTTATTCATTTTAAAAATGTTATGTTTGATGTTTACTGAGGTATAGGATTTCCCCAATCCTTGTATGGTTTATATTTTGGTTAAGATTTTTGTAAATATAATTTGATTGACTTTATCAATTACAATTAGAAGAAAACATTTTTTTTAAATGTTTTATTCCATTTCAGTTGTTTTCGCTTGTTTATATTAAGTACATTAATTACTAGGCTTGATAGAAGATGCTATTTTTCACACTTAAAATCTATTTAAGAGAGAAGGCACTCTTATACGGGACTTGACCGCATGAAAAGAAATTACGAAATATTATTGACTAAATAGCTCTTTAATTGAAATTGATGAAAAACTTAATCACTTTAATTTTCATTACATTTTCAATTTATAAGAATTTCCTAATTTGTATGCAAACTACTATTTTGAACAATGACGACATCGTTCCAAATTTCAAACATTTTTAGAACAAAATGCCGTTTTTGACATTTGATAAAAAGTAACCCAAATGACTAGCAGACAACTACCGGAAAGTAATATTATGGTAAATTCACTAAGAAATCTATAATTATTGAAATTTTTTTAAGATTAGTTTTCTCTACAAGAACAATATTACGAATTATAGTAGAGTAGGTTTTTATATACTAAAAACATAATTTTATATTATAAAGTCATTGTGAAACTGTAGTCCTACAAAAATAGAAATGAAATACACCCTACTTTTAATATCTCCATACAAACTGGGGTATTGATATCTCTGAATCTAATGCATAGAATACTTTTGATTGTTAACTATATTTTTGTGACGGAAAAAGATTCACCTGGAACTAACTCACTACGTTTGTGACGCCAAACTTGCGGAGATATTGAGGTGTATTGGTGGGCCAGACGGGGAAATGCCTCGAAAGATTCGATCGCTTATATCTTTTTTTCTGTTGCGTCACAAATGTTGCGAATGCGTTACAAATGATCGTTTGCGATTTGTGACAGTGTTCCACTAATAGTACGGGCAATTTAATGTATAGGGTCAAAAAAAAAAAACCTAAAGCTGATTTTTTGCACAGTCGTTCCTTGGGACCATAGAAGTATATCCTGAAAAGTCCCAACTCCTAGGGTGCCGGCGTCCCCCTCTCCCCCCCCTCAAAAGGTCCCGATTTTCAGTATTTTTCATTTTACTCAAAACCAGTAGGAGTTAGATGAAAATTGTTGCAGAGGTAATTAATCCTTATTAAATTACCTATCAAACGGTACTACATTCATATCAATAGGAGTTTTAGTTATTGAGATATGCCTGTCTATATATGACAAAAAAATTGAAAATACCCAATTTTGTACCGATTTCTTGATTTTCTGAGAAAACTGTAAAAGTATTTAAAAACATTGTTATTAAAAATTATTCCTTTCATGTTTAGCAACAAAACGAGACTACATTAATAAAAAAATACAAATAATTAATTAAGTTGTAGTTCATTACATCTCAGCTGATAAATATGATTAAATTTCTACATATAAATTTCAACTCTAAAGCATCGTGTCTGACGACTTGTAGTTATTATCTATGTATAAAGTTGTCACATGGATACTAAAAAGCCTTAAAATAGAAATAAAATAAAACATACGATTCTTTAATATTTACGAATTACTATATTTATTCGCCCTTTTGATCATCGATATCTATGTTATCTTATTATTTACGAGATCAACCACGGTGTCGACCCATAGTGCCTGCCACATTATATTAAATAGTACTATTTACATTAAGTATGAATAATCCCTGTTGCTCTCTGAAGGCGACCCCACCACCCCTAAGGTCCGGTGACAGTCCATACAGTCGCCAGTCGACACTCGTCACGCACTTCTCGCTCGCGTCTACATTTTAGATAGGGAAATTTTAGTAGGTAAATAACTCAAATGATTAGTATGGAGTGTCCAGGATGTGAATCTGCAACTGGTTCAGTGCAAATCTAAGCTTGGTAGCCACAGGTAAAGCCACAGGCTTTACCCCAAAATTTTCCACTCCAAACCTGAGGATTCAATTATTATTGATGTCCATCCAAATTATTTTTGTTCTTCTGGTACACGTGCAGTGAATATTGCGCATACGCATCAGAGGTAGGTGGCAAGGATACTAGTCGCAATGAAGCATTTACTTGCATGTTTGGATTTTGCGCAGATATTTATGCCGTAGAATACGGTTGGGGTCATGCAATGGCACAATTAAAAAGAAAGACGAGAAAAACGATGTTCGGATACCTACAACAAGTGCCTTTTCAAAAAAGGAAACAATCAAACATAAAAAAATACAGTATATTCCATGGTTTATTAAGTTGACCGATTTTTTTTTTACTATGCTTATACAAAACACATAGGTAATCGCTATTGGAGAAAATACCATGACTCTCTATCAAGTTCGTGTGGCTTTCAAATGCTCTACGAGATCTCTCATCTCGTAAATATCTGTACAAAATCCACACAACGAGTGTATTCTTCAGTTTAACTGGCATCCTTGCTACCGCTTCTGATGTGTGTGCGCAATATTTATTGTACGTGTGTACCTGCAGGTACATTAATAGTTTGGATGGACATCAATTGAATCCTCAAGATTGGAGTGGAAAATTTTGGGGTAAAGCGTTATACCTGTGGCTACCAAGCTTCCATTTGCACTAAACCAGTTGCAGATTCACATCCTGGACACTCCATACAAAATCATTTGAGTTATTTACCTACTAAAATTTCCCTATCTAAAATGTAGACGCGAGCGAGAAGTGCGTGACGAGTGTCGACTGGCGACTGTATGGACTGTCACCGGACCTTAGGGGTGGTGGGGTCGCCTTCAGAGAGCAACAGGGATTATTCATACTTAATGTAAATAGTACTATTTAATATAATGTGGCAGACACTATGGGTCGGCACCGTGGTTGATCTCGTAAATAATAAGATAATATAGATATCGATGATCAAAAGGGCGAATAAATATAGTAATTCGTAAATATTAAAGAATCGTATGTTTTATTTTATTTCTATTTTGAGGTTTTTTTGTATCCATATGACAACTTTATACATAGATAATAACTACAAGTCGTCAGTCACGATGCTTTAGAGTTGAAATTTATATGTAGAAAATTAATCATATTTATCAGCTTAATTAATTACTTGTAAATTTTTGTAATGTAATGAAATACAACTTAATTAATTATTTGTAATTATTTATTAATGTAGTCTCGTTTTGTTGCTAAACATGAAAGGAATAATTTTTACTAACAATGTTTTATAAATACTTTTACAGTTTTCTCAGAAAATCAAGAAATTGGTACAAAATTGGGTATTTTCAATTTTTTGTCATATATAGACAAGCATATCTCAATAACTTAAACCTCTATTGATATAAAAGTAGTAAAGTTTGATAGGTAATTTAATAAGGATTAATTGCCTCTTTGACAGTTTTCATCTAACTCCTACTGGTTTTGAGTAAAATGAAAAATGCTGAAAATCGGGACCTTTCGAGGGGGGGAGAGGGGGACGCCGGCACCCTAGGAGTTGGGACTTTTCAGGGTATACTTCTATGGTCCCAAGGAACGACTGTGCAAAAAACCTGCTTTAGGTTTTTTTTTCGACCTCGCCATACTAGCTTCACCTAAATTGCCCGTACTATAATCAGTTTGTGACTGCACAGGCTCATTGTCCTGATCTCAGTTGGGCCCGACGAAATCCTCTGTACCACCATCTGAGTCGAATTGTATCAAAACTACTGCAAATTTTACGTCGGACATTTGTTGGATCTTATTTTTTTCTCCGTCACAAAAGTTATTTCAAGCAAAACGAGGTCTTTGCTGCCTGGTTTCGAAAATTTTTAGGTTAGGATGTCAAAAGCATTTCGCTGTCTGTACCACCGTGCACCGTCTCCATCGAATATTTCTTCAACCGTAGCGGCACAAATGAGCAGAATACGATCATAGGACATCTTTTAAACGGCACTAAAGCCTCGTATACTCAAAAACTCTCTAGGAGCTTGGATCATACGTAAAAATGGACACGATATTCATTATCGAATCTATCGTTAGTTATCATGTATTAAAAAAATCAATACTCTTATTGTTAGTAGAACTGGTAGAAGACAAAATGACGATTTAAAAAAATTATAATCTATGTACTTTAATAAAAAAATACAGTTTAATTTGAGATAGTATTACTGCTCATAAACTATAAACCACAGTATAAGAACATTATACAGTATGGACACTCATTATCAAAAATGTATCGATACTCCAAAACAGTTCGATAGTATCATTAAAATATCGATATTCTTGCTATCGATAGTCCACGCCTGCACAAATCATCATCCCTACCCTATTTAAGTTGCTGTCATTTATCATCATTAATACAATACAATAGTTTTTTACTAATAAATATTAATTATTTCGCATTTCTTGTTTGTTGTAATTAGAAATTAACCAAATTCATTAAACTTAGGCCAAGAAGCTTTCTGCAAGATTTATGTAGTGGTTAAAGTTATAGAAGGGCAACAATGATGCATTAAGCCAAAAACTGTCCGCATTTCAACAGTCAAAACAATGGTATGGTAAATCTCGTTTTCTCATTAAATAAAGAGGTAATTGACATGTATATGGCCCTCCAATCGATGATTTGTTGATATATCTCCAAAGTTATTCAATAATTAGACACTGTAAAGCCTGAATAGCCCTTAGAGATATTACTTATTCAACCAGCACGTATCTCGTATCTCAGTATCCTAAGCTAAAAAATAATATTCAAGCTAAGTTGTAATTAGTAACTTAATATAGTTTATTACTATCAGTTTTACAGTATCATAGAAAATGGATCTGAGTGGATGTCGCTTGGCAGTTAGCTATTGTCCTTGTATATAAAATTTAGCATAAAATATTCAGAGTTGAGTATATACTTAATTACTTTATATACTAGATGTCCTTGTATATAAAATTTAGCATAAAATATTCAGAGTTGAGTATATACTAAATTACTTCATATACTAGGTGTTAAAAAAGTGTTTTTCAAATATCAAACGGTTACTTAGAATCAAGTATAGAATGGATAGTAATAAAAGCTCTGAAAAGTAAATAAAAAATGAGCGTATTCAAAATATTATTTTTACTGCTTTATTTACTAAGTTTCGAAAACTTCCTGTAGCTTTGGAAGTGGCTTCCTGCAACCTTTACCAGGTCGTCGGTCCACCGAGTCGGAGGCCTGCCCACACTGCTACACTTTAGTTTTCCTACTGTAATGTTGGTTAATTAATATGTTGATTTTTTCGACCAGTTTTGGAACGTCTCCTCGTTGTTTTTTTTTTATTTTCTTTGGAGAACTGACAGCATTCACAGCGCGGTGCGCCACCAAAAGTTTTTTTCGTCTCCAGGATTGTTCTTTTTTTCGGGAGGCAATTTTTATTTTTCCGGGAGGCAATCTCATCACCGGGCGGCAACTTCGGATATTCAATTGTTTTTGTTTTTCTGCTTTGCGGGATGCATTATTAAGATGTGGCAACGGGCCGTATTTCCATTTGACTACATCTGGGTATTTTGACTATATTTTTAAGACAATTTAGAGGCGTTCCCTCATTAAGGGCGACTCGACGTTTTTTATCCGACGATTCGGCAGAAGCGGTTTAGAAATAGTGTTTAGAATAAGTGACCACCGGACCACCAACGTACCCACTTTCTGTAATACTTTCTATAATAATTTATATTTATTTAACATTAAAAGTTTGTTTAACTAAATTCTTTTTTTAATTTATTAATGAAGCCTCCCCTAGGGAATTTAGGTTACATTTTGCGCCCGAACAGGGACTGTAACATCTTTTTTTTATTTTTTCGTAAATTTCTATTTTTTCGCTTTCTCGACCGACTCGTACCCTGAGCCGTAACAATTTTGTTGTTAAGAAAGTTAATTTAGAGTCTGTCCTTTTCGCACTCGAGGAGTTTCTTATAGGCTATCCTTTTGGTTAAATGATATGTTGATTTTTTCGACCAGTTTTTGAACGTCTCCTCGTTGTTTTTTTTTAATTCTCTTTGGAGAACTGACAGCTTTCACAGCGCGGTGCGCCACCAAAAGTTTTTTTCGTCGCCAGGAGTTTTCTTTTTTTCGGGAGGCAACTTTTATTTTTCCGGGAGGCAATCTCATCATCGGGAGGCAACTTCGGATATTCAATTGTTTTTGTTTTTCTGCTTTGCGGGACGCATTATTAAGATGTGGCATCGGGCCGTATTTCCATTTGACTACATCTGGGTATTTTGACTATATTTTTAAGACAATTTAGAGGCGTTCCCTCATTAAGGGCGACTCGACGTTTTTTATCCGACGATTCGGCTGAAGCGGTTTAGAAATAGTGTTTAGAATAAGTGTTAATTTATTAATGAAGCCTCCCCTAGGGAATTTAGGTTACACTACGTATCTCCTCATTACCTTTTTTCCGTAATTGGTTTGATAATCTTCAAGTATTATTATCATGGGTATCTTGTTTGTTTTCCATTGCTCATATTTTACATAATACATACTATAATTTTTCTCATCCCCAAATATCTTTCATGATTGTGTGTAGCCCCTTATCCTTGTTTAACTTCCTTCTTTGTTACACATAGGTGGAGACTTGTAATTAGCATAGACCTATTAATTTGATAAGATACCGTAAATTATTTTGCTGTAAGACTCCCGAATAATAATAAAATAAAATAAAATAAATTTCTGATTCGATCACGTAGGGAAACATCAAGCATAGCACGCTCCATCGCCCTTTAGGTGACTTTGAGCCTTCTTATGAGGCCCATAGTAAGCGACCATGTCTCGGATCCATATGTCATCACTGGCAACACACACTGGTCAAAGACTTTAGTCTTGAGAGACTGCGGTATTTTGGACGTAAAGATATTATCGTTATTTACCTGTTATAAATTTAAAACTAACCTGATACATTTCATAAAAACTAAACTATAGCGAGACAATGCAAATACTATTCTGCATAATTCCATAGTAACTCCTAATAAATGTGAAAATCTGCTTGTAATATATCTTTTATTACTTACACAAATACCTATTAGTCTATTATATTATGACAATTTTTTTTTAAATCCCAATTGGTAAGGTCTTGACATCATCTCACCTGATGGTAAGTGATGATGATGCCGAAGACGGAAGCGGGCTTACCAAGAATCGCCAACGCAATGGGGAACTAGCTTTCTTATCTTCATGCCGGAACACATTTGATTATTAAGGAGTGAGTAAATAAAAGTAACGCAGTTTATTGTGAATTATTTTAATCATGAAATGTAATACAAAATTGTACTTATGTACTGCTTCATCTAATAGTTTTTTTAATTATGTCATTTATTATTGTATTACAAGAGCCAGTCTAGACTTAATCGGGTGACCTTGTTTCCTTTGTACTTTAAATTGTACTTGTGTACTGCGGATCACGCGGTAGTATGGGTTCTCGTAGTTATTTTCATTAAAATTGAGAGTAAAAAAAGTTATTCCATAACCAACAATAGAAATTAAGATAGATTTGCAGAGCGTAGGAAAACATTTATATTACCGAAACATGTTTTTCGCAAAGTTAGTATTATATTCGCAAGTTTAGTAATTTAGTCGGAAGTTTAGTATATTATTTGGAAGTACAGTTTTGTTTTTCGTAGAATTTTAATTAGAACAAGCTTGTGCTTGTTTGTTAAATATGAAATTATTTGTCAGTATATTTTGTGTTAATTTTTCGGTAATTCATTTTAATGCAGCTTAATTAGTATTATAATCAGCCACCGATTGCTGCAGGTTCATTTGTTTTTCGGAACCTTTATTATTTCCCGGGTAAAATATTGAAAAAATCCGCTCTACAATTTGTTTTCAGTTTCCCATAAATCCCATAAATCTGAATAGTGAATCAATTTTTTGTATGGGAAACTGAAAACAAATTGTAGAGCAGATTTTTTTTATTATTTTCCCAGTATTTTATACTTGATTCTGAGTAACCGCTTAAAATTTAAAGTGCACTTTTTTAACACCTGTATTTTGCAGCAAATGTAATACATTCAATTTTTTTTTTACAGAACAGCAGAATTTTAAATTCGTTTGCTAATGCAATCGACAGTAAAGAAGAACTGCGAAAGAGGACAGAATATGGCAAAATTGCACTACAGGAGCTTCTTAGTTCTGTACAAAACTGTCAAAATAGGTTTGGGGGAAAGACTGAGTTGGCCACTGAAGATGATATAAGGTAAAGTATCAAGTTTGTCTTACAGTGAACATAGTGAAATAAAATAAATATATTATATATTCCTTTTGGTAAAATAGATTTCTTGTCTAAAATTATTAATCTACGTACCTACTTCTTTTTTTTGTATTTTACTCTTCTTGGCATTTACATGTGCAACACAATTTTCCCCTACTAACAATGTTCCTTTTATCTGTTTGAAAGATTTTTATTTTAGTTTTTTAAGTTTCAATCTCACAATCAGACCAAATATGAGGTTTCTATCTAAACTTTTTAAAATCCTATATTTTTAGCAGAGACAAATCAGATCTTAGATAGCAAACCTTTTTTTACAGAATAGTAACCCTATGTGAAAAATGGGAGAAATCTCTTAGTCATGGCATTAAAACAAACTTATCAAACTCAGCAATTCAAAGTTTGGTTACTGCTGGGTTAAACTTTACCTTTAGCGTTGTCAGTGTTGGTAAGTGACAATGTTGTTTTTTTCTCTTAAATATGAGATTAATGCAATGATCAGCTAAACATAATATTTTCATGTCAGGTAATACGCTATGGAGTTACACCTGTCTGCATCTAACAAAGCATGAAAAGGAGAGATTTAAAATTCTATCAAATATCAACACACCTGTTGGCTATTTCAGGGCATTTTTAAGAGCTTCACTAAATGAAAGATCATTAGAAAGGTAATGTGTAGAGATGTACAAACTTTTTGGTATTTATAATAAAAAAAACTTTTAGTCTCCCACGTTTATTGAATTAGTCATTAAGATTATTAGTTAATAATTCTGTACATCATATTGTACAATTGCAGTACTTTTTATGGTTTTACTTGATTTGCAAAATTACCATTGTTCTTTTTTTTTATTGTTATTTCAAAAGCGAAATTATAGGTGAAATTTAAAATTTACACAGCAGATTTATTATTTATTTTTAAATTAATATCCTAACAATGCAACATTTTTTAGATACCTTCAGAGTTGGGTCACTCATGGTCTTTTGAGGGAATACTATGAAGAGGGTGCCCTAGTCAGAGACACTGAGGCATCACACTTACTTCCTAATATGGCTGCCGGTACTATAGCTTCACATTATCTTTATCACCAATTTTTATAATTTAATATTCTTATTAATAGCTACGTTGAATAATGTATGTTTTCAGGCTTATCATCTGTTTTGTTCGCTTTATCAATTGACAGACCAGAGTTGAATGAATCACAACAAGCAAGTCAATGTAATAAAGCTGAACTTGTCATTCCACTGCCTACACCCATGAAGTCTACTGGAAACTTGAAAAAGAAACCAATACGTCAAGTAATATCATTTGATAAAAATGACCAGAAAACCCAGGAGGTCAATAAAAAGCACTCCGAGACCCTCATAGAAAGTAAAAACGATAGTTGGAAAAGTGCTCCGGCGACATGTTTAAATTCTCCTGATCCCAAACAGACATCGACTAGTGAGCCATCTAGTTCAGAATACAAAAGCATAAGACATTTTTTTCCTGACAGTGTGAAAGCTATAGAAAGTCCATCTCAAATACTAGCGAAACTGTCAGAATGTGCTAAAGAGATATTTTCATCTTCTAACAGTATAGATGCGAGTAACTTTCTCAAAGATGATGTTTCTGATTTGAGTGTAAACAATTTAAAAATATCAGAAAGTGACAGTGAGGAGATAGCCGGCAGCATCAATGGCAGCACCTCATGCTTGGAACTTTGTTTTACAGAAGATGAAAGTGTACCTGAAGATAAAAACTATGAATGTATTATAGAAAGTAAACATAAAGAATTATTAGATTTACAGTTAAAATGTAGTCAAATAGAAATAGCAAGTAAGGAGAAGATACAGAAATTAGAAAAAGTGGTTTTAGATCTGAGCAAGTGAGTAAATAATGCTATCGTAATATTTTAACTAATATGTTACATGTAAATAACATTAACATGCATTTGTTTGCAGGGAAAACGATAGACTAAAAGACCAATTAAGACACTATATGTCGGCTGTAGAAATGGGAAAAGCTTTAAAAAGTGGCAATAATAATGATGAGGAAGTGAGCCAGTATGAGAAGAAATTGGTTCAGGTAAATATAGTATTTAAATCAAATAGTAACATTTTATCTGACCAAAAAGGTTTTTTTTTTCAAATTATATTCACTTAAAATAGTACTATTACTTGTTAGGTAGCAGAAATGCACGCGGAGCTAATGGAATTTAATCAGCACCTCCAAAGACGCTTACAAGAAATGGAAGCTGCCTCTAAAATAGAGATACTCGACATCCCAGAGTCTAATGTTAAGGCTCACATACCCTGCGCCTTTTTAGTGGGGAAGAAAACACATTCCTACCATGTGTATCAGGTTGGTGCTGAAACGACATAATTACCTGAGCACGGTTTTCTGTGTACCTTAGTCATTAATTACACAAGTCAAATCATATACTTACTGCTCTCATAAGAAAGAAGGCGGCTTATACGGAAACTAATAGCATACTTAGCCGCCTCCTTTCTTGTCAGGACAGTATAACGTTTTATGCATTTCAGATATTCCTCAAAATCGGTCTTGAAGAATGGAATGTTTATCACAGATATGCGAAATTTTACGAGCTCCATACTCAGCTAAAAAAGTGTCATCCAGATATAGCAAGTTATAAGTTTCCACCGAAGAAAACTTTGAGAAACAGAGTAAGTGTTTTGTTTGAGGTTTTTAACCACGTTTATTACTTACGTTGAACCCCTGTTTTGGTTCCCTACGTGAAATCGAAATCTGTTGTTTGTGTGACATTAAGAGTACAAGAACCCCAAGTCGTTTCGATTAGTTCAGAGTCAATATACTTATAGATAATAAAGTAAAAAAATATTTAAGTATATATAATTATAATGTTTTCTTTTTATGTGAGGCTAACGAGCAGACGGATCACCTGATGGTAAGCGATTACCGCCGCCCATAGACACCCGCAACACCAGAGGAGTCACAAGTGCGTTGAAGACCTTTGAAAGGGGATGAGGGATGGGAGAAGAGGGGGGGGGAAGGTTAGGCCTCCGGTACCCTCACTCACACTCACTCGGCGAAATACAACGCAAGCGTTGCTTCACGCCGGTTTTCTGTGAGGCCGTGGTATCACTCTGGTCGAGCCGGCCCATTCGTGCCGAAGCATGGCTCTCCCACGGTATAAAATTGTAAATGTATTGGTACAATGAGAGCGATCTTATCGCATAAGCAAAGCAGCTCTTTTCGGGATGATGATGGTAAATATAGGGTGTTTGACAATAGGACGCGCAATTAGTGGAGCAGCGGCGGCTGGCACTGCAGGCGTACTTGCGACACGTGTTGCTGGCTCTGCCGGAGCTGCGGCGGTGCACCAGCCGCGCGCACCTGGTCACGCTGCTGCCTTTCTTCGGGTACGTACCTCTGCGGCAAGCGGCCTTAGCAATATTGTAGACGGGATTCATTTAAGAGATTGTTTAGTTTTGTGACCACGTAACAGGGGGGTTTCATATAAGAAGTTAGAGTTCTTTCAAACTCGTCACATCATTTAATAGGGGGCTTCATATAAGACTAGCTTCCGCCCGCGACTTCGTCCGCGTGGACTTCAGAATTGAAAGAAAATGTTAAGATCGCCATCTAGTGTCGAAGTGGAAATTTTGGGTTTTGAGCATTCCTACGGGAACCCTTAAGTTTTCCAGGATAAAAAGTATCCTATGTGTTAGCCTAGTGCTTCATCTATCTACCTACAAAATTTCATCCAAATCCGTTCAGTAGTTTCGGCGTGAAAGCGGAACAAACAAACAAACAAACTGACAAACAAACAAATATCCATACTTACGCATTTATAATGTTAGTGAATGAATGAGATGAGATGTTGTATAGTAGTTCATTTAATTTGGTGCTTCAACGAGGGGATATCTATTAAAACCGCATGATTTTGAAATGGTTACCCATGCCTGGTGCGAAAGTTGTCTAGAGTCTGGCTTTTTTTAACCCTCCGCCAACCGTATAGTACCATATCGTCCGCGCCAAGTTTGGAGCCGATGCATATCTTTGGAAGGAGAAAAGGACGGTACCTCGAATCCCTCTATAAATAAACTTACACTCGCGCTACCTCACAGGCACACGCGCGTCAATATCCGTTGCAACATCAGTGAGCACGAGCGTGTGCAAGTTTGCGGGCTAAAAAAATAGCTAAAAAACATCACGTGATTAATGGACGATCCCTTGGCGACGTAACTTTTAAGAATTTTTAGGTATGTGAAATACATAAATATTTTTTCATTGCATTATCATCATTATCAGTGCTCTGAATTAGAGGTAGGTCGGTACGCGATTTTCCAATACCGAAACGTAACTGGTTACCCGTTATTGGGTACTGATAAGGGTTTTGAAACTATTTATTTGAATAACTGTGTGTCGGCGACTCGAGGAAACGATATTGGTATTTGTACGTTAACAGTTATCTGTCATCTGTGGCGAAAAAAATATACCATTTCCGGGTGGTAAAATAAATATACTTTTTTGAGCGGTGTAAGATCCAATTAATATTTTATGAAAGCCCCATGAAGAATAAAGCCGAAAACATTTCTTCTTAAAACTAATTTGTATCCAAGATTTTTTTTGTTAAACCTTCGAAATTACGGTTTTTGCAGCGATTACGAAATTTTTATTTCACCAAGGGGTAAAGTATTCAAGTCCAAAACTATGGAAACAGAAAAAGGAGATCTAGAACATATTCTCTGATTTTTTTTTGATTTTTTTCCTACCTTTAAGTGGGTTAAATTATCGCCTGAGACAATATCGTCCGTGGCGGTTGGTGGTGTGCAAAAAACCACACGGTTGGCGGAGGGTTAATTAAATAACAATATTTAGGAAATCACACAAATTATGATTCCTTGTGTTATAGTAACAAGAGTGTACTATACATACTTATATAGACACAGAACAAACGAACCTCACAAACACTTTGTGGCCATTAAGAATACAGCCCGCGGCCAAACTTTAGCACACTAGACATTTTTTATTATAAATCTTTATAAAAAGAGACTTTCAGCTTTTGCATTCTACGATTCAAGACGGTTAGTCAAAATATTCATGTAGACATTAGAAAGGGACGTGTGAGCGACCCCAGCAAGCACTTTTTTCCTGGGGCTCCTAGGAGAATCCTACCTATCTCAAATTTTAGAGCATAATTAGAGCAATCATCATGCCAAGGGAAAAATGGCATGGCATTCCATCCAGCAAGCACAACTGGTGCACAAAAAGTACGAAGACTTGAGAAAAAAATTAGATGCACAGATTTAGAGCATCATAAAGTGAGTCGGACTTGCGGGTGGTAGGACCTTGTGCGAGGTCCGTCCGGATCGCTACCACCATCTTACTCGCTAATCCTGCCGCTAAGCAGCAGTGCTTGCACTGTTGTGTTCCGGTGTGGAGAGTAAGACAGCCGAGGAAATTACAGGCACAAGAGGCATTTCATCTTAGCCCTCTAGGTTGGCAACGCATCTGCAATCCCCTCCGGGGTTGCAGGTGTCTATGGGCAGTGGTGATCACTTACCATCAGGTGACCCACTTGATCGTTTGCCTTCCTTATCACATAAAAAAAAAAAAAAAAAAAAAAAGTTTCATGAATGTCATGTCAATAGTTATCTCGCTAGAACGCAAAACCTTCTTCACGTTCTTTTCACGAATCTTTCTAGCAGTCACATCAGATCTCAGCAATTACAGCATCTTGGTTCAAAATTTTTATGCCAGGATTTAGAGCAACACTAAAAACCTATGCTCAATTATTTTTGAATCCCAAAAATCAGTACTTTTTTGTGCTATGAGCCAATGTTTTTTCCTTGCTGGGTGGACATGACAAAAGTGAAAAAGCTGTATAGCTTTGAAACTAATACGAATACAAGACTGGTTGTTATGCTTAGATTTAGAGCAAAATTAGAGCATTCTGCTCAAAAAAAAAAAACCCCAAACGTTATAGTTACAGCGGTAGACGCTAAAAACTGATTTTTCCCGCCAACTTTTTGAATAATTACGGCGACTCGCGGCAGATTGCGACGTTGCCGCTCTTATTTTTTTCTAGTTCAAGCAATAACTGACTTTGTGCTGTGAGTATAAGGTACATTTGAGTTTCAAACTATCGATTGTCATTTACATTGATAGACAAGAAACAAGCGCGACAAATATAAATGGAAGTGTTGGTGATCTTACAATACGTAAGGTTTTAATATGACAGCCGGACGACGTACTGCCATTTTAGTTGACAGCTGATATTATAACTTTATATTTTATAGCATAAAAGACATGTCACGAGGTCACTGAGTGTTAATAAAAAAAATAACTCTTGAAAAGCCTAAAAGTAAGAGGAATGGTCTCATTGAGGTGGACTATCGTTGTTTAGACTTCAGGGATCAGTGTCACAAATAAAAAAAAAATTTTTTGAAACAGCGAAACCTAGCGAAACATATTTTCCTCTCTATCGTTGCATTGGCCGAATGTGTGGATGTAGGGTAAAATTTATTTGTCACTAGTTTATTGCCTTGGTAACGCACAGAATGAAATATAAAAAAAAAACTCTGAGCAACAAAACAAAACAAGAGAATCTCGGCTTGACTAAAACCCTTGTGTGTATAAAAGTTACAAAAAGCTGATTATGGATGTCTGTTTCTAAAATATATAATTTTTAATATCTATATTTTTACTAGTATGAAGGTTAAAGAATTGATGACACATTTACTGATTATAGATTTGTTTTGGCATGGTACTTTTTTACACACAGTTTAATTATTAGGTAAATAAAAAGATTCTACATATTTTTGCTGCGTAAGACTGATTATTAAACAAAATGTGAAAGCCCTAAAGGCGTTTAATTTGTGACACTGATCTCTGAAGTCTAAACAACGATAGTCCACCTCAATGAGACCATTCCTCTTACTTTTAGGCTTTTCAAGAGTTATTTTTCATGGGTAGCCTCCGACGACAGGACGCGACGCTTTTAATTTAACTTTGATATTTATTATTTTGCAGAACATCATCAATAACGTCAAAAGAAAACGGCCTGAGCCATTTATTGAACCGGCAGCAGTCGTCCGACTCAGTGTCAACATATGACGCACTTTAACAGTAGTGGGGAATTTAGTGCAACGTCTAGTATGGGAACCGTTTTAATTTGGATCCGGCGGTCAAACTTGGCATAGTTGTTCCCTAGGCCGTTCTGAGTAGATTAAGCCCGGGAGCCACCGGGAGCCATCCCCCGTTTGGCAGGGGGAGGGGGGGAAAGTTTGTTTCTGCCGCGCTCCATTTTTGGGCTTATATCTCCAAAACTATTGATACTAGGGCAAGTGAGATATCATTTTCGTATGATTAAAGGATAAGGAATTCATTTCTGTAACAAAAAAAATTACTTTCCATATATAAAAAAAGAAATATTTGATAAAACGTATAAAAGATGTCTACCTTTTTTCCACATATGGGTCGATTAATTTTTAATCGTCTTTGATATTAGCATGTAAAAAATATATTCTGAAAGCCATACTTCTTAGGATTATAAAAATATAAATTTCATTAGAATAGCATAATAAATACTTAGTGAAAAAAATATAATTTGATGCTCGGCAGATGCTACTCTGCCGAGCATCGTGTAAAACGCGTGGTTTTAGTATCTGTTATTCGTAAGCAAATAAAATGAATCATCTAGCGCCCAAATGACTGTTAAGTAACAAAGTATAAAAGGTACATAATATTATTATTTAAATATTTCTACCAAGCACAAAATATTTGTCACGTAAAACAAAAATTATTTTTTTCCTTATTAAAACGTATTTGAGAAAATCCGCAAAACGTGACTATTTCTCATACGAATTATGGTGGTTTACTATCTAACTTGCATTGTATTATGGTGGTCTACTATGTAACTTGCGTGGTCACGTTGATCACTCAGGTTAACTGACTTCAGAAAACGTCATATATAACCATAATGAGTTTGGCTCTCATTGGCGCATTAATCTCGTAACCGTTTCCGTGCTTCGCAAGCCACGTCAAATTATTTTCATGACAACTGATGAAGCTGCGATCACCGCCTATATAACTCCAAAACCCCAAAAGCTTTCAGCTCGAGGTGCACAACCGCTTAGAATGCCTAGGAGAATGTGAAAATCTGGACGAATACAACGACAGGTTTGTGAAAATTGTCCAAACGGCTGGGAATAAGGCCTTCAAAACAAGACGTTACAAAAAAACATGTCGGATGTCGGACTTCACCAGCAAGCTCATGGATGAAAAACGGAGCCTGATTCTGAAATCCTCTAAAGATGCTTGTCAATATGGCGACTAAACAGACAGATCTCCAAGTCCTTGACCCGTGATATACGCCAATTTAATACTAATCGTATTAAAGAGGCTATCGAGCGCAATAAAAGGTCTAAAGTATTGGCAAGGAATCTGTCTGCTGGTCAAAGGTGAAGATCGAAGATGGCAGAGTCGTGTCGTCCAAGTCCCAGCTGTTGGACGAGGTTGAGAAGTTCTACGGACAATTATACACGACTACATCCTTACCTATCAGTAATCTGGCAGAAGATCCGAGAGCCGGATTGAGCCGACATTATACCGAGGATATCCCAGACGTCAGCCTATGCGAGATAAGAATGGCTCTCAAACAGCTTAAGAACAAGAAGGCACCGGGTGATGACGGAATTACTGCTGAGCTTCTGAAAGCAAACCGATACTTATAGCTCTTCAGAAGCTATTCATTTCCGTCATTCTCGAGGGACAAACGCCTACAGCATGGCACAGAAATGTGGTGGTGCTCTTCTTCAAGAAGGGTGATAAGACTCTGCTGAAGAATTACAGACCCATCTCACTCCTGAGCCATGTCTACAGGCCATGTCGAGAGTCATTATGAATCGTCTCGCACGCAGGTTTGACGACTTCCAGCCTCCCGAACAAGCTGGTTTCCGAAAAGGCTTCTGTACCATAGACCACATACATATGCTGCGGCAGATTATACAGAAGACCGAAGAGTATAATGGCGTTTGTGGACTATGAGAAAGCTTTTGGTTCGATCGAGACCTGGGCTGTGTTACAGTCTCTCTAGCGGTGCCAAATTGACTATCGATACACATCGAAGTGTTAAAGTGTTTGTAGGAAATGCCACCATGTCGGTCCACCTCCAGGATCAGAATTAGAAACCTATCTGGCTGTAGCGTGGGGTGAAACAGGGAGACGTTACATCTCCGAAACTGTTCACCGCCGCACTGGAAGACGTTTCCAAGCTTCTGGACTGGAGAGGACTCGGCATCAACATCAATGGCGAGTACATCACTCACCTTCGATTTGCTGATGATATCGTGATCATGGCTGAGACCTTGGAGGTCCTAGGCGCAATGCTCGATGGACTCAGTAGTCTCCTAACAAGTGGGTCTTAAAATGAACACGGATAAGACGAAAATCATGTTAAACGTCCGTATTACACCCACTTCTCTGAAGGTTGGAGACTCTACACTCGAAGTTGTTGAAGAATATGTATACCTGGGACAAATAGTCCAGTTAGGTAGATCCAACTTCGAGAAAGAGATCAATCGTCGAATCAATCTCGGCTGGGCAGCGTTCGGGAAGCTCCGCAATATCTTCACGTCCAAAATACCACAGTGTCTCAAGACTTAAGTCTTTGAACAGTGTGTGTTGCCCGTGATGAGACGACATATGGATCCGAGACATGGTCGCTTACTATAGGCCTCATAAGAAGGCTCAAGGTACCTTAAGGGCGATGGAGCGTGCTATGCTTGGTGTTTCCCTACGTGATCGAATCAGAAATTAGGAGATGCGTAGGAGAACTAAAGCTACCGACATAGTTCTTAGAATCGCTAGACTTAAGTGGCAGTGGGCGGGGCACATAGCTCGTAGAACAGATGGTCGTTGGTTCAGTAAAGTTCTCGAGTGGCGACCGCGCGCCGGATGATGCAGTGTGGGCAGGCCTCCGACGCCGTGGACCGGCGAGCTGGTGAAGGTTGCGGGAAGCCGCTGAATGCGATCCGCACAGGACCGGTCGGTGTGGAAATCCTTGGGGGAGGCCTTTGTCCAGCAGTGGACGTCTTTCGGCTGATAGATAGTAAACAACCATAACTTGTATGAGAAATAGTCACATTTTTCGGTTTTTCTCATATATGCTTTTTAAGGAAAATATTTTTTGTTCTACGTGACAAATATTTTGTGCGTGCGAGAAATATTTAAATAATCATATTATGTACCTATTTATATTATGTTACTTAACAGTCATTTTTTTGGGCGCTAGATTATTCATTTTATTTACTTACGAACAACAGATACTAAAACCGCGCGTTTTATGCTACTCTGCCGAGCATCAAATTATATATTTTTTTTCACTAAGTATTTACTGCGCTATTCTAATGAATATTATATTTTTATAATCCTAGGAAATTTGGCTTTCAGAATATATTTTTATCATGCTAATATCATAGACCATTAAAAATTAATCGACACATATGTGGCAAAAACCACCCACACTTCATCATCTACTTGTTGGGTCGCGCTTCTTTTGGGGCTTATATGTCCATAACTATAGGTACTAGGGCAAGTCCGATATCATTTTCGGATATTTTAAGGATGACAAATTCATCTTTGCAACAAAAAATATACGTTTCTTAAAAAATATAACTGTTGAAATCTAGAACCGCACGGACAGTGCGTTTTATGCCACGCTGCCACGCATTGAATTTTATTTTTTTCACTAAGTATTTGTTATGATAATCTAATGAAAATTATATTTTTATAATGCTAGGAAGTGTGGCTTTCAGAATATATTTTTTTCATGCTAATATCTTAGACCATTAAAAATTAATTTACACATATGCGGAAAAAAGGTAGTCGTGTTTTATACGTTTTATCAAATATTTCTTTTTTTATATATGGAAAGTCATTCTTTTTGTTACAGAAATGAATTCCTTATCCTTGAATCATACGATAATGATACCTCACTCGCCCTAGTACCAATAGTTTTGGAGATATAAGCCCACAAATGGAGCGCGGCAGAAACAAACTTTCCCCCCCTCCCCCTGCCAAACGGGGGATGGTTCCCGATGGCTCCCGGGCTTAATCTACTCAGAACGGCCTAGGGAATAACTGTGCCAAGTTTGAGCGCCGGATCCAAAATAAAACGGTTCATCGCACTAAATCCCCGACTACAGTGGCTCTGGGCTGTGCGATTGATCGTGACTAATTGAAACTATGTTTTACACATTACATAAATGATAATAACAAAACCAGATGGTTTGCTGCTAGGCGGCCGTTATGTAATAATATGTAGATATTAGCTGTAGAACTGCGCATTTCTATTTAAAATATCCAAATGTCGAAAATATTTTTATTAAAAGTAACGTTAAAATATCAGTTTGTATACAAGCTCCAGTTAGTATTTTTACACCATCAATGTAACACTTGGGGTATGAATGAATGATTGATTGCTAATTTGTCGATATGTATATTAGCGTATAAGTCTGTGATACGGATATTGCTTTATGTTTTAACCCAAAAATATTATAATGAAATTAAGTACATACCTATTTTATTAATGACACTTTTCGGCCGAATGGGAATGACTGATTCAGACTATCATTTGTTAAATATATAGAATGTTGAGTATTGGTTGAGTAAGTACAATTATACACTTAAGATGTTACTACTTTCTTATTTAATTAAATGTACTTTTACTGTTCAGAGATTATAATAGAAGTAGAAACTAATCTTGGCGCAATCTGAAAACCTAATAAGAAATAGACATTCCAAAACCCGAAATCTCTTTTGTATTTTGGTGAAGTAAGCTGAATTTAGGGCTCTTACAGACCAGCAACACTGCGACAATGACAATCTGCGATATTCATCGACTGCAGTCACCCGCGGTTTGCGACAGTCGTAATCGATCATCGCGGGCTGTCCACGACGATCTACACTATCGTCGACAGCCGCCGAAATACTGACGAACCTAAATGCTGCCTGTTCCCTTAACCAGTCACTCTAGTATAAGAGACTTCCTACTAAAGAGAGATTTCCAACTACAATCTAGTCATCATCATCAGCCGAAAGAAGTCTTATTATACTCAGAGGGTAAAGGGTTACTCAGAATCAAGTAATACAGGAAAAAAAATTTAAAAATCCGATCTGCAATTTTTTTCCAGTTTCCCTTTCCCATACAAATTCTTGTTTTAATATTCTTTAGTATGAGGAAACTGAATCGCACAGAGGCACTGGTCTGTAAGAGCTTTAAGATGTCGATACCCCTATCCCTAGTATTTCAGACTACTAATCACATTCATCATTAGCCAAAAGACGTCCACTGCTGGACTAAGACCTACCTCAAGGATTTCTCTTGCGATTAGCGATCAGGTCAGTGATCCGCCGAGTGGGAGACCTGCTTACGCCACATCTTCCGGTGCTCAAGTCGCCATTTGAGACCCTTAACCCTTTGACCGCCACAAACCGGTTTCCGTGCCACAGGTGCCAGGATTTAAGATTTTCATAAATTTTTGTCTGCTTGAGCCGAAATTGGCGGTGGGGACACGATTTGTCAGAGGAGCGTAGCTGTCAATGGGTTAATGCCCCATCTGTCCCCATTCGGGGACAAACAGGAATATTTCATAGCGGGATGCCTACCATCGCACTTAGCCAATTTACAACCCAAATTACATACAATAACATTCATTATACGTTGTCCACATACTTAGTCTGATTTATGCATAAATGATATTTTTTGCAGATTCAAAATAAAAATGTCGTTGTAATTGTTATTTTTTGCACCGGAACAGCGTAGTGGGACCACGAGAAACAAGTCTCCCTCGTAGAACCACCAGTGAGACAAAATAGTGAATCCACAAGAAAACAGGGGTATACAGGATGAAATTGAAATCGTGGAACAAATAACTGTGGTTTCTGCTTATGAAACTGAACAACTTTCTCTAAGAAACCAATTCAATCTGATCAAAAAAAATTTTGACTCTTCATTCAAATCGATTACCTTGGTAGCCAAACCAGTGGGACAAATTAGTGCAACCACGAGAAAACAGAGAAAAAAATGTATATTGCGGAGCTGAATGATTTGGCACGAATAATTTTTATCAATTTCAGGCCAGCTGGCTTTTTCATTAATTATATACAATATAAGTATACTATATATTAGATTACATTTTAAGCATGGTGGATGTTGTTAACAACCCATTACGTCCCCACTGCATGGGCACGGGCCTCTTCCCATAGGAGGGTAAGGCCATACTCCACACACGGGCCCAAGTCCGGATTAGTGGAGGTTGTGGGGGCTAGTGGCCCCAATCAATCCATTTTCAAGACGCCTATATGGCCTCCGGCATGGCTTAACGACTGCCATCTAGCGATAACAACCAGCACCAACGGCTTAACGTGTCTTGCGAAGCATAAAAACGGTCCGAGATAAATGCTACTAACAGTCAAACCCATCCAGGTTATGACCGTGTCTGCAGTCAGTTAACCTGCGTGATCGACGCAAACCCACGAGAGCCACGACCGCTTCATGCAAAGCATGGATAGGTTTAGTTTACCAAAAGATAGGGCCCGACTACAGTGCAGCGCGGCGCCGCGCGCCGCATCGCACCGCACAAAACCCTGTAGCGTTTTCTGTGTATTAGATATAAGGAAGCTTTCTACACCGTATGGCCCAGTCCTAAACGTCGTAAATAAAAGGCACTCTAGCAAATTAAATTCATAATTTTATTTTTATAATAAATAAAAATCAAGAAAAAACTCATCTGAGAATTTTCTCTATTAAATACATCATACAAAAGATATCAATACAAACTAAATCACTTGGTGCAAAGGCAAGCCTGCCGGCCTCACGGCGAGCGCCGCGCCGCCGGCTGCTGTGCACAGGCGATCGAACCGAGGATAGCCTCATACTCAACTACTCTTTAACAAAACAAACTTAAAAATATCAAAGATACTATGCCTTCCATTTGGAATGCATCTTTGTAGAAATCTCTAATTTTGAATGAAAAATATATGCATTTTGCATTTGATCATGATAATTTTACATGTAAAAATAGAGGTATGTAAAAAGCGTATTACACTTCAAAAGTGAAAAACGACATAATTTAGGTTTATGTAATAAATAAAATATTTAATAAAAAGTAACTAACTTAGTGTGAAAATAATTTACTAGACCTTTACAACTATAAATGATACATTTATTGCAACACTCGCGAGTTTTGGAACCATTTAGTAATTAAGGGTGTCTCTTCAAATTGTTATCTGGGTAATGGTAAAAATTGTGATTTATCTTTGGTTTTCTGAAAGTTGTTTAATAGTTCCATAACTCTCGTCACTGAAGGCGCGCTTGCAGCCGCGCGTCCTCGTCGCCGCTCCAATGTGATTATTTCATAAGTACTAAGTGGCAGATCTACTATAAACTGGCGCCTAAATGATCCGTGATTCCTAATTCTGTATCCGTGATTTGATTGCATTGTATTGGTTGTGAACCTCTAAATCAAATTGAATAACTAGTGTAACAAATTATATTGTGGTCAGTGTGTCATGAGAAGTTACTTTTACCTATTTGGTAAATTGAAACTTAAATACTAATTTTACCACTGAAACATCGAGACAGACGCGTACAAATAAGATATATTTTTGCTAACAAAACATCACAGCATACAAGCAACGTGAAGATGACGCACGTGATGGGCAAAGCGAAAGGTGATATTATGAATAATGATAGATAACCTAAGTTTATAATTAAATTCTGCGAAAACTCAAGGATTATGCATTAGTATCGACTGTGTAAGGAGCATAGCAAATATTGTCGTTAGTTGAAAGAGATTTTCATACTAAAGTTCATAGTATAAAAATCACCCACTAAACTGCATGGGATTATTGTATTTCATTTGGCGCAAATTTACCTAGTAGCTGAGAACTTGCTAGCCACAGCAAGTCGCCCAGGTGTTGCGCTCTCATACAAATGCGGCGTTCGCGACGGTCGGCGTGTCACTTACTGTCGTCAATGTTTGTCAAATACCGGTTTTTTATATTATAAGACCGACGCGTCGCATCACACCGTACGTGAGAGTTAACTGAACACAGCAATAGAGCTACATCGAATGAATGCGGTACCTTCCTACCATCGTCATCACCCATCACCTCGTGCTATCTTACAGAAGATTATACGTTTTGTTAACTAAATAAATGCTCGCATGTCGGCATAACAACGCTTATCACAATATATAAAAATATGTATTAATAAAGACGCTTAAATTACACCTACACATTGAAAGTTGCACACTGGTATGCACTTGCTACCACACGCGGATTGCACGGAAGGACAACAGCTGCATTTTTTTTTCTTTTTTACTGGGTTTATTTGTGCGGCAGCATATGCACGTCTGCAGAAATTCACAGCATATCCTTGACGATACATTGTCTCTAAAATCATAATTGTGAATCCCGTGGGAAACCAATGGGGGTACATTCATAACTCCGGGGCGATGACTCGCGCTAACTGGTAACTGGCTCGGTATTTTGTACTTCGTACCACACTTTTCGCCATTTTTCCCATAGGATTAATCACATTTGTTACTAATATAAACATATAATTTAGCATGGGAAGCTTTAAGTTGAAAAACTAAATTTTTAATACTTTTTGTCATTTCATAAAAATATCGTTATTCATAAAAATAGCAACATCAAGACCATCGAAGCTTCTGGCCTGCCCGATATCGTAATACTTATTGCACGGACACCTAACGCTAATCAATAGCGAATTTATATCGAAACATTATTACATATGATCATCAGCGAAAGCTATTACATCTAAGTCCATGTGCACTTTAATAGGTATTTTAATAGCTTGAAAAAATTAAGCCTATGAGTACTACAATATTTTTTCTCTTTTTTTTTGTTGCAGCTTACATTAGGCTTTCATAAACACTTAGTTATAATAATGGGTATGTTTTAAGAATGGTCTGCCTCCCTCCGTTAGGTTATATCTACGAAATTTCGTTAAAATTCTCTAATGTAGGGGCTTCCTCTTCAACTTTCATCTGAAACAAAACCATTTTCGTCAGAATTAATGTATCGAGCCAGATACACTTTTGCCTTTGCCTTAGTTGGGTAAAAATAGTTGCCCACAGCATGACATTTGACCTTCAGGTGATCGCTCTTTTACGGGTCACCGAAACGATTCCACGCCGTTGGGCCCAATACGAGCCAATAAGTAATAATAGCAATACGCGTAATGTAGTAAAGGTGCGTGTGGTGGATATTTACCCCTTGCGCCGACGATGATGGACTTGCGCTTGATGTCCTGCGCAGGCGGCGGACGCACCACGCCGGGCGCGCCGGCCAGGTGCCCGCCGCCCGCACGGATCGGCTTCGCTGTAATGGAAACATTCACGTTACCGACCTTGCTAACCAATGCTGCTAACGATACACAGCTAGCTATTAAACTCCTACTGAATGACATTGTGCAGAATGGCACCTTTTTTAACATGTTCTTTTAACTTTTGATACTGCCTTGTGGACTTTTTCTTCCTTTTACACGAGTTATTGGAAACCAGCATCTCTTAATTCCAGCTACACTCTAGTGAGTTATACTGAGACAAAGTTAGGTCTAGAACTGGCCGTTTGAAGATTTTGATACACAATAATAATAAATTATTGATTACAGCCTCAAACTATAGTAGCCCTGCTACTGAATAGATTATTGTCACTAATAGACACAAATTAAGCTCTACAAAACAAATTAAGCTCTACAATTAATTGTAGTGACTGTGAGTAGTTTATGCAGTCTTACGATATAGACATTCAGATTCAGAACATAATCTGCCGTGGTAATGACATGGTGTTATATAAAAAAAAAAACAATATCTCCATTCATTTAAAAATCTTACGTATTTATAATTGCACCATGTATTAGCAGTAATGAATGACTCACCGATCTGCGCCTGCGGGCCTCGTCGGGCGAGATTCTTTGCGCGGACCGCCTCCTTGATCCTGTCCACTTCAAACTGATACCTCTTGCGGTCACGCATAGCACCTTCTTTCGCTTCCTGTGAAAACAAATTAATACATACTTTATTAGCAAATCTGTTTTAGAATATGCTTACTACAATTTCTACCAGTATACGTTGAATAATATCAATGCCCAGTCGGTATTAAGTATTTTATACACACTTCTACATGTAGCTAAGATCAAGGGTGACAAGTTAAGACAGACTATTGATCTTTTGATAGATTACTTATGAAAAAAAGATAAAAGAAGGCAAGTAGTGTGGTGTGGTGTAGCCTCGTAAGGCCCAAGACGTTTTGGCTTTCTAGTCATTACCGATCAATACGACTTTTAGTTAATAACGGATTATGGCCGTCTAGCTAGTAGGACCATGGGTCACAGATACCATAAAAAAACTACCTTGGGTCTAATGACTAAAAACATTTCGTCCTTTAAGTAGGCCTTTGGGCCTTCATCATCCAGCGTTGCCCGCATCCAGTGGGCTCCCACCATCTTCACCAGGTATCGGTTAGGGCTTTGGGCCATGAGGGTGTGTAGTAGTGTAAAGTCGAGACCACCAATCCTCGGACCACTTTGACAAGTGTTTGACAAATAAAGTGTTGCTGGGTTTTAAAAATAAAAATAGTGAGAGGGTATAAGTCGATTCGTTCTACATTGTAGGTTTGTAGAATATAATGTGACTTTATAATAAAATAAATACCTTTTTAGACTTGGACTGATTCGTATTAAATTCATACTACAAAAAGAAAATACTTTATCTTGCAAAATCGTGATTACAGATTATTAAAAAAAATGTCCGTTTAAATACGTTTTAGTGTAGGGTACCTTGAGCGCGGTCTCGAGCGCCTTGACGCGCTCCATGGTGGCGCGCAGCCGCTTCTCCAGCTTGGGCAGCTCGCAGCGCAGGTCGGCGTTGTCGCGCACCAGCTGCTTGTGCACCTTCGTCAGCTGCTCCAGGTTGTTCTCCAGGAACGAGATCTTCTGCTTCTGCGCCAGCGACCCGCCTTCCTCCTCGGTGCCCTCTTCCGAGGTGGTCGATTTCTTTATCCTCGCCTGTATGAAAAATTTCGAAGTTATAACTCGGTTGTGCATTGACTAGTTAACGCAGAATGCCCGACTAGCGTCAAAATATACTTAATTAAGTTAGGCATATACTTAAAAAAATTACGAACGGAAACCTATCATAAAAGTCTAATACATAAAATAAGTGTTTAGTTCATCTTTGAAAGCCTAAAAAAACACTTAAATTTTGATATTACTTTACACTCCCGAATAATCTTTATAGCTTTACGAAGTGGATAACATAACACTGACCTGCAAGTCCTGCACGAAGAGCTTGCGCAGGTTGTGCAGGGTCTGCAGCTCCTTGGCCACCGTGTCCTCCAGCCCCTTGAGGTCCGCCCGTGCCTGCTCGCGCCGCTCCACACTTTGGCTGCCGACAAACGTCCACGTCACCACCATGTACATGATAGGTTATAAATGATAGTTGCGAACGAGTTATTCTTCGTGATGCGAGTATAATTTGTTAGGGGTTGAATATTTGTTAGCCCGTGCTTTTTTTTTGAGAACAGTGCGCCGAAAAATGCAGTTATGTGCAAACAAGTTAAATTCAACTCTTATAACGCTCCTTGTCTTCACTGTGACCAATAAATACCATAAAATAACAACGAAGAATTCCACGTTACTTTGATAAAATCCTTTATATGAATTACCTGCGAACAGATACGATAGAGCTATCATATCTTCCGGCACGCATCCATCCATAAACTTCGCCACCCCTTGCTTTAGGCCGTGTATTTTCGAAATGCCGACTCCCGGCAGAATGAATATGAATGGGATACGTGCGGAATAAAATGACAACTCAAAAATTAACAAGCAGAAGGCTCAACAAGACCTCGCACTACAGCTACTCAATATTTACTTAAAATTACTAAAACACGTACAATTTAAACAAATAAAAAACAATTTAATCTAGGTGTATTTTTTAATTCCTAGATTAAATTATCGTCATGGACAAGCCGAGACAAGGTAAGAACTACGTGCAAATGGTAAACATGTCTAATAAATATTCTGTACAAAGTTTGCAGTGTCCATTTGCACGAGTCGTGAACAGACCGAGGCGACAATCACTCTTCGGCATTAGAGTGCACACAGACTAGGAGTGGGCACGGGAATAGAACTAATGGTGATGAAGTGAACTGCACTAGGTAGCATGCGGAAGTTTTGTATCGTCACTGCCAGGCGCCCCATAATCGTGAAAACAGCACTACTCTTGCTACCAGTGCTGGTGCGATATTTAGCAATAATCTCATGCATCTACCAGCAGCCGCGTTGATGAATAAGCTCGATTAAATGCCTTGCCGGTTTGTATATTAAATGCTTTTTTGGAGATCATAAATTACTGAATGGTTCCGTATTACCTATTACTTACGCTTAACTAATTTTGCTAACGTCTTTTTCAACAACGCACATTACAACAGCTATTAAGGTATACATAGCAATTTCATTATTTTTAGATTTGTCTTTTTATATAGTAACTGGATCACGACACTGAACTGGTCTTTGGATCGTCACTACTATAAATATTTATAGAAAAATATTTAGATAAAAATAGTCAATTACAACTCTCTATACAAACACATATGATAAAGGTTATTTTTACACAAGTACAAATATTCTAATTTGGTTTAAATGTTTTGTGCTAATCTTTTAAAGCACTAGAGAGCAATTTTGTAAATACTGATAATCTCAATGATTGCCTATAACAACATTATTTACATTCAGTGACTATTAACAAGTTGAACCTAAACAAGTAACGAAAGTACAAATAAGGCAGTATGATGTTTTCAACACAACTTAGCAACCTCGCTTTTAGAGCCCTAGTCAAAAATCAATCTGCTGGCGTCACAAAACAAATCATCTTGTATGTATCACGCAGTTACAACTCTTTGAGCGCGTATAAATCAAGGATCTTTCATGTTCTTCGTAACTATTTGCAAAAATAACTTGGAATAAAGTCATGCTCATTTCATCCACTAATTTAAAACACGATATCCAAACATGCTACACTTAAATCACAACAATAATGATAGTCTTTAATCTAATTTGTAAATGATTTACCAACTAGTTCAAAATCAAAATCTAGCGAAACATTCAAAATGCGTAAAGAACTTCAATAGAAAGCTACCAGTTAAAGGAATCAACAATAATAACCATAAAAAGCTCGCTCATAATCATTCAATCATTCATCAAAATTATTGCTTTCAAATGCCTCAATGGGAAAAATTGCGAGTAATTAAGTTTTTTTAATGGATCTCTAATACACAATTTCACTATGTTCGAAAACAGTTTTTTTTCATACTGTGAAATTGAGAAGGCACTGCAAATGAATATTATCTAAGTGTACAGAAATCCATTGTCTCATATCACAGAAAAGAAGCAGAGAAGCTTAAACCAAAACGACAATTTGTGGGTAGCGGTGGGTGAGGAGGATCATGGTGACGGAGATGAGCAGGTGGAGTTGGAGAGGGTGGATGTTGCACGCGTGACGCAGGGGGGACTTGGGGATTGCCGAGAGCGACTTTTCCTCTCTGGCCGCGGCCTTCTCGATATCGAGGCCCATGAAACTTAGCCTTTCTTTCTTAGGGGACATAATGTAGTCTTTGTAGTCCCCTTCCTCCATTAGGAGGGTCTGCTGGTTGGCGACCTCTTTCTCGGCCTTGTCGAGAGCGCGCCGGGGCGAGCGAGACACTAACATGAGTTCCTTGAGCTTGGCGGACTTGTCGGCTTCCTCGCGCTTCAGTTTGTCGTAGTCGTCTTGCAGCTGCTGCCGCGCCAGGGTCAGCTCCTGGTATGAGCTGTAGAAAAAGGAATTTGTTACTGATTTTTTTTCGTCAACAGAGACAATTGTAGTTGAAAACGTAGAATATTACAGAAGTATCAAAACGAGAAGCTAAGATCCCAAGATGCAATATCGTTCAATGAGCGTGCGATACGTATGAGTCCAGGCGAAATAACTGTTGCACCTGGAGGAGACGATATATCGTGTACTATGGTAAGAGGCGGGCCTCGTTATCCTCTATTACATTACACTAAGATGCATCATATTGATGACTCATATCATCTACACCGCTGGGGCACAGGTGTCTTCCCATATCTGAGCAAGGGGATGGAGCATTACCTCCAATTACAAACTATGCACTTACAAATTATGTATTTAGTATTGACCAAGAGTCAGACCCGCGCAGAGTTCAAGTCTAATGGTTTTTACTAAGTGAAATTGAGAGTTCGCGCGTGTCCTTGGATTAGCCAATCAAAGCGCCGCATTTTCGTCCCCCGCGACCCGCGCATACCGATAGCGTTGGTGACTTTGAACAAAATGTCTAACGTGCGGAATCTATAGAAGTCGCTGTGGGCACAGGCATCTTCCTATATGACGCACTGAGAGTAAGAGTGGTGTAAGCCACATCTTGTGAATATCTTCCTCTGGTCCACTGTTTAGCACTTTGGATGATATCTACCTAAATCATAATGAAACTATCCCATTATAATGCATGTTGATATAGTGACGAACATGGATAAATGAAGTTTTTCTTAATTAAATAAACGATTTCAAAGTAAAATATATCCATTTAAGCGAAAATGGGGTTACACCACTCTTGCTCTCAGCGCGCTCTTAATAAAACAACGATCGAATTCAAAATTTTGGCAAAATGAGTTTTGATAAAAAGCCGACCTAAAAGAGGAAGCCACAGTCTCGGTAAAAAAAAAACACCTCTATTTCTTAATCAATAAGGTAACAAAATATTTGCGTCTTTATTCGCCCCAAAGTGTTTCTCTTAGGTCAGTTTTTTATCAAAACTCATTTTGACAAATTTTGAATTCGGTCGTTGTTTTACTAAGAGTACGATATCTGAGCAAGGCGAGGCCACAGGGCGCCGTCCACCGGCGAGCTGGAACAACAAGGTCGGGTGACTCACTCCTTGAGGTCCTGCAGCTGGCGCTGGTTGGCGGCCAGCTCGTCGCGCAGCGCGGCCAGCTGCGTGCTGTGCGCGGCGCGCAGCTGCTCCAGCTGCGCCTCCAGCGCGCCGCGCACCTGCGAGTGCTCCGCCGCCGCCAGCTGCACGCGCTCCGCCGCCTGTGTGCCACACAACACAACACTCGCGACCTTACTCCACGGCTTTAACGACCACAACCGTGCAAAAGAGACGGAAACAGTAGGATTTTTTGTCCGTATTAGACTCTTTTGCTCGGTGTGTACGGCAGCGAACAAAGTATATAATTTTCGATGCATCGAAAAGCTCAATACAATAATTAGAGCGAGATAACGTTACATAACTGAACAAAGATTCCCAATATACCGATGGACAATTATTAAAATATATTTCGACTTCCTATACAATGTAAGTATATGAAGCGTCTCTATAGAAGCTCAAAAATTTATTAACAATACAGGCTTGACATTTGACTGGCTTGACGCACGAAAACTATGCACTGTGCACACTCTTCATATATCTATCCTTAAATCGAGCAGCAGCCTCGAGTGGGCACTAGAGGGCAGCGCAGCACGTACCTGCAGACGGGCGCACTCCTCGCGCAGCGCGTCGGCCGCCTCCTCGAGCTGGCGCTTCTTGTTCTCGGCCTCGCGCATGGACTCCGCCAGCGACGCGCAGCGCGCCTCGTGCTGCGAGATCAGCAGCCGGCACTCGCCCAGCGACCGCTCGTACTCCTCGATCTACACAATGCGGAACACACGCATTACTTCTCCTTCGTTAACGACCCATATCGTCCCCACTGCAGGGGCAAGGGGGAAGATTAGGCCATATTCCACACATGGGGGCCAAATCCGGATTAGTGGAGGTTGTGGGGCAGTTTTCAAGCTGCCTATAAGGCCTCCGACATGGCCTAACGACTGCCATCTATCTATTGACGGCTTAAGGTGCCTTGCGAAGCACGGAAACGGTCGAAATAAATGCCACTAACAGTCAAACCTATCCAGGGTGTGACCGTATCTGTCTGTAGTCAGTGCAACATGCGTGATCGACACGACCACGCATCGCTTTATCTCCTTGTCAAACTTCAATATACCGGATGCTCATTTTTTAAAGGTACAAGTATGGAATGACGCCAATGTTAACGAGTGTTGCCGTTTAAGACTTGTGTGATTCCTTTAACAGTAACATTTATATGCGCTATCGTTGTATAAACAAATGACTATAATCTCGTTGACCAGGTACCACAGACACCTAGAAAGAGAAAACCAAATAAAACACAAAACAAATTAACATTCACACTACCTTCTGATTGGCATCAACGTTGGCAGTCTCTAACGCGTGGCAGCGCTGCACAATATTCTTCACCTCGCTCTTCATCTTGCTGATGTGCAAGCGCGCCACGGTGAACTCCTCCTCGAGCTTGCCGACCGTGTCCACGTTGAGCTTCAGGTCGAGCTCGGTGCCGCCGACGGCCGCGCCGATCTCCGCCAGGTCGCGGAGAAGGTTGGTGAGCAGCTCGGCGATGCGCTTGCGCTGGTGCGCCGCCATGTCGCGCAGCTGCTGTAGTTCGGATGTCGCGTTCGCTAGCGCGGTCTGGTTGAAGAATTTTTATTTTAAATATGTTAGCCACTACTTCACACCATCACAGCACCTAAACAATAGGGAAGTTGACTGTTAGTCGTTTGAATTATTTTTTATCAAATGTCAAAAACGACATGTTCTAAAATGTTTAAAATAGTACACTATGACGTCATAATTTTATGTAGTTCTTTCTTTCTAGTCGTTATAATCATAAAGATTTTTTTATAAATAAAAATAAATAAATAAAATTAAAATAGTGCTTTAAAAGAGCTATTTAGTGAATAATATTTCCTAATTCATTTTTGATGCAGTGAACTACCCAATTTTGGCCGTGGTGAAGCCTATTTTATTAATTTAAATGTTAGTATGTTTTCTTTTTAAAATATTTGACGGAAAGGTTTACTTGAGGGCCGATGTTTATCAGTATTCGGAGGCATTTCTTTTGAAGAATCTTTCTGTGGCCCCACAACATGACCCCATACCGCAACCACGCATACGCGTTTGCATAGTAGGCGGATAGGGCTGTCGCGTAGTTGGTGTTCGATTTTAGTATAGCTAGTCCATATGTAAACTATGACAATTTAGTTTTTAATTTTTCGGCATGGTTTTTCCAGTTTAGGTGTGAGTCGATGGTTAAGCCTAATAAAGTAAATTGACTGACTTCGTCGATATTTAATTTTGTGGTGACGGGTTTCTTTTGGTAGGGTCTGAACTGAATAATCCTCGTTTTATTTAAGTTAATTTCCAAATTGTGATCTGATAACCAATCATTTACTGCCTCGAATATATTTATTATGTGATACAAATTTTTATCATCTTGACACCTAAATACCAATGATACGTCGTCCGCGAACAAGATACAGAGATAGTTTACTATTTGGAGAAGGTCGTTAATATAGATTAAAAATAATATACAGCTAGTTACACTACCCTGGGGAATGAAGCAATTAATTGTTTGCGTTTGTGAATGGACTTTTCTAACCTCGCTGCTTTCACAGTTGCAGTAGTCTATTTCGACATACTAAAAGCATCAAAAGGGAGCGTTATCGCCCAGCTTGAGAAAGACTGTAAAGTAAACCAGCAAAATCCACTTATTAAATAAGGAGTAGGTCTTCTTTTAAAAATACAGTACCTTGGACCATTTCAAATTGTTATTCAAAAAGTGTGGCCCATTAAATTATGTATAGATGATGACAATGAAATGAAAAGTTAAAGGTGGTGAAATTTTGTGATATCATCTCTATCAGCCTGCAATCATAATAAGGTCATCTTTCAATCTTTCATCTTTCATCTTCAATAAGGTCAATATGGATACCACAAACTTTTTCTTTTTTTGTACTAAAGCAATAAAAATGGCTTCTTCCATACTGTAGTGTGTTTTGGTTGAATTTTTTAATGCAAATGTTTGAGGTAATTAATTGTAATAATCCTGTTAGGTATGTATGTTATTTATGTAAAGACAATAGTTCAAAGATGTTTTTAAGTCGTTTGGAAACCAATATATTGATACATATTTTGTTATACAGCCATAAAAAACAGTTATTTTGAAAAACATAACATAAAAAAAGTACTGTTGCTTCTAATTGGTAGGCTAGAAATCGGATAGATTATCCTTGTGGGTTAAGGTTAAACGTTAGTAACCCTATTTCATACAAATTTGCCTCGGTCAAAACTATACAAATACAACAAAATAGTTTTATTGTTGTGTCAACCCTATTTCCATAGAAATCTAAAAAAATCATAGAAACTCTATATCTCCAACATCGCGCAAGCTAGGTATTTATATTTTTGTTACGAAGTAATAGGAACATTACTTTAATGTATTTTTGTTAAAAAAATGCGACAATAATGTGGTTAATTTAATATATACAGTGTGTCCCTGGATAAAGTGCAATCCCGAAAGGGGATGAAACTAGACCATGAATCATTGACTAGAAAAATATAAAAAAAAAATTATAAAAAATTATTGTAGGATTTATTGGTATTTTAAGATTTTCATGTTTCATTAAGGACTCTATGTACAAAAGTATTGATTTCTTCCAAAATAATGGGTCTATTTCTTTGAAATAAAAAAAACAGTATGCCTAATACCTGGCGATGACCATGAAATAATAAATAGTCCGCAAAAAAGTAACTATCTTGGGTAAAAAAAAATATTTTTATGAAAAAAAATGATTTTTTTAGACGTTTATTTTAAAAAACTTCAAATTACTAAAAAAATGTGCCCTATAACTATGTAATTTTATAGCTTACTTTTATTCTTTACCATTTTAGCTTCCAAATAAAAAAAAACAATGTTCTAACTAAAAAAACACGCTATCTACGAACTTTTAAAGTGGAGCCTAATCGTGTTACCATGCAGGTAGAGACCGTTTTTTCCATTGTTTCCGTCCTACTCTGTGCCCTTCGGCAGTCGCAGTCCTTTTGTTCTACACTCAGGTAGAGGGAAGGCGAGGGGAGGGGAGGCAGGGGGTTCGAAACAGGACTTACAATATCACCCAGACAGTCGCTCCGATATTCTCGCCGCTGCTACTACTGTTCTCGTTCTCGCATTGTGTTCTCGTTGATTTGTTATTAAGTTTTTGTTACATTGTTGACTGTTACGCTTTCTACTGTTCGTTACGTTTGGACTGTTCCTGTTCTGCTGTTAAGTGTTGACGAAATGCCGCGATTGACAGAGTTCTCACCTCGAGAAATAGCAGACATGCATTATTATTATGGCATGTCACATGGTCGCACAACAGTCGCTCGGACTGCATACATAAATGCTTTCCCGGGCAGACTCATACCCTCAGCTCGAAATTTTCAAGAGATTCATAGGAGGCTCTCCAACATTGGACTTGGTTTGGCACGAGATCGCCGTGAGCAACCAGCTGTCGTTATTGACAATGCGATAGAAGAGGCCATTTTAAACGATCTGTTTGCTGACCCTACAACAAGCATAAGACGATTAGCGTTGCGTCATGGCATATCGAAGACGTCTGTCTGGCGAATTTTGAAATCGGAGGGATTGCATCCTTTCCATTACCAACGAGTACAACATTTACACGAAAATGTAGATAATCGTCCAAGATGCGTAATGTCGACGTGGATTCTAAGAAAAATTAGAGCTGACCCAAATTTTCCCAAACGCATTTTTTGGATGGACGAAGCGACATTTACCCGAGACGGCATTACAAACTGCAGAAATTTGCACCAGTGGTCTCACGAAAATCCACGATTGAAGCGGGCATCTACTTTTCAAGTAAAATTTTCAATAAACGTATGGGCAGCCTTAATCGACGACATTTTAATTGGTCCAGTCATTTTACCCACAACCCTAAATGCTGAACGTTTTTTAGAATTACTACAAAATTTACCCATGTTGATGGAAGATGTTCCCCTGGCTACGAGACAGCGGCGTGGGCGTATGTATCTCCAAATGGATGGATGTCCTGCACATTATGCGCGGGAGGTGCGGCGATTTTTGAACGAAAATTACCCGAACCGGTGGATTGGCCGAGAAGGGCCAGTAGGCTGGCCAGCGCGTTCACCTGATCTGACACGCCTAGATTATTTTTTATGGGGTGTCATGAAGCAAAGAGTATACAGCACGCCAATAAATACCGAGGCACAGTTGCACGACCGAATAATTCAATGCGCAAATGACATTAAAAATGATCCAGGAATGATTCGTAGAGCCACTAACCAAATTAATATTCGTGCAGTAATGTGCTTGCAAAATCGAGGAGGCCATTTTGAACATTTAATGCTTCTTCTTCTTGGTTCCTTTAACTCCTCGAGGAGCATAGGGCCTCAATAACAGCTTTCCACTGCTTCCGATCGGCGGCGACAGCGACAATCTCCGGCCAGCTTTTGTCTATAGAAGCGGCTTCCAGTGCCACAGTCCTCCGCCAAGTCGACCTTGGTCGGCCTCTCTTTCTTTTTCCTGCAGGAGAGTAACACAGAGCCTGCTTGGTGAGACGGGAGTCTTCTTGCCGCAGTGTGTGACCAATCCAACGCCATTTTCTGTCTGTTTAATGCATTAAATAAAAATGCAAAATTGTAAATTACGGATAATTTTATTAATAAAGTTATTGTGATTAAAGTCTGACTTTTATTACCTACTAAAATGTAAATAACTCCTACCTAGCCAATTTTTGAGTGAGAACATTGTTTTTTTTTATTTGGAAGCTAAAATGGTAAAGAATAAAAGTAAGCTATAAAATTACAAAGTAATAGGGCACATTTTTTTAGTAATTTTTTTTTTTTTTTTTTTTATAACTGCATTTTCTTTATTTAAGTACTTTATATTACATTAGTATTATTAGGTAAGCACGTAAACACGTAAGTAAACAATGTTCCGTTTATTTCTATATTTCCTCTTTTTTCTTTTTTTCCGCTTCTCAACTTTTTAACCAACTTGGCCTTAACTGTCTATCTTTCTTGTTTTTGTTTGCCCTGTTGAGACGCGCGCGACACTCCTACCTCGGTGCCGGCAGAATAACAGCGTCGTAGGTATACTTTGTATACCTATGATATATGCTGAGTCGGTGCCAATTTAACAGACATTGATGTTTTATGTATTAGTATTACTTACTTATAAGAAATATGTTAACTTGTTTGTGTTTGTTTTGTGTTTATTTTCTAACTGTGCTTGTTTCTCTTTTTTCCTTGTTGTAATTTGTTTTGTGTTGTTTACTGTCTGTTAAATAAATGTATCTCTCTCTCTATCTCTAATTTGAAGTTTTTTTAAAATAAACGTCTAAAAAAATCATTTTTTTTCATAAAAATATTTTTTTTTACCCAAGATAGTTACTTTTTTGCGGACTATTTATTATTTCATGGTCATCGCCAGGTATTAGGCATACTGTTTTTTTTTATTTCAAAGAAATAGACCCATTATTTTGGAAGAAATCAATACTTTTGTACATAGAGTCCTTAATGAAACATGAAAATCTTAAAATACCAATAAATCCTACAATAATTTTTTATAATTTTTTTTTATATTTTTCTAGTCAATGATTCATGGTCTAGTTTCATCCCCTTTCGGGATTGCACTTTATCCAGGGACACACTGTATATATTTTTTTCAAAATATTCAAATTATTTTTTTTCTCTCGTTCTTCTGCACTTAGGCTCTTGTAATTTAAACTGGTAAATAGTTAAAAAAATAATACAAAGGTAAAATTCACTTTTTCTCTGGAAAAATGAATAAAAAAGTTTTTCATGAAAATTAATGACTTAAGTAAAAAAATATATATCTCCGAAATTAATTGAAATGTTTAAATATTTGTTGGTTTTTAAGGTTAAGGATAACTAAACCTACTCAAATCGAACATAAAACGAGGGTGTCCGCAACCAAGGTCAAATCTCACACTGTGCATGGATAAGACGAAAATAATGTCAAACGTCCGTGTTACACTCACTCCTCTGAAGGTTGGAGACTCTACACTCGAAGCTGTTGACGAATATGTATACCTGGGACAAACAGTCCAGTTAGGTAGGTCCAACTTCGAGAAAGAGATCAATCGTCGAACCCAACTCGGCTGGGCAGCGTTCGGGAAGCTTCGCAATATCTTCACGTCCAAAATACCGCAGTGTCTTAAGACTAAAGTCTTTGAACAGATAGCCCTTGCGGCAGTAAAGTTCTCGAATGGCGACCGCGCACCGGAAGACGCAGTGTGGGCAGGCCTCCGACTCGGTGGACGGACGACCTGGTAAAGGTTGCAGGAAGCCGCTGGATGCGAGCCGCACAGGACCGGTCGGTGTGGATATCCTTGGGGGCTTTTGTCCAGCAGTGGACGTGTTTCGGCTGATAGATAGATAGATAGATATTTACCCAGTGACACTCGCGCTATCACGACGAATCTAATAACGTATTATATACCAAAATCGGTTTAGCCGTTGAGAAGTTATGAGAGGACATAGGAACGGATATACATACATACATATACACATACAGGTCAAACACATTGCCCTTCTATTTTCGTTTCACTGTAGTCGGGTAAACAAATCTCATCTGAAAAATCCGATTCCGGATATATTAATATAATAACTGACCTGAAGTGACAACCCTAGCTGCAAAAAATCCGGATAAAACTTATATTTCTTGCAACTTCCGTATAACGCGGAATTAGATTGTGGTTTTAATACTGTTGATAAAGGCTTACATAAGCTTTCGTCTTATATACAAATCTCCTTCTAATACGGCGTTACAGTGGCATAAAAAAAGAAACTGAAAATGATAAATAAATTTATATCTTGTTATAAAATAACAATAAGTGTACAAAAACTTGTAGAAAGATGTGGTTTTATATGATTATTTAATTGGTGTAATTGAAATCGAAATAACTAATTGAATTATTTTTTTAAGATTTTTTTTAATATTTCATGACCTGGATATGGGCAAACTTTGATTTTTTTTTCCTGAAAAACTAAAAGTCGTATCGATTTCGGAGTTTTACTCTGATGTTTGAAATGGTAATAACTATTGAATTCTGCAATAAAATCAAGGTGAGACGAAATGACGGTTTCTAACACAATGTGGAATATAGACTGCTGGAAGAAAGTTCACGAATATACAACTCAAACCTTGGCCAAAGTAGCTAGTTTTTTTTTTTTTTTTTTTTTTTTTATGGCAGACGTGGCAAACGAGCAGACGGATCACCTGATGGTAAGCGATTACCGCCGCCCATAGACACCCGCTAGTGCAAAAAAACTGTTAATTTGATACTTTTTATGTTTTTCGAAGGTAATGGATTAGCCACTGTGACTTACACAGAACCAGCCCTTTCATAAGTTAATAATTAAATAAAATTAAGTGTACATCAGACCAAATCAACATACATTCTACCTCTGGCTTTCCTAAGCCACAATGATCCAGCAATCTTTCTGGTGTCATCAGACCACCTTTTGACATTATAATCATTAAATATTCTCAATAAATGTGACATACCTGCTTGGCCTGCAAGTCCTCGGAGAGCTGGTCGCACTCGCGGCTCTTGCTGTCCACTTCCTGCGATTTTTGGTCGTAGTTGACGGCTAACTCCTCCAGGGCTTGGAGCACCTCCTTCACCTCCTCTTTGGCCGCTTCGTTCTCCTGCTGGATGCGGTTCATGTCGCCTTGCAGAGCCTCGTAGTCACGACTACAGAAGTTAATGACAGTTGGTTCAGGTAAAGCCAAAGAAGTAAAGTTACAAAAAGATTCTTTACTATTTATTGAGATGGATGCATTACTTACCGTGTGCATGCAATGAGCTCCTCTTGTTCCATCATCTGGTCCTTGAGCTTTTCAACCAGCTGCGACTGTTGGTTGATCTCCTCGTCCTTGTCATCCAACTGTTGGTACAGTGCTTCCAACTTGCCCTGCATGGCAGCATCTTCCACAATGCTGGACACTGCGACTGGTACAGGCTAAAGAAAAAAGTTTATTTTAGTGTACCACAGATACTTCAATATCACAGGCTAGATGGATTTTACTACTCACGGGCACTGGCGGTTTCTCCTCGATGAATGAGGTGACTGGCGTGACTGCCTCCAGTTCTTGTAAGTTGACTTGTTCTTCTGGGCGAACGCTTTCACCAGAGCGCCAGCGGTTGAGCTCAGCTTCCAGTTTTTCAACCTTGCAATTGAATTAGAAAAAATTTACCACACCTTAACTAGAGCAGCCCATGTTTTCGTCAAACATAGAAAAAAAAAACTATATTTTTAATAACTTTATTATTCTTTTAATAGCATTCCTTTTAAGAGAAAATCTTATTCATTTGCCATTTTAACCAATATTTATTTAAAATGCAAAATTAAATCCTTTAAAATATTACACATATTTTATTATTGTGTAACACAAACAACTTTAGTACAAAAGATCACTTTTGACATATGAAAAAAGTCAACCCATTAGACTAAATGGAAAATACCAGAAAATTATTAAAAATGCATTCATCTCAGTCCATCTATTTGAAAGCTACAATACCACAAAGAGACACACATACGCTACTTGTAAAATCCCTCTTTTCGAATTCTTGGATAAAATGTATAGCCTACTTTTGAATTATTTACCTTTCCTTTAAGCCTAGCCACTTTTTCCTTTTCTCTCTCGTAACGCCTTTTCCATTCCTCCGCTGTAAGTTCCTCATTGACACATACAACATTCTTGACAGTTTTGGCTCTGAAATATTAAATTAAGTTAAGACTCAGTAACTATCTGAATAAAAGACGAAAGTTGACTACACTTTGAAATAAACATACCTTTTACCAAAATCTAGAGTACTCTTGGTCTCACTTTCATTGAAAGAAGCTGGTGAACAACAAATAACAATTGTTGTCCTAGCGTTTCCTCCAAGTGACTCTTGTAAGATACGCGTCAGTTTCGAATCTCTGTAGGGGATGTGCGATTTGTTACCATCTGCTAGAGCTGAGATCACGTTACCCAAAGCTGATAGTGATTTGTTAATATTTTTAGCTTCATCAAGCACAGTACCTTCAGCACCAGTTTTAGATACCTAAAAAATAAAAATACTTAATACTTTGTTTGATACAGTACACAAAAGCAAATGCAAATACAACTGATATGTGAAATTGCAAATGTGCAATAAACTCAGTACCTTTTCAGATCCTGCCAAGTCAACAAGGTACAGTTTTCCTGACAGTTTCTTTTGATTCTCCAAGTTTTCTTGCTTCACATTTATGAGGAAGACTGAATGAGATCTAGAAGAGTGTTCATTCATGTCTGTGAAAATAAAAAATAATTAAGCAATTTGTTTCTTTCTTTTACAGTATAAGAAAACATATTTTATTGTAAATACAAACTTGTCACTGCAATGTGTCTGTTAGATTTCCCCTCCTCAATCACTTCAAATACTTCCTCAGGACTCGAAACAAATCTTTCTGTAGCACCTTTTACAAATGGGACTCTGTTCTTGTCTTCGTGAACACTGAGATTTACCTTGGATACTAAAAGACAGAATTAATAAAGTACCAAAATTTGAAAAATTATGCAATAATTTATAATTTTAGAGAAACACGTTTTACCATCTAGCAAGTCCCGGATTTTGTCCATGTAAATTTCAAAATATGAAACTTTTATGTGAAACTCCAAATTCTCTTCCATTGCATAGATGTGATTGAAAATATCATTCACTATTCGTGGAATAATACCCTGTTTCCCTGGATCTCCTGCAGGATATAAAAATTATGTCTATATTTAGTATATAGGTGAGTTTAAATTAGTTCTTGATACGAAAGGCTATGCATGTGCTCATGAAAACAAACAACTTTCCTAAGCTTAACTAAGGAACCCATAGCCAAATCGCAAAAAAAATTTTGATCTCTTCACACAAATCGATCAGCCGAGCGGCCAAATTAGTATGAAGAGCCATAGCCTTTGGTATCAAGAACTAATTTAAAGTCACCCTGTATATTTGTTTATATAAAATGATAATTCTATAATTGATTTGATTGATTTCTATTCTACAACTGATGCATACCTATGACACCTTCCATGGTATGTGTCTTTCCAGAACTTGTTTGTCCATAAGCAAATATAGTGCCGTTATAACCAGCCAACACATCTGATACAATGCTCTTAGCAGCTTCATTGTAAACTTTTTCTTGGGTTGCATTGGGTTTGAATACTTTATCAAACAAATATACTTTGCCCTATAATTAAAACACACATGTTACTTTATATGGCTTTAAACTTGCAGTTTTAAATTTTTAAGGTATGTGATCTATTTCCTTTAATAAACTGTTTACAACGCTATAGTTTGTTTGTTGAACAGTCCTTGAGTGAATCAGTCTCAGTTATGATAATGACATCACTGGGGATATGAGAAGCTATTACTTTTACAGCAGCATTTGGGAATGTTTTATATATATAGTAAGTTGAAATATCTCAAATACTCATGTAATTGTTCAGAATTATTCAATGTAAAATTTCATTTCATTTTAAATTCCAATAAGAGTATAAAGAAATTACCAGAAGAAAATACCTAACACGATCATAGTGCTGAAAAATTAAGGCGCTAAGTATAGCCAAATCGCAATATTTAATTCAAATTCTTGAAATAATGGTTAAAGCTATCACCATGGAAAAAATATATAACATACTGCAAACAATGAAAAACAAATTGTCTTGAACAGAATCATAAAAATCACAAAAACTGATGAAAAAAAATATCCTGTAGACCCTGTATTTTGCATTGATTGCAAATTCTCTCGGAAACACAATATTTGTTTATGTTGAAACCAACACACAAAAATCGGCCATTTTAATACCTTCAATTTATCTTGAACGTTTTTTTTTTAACTTATTTGAAAGCCAAGAAAAGTAATAAAAACATCAAAATCTCGAGAATTTAGCATTCGGCCTTGATGTAACCGCTGCGATGGTACCCACAATGATCTGAACTTAAAATAAGTAGGGCGTTACGGTCGATATTATATTGTCATGCGTCAACCTGCTCAGATTGAGTGTACTTAGCGCCTTAATTAAAAAAAATGAAGTTACAAATCCAGTATCGTTTAACATATGTTGTAAATTGTATATCTAATGTCTATCTACCTACATACAGGTGAAAAAGAACAATAACAATTTTAGCTTTGTTTAAAAAAACAAATACAAGGAATGTATTTAAAGCTATAAAAACCAAACACTGTAAGACATTGTAAGATTGGGCAAATGAATAAAATCTTAAGGATTAATCCCAAAAAAAAAACATCTGAGTATCTCGGGCCTCAGGTCAAGGTCGGTAAGGTTTGTATTGATTTTCGACAAAACAAAGGCGCAAGGATCAATCTTTGCTGAAATACTTCGAGACAGTATGAAGAAATTCTTTAATCGTAATCATGATCATCGAAGCGTAATAGAAAAAAAGAAAGGCCGCTCCATAACAGGTGAACAGGCGCAATGTATTAGTCATCATGATCTAATTTAGGGCGATGATGGAGAACTGCAACGAGTGTTTGTAATGTGACTGTACTCACCCCTATAGAAATACAATTGTCATCTGATCCTGAAGGAAATTTCACAATAAATTTAGAACCAGCTTTTTCTTCAGAGTCATTCAGTGGCCGAAATCGACATACGACTCGAATGCTATCTTCAGCAGCAATCTCGCGATCGGCTGCCATTTTATTATTTTATATTAACTTACACTACAAAACGTCTAATCAATTATAAAATAAAACGTCTGGGAACTTAAAACCGTGCATGAAGAACTAGAAAGTTAAAATTTTATGTCACTGAAAAATTTTCATGACAGCAATATCAAAATGTCGGCCATGTTCTTCGATTTCGAAGAAAGGTTAAAAAACTGCTCTGATTGGTTGATCCATTAACAGGGGAACCAACATAAAATAAAAAATCGATACAATGGAGAAAAGCTGGGTAACATAGCAATGACAATCATTAAGGTGTGTTTACAGTCACACCCTACAAGAACAACCCGTTCCTGTTTGTCCCCGCTTGCTTGTAAGAAAACTTTTAGTTTTGTGTCCCCGAATTTTCATGCGGTGAGAAACGGGAATTGTATGGTTTCGTTTGTCCCCGATTTTTTTTTATTAACAATTCAGCTTTTTAAACATTTAATATTCTAAATAATATTAAATAAAACAATTATCACAAAGTAAAACAACCTCAATTATATAATTAGTAAATATAAGGTGTTAACAAATTAGTTAGCGTTAGTTTTTGTTTCTACTAATAATTTTATGGGTCACTGACCTGAAATAAATGGTTATTTATTTATTTTTATTTTAATACTTTAACTGGGGCTTCTACTAGTGAAACTAAACAACTTTTACCTTGGAAGCCATAGTCAATTCGCAAAAAAAAAGTGTACTTTTCTAACAAGTTGGTCTACTGAACAGCCCATTTAGTATGGAAAGTCAAAATATTTTTTTGCGAATTGACTATGGGTTCCGTGATCCGTGGTAAAAGTTCTTTAGTTTCACTAGCAGAAGCCCCAGTTTAAGTACTTAATGCTAGCTAATTTGTTAACACTGTTGCGTATGTCGATACTCGAGACAATAGCAACAGTAAACTTTCACCATAGGGTAGTTCAAAGGACAGAAGACACTTAGGCAAGCCCACGCAAACACCAAAGTAATCGATAAAATACACTTTAATAACACAAAATACAATAAAAATTAAGTACCAATGCACTTAAAAACACTTTAAATTTAACATACACAATACACTTTATACAGAAACACGAAGAAATAATAACACTATCGAGGCAATGAAGAAGCTGAACTTTCTATTTGAATTACTACAAACAATACTACTACTTGTTACTACGATCTATACGATTTCAATGTAGTATAATAATTCGAGCAATTACATAAAAAAACCCTATTTTTAATTTATATCCCCCGTAGGTAATGCTTTAAAGAGAGCCTCTTGGCCTCACTTGGCCTCGGCTCAAATTTCCCTTCTGAGGTTCCCTATTTCCTCTTTATGTTTTTCTGGCGTCCCACAGGGATCCCATTTGGGACCGCTGCTATACAACGCGTACTTGTACGATATTTATACCTGTTTCGTTAATTCTAAATTTCTCATGTACGCCAATGACACAAAAATTTTCATTGATGTCTCTGATGTATGATGTTACTGATTGTGCTAAATTACAGGAAGATTTGGATCGGTTGTCTATATATTATAAATTAAATAGGATTGCAGTCAATACCAGTAAATGTCAGGTAATATCCTTTTCTCGAAAGAGAAATAGTATTGCCTACGCTTACACTATTAACAATACCGAAATAGATAGAACTATTACTATTCGTGATCTAGGTGTTAATATGAACCATAAATTATTATTTGATGCGCACACCGCTGACTGCATTATAAACAAATCCTATAGGAGCTTAGGCTTTCTCAAACGTATTTGTCAGCCTTTTAACAATGCAGCATGTCTTAAATCTATTTACTACGCATATGTTAGAAGTGCTCTTGAATACGCCAGTGTTGTATGGAACCCTAGATATCATACCTACATAAATCGTATAGAAAACATATAAAAATGTTCGTAAAGTACCTTGAGTATAAAACGCATAAAAATTTTACTAACTACCCAGACAGCTGCCGATCTAACCATTTACTCTCTCTCGAAGAACGACGAGAAATGCTTGACCTATCTTTTCTATACGATCTTCTGAACTCTTCTTTTGACTGTCCCCCCTAATTTCTATAATCAGTCGCAATGCCCAGACCAAGCGAACGCGTAATACCACCATGATCAGTGTACCGTACCATAAAACTAATTATGCTCAGAATTCAGCATTTACCCGGTTATCTCGAACGTACAATAAGAAATTCTCCGAAATTGATCCTTTTTCTACCTCTAAAGCAAGTTACAAACATAAGATATCTTTAAAAATCACTTCTACCCATTAATTTTATTTGAGTCGTCACACACACATACACACCCGCAGACACACAAACACCCACACACCCACACACGCACCCACACGTACACACATACACACACTCACAAACAATCTTTTCTTCTTCTTTCTTATAAGTACTTATCCTTCTGTTTCAATATTGTTCTCTAGTTTATTATACATATATCATTTATTATCACTTTAACTTATTGTATACTTACCTTAGCTCTGTAAACACGTTCTTTTTAACTATCCGTGGAAATCTGTAAAGTGTGTCTGTCTATTCATTCAATGTGTGACTATCTATTCAATGTGTTATACTTACTTCTGTTATTTATATAGGGTGACTTTAAATTAGTTCTTGATACGAAAGGCTATACCTAAGGAACCCATAGTCAAATCTCAAAAAAAGTTTTGGATCCTCTATCCTCCTCAGTCCTGAAGCATGATTTCGTTTGTACACTGAAAAAAATTACTTCAACGTACTAAAGGGTTTTTTTATATAAGTAAAATATATATATTTTTTGTTCTTTATGTAACACTTTTTTGTATCTAGTTCCAATTCATTGCAATAATTTTTATTTAAAATATCGCCAGAGAAAGCCCCACGGAAAATGTCCCCAATAGGGGACGCGAGGACCGAGGAGGCTATACAAATCGGTCAACGGACCGGCCAAATTAGTATGAAGAGTCCAATTTTTTTTTTGCGAAATGACTATGGATTCCTTACGGAAAGTTGTTTGTTATCATGAGCACATGCATATCCTTTGGTATCAAGAACTAATTTAAAGTTACACTATACAGGGTGTCACAGAAGTGTGTGACAATACTTCAAGGTTGGCTTTTACCCATCAAACTGAACAACTTTTGTTCTACAACTTTGTCGAAATCGCAATTTTTTTTTTACTTTTCATACAAACCGATCAGCTGGCGAACCAAGTTTGTATGAAAAGTCCAAAAAATTTTTTGCGATTTTAACAAAGGTGTAGAACAAAAGTTGTTCAGTTTGATGGGTAAAAGCCAACCTTGAAGTATTGTCACACACGTCTGTTTCACCCTGTATAAGCTGTTGATTTCCCAAAATGTGAAAAATAAATAAAAAATAAAAAATATATCTCCTAAACTACTCAACACAATATAGTAAAAAATTACATTGTACAAGTCAACAACAATCTCTAACCATATACATAATGCTTGGTCAGGCCACATATCGCCATTAGGGTTTGCAATCCGGATATACGGATATCCGTTTTATCCGGATATCCGCTAATTTTACTATCCGGATTTCTTGTAGTAAATTATCCGAATATCCGGATAGTATAAAAGTTGTTTAGAAGGCGATAACAGGAGCATATTTTAATCGAATTACGTCACTAATGCTCGTTCGGACGTCTTCATAGAAAAGAACTTTGAATTTTTGTAAAATAAGTAGATAAATAAATTATGTAGACACTTTGTTTTAGTATGGATACACCACTAATTTATATTCCTTTAGAATTTTGTGTACCGCAAGTACAAAATTCTACATTCTGCCTCATTAAGCTACGGAGAAACGTATCAGTAATTTTCTTCTGGACACAAAGAAGACAACATGGAACAACTCCCAATTTCGTATTTCTTTTTATTTATATCTTCTGAACTTTTGAAAGAAGTTAAAAAGTTCATAGCACAAATAATTATATAGGCGACCATAATAGGCCTATCTGTCAGAAATATGGCTAAAGACCCAAGAGCCAGATGGACCTGATGCTCTGTACCGAAGTCTGTATTTCCCAAGCGTCAACCTGTACAAAATAAGAATGGCTCTTAAACAGTTTAAGAATATCAAGGCACCGGGTAATGATGGATTAAGGCGGAAAACACACTGCTCCGCTCACCGCGGCGAATTGCGGTGGAGCGGATTTAAACTTTGTACTGTAAAATGTTGATTTGTATACAAAAACCGCGGGGTACCACACACTGGCACCGCTTCTCCACCCGGAGGCGCGATTCGCACGACGGATCCGCGCTCCCGGATGGCGACGCGGTAAGATTCGCTGGATTCCACACACTGACGCCGCTTCTCCGTCCGGAGGCGCGATTCGCGCGCGATCCGCGCAAAAACGAAACATAACTACTGCTTCAGAACAATGTCGGTAGGACAACAAATAGAGTCGTCTCTACTTTTTTTTTGTACTATGAGAACCAGAGACTGACAGAGTGTGTGGTACCTACTATCGCATAATAAATGTTATAATATGTGATTTACTTAATAATGTTATTATTTGTAACGAAATAATGTAATAATGAAATAATAATCCTAAGTAGGTATATGATGTTATATTTATAGTATGTTATATACACTGACTTGTAACTTGTGTTATTAAATAAATGCTCGGGGAGCGGGAGGGGGTGAGGCTAGGGGTGCGGGGGATGAGGTAGGGAATTCTAAAATAATAATATACCCTGAAAACGAAAAATATTGTTAATGAACCAGATATGTGAATTGTTAGACTAAGGATTCAATAAAAGAAACCTCTTAGATTTTTTTTTCTTTTGTTCCAACTACCAGACGATCTTACATCTACTCCCTGAGCGAAGCCGGGCCCTCCAGCTAGTGAAGATATAGTTCACTTCGATGTTTTTCTAAGAATGTTTGTGGTAGTAAAAAATATTTTCGTTAAAAAATGAAGTAGAAGCGACTTCACTATCAACTCTGTTTTAATCAAAACGCTGTGACGTGGAATGCCACAGAACACAAAGATAACAGTGAGTAAAGTACTCCTGCTACGCGAAAGTTGTTTAACATGAAAAAACGGGCAATTTGCGTTTATAATACTGATAATTTGCAAAGAAATATTAAGAAATTACTATATTTATTAATCAAACCCGTTTCGTTCTTCTATAACATACATTTTGTTGCTTCGATTTACTGAGTTTGCTTGCTGTTTTTCCGTGATTGAATCTTTACGCTGTGGTTTTGCATACGCATAGGTCAAGTTAAACTGGACGGAAAACATAGTTATATGACACCATCGCGACTTACCATTCAAGGTTGACCTCTGTTGACAAAGATGTATACGTATATATAGGATAAAGTACTACCCTGCTTTTTGCAAGGAGTATTGTATGGAATTCAGTTTCTATACCTATTCTTGTTCTGAGCTTGTTACAAACAAAAACAACCCTTGTTACATACATACACGTTCGAATATTAGATAAACGTATGACGAAAATCGTCGTGCACCGCAACTTCGGACGGAAACCGCCCGGCGGTGGCGCGGAATCCGCGCCTTCGTCGTGCACTGCAGCTTTCGACGAAATTCCGACGGAAACCGTCCTGTAGAGCGGATCGCTGCCGCATGCGAATTTCGTCGCTCCGCGCTCCCGTCCGAATTCCGCCTCAGTGTGATATCCGCGTAAGGCTGAACCTTTAGAAAGCAGGTGGAAAACCGGCACTACAAGTTCTTAGGAAGTTGTTTAATTCCGTTATGCTTAAGGGATGAAAGTTAACGGCATGGCATAGAAATGTGGTGGTGATCTTCTTCAATTAAGGGGTCGTCCATTAATCACGTGAGGCCCAAAAAGGGGGGGAGGAGATTTTTAAAAAATCACGAAATATCACAAGGGGTGGGGGGGTGTAGTGAGATATCACGTGTATTTATTGACCGCGCGATTTATAAAGTAAGTTCCAAACGTCGGACTGTTGTTGCTACGTTGTTTTTGACTCATCCCAAGGTTCGAAACAGCTTCAGGCAGTCAAAAACAATCTGCAACCTTAATGGCTGCCTGGACATTTTATCACGGTGCTTAATTTTCCAGATTTAAATTACATTATAACTGTATTTAATGATAATATTTTGTAACAAAAAATACACGTGATCTGGATAGGGGGTGGGGGGGTAGTCTAAAACCTCACCACGTATCACCAGGGGGGAGGGGGGGGTCTAAAAAGGTGCTAAAAACATCACGTGATTAATGGACGACCCCTAAGGGCAATAATTCATAATATCCTGCTGAAGAATTATAGAACCATTTTTTTTTCAAGAGTCTAGTCTACAGTCTGTTTTGTTTTGTTGATGATCCCAAGAAACATGAATGAACGTTTAGCTATGAAGTTTACTAACATGCAAGTGATGTGTCCTTTAAGCGTTTGGTTTGATTAGGGCAAAGTCGAAGGCACCAGAACACGCCGTAGGTCTCTCATGCGCTGGACATATCAGTTCAACTCTGCGCTGGGAGTTCCCTTACATGAATTCCCTAGGAGAGCTGTGGTGCGATAGGAATAATGACATGTTGTTCAACGGGCCATTAGTGGCATTAGCTACGACATGATGACCTCGACCAGTCAAGAGTGAACCGACCAAGAAAATAAGAACATCAATTTTTTACAAACTGTTTTTGAAAGTCGTTACAAATCGTTTCGCACGTAGGCAAGATGAATTTTAACCACCCAAACAAGCCAGTTCCGAAAATGTTCCAGTACAATAAACCACATATCATATTATACTTTGTGGCACATATTTTAACATAATCGAAGACTGAAGAGCATAATCAGCCACTATGATTGGCATTAATGGACTATGAGAAAGACTTTGATTTGATTTGAGAAATATTATCAATATATCGAAGTGTTGGAGTGCTTGTACCAAAACGCCACCATGGCAGTCTGTCTCCAGAATCAGAATTTGAAACCGAAGCTGCTGCGAGGGGTGACACTTACATAGGTAGTATTTCTCCGAAACTGTTCACCGCTGCCCTGGAAGATGTCTATAAGGTTCTGGACTGGAGAGCTTAACATCAACGACGACTACATTAACCACCTTTTATTTACTGATGATTATTGTAGTCATACCTTGCGTTGGAAAAAAAATTCTAGGATAACGCCAGTTCCTACAAAAGCTTTATATCTTTATTGAAAAAACATGTATATCAAATGTATCGATTTAAATACTAGTCACATGAGAAATACTATTGTATTTTTAGTGGTTTCTAGAAGCTGAGGTATGTCTTGAAGATGTCTTCTACAACAGATTTACCTCATGTATGCGTTCGCTCTAAGTCTCGAATTGCGATATAAATAAATGAGTGTCCGTTTAATTAAGAAGTTATTGAAATAAATCCATAGTTTATTCCGTTTAGAAGGTGTTAGAAATATAATAATCTGGGTGGCAATGTGTTTGTTACATTTAATTCCCATACACCCTATATAAAATAACATTGAACGAAGAAAACTATTAACCCTTAAAGTATTTCAAAATTATCCGAATTATCCGTTTTATCCGGATATCCGGATATTTTAAAATCAAATATCCGTTTTATCCGGATAGTAAATTTAAACGGATAATGCAAACCCTAATCGCCATCTTACAAATAAATTCACGAATACACACAAAAATACATATTTTCGTAAAAGTTATACACATACCTCTAATTATTTCCAAAACTAATAACTTCTACCTACCAAACTTTATTCCTTTCAATAGAATTCCCTGCGTTCTACAACAAAACAATACCAAACACAAACATTCATTGTAAATTGAACCCTAAAAATAGTAAAACTAACAATTCGATAAGCAAATTCACGAACAAAGTGAATATCAACAAAACTAGCTATCGGGCGAAACTAAAAATATGTCAATCCCGAAGGCATTAACAAGCTGGGCATACATACAAAGTTACAACAATAACACTATCGTAATAACAGAGCTATTAATTGATTTCATATTTTTCCCTGCGGAAGCAGTTGTGGCGACATCTATCGCACCGCCACGAACTAAACCTAGAACGCGCTATTGAAAGTTTCTTCGGATTAACTACATATACAACTTCCAGCCATCATTGGTTGGACCACGGCCGGTCCCCAGGCATACCACCTCGCCTGGCGGAGGTACCTCCCTTTTCCTCCGAAGAGTGGGAACACACAGTATCCTACACAGTAATAGCACACAAGATATCTTCTATCCCTTTCTAACAATTAGAGGAGTCCGACTACTGGCGACATATACACTGTCTCACTCTAACGTTAGATATACTCAAACACATTCTAAACAATTTTAATAAAATCAAATGCAAGTCATTAGCTATTGCTAATTGTACACATATAAATATAGGTACAATGCCAAGATGATAATCGGCTGCCCGTAACAAACACCTTATATAAAAACTGACTTTGTTTACCGTTCCTCAATATTTTTCTTGTCAAAGTACAGGTTGTCTTTTGAATTTGAATTTTTGAACTTTGAAAAAAAAATCTTTTTCGGGGACAAACGAAACATTCAAATTTCCGTTTATCCCCGCATTAAAAATCGGGGACATATCTACAAAACTAAATATCATACGGACATAAAAACAAGGATATACGCGGGGGACAAACAGTCACGCGTTGTATTTTAATAGGTGTGTTAAGCAACTGACACCTGTGGTCCTGGTCTTCGTCACAGAACTGCCAACTTGCTAGCCGACGTTGGGCACTACTTACTAATTTAATGACTACTTACTATAATACTTAACTAATTGAAGCGGTCGTGGCTCAGTGCGACTTGCGTGCGCGTCGATCATGTAGGTAAACGGACTACAGACACGGTCATAATGTGGGATGGGTTTGACTGTTAGTGGCATTTACCTGGACCGTTTCCTTGCTTCGCAAGGCATGTTAAGCCGTTGGTGCCGGCTGCTATCGCTTGATGGCAGTGTTTAAGCCATGTCGGAGGCCTATAGGCGGCTTGAAAACTTTTGACACTGGGGTTGGCCACTAACCCCACAACCTCCACCAATCCGGACTTGAGTACGGCCTAACCTTCCCGAGTTATGGGAAGAGACCCGTGCCCCTGCAGTGGGGACGTAATCGGTTGTTAACATAATACTTAACTGTCCGATTTCTTAACTCGGTACTGTACTTATCGAAATGTATGTAAACCGGGGTTTATACAGGGTGTAACAGAAGTGTGTGACAATACTTCAAGGTTGGCTTTTACCCATCAAACTGAACAACTTTTGTTCTACAACTTTGTTGAAATCGCAAATTTTTTTTTGGACTTTTCATACAAATCGATCAGCTGGCGAACCAAGTTTGTATGAAAAGTCCAAAAATTTTTTTGCGATTTCAACAAAGTTGTAGAACAAAAGTTGTTCAGTTTGATGGGTAAAAGCCAACCTTGAAGTATTGTCACACACTTCTGACACTCTGTATATGCTTCTTATTTTGTAATCACTTTTTTGTTCTATTGACTTTTGTATATGTTTATTTATTACAATAAAAGATATTGATATTGAAATTGCAATAGAGAATTTTCCACGGGTTTCTCTAAACTCAACTAGATGGCGCTGATCAACATTGGAAATAAGAAAATCTCTTAAAAATCGTCAAAACTGACTCATATTACCGACTAATATCATTATAATGATGAATAGCTTTCGAAGATTACTTTTCATTGAATTTTTTTTTTTGCATTTTGATCCAAAAAATACTGTTCATAATTTTTGATGCACAAAGCTTATCAGTATTGTTTTTGTATTTCTTCAAAGAATTCTAACATGATAACGAGTATGCATTTTAATCATAAGAATGTATTAAAATCAATTTATTTTTGGTTCGGAAGAAGAAATTACATATAACAGAGAAACCAGAACGCACCCAGGTTATCCATACTTGACCAAGTTGTTAATTCAATTAATAAGAATCTATTTTCAGGTGGCTTTTTATATATTTTTAACAATATTAAATCTATTTTGCTACCGTAAATTCTACGTTGTTTTTAAAAATACATTGCCAAAGCTTAGAAACGCCATCTATTGAGACACTTTTGAACGGTGTGACATACATACGTCAACTGAAAACCCTATTGAAAATATTTTGTTAGTGTGTATAAATAAACCCTTATAAAGCATAGACAAAGAAGATTGTATTGTCTTGTCTCTGCTAAGAAACCATCTTTTTTTGAACAGTAAACGTAATGATAATTTCGATAGAAAGAGAAAGCATTCTCGTATTAAGTTTTGCTGGAAGGACGATAAAAGAGATTTCTGAGATTTCTATTTTTATCTCTTTCTAAAGCCAAATTCGTTCGTGCGTGCATAAAAAAAAACAATCGAATCTATTATCTATCAAAAGCAAAGTGAGTAATCCTGCTTTGGAGCGCTCTTGTCTTGCGTTTTTATTTCGTTTTTCTATTTTATAAGTACCTACCTATTGTTTGCAAACCAAGTTATGTGATTATAATATGAAAAAAATCCGGTTTTCACGTGTGATATAAAACAAAATAAAATATTTAAGACTGGTAAGTGTTTTTCTTACCTTTTTGGTGGTTGTGTGTGAGTGTAATTTTCATCCCACGACGACCCAAAGAGCACCTATGTAATCACGACGACCTATTTTTCTGTTTTCGATCGTACAGTCTCTTATTTTAAATATATTTTATTGTAAAAACATCTATTTAAATAACAATAATTGATAGTAACTTGAATACCTATTTGTAGCTACACATTTCTTATTCTGTAGCTGTAACATACATAACATTTAGGTGCCTATTGCAAACCAGATAATTCACCTTACAAGAGTCTGCTCCTTAAAATATGTACAATAGGACATTCTGTGGTAAGGATCATAATTTTCCTCGGGGAAGTGTTTTGAAAATAAACCTCATTTTCCTCTAGTTGTTTGGGAAGAGTCCCAAGGTAAACAAATATGATAAATATAAAAATTCTTGGTCAGACAATTGAAATTAATTTATTTGGACTAAATGGTTAAACGGTGAAATAAAGAATTCCTCAATTTGTCACTTTCGCCCAGGATTTTTTATTTTCAACATTGTTTATATCCATATAACTATTATATTCAAATCGATAATATCCATACATTATTAATTACACACACCCCGGACACTTCATACAAATTTCGCGCCATTGTTTACTACATAGACCTTTATGTTTATACACATGTAAATGTGTATGTGATGTACTAGGGTTGAATCGAGATTCAATAATTAACCCTGATTGTCTTGTGTGAAAGCTGTTTACATCAGACAAGGCTGTACAGCCTTAGAGCCTTTAGCTCTTAAAAAAATAAAATTGTCTTTGGTTATTATACTGTGCTTTGGTTTGCCAACCCTTTGACAAATGGTCACAGATCCATCACACGGGGGTGAGGTAGCCTTCAGAGAGCGGCAGGGAGTGTCCATACTGTATAATGTCCTTATATTGCATTAAATACCTATAATTTATTATCTTCAATACACCATTAGGTGCATTTCAGCAAGATGCAAGATGTAGCTTGGGAATGCCAGCTGTTAAGTTGTGGCTTCGAGGAGCATAGCAGATAACATCAATAGTGTAGTGCAGTATATTTGGATATGTATGCAGTTCTGACTGAACTGTGTACTTTTATTTGTAATCAATAAATTATAAATGAAATGTATTTTATTGCTACCTTAATTAAGATTGTATGCATATCTATTCTCTATTATGCTATCAAAGGGCAAAACGGTATACCAATACCATATACTTTTTTTTACGTATTTTGTTAATATTTTCCTGTTTTTCAATGAAGTTTTCCTAATCTATCCAATTTGAAAATTATAATGTTGATAAAAAAACTACTCTACTGCCCTCATAAGTAAGAAGGCCGTAAAGTATATGGAAACTCCATATACTTTGCGGCCTTCTTCCTTACGAGGGCAGTATAGTTAACGGATATTAACTTCAAGTCCTTACAATTTAACAGACATAGACATAGGTAGTAGATAGCACTCGCAATGTAGGTTTTCTATTTTTTTTTTAAGTTCAAGGTATCCTATGATAAGATTTGTATCCGATACAGTAAGTTACACATATTCTGTGGAATTTTTGAACCTGCAATAAGAAATATACCGTTTTAAGGTACTTCAACAGACCTACTCCGATACGAAACCCTAAAATGATACATATGCACATATTAGTGGGTACCTATGAGATCATCTTGAAGTTCATGATAACAGTTCTATTTTAAACCTCAATGTCTGATTAAAGTGGCTGCACATGTGAACTTTTGTGCTTGTGCGTGTTTCGGTATACTCTGTGGCTATACCGCAGCCGCAGTGGCGGGCGCGCTCGCCGCGTCTGCGGCCGGGAGCGGGCGTCGACCCCGGTGCACCCCCGTTATCCTGCGATATATGGAAACTGGCTGAAGGCCGCACGGCAGTCCTGTTATCTCCCCTAATGCATTTCTGATCAAACGTCGATCAGTCGTCACATATAGGTTTACCTAAGCATATACAGTAAACCTCTCAGTACTTAAGAGATTGCACTCTTAAAATTATGAATGCTTAGTGTTCTGTATTCATCAATACATAAAATTAATTTTATACCTCTAACATAAACCATATTTAAATTAAATACAAATTTTGTCACGGAATACTTACTGCCTACGTTGAATTCCACCATTTGCATATTGCTATGGTCTAGCTCTTAGCTTGTCGTGTATCAAAAGAATGCTTACGATAGCACGCTTTGAATCATCACGTTCGCTTAATGACGTAATCTTCGACCTACAGAAACACCGGTTTTTGTAGGCTGCTGACCATTGAACGACTGAACACATGTATTAATCTGTCTTTGTAACCGATATAACCGTAAGAAATACAAGGTTCAAATCAAATATACGGAGAGACAGACAGGTCTCAAACTAGTTTTACCTTATTAACTATAACTATGGGCAGAGCAGAGGTGATGTCTATGACCTAATTTAGCAGTTCTTATGAATGACGCTGTTGTATTCAAGGTCGTGCTTTACTGGGAGAGGGCGTTTGCTTGATTTTGAGAACCCTGTAGCAATATTCATTGAGTGAATATAATTTCCGAGAAGGAGCGGTGACGGCTGCGTATCACCGATTCACCGCTGACGAACTCACAGACGCAGAAGTTATTTTCTGTAAAATTAGTCACGCGTGTGTCAGCGCGGGCGCAGGTCGTGTGCGTCTGCTGCATTTTATTCGTCCAAATATTGTCGTTATATTGGCACCAGCCAACCTGCAGAAATTGCACAAAATAGCGCGTTTACCTGAACTCTTTATCGAGTATTACGTCATTGCCGCTAACCGAAGTAGGTCTGTTAATTGAGTTAATTAGTTAGTGTTTATTTTCATCGTCTCTAGCTAATGTGATAAATAAAACAGAAAGTTGGTGATTGAAAGTGTTGATACTTTGATAAATAACAATATTAGATAAAGGCATCGTTGAAGCAATTTATAATAATCGGGATAAGTAGTTATATTTTTTCTGATTCATTAAACTTTAATGTGAGTCAGCTGACTGTGTTATTGTTAACGATACTAAATGTCGCAAAATATTACTGCACAATAAGTGTATAACTAAACTTGACAGTGTTGCTGGGATATGTGGGTTGTGCATAACGTTTCTTGTGCACTTAAAGTTTACTTGCTGGTGGAGAAAGTGGATTTAATTTAATCGGTATGTAAGCTTCGTATGTTATCACAATTTTGCGATTTTGGAATGATTACCTTTGCTTTGCACATCAGAAACAACAGTTAGTTAATTATTGTTTTCAGGTTTTTCATAAGTAAAATTATTCGATATATTTTTTTTATAGCTACTTTTCAGAACACTTCTTATCTATAGATCAGCTCCGAAACTGTTAATTATTTTGGACAGTTAAAATTGTCTTGGATCTTTTCATCTGTTATATCTCAAAGCTAGAAACGCATTAAAAGTAAACAAAAAAATGATCTCGTTCATCAATAAACACCTTCCTCAAGCAATTGTGCTCTATTGATTTTGGGCGCGTTTGCGTTTGCAGAGGTTGAGTTAATCAGTGTGTGTCGGTTTACGAGTTACGGGCGCGACTCGCGCGACCTCGATACCGCGGCGGCGGCGTGGGCGGCGCCCTTTCTATCCGCCCGCCCACAGGTGCGACAGCGGGAGCCCCAAGCGCCACATGGCACAACTGTCACCGTTGACGAAAACTTCCTCTCTTCTTACACATTTAGTACGAGTCCTAAAAAACAAGGCACATAACAAATATTTTCATGTATTTATAGCGCTCTAGTAACCCTATAAATAAGCGTGGCGAAGCTGTTTGTTAACTAGTTTTGGATCCGTTATTCTGCCTGTTTGTTGTACGCCACGCTTTGATTGAAATAACAGTCGATAACAGGCCGTATGCGTTATGTTTTGATTGATAAGGTTTTAATATTAGGTCCTTTGTTTAATTAACTCAAAATAATCACTCAATACACATTTAGCTCCATCCAGTCATTAAAAATCTGATAAAAAAACGTAGTTTAATGTATTGTAATTTAACCCACACTGCTTAACTAAGCAATGGGTTAAATTACACACAAAAATGATTAAACTAACAAATGTAATTTAACCCATTGTAATTTTTCTATAAGTGAACTGGAATATTCTTGAGAGATACTAAAGATCTGTAACCCGAAAGAAAACTACAAATATTGCGAAACCGAACAACTATTTAATTGTTGCAGAATTAGATCTGAATAGAAAAACTAAACGAAAATATGTCACATCGATCGAACCTGCTCCTGTGTGTGTGCGTAAGTCTGTTGGCCACGTGCTGGGCGCAGACAGCCGAGCGCCTACTGGCGCAGAACCCTTGCTCCAGCAAGACCACCTGCAGCGAGTGCATCCGAACTGCCAGTTGCACTTGGTGCTATGCCGCCGACTTCAACGGCCCGCGGTGCTTCAATCCCGCCATGGAGGGCGGCGGCACGGCCGGCTGCGACGAAGCCTTCATATTCAACCCGGACAGCTTGCTTTCTATTGATCCCATGTACGATAAGGAGTTGAGCAGAGGTAATTTACTATTCTAAGTAGACCATAATTTTTGTTAACAATTTTATAAGGCAGGAGGCTTAACCAGAGAAAGTCGCGGGCTCATTCCTGATTGATTGATTTGCAATACCCGATTTGGTAAGCGGGTCTGGTTAAATAAGTTTTTTTTTTTTGCGTTGGGCATTGTTTGGCTCGACCCAATGTTTCTTATTACTTATTTTTGAACGTTTAGAAGATTGTGTGGATACCTATTTTATACACAAACATGCATTCTATCATTGAAGTAAAAGTAATACTTCATTTATAGCGTCTCGGTGGATGGGGTCCATCTCGCACGAGGAGGCCAGTGCTAGCAAGGGTGGCAGTGGCTCCAACGAGGGCGCGGGAGCCACGGCCGCGGGCGGCGACAACCTAGTGCAGATCAAGCCGCAAAAGGTCGAGATGAAGCTGAGGATGAGTACGTATGATAATCGTAATCTAATGCCCTTGAAGTGATCGAAGTTGCTGCTAAGTACAACGCCATGCAGCTACCCTTCTACCGCTTGCGATGTACCTACTGGTTGACATATTTTTGTTTGTATTGAATTGACATATTCTTAATATTGACTGAGCCAAGTAGGTATTATAGTCAATACATCAGTGACTCATTATCATCATCTATCATCACTACAAATAACACGAATATGTTTCCCTATAATCATAGAAAAATTTTGTACATACTGAGTTATACTCGTACCATAGTGTAGTAGTTACAAATATTCTAAAATCTATAATTTAGCGCAAAATTAAGTTTATTTCAGAAGACACAAAAGAGGTTTGGTTTGCTATTTCCCTTTTCACTCTCCATAACATTTTCATTGACAAAATGAGCGATAATATGGACGATTGCTTGATGCTCTTCTTTTCAGATGAAATGCACAAATTGTCATTCGCGTACTCGCAAGCACAGGACTACCCCGTGGATCTGTATTACCTCATGGACTTGAGTAGATCCATGAAGAACGACAAGGAGAAACTCAGCGCCCTCGGCAGCCTGCTCTCCAGCACTATGAAGAACATCACGTCCAACTTCAGGATTGGCTTCGGCTCTTTTGTCGATAAACTGGTTATGCCTTATGTCTCTACCGTACCTAAGAAGTAAGTTATGTTTCTCTTTGAAGTTTATGCGAACCTCATTAGTAAAAATTGTGTCCTAATAAATAATATTTTGTTTTAGTTTGATATCTCCTTGTGATGGTTGTGCAGCTCCTTACGGTTACATAAATCAAATGTCTCTAAGACAAGACACAGATTACTTTGAGGTAAGTAATTTTTGCTTTGTTAATCATCTATTGTACATTGTTTATCATCACAATGATTCTCAACATTATGTTGCATTTCTGTCAAACGTAGAAGAGTACGTACAGTTAACCCTGTCCACAAATATATCCCTAAACGCACTCTTGAGCCACACATATTTAATAATCGTTACTTCTTGTCTGTTTGAAGAACAAAATGTATACTTTTAATTTCCATGGCATAGGACGATACAACGCCAAGTAGAAAAATAATAAACACATTTTTTATTCATCATTTAATAGAAAATAAAACTGACAGTGTGACTAACCATATATTTCACCTTCAAGAAAGCGGTAGCACAAGCCGACGTATCTGGCAACTTGGACGCGCCGGAGGGAGGCTTCGACGCTATTATGCAGGCCATCGTGTGCAAGCAGGAAATCGGTTGGCGCGACAAGGCTAGGAAGCTGCTGGTCTTCTCCACGGACGCAGGGTTCCACTACGCTGGTGATGGAAAGGTTGGTACACTTCGTGACTTCGTAGGCTTGTTCTACATCTTGTTGATGGTAGAGTGATCGTGGTGGTCGGGTATTGGTCCATTGATGAACATGTTGCCATATTATACTAAATCTATTTAGTTGGCGGGTTTCACTGCATACTAAGGTATATTCATAATTACGTTATAAATTGTGTAAACTTCCCATTTACTGGAATACTGGGAATCGGTAAGCTCTTGACCTTCACCTGGTGGTAAGTGATGGATGATGATAATGAAGATGAAAGCGTCTTACCAAGATTCGTCAATGCCATGGAGAACTGGCTATTTTACCTTCATGTCAGAACACATCAATGCTATATTGATGTTTGGCGGCGAGACTTAAAAATTTAATTAAATGTTCAAAATGAATCGTGATAATTTGAGCAACATAAATATTAATGGTGTTTTGTTTGTCCTAGCTCGGGGGTATAGTCCAGCCCAACGACGGTATGTGCCACATGGAAAACCACTCTTACACACACTCCACTATTCAAGACTACCCTAGTATTTCTCAGATCAATCTCATGGTGAGTTTTTCTATGCTATTGTCATTAAGATCGTTTTTACTTTCGAGCGACAAAGAAGTAAGGAAATATTGTCGCGGCAAATAAAATCTAATTTGAGATTTGAATAGATTGTCTTGGTCCAGTAGTCCAAAAAACTATAAAATTAAAAATATTTTTGTATTTTTAGGTTAGGTTAGGTTAGTTTTTAACGACTCCAGTCGTTGATTTTTTACTAACGCATTTTTAGGGTTCTACCATAGTAGAAAAACAGTTATATGGATAGCTCACATAAAAACCAAGATTTGCTTTATACATTATGTAATACTCCGTTTCCATCAGAAACGCCAAAGTCTCACATTTCAGTCATCACATCAGATATACTTAAAATGAAATGAAGAAGTAATGGAAATTGGTTGGTTTTCGACATTATGACTCATCATTGCCTGTACTAAAGAGTTTTTTAATTGTGGCTCCTATTCGAAAAACTGAACGACTGTGTCCAAGTAAAATACTTTTCACACATACTTGGTGAAGTAGGTCAGACTGTACAGTATAAGTTCTTATAAGATTTATTCTATTCTATTCTATTCTATTCTATTCTATTCTATTCTATTCTATTCTATTCTATTCTATTCTATTCTATTCTATTCTATTCTATTCTATTCTATTCTATTCTATTCTATTCTATTCTATTCTATTCTATTCTATTCTTATGTTTACTGTTATGTTATTATCGTTCCCAGGTGAAGGAGCACGCGATCAACGTGATATTCGCGGTGACGGCCGAGCAGATCAGCGTGTACGAGGAGCTCAGCAAGCATATCGAGGGCTCCAGCACCGGCATTCTCAGCGACGACTCCGATAACGTCGTCGATCTCGTCAAGGACCAGTATAATGTGAGCTCACTATTCCTATCTCTGTCCACCGAAATGTAGATTTTATTGTCATTGGTATAATACGCCCAAAGAAGTTTTATATCGTCGCTCCGCTCGCTCTTCATAGGAGCGGGGTGTAAGTCTGTGAATAAGCGTTATTATATATGTTACCGGCAATATGTATAATCCGGTATTCTATTCAATACCTAGGCAATGTATAGAATACCTGGAGCGTCCAGGCAATGTATGAAATATTATTTATTTTATGCTTTGCCTAGGTACTATATACAATACCTAATGAGCAGCTGGCAATGTGTGCAAAAGACGAGAGCGGGGAAGATGGATTCGTGCTAGCAGGCAGTAAGGGGTCGTCCATTAATCACGTGAGGCTCAAAAGGGGGGAGGGGGTTCGGAAAAAATCACGAAACATCACAACGGGGGAGGGGGGGGGGGGGTATACTGAGGTATCACGTGAGGTACATTGTTTTTAACTCATCCCAAGGATCGAAACGGCTTCAGGCAGTCAGAAACAACCTGCAACCTTAATGTCTGTCTGGAATTTTTTATCATGGTGCTTAATTTTACAGAATTAAATTACATTATACCTGTATGTATTTAAAAATAATATTTTGTACCAAAGAATGATTTTGTGATTTTGGGTAGGGGGTGGGAGGGTAGTCTAAAACCTCACCACGTATCACAAGGTGGGAGCGGGGGGTCTAAAAAGTTGCTAAAAACATCACGTGATTAATAGACGACCCCTAAGCTGCGTGCGATAAATAAATATTGTTAATTGTAGCAATTCTTAATTGTACTGCAAAATAATGTTTTATATTACCTACCTTTTTTATAAAGATTATTTTTAAAAAGTAGGTACCCTAATTGTTAATTTTAATAAAGTTGATTTTGAGCCAACATAAAGTGTTTTTCTATGCCGTCATTTAATAGGTAGGTAGGGTATTTACAAAAAATCGATAAATACAGACCAAAATCTGTTTATTTTACACATTACCGACAGACCAGCAGGTACTCTATACAATACCTGGGGCCTGGGCATTGTATACATTACCTTGGTAAAGTATGTAATGATCAAAAATATTCATAATATTTCATACATTGCCTGAATGCTCTAGGTATTCTATACATTGCCTGGGTATTGTATAGAATACCTGAATTATACAGATTGCCGTTAACATATATAAGGTGCTACTTTATTAGTGCCCGATATTTTAGTCAGTGCTTCCACTCCTGATTCTGATCAACTTTCCCCAAGGAACCCATAGCCAAATCGCAAAAAAATGTTTGGACTCTTCATACTAATTTGGCCGCTCTGCTGATTGATTTGTATGAAGAGTCCAAAAAAAATTTTGCGATTTCACTATGGGTTCCTTGGGGAAAGTTTATCAGAATCAGGAGTGGAAGCACTGACTAAAATATCGGGCACTAATAAAGTAGCACGTTATATACCTTTTTGACCTTAAAAATGTTACAAAAGAAGAGCTGATAGCGTTTTCAACGTCAAGGACCAGTAAAATTATAGTCCCTTCTTTTTGGGCAGGAAAAAAGGCGTGGAAAAGTTCTTTTAGGGAAGAGCAGTTGGAACGTTCATATGCTGCATAGTTTGTGCTCATGATCCTCAGTAATTATGACAAAATAATGTATGATATTACCTGGTTTCTGTTTTGAAGTATGTTGTGCTAAATTGTTGTTGGTATTAATGCTACTAGTGTACTCGATATCTATATCTATACATATCCGTGAATATTCATGATAGCGATGCTTTTTAAAGTCTTGTATAGATTATTAAAATGATTTAGTGTTGTACTGGTACACTAATCAATTTACTAGTTAGCCCCGGTGATTGTCCCATCAGTTTACATAAGTCATCAGTTAACTTGTTATTTCTCGCAGAAAATTACGTCAACAGTGAAAATGACACACAAATCAAGTGACGCCGTGCAAATAGCGTATTACTCATCGTGTCTGCGTGGCAAGGACCATATGGTGCAGACCAACCAATGCGATGGCCTCAAGGTAAATATACAGTTATTTTTTACATATTTTATATTGTGTTGTAAAAAAAACACATAACGATCTTGATTATTATAATGGTGCAACGATTGTTATCATGGTGACAGTAACAGAGTTTGAATGGTCGTATTCAGGACCATAAATTCGATTTTGATACTTCAACTTCAATTCCAAAACTTTATTCTAATTGTCTATACTATACTGTGCCTTATGCTGTATTGTACTTAATTACACTATACTGCAACTTGTGATGTACTGTACTCGCTCACGCGGCTCTCTAAAAGTAACCCCACTCTAATGCACAAGGTATTTTTGACAGGGTCTTTCTAAAATACTTGAACCACCCCTAACCTTTGAAAACCTATATGAAAAGAGATCCTAGCATTTGAGATTCTATGGCGTTCTTAGTAAAACATCATAACTGTATTGTATACCCTCCGTCATAGGTTGGAGATGTGGTGGAGTTCACGGCGGAGATCACGCTAGTGGAGTGCCCGAAGGACCCGCGCCAGTGGAAGCAGACCTTCCAGATCTACCCGGTGGGCGTGTCCGAGTCGCTCACCGTCGAGCTCGAGATGATCTGCGACTGCCCCTGCGAGCACCCCGGACACCATGTGAGCTATCTGACAATACTAACGAGCACTCTCGTTCTCGTGTCACTACACGTTCAACAGTAGTAATCTTTGGCTAACTTTGGATCTTATTTTTTTTTTATTTTTTTTTTATGGCAGAGGTGGCAAACGAGCAGACGGATCACCTGATGGTAAGCGATTACCGCCGCCCATAGACACCCGCAACACCAGAGGAGTCACAAGTGCGTTGCCGGCCTAAATGCCAATTTTTTCGGCACAAAATATAGGAAATGTGGTGTACAGACGATCTGTGAAAGATTGTTGGACAAACTTTGTTACAGAGAATAACAGAGAGATTATTTAGCGCGTTTGATAACGTTTCACGCCAACATTTGATAGTGGTTTAATAATACCATAATAAGTATTAAATTAAACAAGATATCGGTTTATTCTTATTGTTGGGTTCTTAATCATTTGAGAGTATGTTCAAGACCAATAAGCCGACATTTATGAATGTCTGAATATAATGAATCCGACATTTTCCCATCGGCTGTCAACGTAACTAGAGCTTCGTAATCAGTTATTAAAGAACAAACAAAAATTATATATACGAAACATTTTGATCTTTTTAAACCCTGACTGGTGCAAATTCTTCTTTCTATCTTGAAATCAAAATGTAATTTTCTGCAGGCCTACAACGACGGCCCGTTAGTGTGCAGTGGCAACGGCATCTCCGAGTGTGGAGTGTGCATGTGCAACCGGGGGCGCTTCGGCAAGCACTGCGAGTGCTCGGCCGTGGGCGGCGGCTCCGTGGACCAGGACCGCGGCTGCCGGCCCGCCAACTCGAGCGCCGCCTCGCCGCTCTGCTCCAACCGCGGCACCTGCGTCTGCGGCGTCTGCGAGTGCAACAAGATGGACGACCCTACAAAGGTGGGTCACTGTCATCAGCTTGTTGGCTGCCAGGGAATGAATTAAAATGAAATAATCGAAAAAGAAATTCTTGGAAAAATAATCCGGTCATAGGTTAAGCACTGGACTTCTTTTGGCTGATGATGATGATGAAGCAAAAAAAAAAATATATATGCGATGAAGGAACGGAATAGTTTCGTAGCGATGTATATAGTAGGAAAGTGTGTTTTAAACATTTGTAGTAGAAATTCAACACTGGTAAGCAAAATGCCAGGCAACCGCCGTCTATAGCTTGTGATAGCATCGTCAAATTGTGCCATTGTATGGAGCAAAGAAGTTTTATATAGTAGCTCCGCTCCTCTATAGAACGCTAATACGTCAGTTTCAATATTAAACCGCGTGGACGAAGTTGAGGGGAAAATCTGACGTGCGGGAGGGGGAAGCTTCGTAACTGTTCGAATTTTTGAATCTAAAAATGTCATATGTTTGAATTACGACCAATCACCGCAAGATGTCAACTGTCTAAGGATTTAAATCGTCGAATAGCAATAGAGTATTTAAAAATGACAAAATTCAAAATACGACTGAAAGATCTAGTGATGGAGGTAATAGAAAAGATCACAAATATCGAAAATTCTTACGATAATTTTTAAAATGAGGATAACAAAATAAATTAAGTAACCTTGTTAAATCTTAATACATAATCAATACTAATACAAATTCACAAATATAATACAATAAAAATACATATTAAAACAAAAAATATATATTTTAAAAATAAAAATCAAACCGAATCATAGTTTCCTAAACATATTTATAGCCAAGCTGGGCGGAAATGTAAGGAGAAATTTTTCCAGCTGTCGTGTCTGCTCACAGTCTTAATTCTCGTTTAATTTTTATTTGGGTTCCTTTGGAAACTGAAAATAATTAGAAGAAAAAAATAAGTCAAATTTATTTCATGTCTACTTTGGATAAAACTATATAAATATGCAGTCGGAATTTTTTCCTTTCTAAACTTTTTGCTATATCTATCGAAAAGTCGATGAAGTGCTACATCACTACCATATGTTTTGCAACGAAGTTATTTAAATAAAAATTTGTCACTATATGGCTTACTTCTGGTATGAAACCCCGCACATTTGATTTATGGAGATACCCAGTGCGGTTTCCGCATCAGACAACGATGCAACTTGGTATTTTTACGATAAATTTACACACATTTTGTCCGATGTTATCTCGACCATTGACAGAAATAGACTGAAAGACGAAAATTGAACAAAAATGACATTTCAATTTAACTTGGCCATCTGCCCACCTTGCGGCGAGCGGCCGATGCCCTGTATTGCTAGTCTATAGGGGGGGAGCGGGGTGCATGTCCGTGGTATGGAGTATAGAGATAACATAGTGAGTTGCCCATGGGGAAACTTGATATACGCTTCCATTTTTCGTAATCATCTCTTACCACCAGGTGAGATTATACCAAGGGCTTACCAATTGTGGGTAAAAAAACGCGATAAGAAGAAAATAAATAAATTAAATAAATAAAATTGTTTATTTCTGTAGATTTTTTTACAAATATGATAGTGGCTGGAACCTCCTTTAAGCCTGTGTCAGGAGGTAGGAAGAGAAAATAAAGATGAATCCCTGATTTTGTCCAATACTAGGATACTAAAGCAAAACGTGTTAACCAGGTGATCTCAGGCCCGTTCTGCGAGTGCGACAACTTCGCGTGCGACATGAATAAGGGGCTGCTGTGCTCGGGGCCGGACCACGGCGAGTGCGTGTGCGGCAAGTGCAGCTGCCGGCCCGAGTACACCGGCCCCGCGTGCCAGTGCCTCAAGGACCAGACGCCGTGCCGCTCGCCTGGTGAGTGCCAACACGGGAGTTGACTGCATCGATACTAAGTTGCGAAATATTGTTCACTAAACAGCTTTTTTATTGAAATTGCAGAAAAACGTACTCACTTGGATCTTCATTATATCCCTGATTCTGCTATGACTTATTTAATAATGTGTCTGTCAAATGCCATTAAAAATAATACTAAGACTATCATCAACATGCCTAGACGTAAAATAATAATTAAACCATGGATAACACCTGGTTTGTTACGCTGCATACGAAATAGGGACAAATTACATAAGAAAACTAAACGATTTCCTGATAGTGAAATAGTTGTTTTGACTTATAAACGATACAGAAATTTTTGTAATGCAATATTAAAGAAACTTGAAAGGGAATACGAGAAACAACTCATAAATAAAGCAGGCACAAACAATAAAAAGCTATGGGAATCAATTAAAACTGTAACACATACTAATAAATTAAGACATAACCCAAAGAACTTTTATCTATTGAAGCCTCCCCCCTTTTGTCTCTCTCCAAAATCAACGAGTATTATGTCAATGTAGGAAAAAACCTTGCTGAGAATATTTTTAATAAACCTGCCACCAAATCCACGGTTCATAATAACAAACAGATTTTCATGTCTGAATCTTTTGTTATGTTACCTACTGACGAAGAAGAGATTGAAAATATTATCGACAGCTTAAAAAGAGATTGCTCGGTAGGTGGGATAAAATCTCTAATAATCTATTAAAAGAACATAAAAGTTTTCTAGTTCCCCCTCTAACGTACATTTTTAATAAATGCTTAGATCTTGGTGTCTTTCCTACTTCCTTGAAAAATTCTGTGATAAAGCCTATACACAAGGGAGGGGGACAGAAACAGTATCATAAACTACAGACCAATCTCCATCCTACCCTCCATATCAAAAATCTTAGAGAAAATAATAAATAGCAGGCTCAAACATTATCTCGAAAAAAGAAAAATACTGTCCTCAAACCAATACGGCTTTCGCAATAAAAAATCTACTTCGGACGCAGTACAAGAACTTACTAACTTCATTGGTAAAAGTTTAGACGATGGTAACAAGGCTGTGGGAATTTTCCTTGATCTAGCTAAAGCCTTTGATACTGTTTCTGTTCCCATCCTAATAAGCAAGCTGGAAAAAATTGGCGTACGTAATAACCAACTTAAATTGTTTACTGACTATTTGACAAACAGACATCAATGTGTTTCTGTGGATAAATACGTCAGTAAAGATTTAGAAGTTACATATGGTGTGCCACAGGGCAGCATCTTAGGTCCTACACTCTTCTTAGTGTATATAAATAATCTGTGCTCGCTAAACTTGCATCAGGGTAAGCTCTTCTCTTATGCCGATGACACTGCCCTCGTGTTCTCAGGCTCAACCTGGGAGAAAACTTTTGAAGCTGCCCAAACTGGTTTTAACTTAGTGATGAGTTGGTTAAGAGAAAATATCTTGACACTAAACACGGATAAAACCAAACTTATAAAGTTCACAATTAGAAACATCTGTCTGCCTTTAACTCAATTTATAATAACTGCACATAAATGTCTTTATAAACATATGGATAAGGATTGATTGCTCCTGCGCTCAACTTGAAGAAACTAAAGTAATTAAATATCTAGGTATAATGATAGACAGTAACCTTAATTTTAAACAACACATCACACTTCTAAGTGGTAGGATACGCAGATTAATAGTTATTTAAAAAAAATTAAGACATGTAGTTGACTCATTCATCCTAAAGAGAATATACTTTGCTCTGTGCCAATCAATTATTTCGTACTGCATCATGATCTGGGGTGGTTCCCCTAAAACAACACTACTGTCATTGCACAGCGAGCGAGCTGTCCTAAAAGTATGTACGTTTAAACCTTATATACAGGGTGTTGTGTTGGTCGACAACGAGCTTTTCAGGGGTGATAGTATACATGATACTGATGCCAAAAAAAATATAAAAATGGCACCTTAAATTTTCATAAGTAAATCTTAAAAAATAATTAATTATGGTATCCTTGTTTCCGTGCGTAACGTATTTTAACAATGAATGGTTGCCTAGCAACGAGGCGACGTGTGCGGGGGTGCGCGAGGGGCCCCGACTGCGGCAGCGCCGCGGGCGGCACGGGCGGCACGGGCGGCGCGGGCGGCGCGGGCAGTCTGCTGCATGCCTCCGCGCCGAACCCGCGTTCCTTTTTCTCAGCGAGAGCAAGCGCCTCTGCGCGTGAACTTACGCTACGGCTATGATCAGGAACAAGTCTTAATTCAATAGTCGTGAACTGAGCGATGTAGTTGTTAATACATCGCTCAGTTCACGACTATCGAAATGTTTTTCGTGTGGTGTAAATCAAGTCGAGTGTGTGAGATTTGGAGTTATTTGGAGTGACGTCGCGCCGCCGTAATGTGTTACGCAATAAAAACATTATTTACAAACTCCGCAAATCGTGTTCTACCGAAAAAACATCCTATGCTCGAGATAGAGCCCAAAGTAGACAAGAGTTCAAGGAAGAAGCTATCTTGGTATTCTCCCGACAGGTTCATGTAAGTGTCATTGACCTTTTTGTAGGAAAATTCGTGAATGAGCCGGCTGTCATTGACTGACTGCGCTAACATGCGTTTTGATAATTTTAGGAAAATTTGTAGGTCATTTTTTCAGTAGAATCAATTTATAAAAAAAAAATATTATAAGTATTTTCAGAACAAGTATTTTTTATACTTTCATCCCTTAGAAGGCCGTTGTCGACCAAAACAACACCCTGTATACTCCCTAAATAAAACTGAGTGCAAAGAGAACAAAGAGATTTATATATAATTTATGATCTCTTAATTTGGCCTACAACAATGTAAATAGTTATAGTAAAACAAATGTACTGCTGTGAGATCGATCTGAATAAATAAAATAAATAAATAAAATAAATACAAGAGCCGCAATCACCTACAACGCTTCCATGAAAACGTGGAGTAAAGTAATAAAAACTAGGACGTAGCTTTGAAACATGATTTAATGTCAAAGTGACACTATATTTGTCTCACTCTTACTAAGCGAATCTATACAACTAAACGTCAAATAAGAAAAAGATGGCGATACGTTTTCACATATTTCAATGACACTTGAATAATGTTGCCAGTAATAGTATCATATTCCCCACTGAATGAATGATAGATCGATATTTTAGTAACTGTAATGTAACACCGAGTGGATAATATTATCTAATTATTAGCAATAATTTAAAAGCAAAAGTGAATAGGCGTAATGAAGCTTACAAAAGTTTTTAAATTAACAGAAACTTACGAAAATATTTATTCAGCTAATGTAAAAATATCGAAATGGCGTATTCAGTGTTTTATTTTGGAACAGCCGAATTGTAATTGTGATCGGAAATTATGTAAAGCAATAATTGTAATTAATATTGTAATTGTTTCGTCACTATAAAATGTACTAGATACCGTAATGGTTTTACACAATGGCTATTGTAATTAAGATGAAGCTACGTTGGTGGTGGTTCTTTAAAAAAAAAAATGTTTTATTCATACAGATCGAAATTAGGGGTGCATCGATACGCCTTTTTGCCGATACGATACCGATACCGATATTCTTATAAAAATATCGGCGATACCGATGCCGATACCGATACGCTTGTTGAATTTAAATGAAGGTTAAATGTTATAAATAAAATACAAGTTGGGTTGTTTTTTAATAAATGTGAAATAATATATAATGAATAAATAGTTAAATAATTAAAATAAACACGAATAAGATTTTTGTTTAAAAATCTAAGTATTCTCAAATATTGTGGTGACAGCTGATTTCGCAGGTCTATTTGAATAAGACCCACTGGCGCCGACTCCATAGGGTGCCCGAGCCCCCAATGACATTATCAGCGGGGCTGAGCCCCCCCAATATTTTATAACTGGTGCCCCTGATAAGACCTGCAGTAAAAATAGTCTCTCAGCTGATGCTACAGAACTCATTGCAAACTAAAGTACTTCTGCGTCATTGTTTTAAAGTTTGGATAAAAAGACGTCATTGCGCCAGAAAACAAACGGATCTGCGTCTCTCTATACAGGGTGTAAGGGACAGGTTTCCGAAAACTTTAAGGGCTTGCTCAGTAGACGAAACTGAACAACTTTCCACAAGAAATTTTTTCAGGAAACGAAAAAAAAAATCGGCTTCTCCATACAAAATTATAAATTTGATTGGACAGTTTGTATGGAGAAGCCGATTTTTTTTTTCGTTTCCTGAAAAAAATTCTTGTGGAAAGTTGTTCAGTTTCGTCTACTGAGCAAGCCCTTAAAGTTTTCGGAAACCTGTCCCTTACACCCTGTATATTAGGAGGCCTTAGGTACTTTTCGACTTCTTCTTTGAGAGAATTACAGCTCAGAGTGGACAGGGGCTCATCTTCGTCGGACTCTTTAAAAGTATCGTTGTATCGGGAATGAAAATATCGCCGATGCCGATATATCGGCAACTCTGAAGTATCGCCGATATATCGGTATCGGTATCGGATGCATCCCTAATCGAAATACTGATGAGCCCATTTTGTATAAAATATTAAAAAAATACAAATAAGTAAGAATATAAAATACAAGAATTTAGTTTTATCAAATATTATATTTATAGTCACTAGCTTTCACACGCGACTTTTATTGTTTATTTATTACTATTTTTTCTCCTCACGTGATCTTTGGGAATCCTATTTAAATGATAGTTTATCTTTTAAATTAATATAAAATACAAATGTAGGGTAACATTTTATTTATTGTTTCCTCTCTCTCTCTCTCTTATCGTTTCTTTATACTAGGTGTTAACAAAGTGCGTTTGAAATTTTAAGAGGTTACTCAGAATCAAGCATAGAATACAGGAAAGAAATATTGAAAATTTCACAATATTTTTTTTTAGTTTCTCATACTGGATCTGAATATTGAATTATGAATTTGTATGAAAAACTAAAAAAGTTGTATATCGGATTTTTTATTTATATTTTTTTCCTGTATTCTATAATTGATTTTGAATAACACTTCAAAATCAAGCGCGTTTTTTTAACAACCTGTGTACAGGATGTAAAAAAATTGGTGCAAGACCCGTTAACTGGGGATTCTACCCATCGTACTGAACAACTTTTGTTCTACGACTTTGCTCAAATCGCAAAAAAAAATTGGATTGTGCATAAAATTGATCATCTGTTTTGCCATTTTTGTATGGAGAGTCCAAATTTTTTTTGGGTTTGAGCAAAGTTGTAGAACAAAAGTTGTGCAGTACTAGGGTTTCTGATTTCTCGACTTTTTTTTATTTCTCGAGTTTCGAGAATTCTCGAGGACAATTTCTCGAGTTTTCTCGGGTCTCGAGTCTTTTTATATAAACCGTTGAAATTTGTTGAATATCATTTAAAAAAGCAATAATTTTTATTTGATTTATATTTTTGCACCATAATTATTATTTTATAGTATTTGGTACCTCATTTAGGGAAGGAAAGGAACAAAAATTAAAATCTTCTTACATAATAAAATAGATTGATAGATATACTCTAACTAAACGAAACAACTAAAATCAAAACTTAGCTCTATACTAATAGGTTAGGAATAGTTAACTATGTGCACGCGACTTAACAACTTTTGGGGGCATAGATGTAAATGACGACGGCTTATTTTAGCGTAGGCGTAGCGTGAAAATTAAAATGATACATTTTTAAGAAAGATTTTACCTCCATCAATCAATCCCCAAAAGCCATGAACACGCGTGCACTTATCTGCAACTACAAACACCAGAAACCAAGAAAAATAGTTTTTTAATGAAAATGACGTGAAAAAGTAATTAAATTAAATACTCTACTGACTTTAGTAACTAGTAGTCTGATTTTCCAGTCTTTTAATCAGTCAGTCATACATACGAGTAGTATAGGTAGAGGCGCCACTATGTTATGATATCAGTTAAACGAAAAACGTGTTCTCTTGTCTGTGTATGAACTCTATACCTATGTACTTTGATTATTGTGAAAATTATAAATACACATCAGTAAAACAGAAGTGTAGTGTATTTCTAGGGTGAAAATTTTATTTGGAGTTACAAAAAGGAATTATTAATTGAAGCATGCTTTATTTTGTTATACTATCATTTACCTTACATGTTTTTGTACCTAAAACTGAAAAACAACCTTTATAGATCAATAAATTTACCTATTCTTATTATTTTTCTTCAAACACAAAACCGCGCTAATTACTTCTGTTAAGCTAATAGCAGTGTGGCGTCTTCTACGATATTTCATCTATGGGATAAGTTTTGTGTAAAGGAACCCTATTACGAAGTGTGCACGAAGCGCGGACGCTGATACGCGGCAAAAAATAGTCGCACGGCGCGCTTGGTGCAATTCAAATTCTCAAAGGCAATTTTTTTCTCGTCTCGAATGAAACCAAAATTCTCGAGTTTTCTCGAGTTCGAGAAAGCTCGAGCAGAAACCCTATTCAGTACGATGAGTAAAATTTCCAGTTAATGAGTCCTACACCAGTTTTGTTACACACTCTAAGTTTTATATAAAAAATACACAGTTACAGTAATTTTATAATTTAAACAGTTATCGATAAACACACGTAATACGTCCTCATCATTCATTCATTCATTTAAATTCCCCCAAATTAGGGTATTTCGTATTTTTATTTTTAGGCAACACTGAACGATGAAAAATGGCGACAATTTGTGTTGAATTTTTATAAAGTTATTTTTATTTAAATCTTAACAAAATACTTATTGACCTGTGAGACGTGATACCAGCGCTCTTGTTATCACTGGCGGAATGAGATTTACACGATTTTACTACGCAATTCGGCATGTTTTTGTGTAACAAGGAGTAAATACGGAGGACACGTTGTTGTGACCGTAGCACGATACAGACTGAGTAACTAATAAGACTTTTAGCCATATTTGCCGTTGGGGCATGTTTGCCACATAGAATAGTGTTTTGGAGATATGACATTTCACTGAAAGAGAAGGTCAAAAGTTGGCTTCTCATATTGAGTTATGATGACTCAGAAGATCTTCTGAAGATCGTTTCTTAAAACACGAAATCCTATTATCGCTAATTACACACACACGCGCACGCGCACGCATACGCACACGCACACGCACGCGCACGCATACGCACACGCACACGCACGCGCACGCATACGCATACGCACACGCGCGCGCGCACACACACACACACGCACGCGCACGCACGCACGCACGCACGCACGCACGCACGCACGCACGCACGCACGCACGCACGCACGCACGCACGCACGCACGCACGCACGCACGCTCGCACGCACGCACGCACGCACGCACGCACGCACGCACGCACACACACACACACACACACACACACACACACACACACACACACACGCACGCACGCACACGCACGCACGCACACACACACACACACGCACACATGCACACACAACATCGTTATAACTTGTAATTTGTTTGTAATATTCTTTGTTAAAATACTGTCTCCTACATAAATAAAACATAAACTGTGTAAATTATGTACCTAAACTCTTAGGCTAGTACAGATAACTTGTGTAACTTGGAAGAGCACTGAATGCTGAAATACAGGTCTTTGTACCTAGTTCGACAGCAGTTGTTCCACATTATATGTGAAAATGTCAAATGTCATGTAACTTATAACAGAAGCACCAAACTGGTTTATGAATAAATTTATTATTTATTTATTTATTTACTAGCTTCTGCCCGCGACTTCGTCTGCGTAGACTTTAGAATTGGATCCAGAGAGAAAGAAAATGTTGAGGTGGCGCCATCTAGTGACGAAGTGGAAATTTTAAGTTTTTAAGCATTCCTCCGGGAACCCTTAAGTTTTCCTGGATAAAAAGTATCCTATGTGTTAGCCGGGTACTTTATCTATCAACCCACTAAATTTCATCCAGATCCGTTAGTAGTTTCGGCGTGAAAGCGGAACAAACAAACAAACAAACAAACATCCATACTTTCGCATTTATAATATTAGTGAGATGAGTTTTATAAGCAATTTTTAATTTATGAAAGTAACTCGTAATTAGTATGCCAAAAATTATTTTGAATAATGCCACCGTTTTGCACAAATCCAGACTTTTTTTAAACAATATGTTGTTTTTGACTTTGGATAAAATGTGACTCAAATAACGACGGGATTGTTGACTCGTGAAGTAGGGCCTGCCTAGTACCCAAATCTGGACTGGATTAAAAATTAAAACTTATTAATGAACTTCCAAAAAGTTATCTGTCGTTAAATAGGGTCTCGAATATTTGTTGATACAGAGTGTCTAGCGGATAATTGGTTACTTTAATTTGTATGCACGGGACCCGGGTTAATAAACGACTGCGTTTTGCGCATTTAAAAAAATCTTTATCCAACTAAAGACCGTCGACTTCATCGCTGATCGACTAAGAAAATATATTAGGGCAGTTAAGTTTCTAGTTTCTGAAGAATCTCTCTTTTTGCAGAGAACGGCGAGATCTGCAGTGGAAACGGCAAGTGTGTGTGCGGACAGTGCGTTTGCAACGTGGACAACGACCGCCACTACTCCGGCCGCTACTGCGAGAAATGTCCCGTGAGTGGAATGATTCTTCTATTCTTGTGTTATACCTGAAGGAGAATGTATTGTTTTCCAGGGTTTAATCTTAAATATTTTAATAATTGTTATTTAATCAATTTGTTTGTTTTAATAATCTTCTATTTATTTCATTAATTAAATGTATTGGAGTGTTAAATCGAGAAAAATATTGATTGAGTTCGTATTTGCTATTTATTAATTAATGAGTACAAGAACCACAACTTCATTTGGTATATATGTTACGAGATCAACGAACGAGCATAAACTATATTTCAGTAAATCCTCACAATTTTTTGGGCATCCATACTTTCATGTAAAAGTGTTCCCCTCAGACGTGCCCCGGCCGCTGCGGCGAGTTCAAAGACTGCGTTCTCTGCGAGGTGCACAAGCGAGGGCCCATGTATAACCCGGAGCAGGCCGGTCGGGACTGCGGCAACTGCACCCTCTTCCCAGAGGTCGTCGAGGGCAAGATCGAAGGTACATTTAGATAACTTCTGTTCCTTCTATATTCTATGTTTTAAAAAATGTATTGATGTAATAATTATGCTTTTTGTTAGCACCACCGTGAACACAAAAGCGCTGGACATAAATAGACTGTCATAATTTTTAATTGCTTTTTGGTTGATAAGTCAGGTCAGCTATGGGGATCTTGGCCTCCAAACAATGACATTTACTTCTGTCCTAGATAAGCACATTATTAATTCCTGTCTGTAGTAAATAAAAACGACTTTTTTTTTATGTGATAAGGAAGGCAAACGATATTGAAATAAATTAGTAAAATCGTCTCTCGACTTCTCGAGTGGCGACCGCGCACCGGGAGACGTAGCGTGCCTCCTACTCGGTGGACCGATCACCTATTGAAAGTTGCGGGAATCCGCTAGATGCGTGCAGCGCACGACTGGTCGTTGTGGGAATCCTTTGAGGAGGCCTTTGTTCAGCAGTGGACGTATTTGGCTGATGACTATCTATAAGTAGAATCAACTAACAGATTTGACAGCGGTGGACACATTTTGGCCGATAATGATTACTATGAGTACAATCGACTAACAACATATATCGTGTTGCAGCGAATGAGTCGCGCAACGAGCACCTGTGCAGCTTCTACGACGACGAGGACTGCCTGTACGTGTACGTGTACTCGTACAACGAAACGCAACACCTGCACATCCGCGCGCAGCGCGAGCGCGAGTGCCCGCGCAAGGTACGTCCTCACATGCACATGCACAGACACATAGACAATTTTTTTATATTCTTTCCTGCTATCGCAAGGAAAAGGCAAAGGCTTCTATGGTCATACATCCTTGTCTGGTGTAATACAGTCATAATTAAAGTCTCATATTTGTCTGTTGTCAAAAGTTAGTAAATGTTTGTCGTTATGTATCAGTCAGTTCTTCAGCATGATCCCTCCATGAAGTCCATGCAGGACTTCTTGAGGCCACTCGAAACACAGTCTACACACTTTTATTTGATTACCCTACATATAAAACACTTAAATGACACTTTACTGAATAGTACATTATCAATATTATGCATTAAAATCCACGATATCTATTTTTTCGGATAATAAAACAAAAATGACAAACTCTTGCTGCGAGTTCTCGCCAAAAAGTCCCCAAATACGTAGACAAGCCACAAGTAGACAACGTCTACTTCTACAAGACATAACGTCTTAGACATTTCGGTAAAATGTTACTAAAATGTCTGTCATGGCCGTGTGGGTTAAAAAAGAACGTTTGAAAGGTTTTCCGTAGAAATTCTTGATTCACTAATAAAATTTATTATGAAAAACTAAAAAAAAACAATAGAAAATATATTTTTACAGTATTTTTCTATTTTCTACCTATACTTGAGTCTGAGTAACCCCTTAACTTTTTAACCGACTTCAAAAAAAGGAGGAGGTCCTCAATTCGTCGGAATCTTTTTTTTATGTATGTATGTTCACCGATTACTCGAAGACGCCTGAACCGATTAGGAAAATTCTTTTTTTGTTTAAAAGGGTATACTTCTCAGGTGGTCCCATATAAATTTTATCGAAATCGATTCAGCGGTTTTTGAGAAAATCAACATAAACATAGCAAAATTGGAGTTGTTGCGATTGAAGTCGGTTGTTTTTAACGTATTCAGCGTGGTCAATTATTTAACAACCCGTATAACCATTACTACCCCGTAATATTTCCCTCTGTAAAGTGCAAACCAATAATGTCCTCCACCAGGTGTTCATCCTGGGCATCGTGCTGGGCGTGATCGCCGCCATCGTGCTGGTGGGGCTGGCGCTGCTGATGTTGTGGAAGATGGTCACCACCATCCACGACCGCCGCGAGTTTGCGCGCTTCGAGAAGGAGCGCATGATGGCCAAGTGGGACACGGTCAGTCGCGCTTCATTGCTCATTGTAGACTTAAGGTGTTGTAACTACTAAAATGGTGGTATTGTAGTAAACTGGTCGACCAAACCACTGTACCAACACGAAGTAAAATTATAATATGTATAAGTGAATGACTTGTTTTTTCGAGATGGGTCTCGTTGAGACATTAATATATTTCGTTACCATACCAGTAGCCTTGAAAGTTTCGATGTAAATAATCTGTTATGCAGTTGCAGTTAGACAATTGAATATTAAAATGCTATAGAAAGATTTTATGCTGGCTGAGTTGAAATTTTTCTTTAACAATTTGGTAATATGAAGTAGTCCTAAACAAACAAATCGATATTTATTTTAAAATGTATTGTTCTTTTACAGGGAGAGAATCCGATTTACAAACAAGCTACTTCGACGTTCAAGAACCCCACTTATGCTGGAAAATAAGGAATCGATTTAGCGTAAGTAGGATCTGCGGAAATATTTATTTTAAACTCTATCGGAAACAAAAACAGTGCCAGCAGTGCAACGCATTTATACCAATGAGCAACACGGAATCGAGAAATCGAGTGCGAGATATTTACTGCAAAATTTATCTTATCGAAGACTACCTTTTATGATATTCAGATAGCTGCCTTAAAATGTGCCTTTCTAAGTCAAAATGTTTTGTATGCTTATAAAAACGCACAATTTTAGATTAGTTTTCGGAAAAAGCTGTGTTTGTATACACCGTAAAAACAGTGATTTTATCTGTTTTTAATCTCAGAAATGTTGTACGCTTTTTGTACTTATTCGTGTGAGTGTGTATGTAATTATGTGTTGTTGTAGATGGGTTATTGTTGAACATAACATGGTCACTGCCTGAAATATAAATCTATTGAGAATATTATAATTACAATAAATAATAATTGTGTGTACTCATACCGCTACCATGTTCTGTTGACTGTTTACTCATAATGTACGTAATAATGAGAACCATGTTTGTTTATCATGTATGACGTTTTATACTAATGACGAATCTATACTAATTAATAATAGGTGTTTAGATTTTATGGAATTTGATCAAAATTACGTATGTATTGGTGGCGCCAGTATTTTTTAATGATTTTTTTTTCTTGTATATCAACCAATGGATATAATTACAGAAAGGCTGAAGTTGACATTTGGTATATAATAAAATATATTAGCTATTTGGAGGCTTAAAGATTCTTAGCCTTGATTGTTCGTGATTAGCAGCTTTCATTACGATTATGGTGCCTTAAAAAATTAAATAAACTATAACAAATAGTGCCATTACTAATTAATATTAAAATGAAGTGTTCTAAAGTGTATTATTTATTTAGACTTATTAATTAATATGATTTTTGATTAAGTGTAAGTTTAATTATATCTTTTTATTGGTAATCTTTTATGCTTTATATAAGGTGCTACTTTATTAGTGCCCGATATTTTAGTCAGTGCTCCTACTCCTGATTCTGATCAAATTTCCCCAAGAAACCCATAGTCAAATCGCAAAAAAAATGTTGGCCTCTTCATACAAACCGATCAGCCGAGCGGCCAAATTAGTATGAAGAGCCCAAAAATTTTTTTTGCGATTTGACTATGGGTTCCTTGGGGAAAGATGATCAGAATCAGGAGTAGAAGCACTGACTAAAATATCGGGCACTAATAAAGTAGCACCTTATATATATTAATTGTGTTGTAAAATATGGCATTTGGATTTTAATTACGACATCTTATTGATTAAGATTGTAAGTCCGTTATTATTTTTGTAAAATGGATTTCAGACTTTTTGATTTCTCTTAATACTTTTCCGTTTTTATACGAGTATTATTCATGAATTTATGACCTCATCAAAATGTACATAACTTCAAAGTAGCCTATTTCAGGTCTAATCGTAGCTAATAAAAAATAACTCCAAGTTATAGTCTTTTATTTCTTCGCAATTATTGAAAACGTACAATCGTATTTTCCTACATTATTACGCATTCTGAATTTGTACAATACTGATATTCCTTTTATATTCGTTGTTCCGTAAAATGAAATAATAGTACATAAATATTTCCCACGCTATTCGTACTGTAGTGTGTAACGTCACCCGCGGGGCTCTTACTTCCTCTATAGACGAAGAAGAGTATGTAAAAACGTTCAGGGGCGCCGACTTCATAAAAATATTGCGGAGTGGGAAGGGGGGGGGGGGGCTAGGACAGAAAAAAATCCCAATATTTTCTAAAAAGCTTTCACCCACGAGAAAACGTTCCCCTTATGCCCGATTTGGCAAATAAATAAAAAATGACAAGTTGCGGTGCGGCGTTTTATTTTTAACCCCCGACGCAAAAACAGGGGTGTTATAAGTTTAACGTGTCTGTGTATCTGTGTATCTGTGTATCTGTCTGTGGTATCGTAGCTCCCAAACGGATGAACCGATTTTCGTTTTGTTTTTTTTGTGTCATAGATAATTTTATCCCGAGTGTTCTTAGCCATGTTTCATGAAAATCTGTTCAGCCGTTTGAAGATCATCAGCTCTTTTCTAGTTGATGAGGGGATCTGACTAACTTCCTTATGTCCGATCGATTCGAAATTTGGTACAGTGTTACTTCAACGATATTTAAAGAACATGGTAAGGCAAGCGTGAGCTGGTCAGCCGTTTGAAGATCATCAGTTCTTTAATAGTTGATGAGGGGATCTGACTACCTTCCATATGTCCTATCGATTCGAAATTTGGTACCGTGTTACTTCAATGATATTGAAAGTATATGGTAAGGTAACCATGACCTGATCAGCCGTTTGAAGATCATCAGCTCTTTAATAGTTGATGAGGGGATCTGACTACCTTCCATATGTCCTATCGATTCGAAATTTGGTACCATGTTACTTCAATGATATTGAAAGTATATGGTAAGGTAACCATGACCTGATCAGCCGTTTGAAGATCATCAGCTCTTTAATAGTTGGTGAGGGGATCTGACTACCTTCCATATGTCCTATCGTTACTAACTCAACTAACTAATCATTATAAATACCTTCCTAATATTTATACCTACTTTAAAAAGGACAAAATAAAAGTAAAATTAAAATTTTAAAAACCCCCCGACACAAAAAATAAACTCTAAAAACTAACAAATAATATTTTAAACCTATTATAATTATTATCGTCACATATATTATGTAAGTTCAAATATTTTTATTTTCCAAGCGTCGTCGCGTCGGGGGACCGCTAAGTGAGAAAAACAGGTGTAGTCGTAGATTGCAACAAAATAATTTACTCCGCTCGTACCTAAATGTAATTCTTAGTAATTAATTAGCTGTTGTTGAAAAAATACTTTATAAACTTTAGCGGTCCCCCGACGCGACGACGCTTGGAAAATAAAAATATTTGAACTTACATAATATATGTGACGATAATAATTATAATAGGTTTAAAATATTATTTGTTAGTTTTTAGAGTTTATTTTTTGTGTCGGGGGGTTTTTAAAATTTTAATTTTACTTTTATCAGTGCCTAAAATGTTTTCACGCATTATCCATTCTGATTTTCATATATAGGGATTAGGGTCCTTATGAAATACCTGAAAAAAAATTTACCACGCGTTCTACTCATAAAACTGAACAACTTTGCCCAAGGAACCTATACTCAATTCGTAAGAAAAATTTTGGAGTCCTCATACTAATTGATCAAATGAACCGACAATTTTGTATGGGATGTCCAAAATTTATTTTGCGAATTGAGTATAGGTTCCTTGGGGAAAATTGTTCAGTTTCATGAGTAGAAGCCACTGTTGAATTTTTTTCACGTATTTCAGAAGGAACCCTATATAACGTCGTCGTTCATTGCAAAAAGTAGTAGTTAACTACGTGTTTTTTGTTTGTTAGCGATCACGATACTCGAGCCAGCAAGCACTTATCCTACGAAATTAGGTACCCGGTATTTGAGGGCATACCTACTTGTAGCGTAGCCGCGCGTGCCTGTCAAGTTTTTAGGTCAGTTTGTTTCGCTCAATAGATAATTGGATATTTAACTTGTAACTTACACCTTTACTTCGTATAAAACTGAATTTTAGTATGCTGTAACAACATGTGGCAGGATTTAAAATTTATACAGGCTGAAATTTAAAGGGGTTAATCAGAATTGAGTATAGAATACAGGAAAAATATTGACAAAATCCGATCTACAATTTTTTTGTATAGTTTCCCATACAGATTCTTGATTCAGTATTCAGATTTAGTATGGGAAACTGAAAAGAAATTATTTTTCCTATTTGGTTAGTTGACTGAACATAGGGAAAAAATACCCACCTGTTCAGTCAACTGAACTAGTAGGGAAAAAAGGTTTTTCCTGTATTGTATACCTGATTCTGAGTCATCATCAGCCGAAAGACGTCCACCGCTGGACAATGGCCTCTCCCAAGGATTTCCACACCGACCGGTCCTGTGCTGCTCGCATCCAGCGACTTCCCGCAACCTTCACCAGGTCGTCGGGCCACCGAGTCGGAGGCCTGCCTACACTGCGTCTGATTCTGAGTAACCCCATGAAATTTAAAACGCATTTTTAATTAAATTTTTAACACGGTATAAGTTGATAGGCCGTACGCTTCCATTGTTTGCGTGGAATATGAATATGTGAATCCGGCTATTTCTTATACCGATGCGTCGGCTACTAATAAGTTGGGAATAAAAGTACTCTAGGTGTGTGTAGGTAGGTGTGTGTGTTCAATCCTTGTTGATGGAGTTACAAACACAAACATTTTGACTTTTTAGGTTTCCCGTACTTTCATAGGCGAAGTCCCCCCACCTCCGTGAAGATTCTGATGGCACCGTATGATAGTACACCTCAAGCAGATTCGTTTTTTTGTGCAGCTTTGACTCTTAGTTAAGTTCCGCAGTCCCCATAATTGGACCTCTTTCCAAAGTCGAGAAAGATGCTATGATTTTTAGACCTACTTGACCCAATAGCTCGAAATCTGTAAGAAATAGAGGAATGGTCCTGTTAAGACATTGATTCTGCTTGAGGTGTACTATCATATGGTGCCATCAGAATCTCTTCACGGAGGTGGGGGGGTCTTCGTCTATGGAAGTACCGGAGGGCTCTTTTTTTTGGGAACTACTTATAAGTTCATTGGGTGTCAATATTAACGAGCCTTCGCTATCCTACAGTCGGTTTGTCAGGATGTAACAAAATAAGGACTCCTACTCATTATACTAACAATATATAACATTTGCTCTATGACTCTGGTGAAATCGCAAAAAAAAAATTGGACTCTAAATAAATTGATCAGCTAATTGGCCAATTTCAGTATGATGATAAGAAGGTCCAGTCTTCTTCTTTTCGTGCCAATAGCAAATTTTTGGTGACCTTTTGGTTGGCTTTAAAAAGGACTTTCCTGAGTGCAATAAACTGGGGAGGTAGGGCACGACAACAAGTGTGAAGCTCCAGTTAACAGGTCCTACACCTGTTTTTTTACACCCTGTCTGTATATTAAACATAAAATACAGCAGTAGATACTCAGCTGAACTTTATCACAAATCACAATACACGGTGAATAAAACTTCTATCATGCCATAAAAGAACGTAAGTGCTACAAACTTGGAGAAAAGTCTGTGGTAAGCGCCCGGTTTGATTTAAACATCAACAGTACAGGTGATGTTAAGTGCAACAACAGGCAACCGCTGCCGTCTATACCTTGCTGATACCTTGTGGATAGCACGGTTAAATTGTGTTGTGTGAGAGAGGGAGAGAGGGTGAAATTGAAATCACGGACTTTTTTACTGTGGCTTCTAGGTATGACACCGAACAACTTTCTCTAAGGATCTTTTCAATCGGAGCAAAAACAATTATTGACTTTCCATACAAAATTGGCTACTCAACTCATCGATTTGTATTAAAAGCCCATTTTTTTTATCCGATTGAATTGGTTCCTTAGAGAAAGTTAAAGTTAAAAGTTCCGCGATTTCGATTTGATCCTGTATACTTGTATACAGTCCCTGATTCAAGGTTTCATGCCGCTTAACAACTGTTACTATGCGACCACGCCACCACCCTGAAAGCTAGGGGCACTTATGTAGCAAATAAGATGGCTCGGGGAAAATGTATGAAAATATTATTACTCTCTTCCTGTTCCGTGATAGATGGTACAACATTTACGTGACTTGTTCTCGAAGCATTAAACATTCATTGCGTCAGACAGTTTTCCTTATCAGATATGCTGACATTCATCAAATGTGAATATTAGTATGTAATCGAAAACGTGTACCAAAACTTAAGTTGCATGTTAGTTATGTTTTCGGTAAATGCGAATATGTATAAATTATATTTAAGACGTGGAATTGACAATATTTCATATGTTTGATTGACCCCCAGAATCCATTTTGGCATTTTACTATCGTACAATAAAATCCTACAGCATATTGTGTAAGTAAATAAACAATAATTAAACTTTTTGATATTAAATTCAGTAATTAAATTAAAGAGAAATCTGCATCGCCTTCCGTCACCTTAATTCAGGGTCAAAATATTTATTGTTAATCTAGACGAGGTACTTCGGCCAAATGTGCTCATATGAAGGCAAAAGCTTTTACTTACCTAACAAATCTAAGATATGTTGATAGGTTTTGTATCAAATATCAATCATACATTAATAACATTACTCCACTACCAATGAAGAGTACATGTTTCGTCCTATTATCGCTTTTCTACGTAATGTTGGCCTAAAATATTTAGATACTTATATCTTAAAGAGTATCCACGTTGAGGGCGAATTCTTTTTTAATTTCCCTTATCTCGTCAGGGGCGCCGGGTTTCAGAAAACCTCGTGGGTGCTGGGTGCCCACAGTGCCGGCCCTACAGAATGTTTAGGTGTTGCGAGATTTAAGCGCCTCCTCAAAATCGATGCATTTTATTTATTTGCTGGTAATTATGCTCTTCTACAAAGGTTACATTTAGACAAAAACGAGCATAGGTATTTTTTTTTACTTTCAAGACACGAATTAAATATTGTCATGGAACTTGAAAAAAACATGAAAAAAATGGAACTTGAGATTGGGATAATGCAGTGCAGCTTTAAGGGTATTTGATACTTAAGATAAGATAAGATAGCGAGCGAAGGGAGCGCGAAAACGAAGACCTCAGAGTAATTACGTTTTTTAGAAGTTTTAAGTTAATTTTACGCCCTTCTTTGCGTAATAATTCCCGACAGTAGTGTTATTTACTAGACAGTAGAACCGATTTTTGTGTTAAACGCTAGCGAAGCGAGCGCAAAAATGTTAAATTATCTCAGATTAGCTTTAAAAATTTTTTGGTCAGATTTCGACCTCGTTTTGTTCAGAAATCACTGATCAGTCTTATGTCTATTCTCGTGAGTGCTCAGCACCCACTGTTTAAGCATCGAGCCCCCGAGCACCCACGTACTCGGCGCCCCTGTATCTCGTATAATGAAATAAAGGGTCGTCCATTAATCACGTGAGGCTCAAAAGGGGGGGAGGGGGTTCAGAAAAAATCACGAAATATGACAAGGGGGGAGGGGGGTGTACTGAGATATCACGTGTATTTATATTTTCGTTGAATGCGCGATTTCTAGAGTAATTTCCAAACGTCGGACTGTTGTTGTTATGTGGTTTTTAACTCTTCCTAAGATTCGAAACGCCTTCAGGCAGTCAGAAACAACCTGCAACCTTAATGTCTGTATGGACATTTTTATCACAGTGCTTAATTTTTCAGAATTAAATTACATTATAGCTGTATTTAAAGATCATATTTTGCACCAAAAAATACACGTGATTTTGGGTAGGGGGTGGGGGGGTAGTCTAAAACCTCACCACGTATCACCAGGGGGGGTCTAAAAAGTTGCTAAAAAACATCACGTGATTAATGGACGGCCCCTAAGCCTTTGTTTGCATTACTGGCTGCTGAAGAAATTCGGAAATTCAATTTTCGCGTGTCTCGTAAAAAGTAGATCTGCATTATCAGCCCTACAGGTCATAAGGGATTGTTTACCGCCGTAATCTTATACTTAAAGTCCTTTAGCGATCCTGCCCGCAATATTGGAATCACGGGAATCTGGATATTTGTATTCGGAGCTCGTGTAGTGACGACGACGCGACATGGTGGGAACATGCGACACTATTGCTTCGCCGCGTTCGAAATTTTACTGCTTTAGGCAATCTTCGATTGAAATAAAATAAATCCGAAGTGGGTTCATGGTATTAAATAAAGTTGACAGTCATAAATTGTGTTGAAAGTCAGGAAAATGGCGAGTTCAGTACAAGCAACTATGGTTCATTCCAATCAAAAAAAACCAAAAGGTAAACAAACATAGTATGCAGATGACATTGACATGTGTCAGTTCCATAGTAAGTTTGTTTACGTTTTGCTTTTTTTTTCATTGGAATGATGTATAGGTACAATAGTATGCAATTTATTTCACACGTATTCCATTGCCACAGACTATACACCGCATTCAAATTTGTTTGTAGAAACAGAACACATTAGCGGCATACAAAGGCTCCGCAGGTGGCTTGGCGATTAATCACGGGAAGCTTGCAATGGTAGACGCTGGCGGTTGGGCCGTTGGGCGGGCGCGCGGCAGTGCTGCGACCGAGTCGCGCCGCACCGCACGATCGCACGTCGCCCGCCGACCGCCCGCCGCCCGCACGCGACCGCACCGCTCCGACGCATGGGGAAACCCCGCTCGACAACCTGAATTACCACCAAGCAACTCGACAGGTAAGCCTAGTATATACTGTACGAGAAAATGAACTTCGCAGGCCAACTTAGCCGCTTTGGAAGGATTTCAATAGGTACAAGTTTTTAAGTTTTCAACCTGTTGCAGTGTAAGTGACAGTTGGATGAATATTTAATGTAGCTGTATCGCGTTAGGTCTTTGTTGAAATAATAATAATAATGTAGCTGGAAGGAAAGACCATAACTTATGTTATATTTTTATTATTATAGTAACATATCCTGCGTATAGTACCTGCTATCCAACCTGAGCTACCAGTTTCCTTTTAGGGATTAGCGGTATTATCAGATAAGCTCAAAGAAAAAATGGCTGGATTATGTAGGCGGTATAGCTCTTAGTACTATTTATAAAATGTTGGTAATAACACTTTTATTCAAGACCAACGTCTTGAATAAAAGTGTTCCAAGTCACTTAGTATTACATTTCTTCTACGATACATATGTCTGTATATTTAACGTTAGATTAGATGTAATTTGGGTAATATTCTCAGCTAAACACATAAGTAGGGTAGGCACACAGTCAAGTTGCAAAGTAACATGCTTTAGTCATACATAACATAAGCAAGCGGTTATTGTGGGATGTCGAGAAGCTTTGGGGACTAATTTGCTTGTTGAAGAAGATGCCGAGCCGAGACACGAAAATTTAACAGATTAATGTACATACGTATTGAATGAGGGTACATATACGTATGTGTAAGGTGTGTGCCAAGGTATGTGTATAAGTATGACAACATATCATTATGAAAAAGAAATTTAATTTGTATGGCTTAAAAAAATATAATAACTAATTTTATACATGCGGAAGGGAACTATTGTTGAGGGTGCGCAGTGCGCAGGCCACAAGCGGCTCGCAAATACACAGATATGAGTTTTTGGCATATAATGATCGCTACTCGCCAAATTCTGCCAAATTTCAATGAAAACGCTGCTTTGTCAAGTTACATTATTTTTAGGTTCCCGGTATAATTCTCGAGGAAATTCTATATTTTTATCGGATTAACGAGGAGAGGAGTATCCAAACCGGCGCTTTGGGAGTGGCTGGTAGGAGCTTAATAAACTTACCCTGGATGCTAAATGGATACAGAACCTGGACATAAAGTAATTATTTTCTTTAAAGCAGGAACTAAGAAAGGCCATACGATAATAATAATCGGATAAAAATGTAGCCTATGTCACTCGCTCCGTCAGCTACTTATACAGAATGTTAAAAAAGTGCGTTTTAGATTTTAAGGGGTTACCTACTCAGAATCAAGTACAGGAAAAATAAAAATAAAATCCGATGTACAAGTTTTTTTTTCAGTTTCCCGTACTAAATCTACTTACATAATGAATCAAGAATTTCTATGGATGTAACTGGAAAAATAAGTTGTAGATCGGATTTTTTATATATTTTTCCTGTAATCTATACTTGATTCTGAGTAACCCCTTGAAATCTCAAACGTACTTTTTTAACACCCTGTATATCTTATTTCTTGCTATATTGGTTGACTTTAAATTAGTTCTTGATACGAAAGGCTATGCATGTGCTCATGATAACTAACAACTTTCCCTAAGGATCTCATAGTCAAATTGCAAAAAAAAATTGGACTTTCCATACAAATCGATCAACTGACCGGCCAAATTAGTATGAATGAAGACTCCAACATTTTTTTGACTATGGGTTACTTAGGGAAAGTTGTTTTTATCATGAGCACATGCATAGCATTTCGTATCAAGAACTAAATTAAAGTCTTCCTATAGGTATATACAGTTGTTTTTATCTGATCGATTATTAGGATTTATTTTTGGGTTTTAGTAGTTTGTTTTTGGACTGGTACTCAGTCACACAGACAGCACAAAATAGACACAGAAGGTCCGCTCAAGACAAACCATTAAAATCGTAAGCATATACATGCTTATAGAAATTAACGGTCGTTCGAGGCAAGGTCACGATCGCACATATCGTGACCTTGCCTACAACGACCGTATACGTCTATAAGCATGTATATGATTTGGATTTTAGTGAGCGTATTGAGCGGACCTTCTGTATCTCTGTCTTTTGTGCAGACAGAGTTATCTATGGTTTGTACAGGTCTTCACGCGTATAGATAAGGTACTGGGACTCGCAAACAAGGCAAAAGCAGCACCAAAATCCGGAGGGAGACACCGCACTCCTCGAGACTATGCACTATTCGAGATGTAGCCCAATCTAATTGTTTTCGTTACTACTGTTCACTTGTTTCCGGAGTATGTTTAAGACTTCCATGTTGGTCAGGGAAGGCCATAGGTTGTATCCGGGGAGAGCAGAGTACTTTTGGATAGTGGAATATGTGAGACAGTGGGGTTTTCTCGTATCTTCTTTGCCAGAGACTCGAGCTTGACATGCGTTATCATTCAGTGGCATCTCTTAAATATTAAAGCTCCGCTAATTTTGACCCTTAGTGCTGTGGATCTTCTTTTCAACCGACTTAAAAATAAGAGGAGGTTCTCAATTCGTTGGAATCTTTTTTTTTTATGTATGTTCACCGATTACTCGAAGACGCCTGAACCGATTTCGAAAATTCTTTTTTTGTTTAAAAGGGTATACTTCACAGGTGGTCCCATATAAATTTTATCGAAATCGATTCAGCGGTTTTTGAGAAAATCAACAAAAACATAGCAAAATTGGAGTTGTTGCGATTGAAGTCGGTTGTTTTTAACGAATTCAGCGTGGTCAATTATTGTTTCAATCGTTCAATTGAACTTGCTACTTCTTTACGGACATCTGAAAACAAAAACCGATAAAAGTACACTGATCTGACGGGATATGTTTCAGAAAGATCGTTTTGATTTTCTGTTGCAAATGTGGAAAATGCAGGATTGAGTTTTTATCGATGGGATTTATGTTCTTTTTTTTATAATTCGAATCTATAGGTACAGTTCAACCTTAGTTCAACATCTACCGTTTACTCTTTTCTGAATTACATATTGAATTGTTTTGTATTTCCATTGAAACAAAGCTTAATTAAAATACTGAAAACACAACACAGCAAGAATATAAAGGTAATAATATAACAGACAATACTTAGACAATATAAATCTCGACTCTCGAGCAGCGGCGGCGTGCGTCTCAGAAATGCTTTTATCTAAATGGCTATTATTTTTATTTGGAAACAGCTCTTAAAATTCTTGTGACCGTTTTACTTAAAAAAAGACGTAACGAAATGTTCTTGTTCATCTTTGCATTGGAATTCAAATACTAGGAAAATTGAAACAGTAAGTCTTAGTAGCTAAAGTTCCGAGTAAAGTTCTAATACAGAGTGATATTTTAATCGTGGTTACGCGCCAAATGGCAGATGCTATACCTACAATAAGGAATATGCATGAATTTTAGATTTCAAAGAATTAGAAAAATATATTGTAGTTTTGTAACAAACAAAATTGTGATAGCTCATAATATTTGCTTTGCTAAGAACAAAAGCTGTATTTATTTTTTATTAATAGGTAAGTATAATGAAATCTGTTTTGTTAGCCACCGCGATTTAGTTCATTGTTTTACCAAAAACCAAACATAAATGGAGTGCATTGTTCATTGTATGCGGGCATCGATGCACATCGGGTGCGCCAGCGATCTTCCCTTGCCGCCCGCCCCGAGCAGCTTCCGCCCGCCCAATTAATCGAACCAAGCCAATATTATATATTCATGCAAATGGTGTCGCAGGAATTAATTGAAATGATTACGCCGCGGAAATGGTAATTTAGATTGGCAGCTGCGATTAACTGCAGAACTGTATAGAGTTTATTTTAAACTTGCTTTCCACCCGTAACTTCGCTTGCTCCCAATTGTTTCCCACAAGAATCAAGGGAACAGAGATAATAGATCACCGGTATTTTTCTTCATGTCATACATACCAAATAACATGTTAACAGTTCCCGAAACTTGAGTGAACAAATTTCGAATGGTAGGAACTTTGTACTAGGTACAAAAGAATACGATTAAAAAGAATGTGTACAGCTTCTACTTAAATAAAAAAAACATAAAAATATATCCTCAACATTGGTTAGTGTAGTGGCGTCACATTTAAAATATCAGTTAGGAAGTTCTTTGAAATTTGTGTTCAGTACGAAAAGCTAAAACAACATAAATTGTTGAGATGACATAGTTACTTTAAAATTAAATTGGCAGGCGGTACATACCCACATACTTTTGCGGGGAGAAATCTTTGGTCCGAATTCCCCGAATTCTTATTTATTTCGATGGTACCTACCACCTATGTAACCTATGTAACAAATATCAAGCAAACACCTAACCAAACCAAAGTTTGACATGTATTAGCGTCAGGGTAATCTGTACAAGACGTTACTCGATGTAACGTCGAACATATGTCCTGAAAGTTTTCCTTAGCGAGCGTTGGTGATGACAAAACTTTCGATTTTTGTCATGTTGAAAACAAGAGCCGCCGAACACAGAAGAATACGCCATCCGCAACTTTTTTCGTGCAAAAACTTAAACGACGTGTTTGAAAACACAAATATTATAACTTTCTTTATAACGTGCTTGTTAAGTTGTAACTATTAATAGGGAACTTTCAGACGACGTATTATGTCACACTGTTCATAAGATTCTCAATAGATGGCTAAGGTCTGGTAATGTATTTTTAAAAGCAGCGTAGAATTTACAGTAGCAAAATAGATTTAATATTGTTGAAAATATATAAAAAGCCACAAAAACATAGATTCTTATTAATTGAATTAACAGAAACGATAAATTTTTAACTTGATCAAGTATGGATGAGTTGGGTGCGTTCTGGCGTTGTGCATAAAAAAATATGAAAAGTATTTTTTGGATAAAAATACAAAATAATATTCAATGATACGTAATATTAGAAAGTTATTTATTATTTATTATGATATTAGTCAGTAATATCAATCAGTTATGGCGACTTTTTCGGAATTTTCTTATTCCAAATGTTGATCAGCGCCATCTAGTTGAGTTTATAGAAAGCCATGGAAAGTTCCCTATTGAAGAAATTATCATATCCGACTGCCTCATCGTATAGTATGGTTTTTCGGGAATACATAGGTACGTAAGTATCTACGACCATTCCATTGTTATTCTCTGTACCCAAAACTGATGAACGTATTTTGGAGTGTTAGATTTTTTTCCGCTGCTGTGCCTCGCAGATTGATATAGTAATTAAAGCAAACAAGGAATGATATTGTAGTTACGTGATTAAATTACCTACTTTTAATTGGCTTTGCTTAAAAAGCGTCTTCGTTAACAAGACTTAGAAGGGCAAATACAAATAAGTTATCTAAGCCTACGTATCGTGTTGGTGTAGAAAATTGGTGTGTACAAGAAACAAAAACGCCTTGCACAGTTATATTTGTTTCTGAAACAAATTAATTAGAAGAGCACTATTCTTTCGACGGAAACAAAAGAGACTGTGTCTGTCAGTTCTTGTTGCATTAAGGGTGGCTATCTACCAGCGCTGTGCGAGGAAGCTGTTGTTTGTTTGCTTGTTTTGTTAACAAATAAAAACTTCATTCAATAATTTATAAAGAAATACACATGTGCAGGTTTCCTCATGATGTTTTTCTTCACCTTTAAATTAATTAGTATGTGTATGTAAATAATGTACGTGAGTTTTTTAAAACTCAGCGCTGCATTGGCCAGAATTTCAATTGGATTTTAGATTGTTTAATTTTTGAGGAGGACCGAGTCACTACCGTGAAGCCACCGACGCTCCCTTCCTCGTCAACTTGTTTTAAAGAGAGTAGATATATACTTGTGCTATATTCCTATTTGTATCTTGCTCGTCACTTTAAAATTTGTATTACCTAGGTACTCGAACTACTCGAAGTCAAAATGAATATGTACAAGAATCCGTATTTTAAAGCAAAGCTTACAGGTTTTACGAGGCGACTCTGTGTAATTTTTTGTGTGGAAAGTTCCCTTTTCATACTGTTCGTACAGCCAGACTTATGAATGGCGGGTGGCTAGGAGCACGAGAGCGCATTGTAGGCTTTCAGCCTCTCCCCACACTACTTTGCGGCTGCTACTCCCACATTTGCGAGAAGACAGCAAAGCTCGGCCGGTAATTGTTCAATTGTTTCCTTGCCATCACTGACCCACTATACATGACATTTGCTCGCCATAAAAGCTCGGCAAATGCTCTTTTCAAGAGACTCGCTCTTTACATTGAAAAAAGAAGAGTTGGAAATTATTTTCGTTAAGAGATTCTGATGTCTTGGATTTATTTCTTACTGCAGAAATAATATTTTTTATTACGAAAGTTTCGACTTTCACAATAAAAACATGACATTCTTGAGGGCCGATTTAAGAAACTCACACTCTCCATTGAAAAAAATATTTCATGGTGCAATATGAAACTATATTTTCTTGAATGAAAGAAATTATTTTTGTCATGTAGAAACACGGTAAAATAGTGCACTGTCTCACATTTAATTTTCTGTATACCTGCGTTGGGGCAGTAAAGTTCTCGAGTGGCGACCGCGCACCGGAAGACGCAGTGTGGGCAGGCCTCCGACTCGGTGGACCGACGACCTGGTGAAGGTTGCGGGAAGCCGCTGGATGCAGGCAGCACAGGACCGGTCGGTGTGGAAATACTTGTCCAACAGTGGACGTCTTTCGGCTGATAGATAGATATCTGCGTATACACGGTGTATTTTTTTTATTTGCTTACAAGCTGATGAATTAAACTCATGAAGTGATGAAAGGAACTTAAGTCAGAGCACAAATATTGTACTATATTAATTTTACTGTTCGGCATTTACGTTTAGTACGGAAAGTATTTTTTGTTCCGAATGTATGGGTATATTTATGCATAAAACAGAAAATCCTAATCTAAGGCCAGATTTGTCGCTCATTGTATTTATTATTTATTTATTACTAGCTCCAAGTAGTTTAAAAAGTAATGTTTATCATCTAGATAGTTTCATCCTAGCCTAGTAGCTAACACAGTAACATATCTCGTAAGGTATGCAGAAGTCAAATAACAATTAGTTTCTTAAATAAAAATCCCGTAATATTTTTTTAAAAGAAAAACGGGATTTTTTCAATTTTGATAAAATGTATTGTATTGTCATGCTCATTATTTTCGCAATAAAAAAGGTTTTAAACTAAATCATGTTCGGTAATTTTTCAAAACAATTAAATGCAAGTCAATATTTTTAGTTTTGTAAAATAGCTACATTGGAAGTTAAACATGAAGTTATTTTTGTAGAGAGATACCCATAGTGGGAAAAGTGCTTGCGATAGAAATATGCCAAGCGAACGTCGCGATCTGCAACAACGTCGTCGCTGCATGGGCACATTAACTTAATAGCGATATGAACATTCGCGTTCCTATCTTTATACTATTCTATTCTGTTCCTATTTTAAATTGTGTTGTTTTTCGTTTAAAATTGTTACACATAAAGTTAGAATGTCTAATTGGATTAATTTTAACGTTAAGCCTTTTACCAGCCTTTAAAAGCTTAACACCCTAGACATCTCACTGAGACGTAGACTTAAGTCTGAAATTACAAAGGTTTGAAGTTATATTTAACCTACTTAGTAGTTATTAAATTTTCTGCGTTCAATAACGTACCTGTCCAAGGTGACCCAAGTAACTAGAAGGGGATGAACCACATCGACGCGACGGCGACGGGTCGCGTGGACGTCTAGCGCTACATTAACAAACAACAAATTTAATAATTCAGAGGGGTTTGTTTACGTGGGACATTTAATTTGCAAGAGATTCGCATGGTACTCGTAATCACAGTGTATGCGTTAGTACTACTGATACATACAGTATGGACACTCCCTGCCCCTCTCGAAAGGCCAACCTCGTCTGCGAGTAGTCGGCGACTAATCGGTAACAATTGCCGACTAATCGGCATTGTCTTTTACATTGAAAATCTACATAAAATTAACATAACCGCTAATAATCTTGTCAAATTATTACATAAGCCCACTTAAAAAATACTGTGCCTTATTTTTTATTGAGGAAATAAAAATAAAAAAACAACGTTTTCCATAATCTTTACTGAAACAGCTGTAAATAAAACTCATTACGACATAAAACTCGAAAATTTTCACATAAAAATAAAGCAAAAGATGTGGAGATTAATGATCGGCACTGTCGAAAGGTTGGCCGCCTAGAGCTAGACTAAAATAACTACGTATGCATTTGACATGATATTGACATATGATTTCTTAAAGGATTACAAAAAAATACTGTCGTGCTTACGATAAGAGCAGTATTTTAAAAACAGTAACTTCATCCATTTCCTCATTTAATAATATAAGAACTGATAATGAAGACAGATAAATGATAACGCAGTATAAAAATACATAAACTGAGCTACACATTTCAAAATTCGTAATTAAAATAATCTAAGGAAACAGTTCGGAAAATGCAAAAATGTGACGAAAACTCGAAAGTGTTTTTCACAGATTTACTGCTCTTATCGTAAGCACGGCAGATTATAGATACATACACATACCAATCATGTTGGTCTTACGTGTACTCCAAATATGTTAGCATAATGAGACACTGGTCTCATTACGTAGGTATGGAAGGTTGGAAGGGAGATGGGAGGGATTTCAAACCCAATTAAGGAGGCTAGCGAACATTATTAAACATTCCTGTTTCTTTTACGTAGTTATTGACGAACGTACTTGTTTATATGAGAAAGACAGGTGCTTCACGTTACTGCCACCGAGCAGAGGGATCCAACAAAGTAAATATTTTTTCTGCGTAAACACTCGAAGATTTTATATAAATTCTCACGCCCTGTCAGATCCAGACTTAGAAAACGCGTACATATTACACCTACTCGTCTACATTCAAAGATGTGTCGAAATCCGTAACCCATTTGGGTGTTGTAATGTGAATCTATTTGTTATGAAAATATTCCAACAGCTACTTATAAATACCTAAGTATTTGTGAATTGTAATACGCTTGTTTTCGATACAGAATTTTATTTTTCAGTACCTCTGTAGGTATAAGTAATTCGGTTAACCCTTGGTTAACCTATTTCCGAGTAGTTACTGTTTGTAAAAAGTAGCGCAACATTGTAACAAAAAAATACTAGTATATACGCAGGGCAGTGAGGTTCACATTAGAGACACTCATGGTACATTCATGGTATGTATCAGGAACTTTAACATGGCACGCCTTATCTCGTCGTTAAAAACCCCTTTGTATTCAATGCCGGGCGCAACACGTTTTTATACCTTACCGGGTCAAAGATGAGCGAAACTACACATTATACAGGATGTAACGTGAACGTATTATATGAAATTACGTTTTTGAGTGTACAAGTCCCGCGTGGTAGGGACTTTGTACTAGGTAGAAAAAAAAAATTGACGATTTAAAAGCATGTGTAAAGCATCTACTTAAATAAAAAACATTTTGAGTTTCAGTTTGAGTTTGAAGACGTGTGCGGTCTGTGGTTATGCTTCGAACATAGCACGGTATGTCAATCAAATCAAAAAACGCCTAAACCAAAATTTAAGGTTTCGTTCCAGAAATTAGTTCTCTAATAACAGGATAGCCCGTTGCAAAACTTTTGAAAGTGAAAAGGACAGATTCTTGTCATTAAATTATTACCTTGGTTCTGGAACGGGTCCTCCGCCATCTTGATGATTCGACAATAATTAGTTACATAATAATTAATAAATATTGTTTCCGGCAACGTCAGTGAACCCTTTTAGTTCGACATACCTAATCTAAAGTTAGTTTAAACAACGGAAGGGATACATTTTGTAAGGATTTGCCTGTTACCCTTTCTATTATAATACGTATATCAGTTACAAACTATTTATTGAACAGCTTTGCCATTATACAGAGCCTATCTATTAGAGCTTTTCACCTACTATGGAAGTGTGAGTCTCGCGAACTGAGATGGTTCCGTATCACCTTGTCTCAGCAACAGAAAAACTTCGTCAATTTTCACGCCTTTCTTTATAGAATAGTATAGTATACTATAGGATATTTCTCATTGTCATAGATAAAAAACACAGTAAAAAAAATGGATCGTTATTACTCATTTATTTATTATTTTCTTTGCTCACGGAACTCTAGAAGCGGACAAACCGATCATCTTACCAAGTTATTTATCCTAATTTTAACCGGCTATTCCCAAGATGAAAGGGGGATTAATGAAAATACCCTCTCGGATTCATTTTATCGATAAAGGAGAGATTATATACTGTTTACATCGTACATTACAAAGCGGGAGAGTAAAACTTTTTATTGCATAAACGATAATAATCGAACCAAACCACTATTTAAAAAACCTTAGAAATGTTTAAAAATAATGTAGAGATAGTATTGTACGTATTGTCGTTTATGGCCAATAAACAAACCCACGCACTCGAATTCCAATATGTTCTTAGTTTACTGGCTCAACGAACAAACACATAACTTACATACATATACATATCCATATCCATATCCATAGGAATACACGAAAAAGATCACCCTCCTTCTGAAGCAGTTACAGAGTCCTAACAATAATATTTTTGTACAATGACAACTCATTTAATTGTATAAAACGAAACTTTTTGATTTCAGCCAAGTCTTAGAACGAAAGTTGTTTAAACTATGCGCAGAAGCTCCAGTTGATGGGTGCTTCACCTATTTTATTATGAACTAGCTTCTACCCGCGACTTCGCCTGCGTGAACTAAACATTTCAGTTTTTAGTCATCCGTTCAGGAACTCTCGAGTTTTCTGGGATAAAAAGTATATGTGTTAGCCGAGTGCTTTACGTCCGTAGTTTCGGCGTGAAAGTGGAACAAACAAACAAACAAACATCCATACTTTCGCATTTATAATATTAGTGAGATGAGATGAGATACACCTGTTAGTCTAAACTGAGGCTTTTATAGCTAGCATTTTTGTTTTATTTTTTGGTTTCTTATTGTTTTATTTTTAGAAAAGACTTGTATCTTTTATTTTTAATGTGGTGTCTAAAATAAATGTTGTCTATGTCAACACACATAGATCTCATGGTTGGATTATTTCAATTTAAGTTTTTAAGATTTTTAGTTTTATTTACTTTATATACTAATTAAATTAAGTACTGTCTTTTTTACCTATTTGTGGAAATCTGTAAAGGCTTTTTTTGCTAAATTATGTCTTCATCAACTATGTGTAACACTATAGAAGCTGTTGATTTCCCAAAGAAAATAAAATAAAATTGAATTAAATTAATTTAGGTATATATCCTTATATGTATACGTATATAATAATAAATCAGAACTACTTACATTGAAAATATTATGTGTAAAACAAACCCTAAAAACATGCGTAGGTTTTCTTTATGTGATAGTTGGCAAACGAGCCGACAGGCCGACAGATCACCTGATGCTATGCGATTGATTACCGCCGCCCATAGACACCCGCACCCGCTACACCAGAGAAGTCACAACTGCGTTGCTGGCCTTAACTACTGTAACGGTGCTGTAGGGGAGGGATATTTACTGCGACTTCTTATTGTAACCCGACCGCAGACTACGGAACACGCAGAATCGAGCTCCAAGTTTCTACGTCGAAGCTCAGTCGGAGCAACTATGGTGTGTGCGGCGGATAGCGGCGAATAATTATGTAGCTAGAGATAGGAATAGCGGTGACTCGGCGGCGGTTAGAGTAGAGATAAAGGAAATACATAATAGAAATACCCTACGAACACATGTCGCGTTTATAGCAGGGCTTATCTCTCTCCGGCGCACTTACTCGCTAACAGTGCGAACGCTAACCGCAGCCACAGTCGCAGCCGCATTTACTTCGGCAGAAGTGAATATTATTTGTAACGTATTCCCAAGTTAAGAGCACTATCGTCTGTTCACCTGACCGTCCTGTTCATACTACGAAAACGAAATGCACCAAACAATATTCAACTTGCCCTACTTTTACCAACATGGAATATTTCGAGTAATTTAAATAAAAGCTTTCGATGTCGCTTGGATATGGAGACAAAAGACTGAATACGTAAATATGCATATGTAGTAACATTACAACAATGCACTGCTGTGTGTTGTGGGAGCCAAGAGCTATATTTGCGATAAATGTTAATTATTTTTCAACACACTTGCTCATAAAGTGGCTCTATGGTCACCGCAATTAGGCACAGAATGACACCCATAATCAAACTGTGACTTTTTCATTGCTATAACTCACTAGTGAGTTATAGATTTTTTAAAAATTTTATTGGTTGAGTTGCTTTGTTCTTAAAAAAGTTTTTATACAAAAAAAAAGATCGTGGTCAATAGAACAAATAAATTAATGTTCCTATTGCTTGCTCATTTTATGCAACTTCTTATTTAAATAGATAATTTTAACTCGTACGTGTTTAATAAATAAAACTTTCACTCAAATATAACTTTTGTTTTCTCTGTAATAAAAGAAAACTTTAAATTCCCCATTTTGTACGTGGCAGAATAGGCGCAAATCCTATGCGCCGAAAATAAAAAAAAAACCTCATCCCTTTAGTCTGTGGCCGTACACCGAGCATTGCATTGTAGAGAGGTGTACTCGTTGAAGTCTTTTATATGACTGAATGTTTTCATTCGATGCACTTCAATAAAGGCCTGCGAAAAATTTCGCTTTTCCCCTTCCGATATAATCATGTTATTTTTTAAACATCAAGATATATTAAATTAAAATACAGCTTTGTTTTTTTTAGCACATCGAGATTAATTTTATTTATGACGTGCATATTTTAGAATTTATGAAAAATTTTCATGAAAAAACAAAAATTAATAAATAAAAACCAAAAATTTTCATTAAGTGTTAAAGTGCATAAGTAAATCAAAAAGACTTATGGTATCTTTTTCTACTCCCTTCAAAACTACTGTTTAATCTTTTTTCTATGCTTTCTACCCGGTGCAACTGTGTTCAACATCCATCAGTAGTCCGTCATCATGTTTGCGTCCTACTTTCTTGGTATCTGCTCTCCAGAACCTTATTATCTTAGTGGAATTTAGCTAGTTCACGAACACAAGTTCAACACATTTTATGTAGCACCTATTGCTTGTCTTCGTTTTTTATTTTGATTTTAAACTACTTTTCATACAATTCTTCGATAGATATAGATATATCGTATTTTCTAGATGTGCGTCTTTTTTAGTTTTTGTTTCCTTATTACATAACTTCCACATATGTAACAGAAGTTATTTGGACAATTAACACATTTAGATAAGCCATTATTATAAGCCTCTTATTTATTACCACACGAAAATCACAAAAATATCGTACCATAGTCGATACACGTAAATCGTAATATGATTTCAATCACGTTAAACAATGACTTATATAAGGTGCTACTTTATTAGTGCCCGATATTTTAGTCAGTGCTTCTACTCCTGATTCTGATCAACTTTCCCCAAGGAACCCATAGTCGAATCGCAAAAAAAATTTTGGACTCTTCATACTAATTTGGCCGCTCAGCTGATCGATTTGTATGACGAGTCCAATTTTTTTTTTGCCATTTGACTATGGGTTCCTTGGGGAAAGTTGATCAGAATCAGAAGTAGACGCATTAACTAAAATATCGGGCACTAATAAAGTAGCATCTTATATATTCAAACTATTAACATGCACTGTTATCAAAGAAATTGGAAGTTAACTCAACTATTTATAGAACCCGTTATTAATACTAAGAGAAATAAAAAAGTAATGAATGCAACTGAAACTGAACAGACGCGTTTCCGTCAACAGGCAAACTGTCTGCAAGTCATCAAGGGTTTGGGCGTACTATTAAACTATAATTAAAAAAATATATTAAAAACGTTAAATATAAAAAAAAAACGCAGGGTCCTGTGTTGAGGTTAGTAGCTTTACCAGGGTTTGAGACACTCACAAACAATCACAATACAATTGAATAGACAGTAAAAAATACCAGTATATACCTACCTAGTAAACAAAAATAATCAAGTAAACTAATACAAAACAAAATAAAAATGAAGCCGTTGGTTATGAAACTCGGGTTACTAACGAATAAAACATCTGCAAAAGAAGAAGAGAAACCTTTTGAACTAGGTGCCTACTTACGAAACGTGAGGTTACGATGAAGTCTGAACTAAAAGAGAAAAAAATTAGTTATGGAATTTCACCATGTTTTTGATTGCAAATATTTGAAGTACTTTTAAGTAGGTATTATATAAGAGGAGAACATGCTTTTAAATGTTAAATGATGTATCTTCATTTGCTGAAACAGAATGGGTACATACTGTAGTATGTAATTGCAAAATCGTCCTGCCCTTATAAAGTTGACTCTACTCATGAACCCAGGACAACTTATTCCCATCTCACCAAAAAATATCAAAAATAATAAGGTTTTTTATCCATATTTAGTTAGCCATAGGTTTTATCTCACTTGATGATAGTGACGATAATGACGAAAGATGGAAGCAGGTTTACCTATTATTACCCGACGAAGTGGTAAACTTCTATATGCCGGTACACGTCGATGCTATTTTATTGCTTTGATGTTTGGATAAATAGATAAAACGTTTATTTATTTATTTGTGTTTGGTGGCAAGACTTACATGTACATCTATCCCATGTACAATGGGGAGTGCTCCGAGGAATTGTTCGGATTGATCCCTGCCGCCTCTTTTCGCCATCGTTCTACGCAACAATATATTCATCCCCATCACATAGACGGTTGGCAGTCCACAACTGTGCGTTTCACTAGAAACTTTCTGTCTCGCACAACCAAACTGTGGAATGAATTGTCGCCTGCGGTATTTCCGGACCGATACGACATTCAAACCTTCAAGAAAAGAGCGTACTCCCATATCAAAGGCCGGCAACGCACTTCTGACTCCTCTGGTGTTGCTGGTGTCTATGGGCGGCGGTAATCGCTTACCATCAGGTGATCCGCCTGCTCGTTTGCCACCTCTGCCATAAAAAAGAAACTTACATAAGACGGTGGCAGCTAGCCAGGCGGGGTCAGATATACCACCAACCGAACTGAGTGCTACAAAGTAAGGACCCTCCCCTTGCGGGAATCGAACCTGCGACCTCCTGCCTGATGTGAAGCGAGCGTACTAGACTAATTTATCACGGCGAACGGAGGCGGTCGAACGGATTTGTACAAAGGCGGTTTTATACAAAGATGGTCAGATTTTCGACCGATGTTTTATATTTTCTTGATAGATAATATATTTATTCAACAAACTACAAAAAAACTGGCCAAGTGCAAGTCAGATTCGCGCACCGAGGGTTCCGTATAAATTCATAATCACATAAGTCTTGAACTCTGTATCAAATTCTCAGGCCAGCAATCCCTTAAAGCTGTAAAAAAAAAACTTCTATGCCAACGCAATCAAGAGATACGGCCATTTATGCTGCATATTTGGACACTCGCATGGGAATCAAAAGAATCAATGTCAATGTCTTATAGCACAAATAAAGGGAAAAGTCCGAAAACCAAAAATTTTTAGTTACATCACAAATTGTTTACTTCTTGCCAAAGGACACGTTTCATTTTAGGCCTGGAGGGTCCAGGCAGACAGTACAGAGTACAAAAAATATATAAAAGTATAGGCTTTCTAGGAAAAATAATGAAAAAAATATTAGAAACATGATTGCGTTGTACAAGCGTAACGTTTTGTCAGCACTTTTTACAGTATAAATGCTAACACCGAGGCTTGCAACGTACGTAACCATGGTGGGTCACGTTCAGAAATTACGGCTTCGTCCACATATTCCTCAGACGCTTTCTCTGACTCTGACTGAACTGCTAGTGTACGATTTTTAAAATCTGCGGATATGCATTGCCTCCGTCACAAGCATAACAGCTGGTCTTCAGAGTTATTTGTCGGATATCTAAATCATTAATTTTGAAGCTGATGTAAATGTAACATAACGTAAAATGGTTAAGTTCGCCATATTTGGTAATTTATGTGTTGCGTTGCGATTATTAAATCTGAGAATCTAGATTGTACCTCGCAACGAAAGGTAAAACAAAAGAAATGTACAATTAGAAAAGACTACGTTTCTAATGATCAGTCTGTGGTGTTTCTTACACCGACCAGGTCCAAGCTCCATAGGCCCGTGAAACGTCTCCTTTCATGATTGTAGGTTAACGGGAAGTACCCTATATGTTTTGATTCCCTTGCAAGTGTTCAAATACGCGGCATAAACGGCTGTTTCTCTTGATTGCGTTGGCATAGAAGTTTGATTTTTACAGCTTTAAGGGATTGTAGGCCTGAGTATTTGATATAAATTTCAACTTGATATGTCTACGCGTTCCTGAGAAATAGGGTCTTGACAGACAGACAGACAGACGACCAGACGGACGGACAACGAAGTGATCCTATAAGGGTTCCTTTTTTCCTTTTGAGGTACGGAACCGTAAAAACACATTAATAAATAGGCAATGTAAAATGAGGGAGGCTGCAGTACAAGTACGAGTAAATAATACAATGATTATGGCACAACAAAACAAAAAAGTTCGAGTTAGAGAGTACCTTGTCATTGTCTCTCTTCTTCTTTTATTTGTATGAGGAGCCTGTTAAGTGCAAGCTAAATTTTACAATTGCGTTTTAATTTTAAAGCGCTCGACTTGAAAACGTTTCTTTTTTTTATGTGGCCTATGTGGCTTATGTATCTGCGCCACAATACAATACTAGTATTATACTTATTTTTCAGCTTGTCTCCTTACCTCCTTAAACTATTTCTTTTCGTTTTACTTACTTGTTTGTGATGCGTTTGGTTCATCCTGATTATTTTTGAGATCAATTTACAACAAGAAAAGGCGCTATCAGCTAGGTCAGCCGTTCACGATCGGCAAATGAAGTGGAATAATCGTCAAAAGAGCTTCACTAATCTTCGCGAAATTGCTTGTAAAGGCATTAGCTTTATAAATAAAATTGGTACGGAACCGCGTGATCAGACCTTGAGATTGGGTCTGAAATGGGCCATGGTGCCCTCCCCATTGGCTACATAGGAGCCATAAGTTAGCGTCCTTGCGATTACAGCTGGGTGCCTTGTCAGATATTTCACGAGTTTCCGTTCACGGATTCGGCATCGCTGAAAATCAGCGCCAGCCACTAGTCCAGACTGCAGTTGTAGAAGAAAAAATATTTAGTTTCATGAATAGTGTCTATAATGACAGCAGAGAGGTTTGCAGAAACAAAATAATCATTATCAATTTTCTTTTCTACTGTGTAATTATGTAATTTATTTATTTACACTTTTTAGTACAAAAAAACAATTAAGTAGTGTATATCATTATGGGATTGTACAGGTAGGCGGTCTTATAGCTATAAGCAATCTCTTCTGTAAGTAATGTACTTTGTTACCTATCTTTGCTTACTTCTCAACAACATAAATATGTATGTAGGTATCGATGTAGCTATGTTTAATGTATGTAATAACGTTGACGAAGAGAGCGAAGGGCTCTTTAACTTTTCTCCAATTTGTAATGAGATTGGAATTGAGACTTGAGAATTGAGACATTGACCGAAATTTTCATATTTGTGATCTTGACAAAGGTGCACTGTGGGTCAGATGCTAAGGACCGCTCTTTGATTATTTACTGTAAATAATCAAAAGGATCGGGATTATGAACAGTTACATTTAACTATAGTTCATTCCAATCAAAAAAAAGCAAAAGGTAAACAAACATAGTATGCAGATGACATTGACATGTGTCAGTTCCATAGTAAGTTTGTTTACGTTTTGCTTTTTTTTTGATTGGAATGAACCATACGTTTTTCGTGCATTCCTTAATACCTACGTAAATATACCTAACAATTTTGTCAAAATGAGGAAGCATGTAGGTCATAGTTATTTACACAAGGTGTTTTTTTAATGGCTACTTCGCTTCCTGAAAAAGCACGAAGTTCTTTCACTTAAAATAAGTTGAAAGCTGTAGTACTCAAGTTTGTGACATAAAGGAATCTAATATCTTTTTAAAGGATAGATATGTTTATTCCTTGTTCAAATATGTGTATTGAAATAGAGGAACATAAATAATTTTCAGTTGTATCGCTTTTCTTTTTCTTACTCAGGCCGAGAACTTTTGGCGCTGCCTACGTAAATGAGACTATAGCCATCAAAGCCATCCTGGTTAAGACCGTGTCTGTAGTCAGTTAACCTGAGCAATGGACGCGACCAGTTAGTTTTTTTAAGCAAGTCCGAAGCTAGTTATTGAACACATGTTATTAAGTCGCGGCGCAAAATAGGGATATTATAAGTTAGCTGCATACGCGTGTGTGCCTGATGTCTTCGGCGTCGTAGTTCTCTTAAACGGGTGGACCGATTTGAATGCGATTTTCCATTTGAAAGCAGGTTTCATCGCGATAATTTTTAGTGGTTTTTCGAGTAAAGTATTTGAATTTACCAGGGGCAAAACATTTATTACTTTAGTTACTTATACAATAATATGTGACGCGCCCAATATGAACTAGGTATCGCAAAGAAATGGGTCAGCAACAAATAAATACAATCTGAAAACTAATATGTATAACCCAGTCACGTGCTTATTGCAAGTTCATTGTTAGCTTCCATTTGTAAAGCTCTTTGTGTCAAACAAAATTAAAAGAGCATGAGTTTGCATTTTACATGCAGGCACAATCGTTTTCATAGAACTTTCAGGAGTTATCTATTGTGGGCAGGTCTTTTGAAATCCTTCGATATGAATGTTTAGAGGTTTGGGGTCTGTTATTGTATACGACTATACGAACACAAAACCCAAGGCCCAGTTTGTTGGAGGTTTGTTAATGGTCCGGCCTTGAGAAGCGTAGCGGGTAAAATAAAACAGGCAAGACGCTTACCGTGCTCTACGCTAGTAGGTAATTGTTAGCGGAGCTTCCGTTACCAATTTAAAGCTCTTTCTTGAAACATTTGCTGAATAATTCTTTTTTATTTCCATAAATTTCAAGGAACCTTTTTTTAAATCGTCAGTATTTAGCTACTTTCTTGGAACATAATGTAATCTACAGATATTCCAAATGCACAAAGTATAAACATGGTTCGATCCCTACCCAGGGCAAACATTTCTGTTTGCGTCGAATAAACTTATTCGCCTTTTTTACAACGCCAACTAAATATTCCAAAGAAAGCTACAAATACAGAGCAACAATTATTTTTACGTGTCCTGCTGATTTACAGTGGCGGCTCTAGCAAAAAATTTAGGTAGTGCGAGATCTAACGATGGCGCCCCCTCCGTAAACAAAATTTGTGTTCGTCCGATGCATTTATTTATTTGCTCGTAATTATGCTCTTGTACAAAGGTTACGAACGAACCGACCACTTTTTTTTTAAGTGTTAAAGTTTTCGGCTTATCGTTTAGTTAGGCCATAAGTTATATCTCGAGCGCAAAGTTTTTTCAATTTATCTTACAAAGCTCTTCAGATTAATTGCATTTATTAACAGTTTTAGGTGTATTTTGTAACTCTGGTACAAAAGCGCGAGCGAGAAAAAAATATTGATAAACAGTCTGGATTTTTATGGAAGGTAATTTGTTTCGATATTTTTAGGAATAATTAATATCCTAGTATAGTATGTACTCCATATTAAACTATAGTAACATATAAAGTTTCATTAAATTAGTTATAGTCATTTTTGAGAGCAATTAACAAAGAACTTCCAAAACCATCAGAGCCATCTTTGAGTAAAAAAACAATGTTTTAACCATTAAAAATTGTGTTAGTATTGTTCAAATAAAAAATAACGCTGCTTTGCATTTGTCCCTCCAATTATCTGATTGCCTAAGAGGTACCTAAGAGGATTGATTTTATTATAAAAAAGGCGCCACTTGTTCGCCAAAATCAGCCGAAAACAACCGCTAACGATTGATCCTGTGATTTGTGTGAAGTGCGTGCGCGAAAATCATGAGACGAGCGGCGGAGGCGACGGGGCGGGTGGTTTTTGCTTACTATATGTACATTACAGTATTTTTCAGAAGTTTTAAGTCAATTTTTGCCCTTACTTGCGTATATCCCCACAGTAATACTATTTACCAGACATTAGAATCGATTTTCGCGCGAATATTTTGAATGACCTCAGATTAGTAGCAGCACTTTGATAAATTTTTGGCTAATTTACTAACTCAGCCACAGATTTTACTACTCACCACCATTTTACGTTTTACAGCTTCAACATATTTCCCTAAAAAAAAAATATAGTTCAAGCTTCAACAAGAAAACATCATATATTCAAATTTACTAGGTACGTGAAATAATATGTCGTATTCTTTTATCATGAAAATAGCGAATGCATCAATCAGAGAGCGCCATTCACGCGGGAACGACTCGTCTTATCATGTGTATTTGTCGTTCTGTTTTTATAATACACTCGTATTGCAATTGTTTTATATATAAATACCTATAGTTCATTCCAATAAAAAAAGCAAAAGATAAACAAACATAGTATGCAGATGACATTGACATGTGTCAGTTACATAGTAAGTTTGTTTACGTTTTGCTTTTTTTTGATTGGAATGAACTATAGCTGAGGTATTACCCGGCTTCGCTCAGGGAGTTGATATGAGATTGTGTAGTAGTTTTCCCCGAACATTCCACAACATTACAGAATGCCCCGGGATGTTCTGGAAAATTTTTATTCCTCCGATGCATTTATTTATTTGCTCGTAATTATGGTCTTGTACAAAGGTTACATTTAGACGAACCGAGCACTTTTTTATATTTAAAAAGTGTTAAGGTTTTCGGCTTATCGTTTAGTAGGTCATATACTTATATTTATCGAGCGCAAAGTTTTTTCAATTTATCTTACAAAGCTCTTCAGATTAATTGCATTTATTAACAGTTTTAGGTGTATTTTGTAACTCTAGTACAAAAGCGTGAGCGAGAAAAAATTATTGAAGGAAGGTATATTGAAGGTTTGTATGGAAGGTAATTTGTTTCGATATTTTCAGGAATAATTAATATCCTAGTATAGGGGGTACTCTGTATTAAACTATAGTAACATATAAAGTTTCATTAAATTAGTTATAGTCATTTTTGAGAACAATTAACAAAGAACTTCCAAAACCATCAGAGCCATTTTTGAGAAAAAAAAACAATGTTTTAATCATTAAAAATTGTGTTAATAATTTTTGCATATAATAAATAACGCTCCTTTGCATTTGTCCCTCCAATTATCTAATTGCCTAAGAGGTACCTAAAAGCATTGATTGCAGCGTTGTTGATAGGAATAACTTCAAGATTTTATCAAAACGTCGTCACAACCGTATAGACGAATTTTTGCTACTTGGGTAATATGGCCTGTCGCCTGTCGTCACACTTGGATGGAACTCTAATAACTAACACAGTCAATACGCCGTTCGAAAAATGAAAAATGAAAATATTTTATTCGAAGTACGTAGCAGTGTACACTTTTCGATCGTCATTCTTTTATCTACCTAATACGAGGTTCCTACCACTCGGAACTCGTATACCCCACCGTTTCGAGAACTGTCTGCGGAGTGAGAAGAAACGGCGGGCCCTAAAGAACCTCCCTCCAACACATTTTAAAAAAAAGTCAATATTCTATTACATCTTAATGCTAGATCAATAAATGAATTATACAATGCAATTCCAAAAACCAATGACAAGAGCAGGCCAGTTCACACGGACAGCACCCGATCACGAGTATAACGAGAGTCAGCCATCGCTCCCCTCAACCATATTTGAGGGAAGGGAACGACCCGGCTCCCGAGTTCGATTATAATAGTTGTGGAAATGAGCAAAATGATTGGGTCTTGTGGTACTGTTGCGATGGATTCGTCAGATTGCAGCACTGACCGAGCTGGCGAGGTGCGTACGGCGGCGCGGCGGGGCGGCGCGGCGGCGCGGCGGTGGCACGCGATGTGAGGAAGTTATTATTAAAAGAACTTTGCAACTTTTCGTCATTATTTCCGATACAAAGGGAATTTCACAAAAGGCGGCCGTCTCTAAAATAAAAGAGAATAACCGAATCAGACCAAAACGAAGGGGTTTTCCATAAGAAGAGACATTTACATAGAAATTGTGATTTTGATAAAATTAAATAGGATAAAGGAATTGGATTTTTTGATCTATTTTATTACCTAATTTGAACATGCCCTATACAGTATAGTTACGTAAATTGTAATAAGCTGATCAGTTACAAAGGTTGCTCTATTAATAATACTTATTTTTAACCGACTTCAAAAAAAAGGAGGAGGTTCTCAATTCGTCGGAATCTTTTTTTTTTTTTTTATGTATGTTCACCGATTACTCGAAGACGCCTGAACCGATTTGGAAAATTCCTTTTTTGTTTAAAAGGGTATACTTCACAGGTGGTCCCATATAAAGGAGATTGCCCGATTTCGTACCATGTTGCGTCTTAACCAGACATTTGTCAAAAATCGTAATTAAATTTATTAAGTACACTTAATTTTTTCTAGACCTATTCGAACTGCAGGAAAGAAATGTATGAAAAAATATTTTAATTTGATATATCCCCTACATTTTGTACACTCTGACAGCCAACGTTCACTCTGACAACAGGATAGCATAATATAAATTGCCTAAGTATGAAAGAGAGGGTACAAAGCGGTTGCTGTCAAGTGCACCCTCGGAACGCGGCCCTGGATTCAAAAAATGTGTTCCGAAACTATATTATGGTTGTATCGAGATTTTTATGCTTCATCCACATATTTCTTCTTCTTAATCTAAGAGATGTCTTCGCATTACACCACCATTTTCCTATACCCGCGCCCTCTTCTTCAACTCCTGGTAAGATTGACAGACGAACGACGACGATGATGATGACGATGACGATGACGACGACGACGACGATGACGACGATGTTTTATAGATTTGATTCTTGATCACATTGGTGCGTCCCAGGGTTGCCAGACGTACAAGAATTTTTGTTTGGACGTAACGTAGGGCCATAGTCACGTTGCGGAGCGGCATTTTTTTAAATCCACATATGGCACACAGTAAGTACGTGCATCGCACACACGCCCCGTTACGTCATGTTACGCCGCTGCACTTTACGATATTTAAAAAATATACCTAGTATAGTATAGTTTCATTGTTTTGTCAAGTTTCAAGCAGTGTTAATCACAAATTACAGTCTGACTACGATCTTTTGGTAGGTGGATGATATTGACAGGACAGCTTTTGTCGCAAATCTGTCATTTTTTTCATACAAATAGTGTATGCCGCCACATCCCCCCTCCTCCCCACCCTCACTTAAAGGAATACAGTGTAGCTGTATGATAGAATAAAATACAAGACACTATAAACTAGAGAACACGAAATAATAATTTAAAAAAATATATTAAAACTAGGTCACAAATCTAAAATATCCTTAAATCTAACCCTGACCTGATCGTGTGACGGTGGGAGGATTTGGTGCAGAGTGAGCTGTTGGTGGGACAGACGTAGGACCTGGACATGTGGTTGCATTGCGAGGCCGGGGGCGTCGCGGGCGCCTGTGCGCTCGGTGAGATCGCGCCTCGCTCGAGGTCTGCAGCGATGTGTGCAGGCTTCCATTCGATCCAATCGACGCTCACCTGTACCTTATTACGTGAAACATCTAAGGTAAAAGTCTTCAGAGAATGACTGAGGACTTTATAGGGGCCGGTGTACAGTGTTCGTCGCGAAGGAAAACGTGAGATGCGTCTGCCAGGTCCTTAAAAGCGAACGACTTCGGGACGCATGTCGGTCATGGCCAGGTGTGCCACGAAGTCCTCACTTACATTTTGTGTGAAAGCGCTAGGTACCAGGAGCTCCCCTGTAAGCGTACAGGAGGTCTGCAGCAGAGCATTTGAGGTCCTCCTTGAGAGCCAATCTGATACCAAGAAGCACAAGAGGTTGGGCTCTGTGGCAGGTTTCTCGGTGGCACATGAGTGCAGCCTTCAGATGGCGGTCGAAGCGCTCCACCATGCCATTCGCTTGCGGGTGGTAGCTGGTAGTTCGTACGCATTTGGTAGCGCCTAGGTCGAGGAATCAGTTGAATAGCGCTGACTCAAACTGGCGACCTTGATCGACGGTGACCGTGATGGGCACGACGAATCGCGCGATCCAGCCGCGTACGAAGGTATCGCCAACATCCTCGGCGGTGATGGATGACGTGAGCCACGCTTCGGGCCATCTCGAGAACCGGTTTATTGCCGGGAGACAATAGGTGTTGCCCTCAGAGTGCAGCAGGAGGCTGACGATTTCGAGGTGGACATGGCTAAATCTCCCAGATGGGAGGGAAAATTCACCGAGCGGTGCGGTCACCTTGCGTCGCTGGCAGTGGAGGCAGTGACAGCCCAGGTTCGACAGTCGCGCGCCACGCCGGAGTGCACGTAACGGTCAGCGACGAAGTGCGCGGAGGCGCGGCCGCCGGGGTCGCTCAGCGCGTGCAGGCGCGCGTGCGCGGCGCGCAGCAGCGCCGCCGGCAGGTTCGGCAGCGGCCGCCCGGTCGACACGTTGCACGCGATGGTAATATTCGTGCCTGGAATTAGCGTCGGTTCCAATTTGAGAGAAGAACCGAAATCGACTCGACGTGGGAAATCGCGTCCGCGACGATGTTGTCTTCGCCTTTGACGTACTCGATCTCCGTAGTAAACTGCGAGATGATCGTCAGTTGATTCAGCTGTGCGGGAGGCAACTTTTAGCGACGTTGTGAGAACGCGTACAGTAGTGGTTTGTGGTCGGTATATATGATGAAGTGTTTCGCCTCCAATATATGCCGAAAATGTACACGGCCAACAACTCCCTGTAGTAGGCGGGCCAGGTGGTTTGGCTGGGCTTAAGTCTTCTACTGAAATATGCCAGCGGTTGCTAGCCCTGCTCTGTCCACTACTGGATACAGACGCCTACGTGTGTGCTTGAGGCGTACGTGTGGAGGCCCAAGCATGCGTTAGGAATTGCATGCACGATTGCGAGGCGTGAGTGATGCTTTTGCGTGAGCGTTCTTCTATATTAAAGCACTTCGTTTTATTCGTCGACTGCACTTTATCATTACAATATACATACAGTGCCGCGTTCGGTTTGTGGTGCTCCTTTATATTACTCGTTAGCATCACTGAACCATACCATAATTAACTAAAACTAGCTAATGATTGCTTAAAACTAAGAATTTCGTGTACGCCTGAGCGTAGATAAAGTACTTAAAAATAACCTCAAAACATAAAATGAAAGTGAAAAAGCTCTGGAGTTACAGTAGCTATGATAGTAATTTTTCGTATAATAATTAAATATGTTATCCCCTATCCAATTCAGAAGGTTTTTTCAAGACGCAATATGGTACGAGCGTTTCATACTTCCGTGGCATTCTCCTTTATCGAAATCGATTCAGCGGTTTTTGAGAAAATTTAACAAAAACATAGCAAAATTGGAGTTGTTGCGATTGAAGTCGGTTGTTTTTAACGTATTCAGCGTGGTCAATTATTATAACATTTCTATAAGTACCTTACCCACTGCAAATAGCTCCTATTTTCAGTGGGTGTAGCGATGGAGTTGTAGAAGTCAATCGACTGTTTTCAAAGTTGAAGAGTTTATTCAACCAGTAACCAGATAAGGTAAGCTGATGAAATGAGTTGATATCTATTGGTAGGCCTACTTATTTTGGATAAAGTAACGAAATAATGAAAGTGAAGACTTGATAGAGTTTTTAACCGACTTCGAAAATAAGGAGTACTCGTAGGTTATTCATTCGTTTTTTTTATTGTGTAAGTATCGTGATATCATCAGCGACTGTGAATCGATTATAATTAATGTATTTTTTATTCTATAGATTACGACTCTGAAATGGTTCTGTATAAATTGTATTAAAATTTATTTTAACTTTTGAGCGAGTAAGGAAGAAAGTAGGTATTGTTATGGCAAAAAAAAACGAACTTGAGATTTTGATGCGGATCGATCCACTTGCATTAATAGAGCCAGATAGAGCCCAAAAACTAGGAAATAAAAAATGTCTGTATCAGACCACTGGCTATATTTAAATGAAATTTGGGTTAGGGCAATATTTTATTAATATCTTCAGCCGCATTTTATTTTTTTAATAACGCAATTTTTTACGGCTGCCACTATAGTAAAAAAAAACACTATCATTTTTTTCTCAAAAATGGCTCTAACGATTTTGATTAAACTTTGTACAAGTAAGTACTTTGTTTTTATACAGCCTACTTCACTAGATAGTTGGTTACTTCGACAAAAAATCTGATTATTGTACTTCCCAAACAAACCGAAATTCTTTGTTATAGCTCTCAAAAATGGCTGCAATAATTTTAATGAAACTTTGTACGTTTCATTGGTTTATATGTCCTACTATACTAGGTAGTTTCTTATTCTGGGCAATATTGGAATAAGGTACTTGTATTGTCAAGTCTACCACCCCTATCACTTAATACAACTAATTATGAATGTTTATTGTTGATTCATATTGACAAATTCAAAATCAAAATGTTTTTTGTTTAAGTAGATGTTTTGCAATACTATTAAATCGTCGTTTTTTTCCTACCTAGTACAAAGTTCCTACCACGCGGAACTTGTACAAACTTAATACAGTAGGACCTCTTTAATCCGAACAACCAAAATTTCCGGTTTTTTGGATTCGTGGAGCGTTCGGATTATAGTATGTAGACATTTTGAAAGGCATTTCTGGCAATAAAACAAAGGAGTTTATTATTGTAAGGAGTTTATTATTGTAACTATTATTGTAACCTAACTATGTAATAATGATACTATGTATAACTTTAATACAACTAAATGATAATTATATAATTCATATTTTATAAAGAATTCCAGTAGATATATTTGACGACTAGTATTTAGCAACATTGAGAACGCTTTATCCCTTAGTTTATGCAAACACGTAACGCGGGGCGGGCGGTCAAATACAATTCGCGTACCACTTCAGATGTATAATTCAGTACTGAAATGCGCGCGTGGTACAGTGACTTATTGAGAAACGGCGCATGCACGGGGTTAAAATTAAAGCCATACTTTAAGATTATGGGAAACTTTCATAGGTGCTGGATTGCAAACTATTACAGAACGGCGGAGGATGTAAAACTAATTATTTCACCCTGCAGCCCGTCGAAACTGTTTCAGGAGCCATATTTCAGAAACACGCTTTATTTATAACTTGATCGAATTCTGCTCGAACTTCACCAATAAAAATAAAGCCAAAATGGTGAAAAAACGATTCCAGGCACTAGCACTAGGTAATCCAATCCCGCATGAATTTTGCGGAACCAGTTATGCGGGATTACACATACGGGATCCGTGGGATTTGCGGGACTAAATAAAAATATCCGAATTCTAAAACAACGTGTGTGAGATGTGTATGTGTCATAGGGTTTGAAACAACTGTAGTGCGAATTTTTTTTTTTAGGGTTTCTGATACTTAATAAAAGCAAGACGGATTTTTAAAATTTTATCTAGCACTGTCAGTGTTCACGTTTTGGCCAGGGTTCGCATGATATACGTATATCAATTGATATAAGTATATCGGATATGTATCATGATATATATATCAATTGATACTTATGCTTGATATATATCAATATTGATATTTATATTTTCCTAGCTTCTAAGAGCTGATTCTTAAGAATTAATGTGCCAAATCCAATGAATTTATTTTACTATCTTCAAATTAGAGTTATCCTACTTTAATTATAAATGTGAAAGTTTGGATGTTTGTAAGTTTGTATATTTGGATGTTTGTTACTCAATCACGCAAAAACGGCTCAACAGATTCGAATAAAATTTGGTACACAGATAGTTTAATACCTGGATTAACACATAGGATACTTTTCATCCCGGAAAGCTCGAGGGTTTCCATGTATCAGGCGGAAATCAAACCTGATTTTGATAATGTCTGTTTGACAGTTGTCATTTTGACAGATGTCATTTTGACCGTTGTCATTTTGACAGCGGTCATTTTGACAGTTGCCATTATGACAGTTGCAATTTTGACTGTTGTCATTTTGACAGTTGACATTTTGAAATTTGTCATTTTGACAGTTGTCATTTTGACAGTTATCTTTTGACGGTTGTCATTTTGACAGTTGTAATTGTGACAGTTATTATTTTGACAGTTGTCATTTTGACAGTTGTAATTTTGACAGTTATCATTTTGACAGATGTCAGTTTAACCGTTGCGATTTTGACAGATGTCAGTTTGACAGACGTGAGTTTGACACATGACAGTTTGATAGATGTCAGTATGACAGATGTAGGTAGGTAAATAGATCAAGCACTCGGCTAACACATAGAATTCCCGGAGGAATGCTCTTCAAAACTCAGAAATTCCACTTCGCCGCTAGATGGCGCCACCTTAACATTATCTTTCGCTCTGGACCCAATTCTGAAGTCCAAGCAGACGAAGTCGCGGGCGGAAGCTAGTTAGAGTATAAAATTTGAATGTTATTTTGATAAACATCTTCAAATTATCAAACATATACATTTTAAATTCAGCTATTTCGAAAAAAAAAATACGTATTAGAGTAAGAAATTGAAATTAGTATGTAATTTTGATAAATATCGAAAATATCGGATATATTATATCAAAAATATCTGATATTTTTATATTTTTATAAATATCGAATATTTACGAACCCTGGTTTTGGCGCCATATGACAAAGCTTCCCGAATAATGTATACGAGTTCCAAGTTCGTATTAAATAAAAAAAATACCTTCGAAACGTATAAAGTGCTTGAATAAATACTTTTGATTTGATTTAATGTACATAACTCCTTAACCTTGCAACTAATTATTAAAAATGTATTATTGTGTTTGTAATCCCGCAATCCCGCGGATCCGCGGGATTGACGAGTTCAATCCCGCAGGCTTGCGGGACTGAGATGTTGATGCGCGATTGGATTCCCTACCAGGCATACATACAAACCGCCCAAATGTCTTCACTTCAAAGTCATCCCCGCGTATAAATCAAATACTGCAACACGGTAATATTTCTTCGATTTTGTATGTATTAAAAAAAATAAGCCGCAAACATCGTGTTTTTTCAAGCTCATTACTTGCTATAAACTTAAAATACTGTTAAAAGTGTTATTCATTTTAATGCCGATTATAGAATTTTCGCATCTATATCGTAGTTGCGATAACTAACAGACAGCACTATTCATCGCTGCTACGTTTATTACAAACGCGTTTTTAACAATTTGTTATGTATAGTATGTTAACATTCGACGTCGACAAATTTTACAAAAAAATATAAACTATTTTACATAAAGAGTGAGAGTATATGAATGAAAATACCCTCACTTAATTGATCAACTAGTAATATCAATCATAAGCTTACATAGACATTAGGTACATTTAATTAATATTCGAAAGTCACTTTCAATGGGCAACCATTTAATTATCTCTTTTGCAGCGTACAAACAAAGAAAGTTATAATACCGGGTATTTGGGAGTTCTGGCTTAAGTCCCGCGGCTATCTGAGCCGAGGCCGTCTACACTAGCTTCAGTTAAGACACCGACAACTCTCTAATATTCTGTTAGTTGTGTTCATTTGAACATTTCCTGAGCTAAATAATCCATGGTTTTACTACCTGATTTACAAACTTATTAGTTACTAGCTTCCGCCCGCGACTTCATCCGCGTGGACTTCAAAATTGTGTCCAGTAAGAAATAAAATGTTAAGATAGCGACATATAGTGACGAAGTGGAAGTTTTGAGTTTTTAAGCATTCCTACGGGAACCATTAAGTTTTCCGGGATAAAAAGTATCCTATGTGTTAGCCGAATGCTTTATCTATCTACCTACCAAATTTCATCAAAATCCATTCAGTAGTTTCGGCGTGAAAGCGGAACAAACAAACAAACAAACAAACTGACAAACAAACAAACATCCATACTTTCGCATTTATAATATTAGTGAAGTGATCATCCGCGTGGACTTCAAAATTGTGTCCAGAAAGAAATAAAATGTTAAGATAGCGACATATAGTGACGAAGTGGAGGTTTTGAGTTTTTAAGCATTCCTACGGGAACCATTAAGTTTTCCGGGATAAAAAGTATTCTATGTGTTAGCCGAATGCTTTATCTATCTACCTACCAAATTTCATCCAAATCCATTCAGTAGTTTCGGCGTGAAAGCGGAACAAACAAACAAACAAACAAACTGACAAACAAACAAACATCCATACTTTCGCATTTATAATATTAGTGAGATGAGATGAGATGAGATGAGATAATATTGTTAATCCCAAAACAATTACATTTAAGTTAAATCTCAAAGGAATCGCATTTTATTCGTGGTCGCACCATAACAACTCTCCGACCGAGGCTGCGATCACGGGCCGGCCGCTATTAACAACTTTCCCCCTAAACAGGGTTTTGTTTTTCACGTAATTTAGCGCAGATTAAGTGGCTCGCTCTGTTAACATTCCATTTAATATAATTTAGGTTCACGGATTATTTACTGTTGTTTGCGGATTTGGGTTGGGTCAGGTTGGATTCCCGACCCAAGATACGGGAGGACACCCGTGCCCCAGCACCGGTGCTTAGATTAGGTTGACTTATGATCAAGGACGTCTGTTTTTTTTCTCTCTCTCTTATCGTGTGGCACAATTAACCGTCCTATCCACAAGGTATAGGCGGCGGTTGCCTGGTGTTGCACTTAGCATCACTCACGGTCACGTGTAGGGCATTTTTAGATTTGCACCTACGGACATGTGCAACGCGACCATCATACACATCTAGAAATCACATGTGCAGGTTTCCTCACAATGTTTTCCTCCACCGTTAATGTATTTGTAATTTATGTTATGTTGTCACAAGATGGTAGTCGTTAAGCGATGACAGAGACCTTTTAGGCGGCTTGTAAACTTCTGACACTGGGATTAGCCACTAGCCCAACAACCTCCACAAATCCGGACTTGGCCCCCGTATTTTAGGTGTGTTGAATGGAGACTAAATTTTACTAATTTTCATTGCTTAAAAGATCTATGGGAAAAAAAGCAGCTTCAAAGAAATTCGCAGCCCAGTTTTAATTTATCGTAAGTGAAATGTCGGTCATACAAAAGACATGATTTTCCTAGGTAATATAGAAAATAATGAAAAACACTGCAGGGGCAAGAATTTCTCCCCGTAACTTGGAAAAGGTTAGGCCATTTCTACACACGTATCATCGGCATCAGCCGCAAGATGTCCAATGCTGGAGAAAGGCCATGGAATGGCAAAGGAATGGGGGACCATGGATTTCCACACCGACCGGTCTCGCGCTGCCCGCATTCAGCGGCTTTCTGCAACTTTCTCCAGGTCATCGGTCCACCGAATGGGAGGCCTGCCTCTGCGTCTTCCGGTGCTGCGCGGTCGCCACTCGAGATCTTTAATCGGCCAGTTTAGCGCTTCTGTGAGCTATTTCGGTTACTTTGGTTCTCCTAAGTATCTCCTCATTTCTGATTCGGCCACGTGAGGAAACACTCTTTGGCCTTGAGCCTTCTTATGAGGCCTATAGTAAGCGACCATATCTCGATTCCATATAATATGTCATCACTGGCAACACACACTAGTCAAAGACCTTAGTCTTGTGTGTTTCACACGCATGCCAAGTTCGGATTGATTAAGGTTGTGTAGCTAGTGGCCCCAAGCCCCAGTGTTAGTCGTTTTCAAGCCTTCTGACGTGGGCTTCAAAGGGTTCTGACGTGGCTCAACGACTGCCATCTAGTGATACAACCAACCCAGCGGCTAAACGTACCTGGCGAAGCACGGAAACAGTTGAGCCACTATAAAAGTTAAACCTATCCAGGTTTTGACCGTGGCAGTAATCAGTTAACTTGCATGATCAACATTCTATTTAATATAACGACACGACTACGCAAGCCGAACTGATCCACGACCGCTTCGTAAATAGGCAAATATACCTTATATGAAATATTTGTTTAAATATTTACCGTGTGCGCGTAGCATGTGCGTAATAATAATGAGGAGAATTTATTGCGTAATAAAAAAATAATACCTTAATGCTTCAGTACCTACATTCACCTCTAATATCAATGTTACTCATAATAAAGTAAAAAACATATAAATCCTGTAATAAATGAGCCATTAAATCCCGGATACGAACGTGAACACCTAATGAAAGTCGCTTTGATAGTCGTGAGCGTTAGGACGTGGTAAATAGCGAGATCAGATTCCAAATGAATAGACTGGGCTGCTGAGCGTCCTGGTAGGCAGTCTCGTTTACCGTCAGCCTCGCCGTTGCCTGAAATAGTGTGAATCATATACATATATTACTTTGTGTGTTCAATCAAATAAACGGACAACGCTGGACACGTTAAAAATGATGGAATCAAAAAACGATTCCATGATGTGCCGGTCTAATGTCGTAAATAAAAAAGTAATTAAAATACATATGGTTTTATATTTTAAATTTTATCTTATTTTTCTCTTATTTTATCAAAATGTCAGCGTCTTTTTTTCTAAATGAAATAAAAAATGAAGTAATGCTGAAATAAACTGAGTTTTCCTGCGGAAATTCGACGAAAATATATAGAGTAAAAGTTATATATCTACTTACTTATAATTCAGCAGTATAATTCAGAAGACAGATAGCCAGACTCCCTTGGGGTACCCTTTATGTAATCAAGATTTAAATTAAAGATAACTCTGTGTAAATGGACGATCTAATTAACTAAGTAAACCCGGTAAGCTAAACTCTTCGTAGTTAAAATCTTAACTAGACGAAGTATATAAAATTAATTAAATTAAAAATTGAAAGTAAGTATACAATGTGAAACTTTTAGACGTGAAATACTCGTACACTACTAGAATTAATTTACTAATGATTTTTAAAACAATTTTAAGAAGAGGAGGAAAGCTATGACTTCATGAATCTAGTTCTTGACTAAAATTTTATATTCAACAGAAAGAGAAAGTATGACTAATGTCTAATACTTTGAGAGTAATCTATAGCAATTATGGAGACAAAGGACATACGGCCAGAATACCAGAGACAAGGGTGTCAAACAAACAAAACAGATGAAAAGCCTATTCATAAAACCATCACTGATCCAAAAATCTCTAGCGCAGAATTCCATTGTACTCGTATTGCTTTGACGGGATTTGACAGGTGAATCCGTGGGCGTCGCGCTCGGAATCCATCTGCACAAATTGATGTCGAAGCAAAAAAATAGTTTTACATTTATTTGATACGTGACGTGCGAGATAGGTATTCAAAATTGAGATGTACAGCGATTTTATCCACAAAAAGTAATAAAAAGACATTTTCAGCCTCCAAGTCCAAGAATAATTGACAACGCTTAACACGTTAAAACAACCGACTTCGATCGTAATAAATTACTATAATTTTGCGGAGTAATGCTGTAACAAACATGCAAAAAAATATACAGTCGAATTGGGAACCTTCTCCTTTTTAGGGTTCCGTAGCCTAATGGCAAAAAACGGAACCCTTATAGATTCGTCATGTCTGTCTGTCTGTCTGTCTGTCTGTCTGTCTGTCTGTCTGTCTGTCTGTCCGGCTGTATGTCACAGCCACTTTTTTCCGAAACTATAAGAACTATACTGTTGAAACTTGGTAAGTAGATGTAGTCTGTGAACCGCATTAAGATTTTCATACAAAAATAGAAAAAAAACAATAAATTTTGGGGGTTCCCCATACTTAGAACTGAAACTCAAAAAAAAATTTTTCATCAAACCCATACGTGTGGGGTATCTATGGATAGGTCTTCAAAAATGATATTGAGGTTTCTAATATCATTTTTTTCTAAACTGAATAGTTTGCGCGAGAGACACTTCCAAAGTGGTAAAATGTGTGTCCCCCCCCTGTAACTTCTAAAATAAGAGAAACTAAAAAAAATATATGATGTAAATTACCATGCAAACATCCACCGAAAATTGGTTTGAACGAGATCTAGTAAGTAGTTTTTTTTTAATACGTCATAAATCGTAAACCGCAATTTACCTTCAACGAACTACAAGAATCCTATAGTTATGTGTCCCGACGATTTTGAAAACGGCTTGAAACCTTGTGACGAAAATCTAGAATTAGGGGTTAAAACTCGCCAGAAATCGATCTATGGTGGAATTATCTTCGAAAAACTCATTTAAGGGAGATATGAGCGAAATTACATAATATGACTACACATATTATGTTTATTTTTAACACCACCATCAAGCGCGAACTGGCCTAAAGGTTCGGTGCTGGCTTTTTTTATGTAGGTTCGGATTTGAATCCCGCGAGACTTTATTGTTTTTTGTCTTTTTATTTGTGTTATTATTATTATTCCTATACTATTAAACGAGTTAGGTGTCCCGAGGATTTCGAAAACGGCATGAAACTTTTTGAAGAAAATTTAGGATTAGGGGTTAAAAATCACCAAAAATGGATTTGGAACATTTCAAATCGGGTGCTGCAGCGTGAATGACGTAGGTACATTTTTTACCTATTTTATCGAAGATAGTATTTTTTAAAAAAATCGACGTGCGCTGATTTATCAAGTTTTATATAAAAGACATCAACGACTGCTACAATGTTTATGTTTCGAATTTACTGCGCATTAAATTTTGTTTTTATTTTTGTCGAAAACGATTCTAACAAAAATAATTCTATCGATCTATGGTTAGTTGTTTCGGATCTACAATGGATCTATGAGGGTCTAAACCTAAACTTATCCTTACAAATAAGGAATTTATTTTGATAGTTGGTTTTTTGTTTTGTAAATATATTTCACTAATGGCGCCGTCTTTTGTCGAGTAGGTGAATTACCAGTGAATTACATTACTTGGGAGGCCTTGGAGCCCTTTGTTGCTAACATTGACCGCGCTACTCGACAACAGATGGCGTGCAGTTCTGAAAGAATGAACAGAGGAATGACAACATGCACTGATATGTTCGAGTATTTTTCTGCCATTTTTGGCGTGGTTCATCTGGATATGTCGTTTTCAGTTTTTTTTACAAACGCTCCGATTGAACGTGCGAAGCTCGGTCACCCAGCTAGTTTTTATATTATGTTACTTGCTGCTACGGAACCCTTTATGGGCGAGTCCGACTCGCACTTGGCCGCTTTTTTGAAGTTCGTTAAAAAATAGGTATAGATACACGTATTATCGGTACGAGTACACACATTAACAAAATGTAATTAAGTATAGGTAATCAGTAATTACAATTAAAAACTTCAAATTTTTGATATAGGAACAGGTTCCTTATGAAATACGTTTAAAATGAAACTACATATTGCTTTTACCTACTCGTAAAACAACCAACTTTATTCAAGAACCTCACTCGTAAGCAACTCGTAAATAAGTAAGCAAAAACAAAATGTTTGGTTTCTGATACTGGCTGTTGATCGGTTGATTTGCTAAAGTGTTAAACACCCTAGTGATGTCAACCGATTAAAATTTTCGGCATCGGTATTTACCTATTCGATTTTGAAAAACCGCATTAATTAGGTATTTTTAGTAAACGAGATAAATTCAGATATAAAGAATAACATTAAAAATATTTCAATTATAACTTTTGACAAATTAAATCGTCCTTTGATGGAATTCCGTAAAAATAAATCTATTGACATGGCAATATTAGAATTTCTTAAGTTAGTATATAAGCGTATAGTTTTTTTTTTTTATGTGATAGGTGGCAAACGAGCAGACGGATCACCTGATGGTAAGCGATTACCGCCGCCCATGGACACCCGCAACACCGGATGAGTCACAAGTGCGTTGCCGACCTTTGAAATGGGATGGGGGATGGGGGAATGGGGAGGGGGAGGGGGGGTTGGGCCTCCGGTACCCTCACTCACTCGGCGAAACACAACAAACGTTGCTTCACGCCGGTTTTCTGTGAGGCCGTGGTATCACTCCGGTCGAGCCGGCCCATTCGTGCCGAAGCATGGCTCTCCCACGTCTAGATAAAAGACAAACTAAGTATAATAGAGCTCTACATGGACATGTCTAAGACCTTCGACCGCGTTAATTATACTCGTAATATACTAGCTTCTTTAGAATTGTATCCAGAGAGAAAGAAAATGTTAAGGCCATCTAGTGACGAAACGATTTAAAAGTATGTGTAAAGCATCTACTTAAATAAAAAATATTTTTGATTTGATTTGATTTGATTTTGAATTGTAATTTTGAGTTTTTAAGCATTCCCTCGGGATCCCTTAAGTTTTCCGGGATAAAAGTATTCTATGGGTTAGTCGAGTGTTTTATCTATCTACCTACCAAATTTCATACAAATCCATTCAGTAGTTTCGGCGTGAACATCTGACAAAACGACAATTATCAAAGTGGCAACTGTCAACCTGACTACTGTCAAAATGTCAACTGTCAAAATGACAACTGTCAAAATGACAACTGTCAAAATGATAACTGTCAAAATGACAACTGTCAAAATAATAACTGTCACAATTACAACTGTCAAAATGACAACTGTCAAAAGATAACTGTCTAAAGATAACTGTCAAAATGACAACTATCAAAATGTCAACTGTCAAAATGACAACTGCCAAAATTGCAACTGTCATAATGGCAACTGTCAAAATGACCGCTGTCAAAATGACAACTGTCAAAATGACATCTATCAAAATGACAAACAGACATTATCAAAATCAGGTTTGATTTCCGCCTGATACATGGAAACCCTCGAGCTTTCCGGGATGAAAAGTTTCCTATGTGTTAATCTAGGTATTAAACTATCTGTGTACCAAATTTTATCCGAATCTGTTGAGCCGTTTTTGCGTGATTGGGTAACAAACATCCAAACATCCAAACATACAAACTTACAAACTTATAAACATCCAAACTTTCACATTTATAATATTAGTAGGATTATTAAACAAACTGGAAGCGTATGGTATAAGAGGGAACATTCTGAAACTGATAGAGTCATACTTAAGCGATAGAACGCAAATAACTAGCATCAGCAGAGTATTTTTGACAACTAAAATGGAGACTGAATACACATCCTCCTCTAGAGTTGTAAATTACGGCGTGCCTCAAGGTAGTGTACTGGGTCCGTTGCTGTTCATCTTATATATTAATGACTTGCCAAATTCAACCAACAACCCTATGATATTATTTGCTGACGACAGTACTGTAGCATATAATGACGAGAATTATATTAATACAAGTCTTTTATCGATTAATAATTGGTTAAAAAATATTAATCTAACCCTTAATATCGAAAAAACTAAATTTATGAATTTTAAACAAAAGGGACATAATGGCATTAAAACTAAAATAATTATAGAAGATAAAGAAATATGTGCAACAGCGGAAAAAAAAATTCTAGGACTACACATTGATGACAAACTCACCTTGAAACTCTGTGAAAAATTAGCTCAGTCTTCATATGCACTCTATAAATTAAGTAAAACTTCAAATCGGAAAGTATTATTACCTGTCTATCATAGCCATGTAGCATCTTCTCTCAGATATGGAATTATATTCTGGGGAAATGCTTGCAATATAACAACTGTATTTAAGGCACAAAAGAGATGCCTCAGAGCGATGTGTGGCCTTAAGCGCACAGATAGTTGTAGACCGTACTTCGGGGAATTAAAATTATTAACATTAACTTCAACGTACATATATGAAATTGCACTTTTTATACGTAAACACCCTAGTTTTTTCACAAATAGTAGACGAATGCGAATAATGGATCAGCTGCGTCTCTATTCGGAAACAGTTTTTTTGCGATGGCTCCAAAAATGTACAACAAATTGCCATTAATACGAAAAACCTCGGACTTTTTTAAATATAATTTATTTAACTACCTAGTCGATAAAACTTTCTACTCGCTCAAAGACTTTTTAAATCCATACACTTAAACATGTTTTGCGTGCTGTCCTTTTGTGTGCATTTACTTTGCGGCCTTTTTTCTTATGAGAGCAGAATAATACCAACGAAATCGGATACACCGTTTACTTGGGGCTGCCAAAAATAATAGTTTAAAACGGTAAAGTAAGGTAAAAAACGGTTTTTCCTTTCGAGCGACTGAGGAGCTGAGTTGAGATTTTGATGGGGATCGATTCTCTTGCACTTATAGAGCCTAAAAAACAGAAAAAATAAAAAATTACTGTGTGTGTGTGTCCGTCCCGGCTTCTAGCGCCAAGACCACTAGACGGATTTGGTTGAAATTTGGGTTAGGGCAATTTTGTTAATATCTCCAGGCGTTTTTTTTTATTTTTTTAATATCGTAATTTTTTAGGGTTGCCAAAAACACTTTTAATTTTTTTACTCAAACATCTAACGATTTTGATGAAACTTTGTACAATACCATATTTCTATACAACCTAGTACATAAGATAGTTAGTTACTCTGGGGAAATCTGGTTCTGATACCTTCCATACAAAAATAAGTTTTTTGTTACTTTTTCTCAAAAATGGCTGTAACGATTTTGATGAAACTTTGTACTGAAAAGGCTCCTTCCAAATAAAAACACTGCACTTGAATACTGTTTTAACTTCTTTTAATTTTCCAAAATCACTGATAAATTGAACAGAGTTTTCAGCTTATGATATAAACTGTACTGAGTATACACGAAGACTGAGCTCGCTAGGCCGAGAAGCAGCCATTTTATAAAACGTCGATCATCATTTATTATTATTCTACCCTCACTTAACTTAATTTAGTTTTAGATGCAATATTCAATAATATGTATTAAAATACGAGTAATTTATGATGTAATGAATATTAAGCATTACGACAATATTATAAGTATATTTATAACACTATAATAATAATTAATGTTACAGTCGGCCATCCTTCTTACAACGAGTCCCCTCGTTGACCACTATGCTTCGATTGGGTTATGGAAAGCCCAATATTACATTACACTTCCAAATAAAATAAATTTTAGAAATTTATAAACATTTCAGCAGATCTATCAACTGTGAAAAATTCATATTAGATTAATATTTAAATTTATATGCTGATGTTAATAATATACAAATTACAATCAATCTAGCAAAACATTATTCTATGTATTATTGAATTGATTTATTTATGTACCTACTACTGCCAATTATAAATGTGACATATTAATACATGAATTACATCGTTTGCATATCAAGTACATTTGAAAATGTATACAGGTTTCAGGTTTAATAAGCGTTACTAGATAATAATTTATATGATATCCTTCTATATAAACAATATTCAATTACATCAGTTGTAAATGTTGATTTTAATAACAAACTCATTTACATTTTTCACAACAAATCAAAGTGGGCTGCAAATTCCTCATTTTTGCTATCCTGCCCTTACTTATATTCCATCTCGTGATTATGTGTTTCACTTGGGCGGCAAATCCTATGCCTTTCCTGCCCCACATAATATTTGCAATAAATCAATTGTATTTCCAGAGCGGCAAAACCTATGCCTATCCTGCTCTTTTAATAATTATGAATTTTAAAAGACTACTTCATCACATTTCACAACAAAATTTTAATTAGTAAAAAAAACAATATTTTATTCAGTATCACTTGAACCATTGGTGGAATATGGTGTTTCGTAGCTTAACCATGGGAAAATTTTGTCTATTGACACAACATTTTCATAACGCCTCCCCTTTTTGGTTAAGGGGGTATCCTCAATTAAGAAACGGTCATTTGGAAGTATTTTTTTAATTCTGTATGGACCCTGACATTTTGATTCCAGTTTTTTTGATTGCCCCGTACCTGTTACTATGGCTCGAATCACCCTAACAAGATCTCCCTCTTTATATTTCGTGCAAGTCTTTCGCTTTTTGTCAAAACGTTTTTTATTTATCTCCTGATTTTTCTGTATAAGATTACCTGCTTGTTCTCGCACTTCATCTAAAGGTTTATTTATAATTCCATTTCCAGCATCTTGAATTACTTCATTTAGAATGCCTTGTGATGGATTAATTACACGTCTTCCAAACAGTAATTCAGTAGGAGTCTTTTTTGTTACGTCGTGGACTGTTGAATTTATCCCCATTTGAACATCCTGTACATATTCATCCCAAGTACTTGGATTTTTGCCGTGTGTCATTGTACTGAGAGCAGATAAAATAGTACGGTTGTACCTCTCCACCTGCCCATTTGCGCGAGGTGTGGCTACCGAATTAAGGATATGTTTTACTCCTACTGAGTGTATAAATTTTTTAAATTTTTGACTGGTGAAGCTAGTACCTCGATCAGTTATTAACCGGGTCGGAGTGCCAAAATAACTGAAGTAGTTTTTAAAGACTTTAATACTTTCTTTGGTTTTGGTACTGCGTACTGGAGTTAAATTTACATATTTGGAAAACGAATCTACGATTACAAGAAGGTAGACATTTCTGTGTTTGCTGCGATTGAATGGCCCTAGATGGTCAGCGTGAACGGTGTGGAAGGGGATTTCCACTTTGGGGATAGGGTGAAGCATACCTTCTTTTGCCCCAGATGGAACTTTGTGATGGGCACACTCAAGACAGGCTGAAACATATTTTTTAATAAATTTTCGCATCCTTGGGAACCAATAATAAGCACGCACCCTTTCTAATGTTTTATCAAATCCGTGATGCCCGACATCATCGTGGTTGGCTCTAAGTACTTGCCAACGAACACCATGTGGTACTAACCAGCGCATAGTATTTTCATCGACAATTCTAAACACTTTACCGTTTTTAATTTTGAATTCCTTTCTAATGTCGGCTATTTTCATAGTTTCGGGATCTTCAAGTACTTCCTTTATTCGCTTAATTTCGGGATCATTTGACTGTACCGTTGATATCCAATCATCGCTATTTACCGTCACGGAGAGGATATCTAAGGTATGTACGTCATCAGGCTGAATACAAATTGGGTTTCTACTCAGGGCATCTACATGGGACATTTTATCACCTGGCCGATATTCGATTTCACAATCGAATTCTAAAAATTGTATCCACCATCTGGATATACGTGGAACAAGATCTCGCTTAGTAAACGTAGAACGCAACGCATTGCAGTCTGTCACGATTGTAAATTTAATACCCAGAAGGTAGACACGAAATTTATTCAAGGAACTGACAACAGCAAGAGTTTCTAGCTCAAACGAATGGAGTTTTTGTTCGTCTGCGGTAGTTTGACGGCTATAATATGCAACTGCTCTCCAAGGGTGACCTGTTTTTTTCTGCAATAATATACCTGCCAAACCATACTTGCTGGCGTCTGTATGCAGCTGAGTTTCCGCGGTATGATCATACAGAGCCAAAACTGGTCGTTGAACAAGGTTTTGCTTTAAATTATTAAACGACTCGTTTTCAGTATCGGTCCATTTCCATGGGACATTCTTTTTAAGTAAATTTGTCAAAGGCCTGGCAATCAATGCGAAATCTTTGACAAACCGCCTAAAAAAACTAGCTAGTCCTATAAACCGTCTAACTTCATGTTGGTTTTTGGGGGGGGTGAAGTCACTAACAGCTTTAATTTTTTGATATCCAGGTTTTATACCCTGTGCACTAATTTCAAACCCTAAAAACTCTATACTTTCTTTGAAAAAATTACACTTCTCTTTTTTTAATGTTAGACCGCTCTCTTTTAACGCCGAAAGAACTTCCTCTAATCTCTCTAATCCTTGACTAACTGAATTTGCTGGAATAAGGATGTCATCCATATAAACAATCACATATTTTAGGTTATTTTTGTTCAATATTTTATGAATGACACGTTGAAAAACAGCTGGAGCATTCGCCAACCCGAAAGGCATACGATTGTATTCGTATTGCCCATCGGGCGTTACAAATGCTGTTTTCTCACGTGATTCCTCGGCAATAGCAATTTGGTGATAGCCAGAGGCTAAATCAAGAGTTGTAAATACACTCTGGCCAGCTAACTGGTCCAGTAGATCTTCTATCCTAGGAAGGGGGTAGTGATCTCTGTTCGTTTTTCGATTCAGAGCGCGATAGTCTACACACAATCGTTTTTCACCTGACTTCTTCTGAACCAAAACGATAGGACTAGCGTAAGGAGAGCTAGATTCGCGAACTATTCCACTTTCCATCATATCACTAACCATGTTTTGTACCTGTTTTCTTTCCGAAAAGGGCAATCTGTAGGGCCTGTAAACGACTGGATCAGAGTCTTTTAAATGAATAACCATTTCGGCTTCATTTGTAAACCCTAAGTCATGCATACTACTGGAAAAACTATTCTTGTATTTGGATAAAATGTTCTCCAATTTTTGACGATCATCACCAGAAAGTTGTTCACCACAGTGTAGGGTTTCTTTTTGTTGCTCGGCTTCGATTAAGTTTACTCGCAATTCTGAGTTTACCTGCCTTCCTCTAGTTATTAATGAATTTTGCCTAATTTTAACTGTATTAGCCCCGAGATTTTGTATTAATACAAAACACTTTTTATCTATAACGTCATATCCTCCTGGTAACAGATAATATTCATTATTTGTATTTCCTCTAACGGACCCTGCTACATAAACTCTTTTACAATTTTCCGCTTCAACAATAGTACTAACTGCTTTTAATTCCCCTTCTTTAATATCATAATCTTTTAAAGCCTTTAAAATTATTCTTGAGTCAAGATTTTCTGTTTTCTTTTCGAAAATTAGTTCTGAAGAAGTTTTTGTGATATACATGTTGGGTCTTTCTGTGTAACTGTGACCGAGCAAAACGGCACTATTTATAAGGTAGTCATCAACAACGAAAATCTCTACATGCTGTTCAATAACACCTTGTACCTCTATCGATACTTCTGCACGACCTTTTGGTAAATATGGTATATTACCCAATCCGCGTAAATAAGGACCATCTACCGTATCCCAATGTAACCCCAGTTTATGAGCATCGGACAATCGAATCAAAGTGGCTTCACTACCTAAATCAACTTGACTTATTATTGGAATATTATTGATCTTAGCTAAAACTTTGTATTTGTCATTTGTATTATCAGCTATAGATATTTCCAAAATTTTGTTATTATATGGAAATTGTATTTGGCTATCGTGTGCAGCGTTATTATCCCGTAATACTTTAAGAACTTTCTTTTCTTTTGGCTCCGAGTTATTGTTGGGTTTCTTTTTACACTCGTTTTCAACATGGCCAAAGAGGTGACAATATGTACATTTAATTATAGGTTTCGGACACTTAAAACTTGGGTGCCCTTTTTGCTTGCAGTTGTAGCAAATAATTTGATCTGATTGCGTACGAGGTTTATCAACGGGTTTATTTGAATTTTCACCTATTTTAGAACGAGCTAAATTGTTAGTATAAGGAAACCGTCTATCTTTTCTGTCAGTATTGTCACGAACCTGCACCTTAATAGTCTTAAAAAATTCAAGTACCTCTTCAGGTTTGGCAAACTTTGCTGCTTGTGCACCTACCCTAACTCCTCTATCATCAACCCCATGTACTAAGCAATCTACAGCTTGACGCCCAAAAATTTTACACCTGTTCAGTAAATTTATTTTAGTAAAGTAATACAATTCTAGTGACTCGCCAAATTTTGCTCGTTTATTAAGCATTTCAGTAAGTAATTCTGCGTAATTTTCTGCTGCTGGAAAAGATTCCTTTAGTAAATCTTTCCATTCCGCCCATGAACGCTTTAGTGAAGGAAGCCCTTGGTACCAAATTTTAGCATGGCCGGTTAACTTGGGTAAGGCGTAATGGATAGTTTGTCTATCTGACCAACCATAGATTTCGCTACATTCGTCCACTTTATTCAACCATACCTCTACGGTTTGTTCTTTATTTACAGGATCAAAATCAGGAATTACATTAGTTAAAGTAGGGAAAGAGTCACGCCCACATGTTTTAATAACTTTTAAGAATTCTTCAAAAAAATGTGATGAAGTGTCATACCTGGGTCCCTTATCCGATGTAGTCTCTGTGTGTGCGATCCGGTCTCGTTTTCTGGAACTCCTTGTCGCCGACTTTTCCTTGTTCGTCCTGTAGTTAGATCTGGATCGTTGCCGCTGCTGACGTCGTTCCTGTTCTAGTCGCCTTTCCGCTGATGCTAATCTTATTTTTTCCAGTTCCAGCTGCTTCTCTCTCTCTCGCAAACTTCGCACATGACTACGGCTACGACTGCGTGAACGTTGTCCTTTACTAGTCTGTTCGTAATTGTCTATTCGACTTTGCCTCTTGGGGTTGCGTTCGGGGGTTCTAAGACCACGCTTTCTTATCCTGGTGTCAATGATTGCACTTCGTGATCGTTCTCGACTGCGACTTGGTTCGGGACTCACGTGACTGCGTGGCGCTTCTACATTCTCTTCTTCGTCAGTATCCATCGGCCTGAAACTTGTGAGTGTATCCCGCTTCTGAAGATGAAAAGGCTCCTTCCAAATAAAAACACTGCACTTGAATACTGTTTTAACTTCTTTTAATTTTCCAAAATCACTGATAAATTGAACAGAGTTTTCAGCTTATGATATAAACTGTACTGAGTATACACGAAGACTGAGCTCGCTAGGCCGAGAAGCAGCCATTTTATAAAACGTCGATCATCATTTATTATTATTCTACCCTCACTTAACTTAATTTAGTTTTAGATGCAATATTCAATAATATGTATTAAAATACGAGTAATTTATGATGTAATGAATATTAAGCATTACGACAATATTATAAGTATATTTATAACACTATAATAATAATTAATGTTACAGTACAATACCATATTTCTATACAACCTAGTACATAAGATACTTTGGGAAAAATCGTATTCTGATACCTTCTATGCAAAAATAAGTTTCTTGTTAATTTTTCTCAAAAATAGCTAAAACGATTTCAATGAAACTTTGTAAATTTTAATAACTTTATACGGCCTACTATATTAAGTAATAAATTATTCCGGGCCATACTGGGATGAACTACCTCCCATACAAAACAACATTTTTTAATTAATTATGAACTCTATCACTTGTTTTATGAATAACTAGCTTCCGCCCGCGACTTCGTCTGCGTGGACTTCAGAATTGGGTCCAGAGAGAAAGATAATGTTAAGGTGGTGCTATCTAGCGACGAAGTGGAATTTCTGAGTTTTGAAGAGCATTCCTCCGGGAATCCTATGTGTTAGTCGAGTGCTTGATCTATCTACCTACCTACATCTGTCATACTGACATCTATCAAATTGTCATGTGTCAAACTCACGTCTGTCAAACTGACATCTGTCAACTGTCAAAATGACAACTGTCAAAATGACAATTGTCAAAATGACAACTGTCAAAATGACAACTGTCAAAATGATAACTGTCAAAATGACAACTGTCAAAATAATAACTGTCATAATTACAACCGTCAAAATAACAACTGACAAAATGTCAACTATCAAAATGACAACTGTCAAAATGATGACTGTCAAAATAATAACTGCCACAATTACAACTGTCAAAATGACAACTGTCAAAAGATAACTGTCTAAAGCTAACTGTCAAAATGACAACTTTCAAAATGTCAACTGTCAAAATGACAACAGTCAAAATTGCAACTGTCATAATGGCAACTGTCAAAATGACCGCAGTCAAAATGACAACTGTCAAAATGACATCTGTCAAAATGACATCTGTCAAAATGACAACTGTCAAACAGACATTATCAAAATCAGGATTGATTTCCGCCTGATACATGGAAACCCTCGAGCTTTCCGGGATGAAAAGTATCCTATGTGTTAATCCAGGTATTAAACTATCTGTGTACCAAATTTTATCCGAATCTGTTGAGCCGTTTTTGCGTGATTGAGTAACAAACATCCAAACATACAAACTTACAAACATCCAAACTTTCACATTTATAATATTAGTAGGGTAATAATATAATATTAATAATAACCGACCGAGACATCATCACGGACAGGTCTATTGATTATAATAGACCTGATATCGTGTTGATGGATCGGGCGCAGTCAAGGGTGTTTTTGGTGGATATCACTATTCCACACGACGAAAACCTCGTGCAAGCTGATGCCGACAAGAGGACGCGGTATCTTAACCTGGCGCACGAGGTTACGGATGTGTGGCAAGTGGAATCCACTGAAATCGTTCCTGTAGTCCTGTCCGTTAATGGTTTGATCCCCGCTGACCTGGATTGTAACCGGCGGTAATAGGTAATAGGCGGCTGGGGCTTCGAGGCAGACCAATAACAGCGGCTATGCAAAAGGCTGTCTTCCTCGACAATGCCCGGATTGTCCGACGCTTTCTCTCCTCGTCGCACTGACCTCCAGCCGACTGTGCTTCTGCTGGAGTAACTCCTGCCACTTCTCCTAGCGCGAAGTGGTCAGAGTAGCCCAAATTTATATTTGAAAATAATAATAATATCCGGGACAAATCACACACGGTTATCTGCCCCCAAACTAGGATTTCCTGTATCTTGGGAACCAGAAACTGATATACATACACATATACATTTAAATACATACATAAATAGATATTATACACCTAGACTCAGAGCAAACAATTCTGCTCATCACAAAAAAGTTTGCCCTGTGTGGGGATAGAACCCACGCATCGATATAAGAGAACAATAGATGTGGTTAATACTCCACGACAGCGTAGTCGCTGATAGTGGTTTGCTTTGCTCCCCTATGTTGAGTAGCGCCACCTTTTCGCGCACTATTCGCAATTTGCCAAGCGACGAGTACACATCTCCGTTTTAAAATTTAAAAAATGTCATACTGTGCTATAAAATGGTGCAAAAACAATAAAAAACGAAAGAACAAAACTTACAGCAACGTTTCCTATCACAGGGTAGCCTTTATTTCTTGTTATTTTATGATAATTTTGTAATTTATAATTTTCGCTTTGTTATTGTAAATAGAGATGTTTTTTTTTATCGAAAAAGTGTTTGTCGATGATAAATTATTCAATCTAAAAAAGTAATTATCTTTACAATGATTTTAAATTGCACCTGCAAATTGAGTTATTTAATTTTATCTCGTGGAATTCTTACCCGTGACTTGAAACCTGTTGCCCTTAAACAAAGGATTTCCGAGTTTTAAAATTTGTATTCTAACAAATCGATCGATTTAGTCATGATTTAGTTCACTTCTACATCACAAATTAATGTCATTAATGTCACAAATAAATTTCATTAGGTTTTACTACTCAACAATAGATGTCGCTCTTTTAATTATTTTTTTCCAATATGAACTCTATTCTAAAGAACGAAAAAAAATCATTCACGCCATCTATCATTTGTTGTAAGATCTAAAAAGAAAATGAAACCGTTAGCCCTCTACCGTTGAATAGTTAAACTAAATGACATCCCGACTGACATTTAGTGACGATTTGTTTATCGATTATGATTATGATATATCGATAGTCATACTTAAAATATTCGAAATGCGAAAGTAACTCTGTCTGTCTGTTACGTTTTTACGCTTAAACCGCTGAACCAATTTGATGAATTTTGGTATAGAGGTAGATGGGACCTTAAAAAGACTACTTTTTGTCACGAAAATAAACTTGATGGGGTGGTAGAATAATTTTAACAGATTATTTTATACCTACATTTCAAAACACCTAAATGGTGGTTAGTAATAGATGAAACTGAATTTCTTCAAGGACATAATATTCAATAATAGATAGTTTGTTCATCCCCATCACATAGATGGTTGGCAGTCCACAACTGTGCGTTTCACTAGAAACTTTCTGCCTCGCACAACCAAACTGTGGAATGAATTGTCACCTGCGGTATTTCCGGACCGATACGACATTCAAACCTTCAAGAAAAGAGCGTACTCCCATATCAAAGGCCGGCAACGCACTTGTGACTCCTCTGGTGTTGCGGGTGTCTATAGGCGGCGGTAATCGCTTACCATCAGGTGATCCGTCTGCTCGTTTGCCACCTCTGCCATAAAAAAACAGAACAAAAATGATTTCATCTAGATAAATAAAATAGCATTTCAAAACAATCTGTAAACATCTTCAATATCATCACATATTTTGATAAAAACAACAAACAATCATTTATTTATAAAACCACAACTATATGAATTTGCTGATATTTTATGTATTTGCAATTTTTGTAATGTAAATTATTATCACACATTTGTTTTCAATAAATTACTCACAATATCAATGGCTTATTGAAAAATAAAAAAAATATAGGGACAACGGTCATCATTCATCATCATCAGTCGAAAGATGTCCGCTGCTGGATAAAGGCCTACCAAGGATTTCCACAACGACCGGTACTGTGTGGCTCGCGTCCAGCGGCTTCCCGCAACGGTCAGGAGGCCCGTGCCCACACTGCATCTTCCCGTGCGGGGTCGCCACTCGATAGGGACAACGATATCAATATCGAATATCTACACGGATTTTTTGTTTTGACAAAATACGTGATGATTATTATGGAGATATAAACAGATTATGTTTGTACATACATTTCAAGATACCTACATGGTGGTTAGTAGCACATGAACCTGAGAATAATTTCATCAAAGACATATTCAATACTAGATTACTTAATTAGATTTTAACTGGATAGATAAAATGGCATTTCAAAACAATCTGTAAACATCTTCGAAATCATCACATATTTTGATAAAAACAACAAATAATCCCTTATTTATAAACCATAACTATATGTTTTTGCTAATATTTAATGTACAATATTAGCCATTTTTGTAACGTAAATTTTTATCACAATTTGATTTTTACAATAAATTACTTACAATATAAATCGCCCCACTGTAAGTCGTGGATCCCACGATTGAACTAAGTACCTTTGTTTCCAACGCGCGTGTCTCCGCTCAGAGTGATGTCCGGGCAGAGATAGGGGGATTGAATTGAGCAGAAAAGAAAATCTCGAGTATACTAAAATTTCGTGGAATATTCTCAATCATTCTGGAATTATTAAATTTTCGAACATATACAGATAGCGTAAGTACATAAGATCCTGTTAACAATATGACCCCTATTACAAACTAAAACATAGACATCTCCACGTCAAAATTCAAAGTAATCATTTTGCAAAATAAGTATTTTTGCGATCTTTGGGGGATATCACACTGCACTGGAGTCCGCTTCGGTGTGCGGTGCTGCGGTTTTTTCCTTTGACAATGTCAAGTAAAAATTCGTAACACCGCACACCGGAGCGGAGTCCGATGCAGTGTGATATCTGCCTAATCCGTCCGTGTTCGATTCCCGAATTGAGTACAAGTTTTTTTAAATCTATGAATACAGTTTTTCTTGTCACTAAAATCGATGACATGATTCCTAAGGACAGTTCTTCGTAGTTTCGGAATTGCCTATACTGACCGATCTAAGGCTGCGGCCTGGACGCAAGCGACGGCGACAGCGACAGCGACGGCGACGGCGACAGCGACACGAGCGACTTGATCATTTCCATACATTTGTATGGAGCTGTTTTGGACGACAGCGACACGCGCGGCGACACACGAGCGACGAGCGACATTTCAAGGACGTCGCGCGTCTAGGGACGTTCTTCTTTTATCGATAAATCAGTATAAACTATCGATAGTTTGAGAAGAAAAAATAGTTTTAGATAATAAAATGATAAAGTTTGATACTAGCTGGAGTGCCCGGCTTCGCTCAGGGAGTTGATATCCCCCCGCACCCTGCGCCTCACCCCCCTCACCCCTCACCTCACCCCCCGACTTACCCTCCCCCGCACCCCGCACCTCGCCCTTCCGCACCCCGCGACTCACCCTCCCTCGCACCCTGCTCCTCCCCCTCCCGTACTCCGAGCCTCCCCTCACCCCTCTCCTCTCCCCCCGCAACCCGCGCCTCACCTCTGCACCACACTCCTCCCCCCGCACCCCGCGCCTCCCCCCGTACCCCGCGCCTTCCCCCGCACCCCTCTCCTCACCGTCCCCCGCACCCCGCTCCTCTCCCCCGCAACCCATGACTCAGCCCCGCACCCCACTACCCCCCCCGCACACCGCTCCTCTCCCCCTGCACACCACGCCTCCCCCCGCACCCCGCGTCTCCCCCTCGCACCCCGCTCCTCACACTGCCCCGCACCCCGCTCCTCTCCCCCGCAACCCGCGCCTCACCCCCCGCAGGCCGCTTATCATCCCCGCCACACCCCGCAACTTCCCCCCGCAGATCAGTCCTCACCCCCCGCACCCCCGTTCCCGGACTGCTGTAGAGTGCTCTCAAATACTCTCAAATGTTCTGGACTGTTCTATTCTAGAAAATTCTTAAGGGTGAAATTTCAACCCTTATGTCTTCAAAAGTACGCCCTTTAGGCAAAAACGGAAACCTTCTTCATGGATGGGGGACAAGGGCTACCGCACCATATAACTCCCTTGATCGTATCTGAATTCGTTTCAGAGTTTTATAGGCACAAACATTTGTACACTTTTATAATATTGATTATGTAGAATATAATCTGTCATCCTTTTGTAATATAAACTTTCGGATTTCGACTTTGATCTTCATAATTCTTCAGTAGTTGCCGAAATCGCCTTTTTGTTTTGTCTAAATCTACGTCTTCTTTAGCAAGTTAGTAGTAATATTAAAAAAAACAGAAATATTTGCCCTGGGTGGGGATCGAACCCACGACTCTCGGATCAATAGTCAGGAGCGCAAACCTCTGAGTCAGTATTAAGTGTTATTATATTAGTAAGAATAATTATGAAAATATCGAAATATCGACATCGCGACAGACAGACATCGACAGAGTCACGTCACTACATCGCCGCAAACCCAGTGACCTTGTCGCTTGCGTCGTGAACAGTTGTCGCTGTCGCTGTCGCTGTCGCCGTCGCTGTCGCTGTCGCTGTCGCTGTCGCTGTCGCCGTCGCTTGCGTCCAGGCCGCAGCCTAAATGGCCCATGTATAATATAATGTCATCAGTAAACAATTTGTGATCCCCATTACATATAATGAACCAAATATTGTATATCGATACACAAAACTTTTTAAATCTATAATCGAGCTCCCCACACTAATTTCTTGATGTTTTTGGGTGAAATTTTTGCGATGCTACTCATCGCTAGATGTCGCTAATAGATAACATTAAATACATCAACCTTGTGGTTATCACACAAAGTTGATATTTGTTTAAATAGACGTCTTCCCCTTCACCCCGCATCAGCCCCCGCAAGACGAAAACGCTGGTTCAGGAACAAAAAAAGCGGCTAACCTTATCTAATTGTTCTCTTATATCGATGAACCCACGTCTCTCGGATCAGAGGTCAGGATCGCTAACCACTTAGCCACCGAGTCAGTCAATGGGGAATGTTTATTGCAAATTCATGTTAAGCGATGAAAATCCTGTGTATGCCAGATGTTATACAAGGAATTCGCGAGAAAGTGTGTACAGTGTGGCTGTACAATTTATTTAAGGTTTTATTATAAATGGTTGACATCACTAATACACCCCATTCTCTCTCACCCCATTTATGTGTAAACAATACTCGACAATCAATTTTAGCAAAATTATAACAAAAATAGCAAGCAAATACTGTTTTTTAGAAAAGACAGCACTAGTCGTGCAAACATAAAAGTTTTACATTACTTTGCTCCTCGGACTACCTATCTACTTAATGTTTGACACATTTCCTCAAGTGTAGGTCTTGTCCTCTTCAAACAGACCCTCCATCTGTTAGCGAATTGGAGTGGAAGTTTTACCAATACTTATATGAGTGCCCAGTGACCTACCCTAAACTGCCTCTCGAAATCAAGTTACTGAAGGAGAAAATAGATGGTTTGGGTCGCATTGGGCATAAGTACACATGTATACCTTATGTACTATACAATGTATTTTTGTATATATAAAGTAAGTATTTTTTTTTGTTAAATAAAACCCGTATTTTCTCACTAATATTATAAATATATCAATAAATCGTGGAAAGCATACTCGTACTTGAGTATCTGTCTGAGCAGCAATTACCTATCGTCATTATTTCTTGTCAGTTCGTTTATAAAATCCTTACAACCTCTATTAACCTGGCCACCTTGGAGTCCCAACTGACGGACTTGCTTTCAGGTCAAGGAACTTAAAAAACAACATATTGCTGCTATAGAACTTTATTACATACATAATGTTTGTTGTTAAATCATAAAAAAAAGCTGCCAAGTGCGAGTCGGACTCGCCCATGAAGGGTTCCGTAGCAGCAAGTAACATAATATAAAAGTTTTTGTAGTTCGTTGTAACTTGAATGAAAGGTAAATTGCGGTTTACGATTTATGACGTATTAAAAAAAAACTACTTACTAGATATCGTTCAAACCAATTTTCGGTGGAAGTTTGCATGGTAATGTACATCATATATTTTTTTTAGTTTTATCATTCTCTTATTTTAGAAGTTACGGGGGGGGGGGACACACATTTTACAACTTTGGAAGTGTCTCTCGCGCAAACTATTCAGTTTAGAAGAAAATGATATTAGAAACCTCAATATCATTTTTGAAGACCTATCCATAGATACCCCACACGTATGGGTTTGATGAAAAAAAATTTTTTGAGTTTCAGTTCTAAGTATGGGGAGCCCCCAAAATTTATTGTTTTTTTTCTATTTTTGTGTGAAAATCTTAATGCGGTTCACAAAATACATCTACTTACCAAGTTTCAACAGTATAGTTCTTATAGTTTCGGAAAAAAAGTGGCTGTGACATACGGACAGACAGACAGACATGACGAATCCATAAGGGTTCCGTTTTTTGCCATTTGGCTACGGAACCCTAATAAGTAAACGAAAATAAGAAACATTTCTATTGTTATGATTATGATTTTTTTTAACACTTTTCCTTTTGAATTATTTTTCAGATTCATAAGCAGGCGGATCCTTAGTTTATTTAAAATATCGTCATTGATTGCCAGTGCATTCCACTGCTGACTCGTTAATCAAACAAACGTGCTGTATGGCTGTAAAAAGCAACAAATTCGCTATTATACGCTTTCTTCATGAATAAGGTATTCAGCTATCTAGTGAGTACAAGAAGGCTAGTATTATCGTGGCGATTAGAAGCTTAGTGCTAGTTATAGTAAGCTATGCGAGTTCCCACACGCGAGCCGTTTTCTTCGGCTGCTGCGTTCTAATTGCCAACGAAAAGACCTACCTATTCATATTATGCATCATAAAGTATCCGCATACCTAGTATAGAGCAGTTTTTTCTGATTATATTTTCGCATAGATTAAAACGTACTATTATGGATAATTGTATATTTTCATAAAACAGCAAAATCCTTTTAACAATAAGAGGTTAAAATAGTAGTTAAAATCATTATCCATAAAGGCGTTTTAACGAGGAAGCGACTAAAATCTATCCTAGGTTCAGCTGGTACTCAAGACAAATGTTACGACAACGCAAAAACAGGTGAAAATAATCAAACGGACATACCTATACTTCATTCCAATCAAAAAAAAGCAAAAGGTAAACAAACGTAGTATGCAGATGGCATTGACATGTGTCAGTTCCATAGTAAGTTTGTTTACGTTTTGCTTTTTTTTGATTGGAATAAACCATACATCAAGGTCAGTCGCGTATTATCTATGACATAAGAATTTTGATTATGTTCTGCCCTTCTCCTACATTGTGCTAGGCTCGTTGCATGTGCTGTGCATTAAAAAAAAAACTATAAATTACATTGGTGAAGTGTTTCCTTTGAGAGGGTCGCGAACACGTATAAACAAATATAGTAACTAAGTCAGTTATATCAATACAAAAATATTTTATTCAATAAGATGTGTATTTAGGCCCTGAAGGATCTATTCAGTAACTTTCGAAACAAATTGAATTTTCCTCTGGCAAATAACAAATAAAGTGCTCAATTAATTTAACTCGAAATGGTGCTTTGTTAAATTTTACGTTTTCGCAGTTAAAAGTTCGCTTTTATAGCTCACAATAAAACTGCCAAAAACACTTTGTCATTTGGTAAGTAAAATTTATTCAAACAGAAGATATAATTAACGTAAATTCAGTTTTAATCAGTTTATAAAAAATATTCAAAGCGATCTCTTTATTCGCTTGAATCGAGTTAGGTTGTATAGGCCGCGATTTTCCTTTGAAGTGGCTATTAAATTTTTAGAGTTCCTTAGTCCAAAATGATACTATCAGTCCAAACTAAAATACGAGTCCACCAATCGTCATAATATCATAACTTTCGTATAAAAAATGACTTTTACCCAATAATCTGCCAAACTTTTTAAAATGCTTTTTGTTCGTAAAATTTCATTATTTCATAGGTTTTTACATACTACTTACGTCCATTCTTTGAACAAAGAAGTGTGCCAATGAACTTACAAGTAAAATCAATCAAACAAATAAAATAGAACTCGTACGAATAGAAAAGTAAAAATAAAAAGAAGTATAAACTGGGCGGTTTTATCGCTGAAAGCGATTTCTTCCAGACAACCGGAAAGTTATTTAATTGTATTTGCCAAATTTAGTTGCAGCTTTCAATGTAATCATCTAAAAAGTAGTTGGTTTGTAAGGGATTTTTAACGCAATTGGTAAAGCAATTGTTAAAGTTTATGCATAGAACTTGCTTAAAAATAAATCTTCATCATACTTATATCAACCAAAAATCCACTGCTGAACAATGGCCTCCCCCTAAGGATTCCCACGATGACCGGACTTGGGTGCCTGCATCCAGTGGTTGCCCGCCACCTTTCACCAGGTCTTCGGTCTACTGAGTGGGAGGCCTGCCTACGCAACGTCTTCCGATGATAAATTCACGTCCGTGTTTGAGTCACAGAAATCTATACGTGTACTCAGTTTCAACTTAATCGGTCCAGTAGATTCGGAGAAAATTGGCTGTGCCAGACAGACAGACACACGAGTTGTCCTATAAAGGTTCGTTTTTTAGGGTTTCGTACCCAAAGGCCAACGGGACCCTATTACTAAGCCTCCGCTGTCCGTCCGTTTGTCTGTCAGTGGGCTGTATCTCATGAACAGGTAGAAAGTTGAAATTTTCACAGTGTATATTTCTGTTGCCGCTATAACAAAAAATAATAAAAATAAATTGAAAATTAAAGGGGGCTAACGCGTTTTTTGGTCATTTTTTGCTCAAATGGTACGGAACCCTTCATGAGCGAGTCCGACTCGTACTTGGCCGGCTTTTTTCTTTTGAGTTATGGAACCCTAAAAATTATAAACATGAGACATATCGTGTAACGTATAAAGTATGGACTGTGCCGGTTTTCAGTGGTCATTTGATCCGTAATTAAACCGCTCTGTGCAAATCCCTTGGTCCGTGCCGTGTTATAAAATGAAAGTCAATCCTGCCCGTTCCATGAGCTTGCAATTTTAATGTAATTACAACTCCATTTAGCCGTGAACATTTTTAGCAACAAAAAAGCAATATGTAAGCGGCTTGTCGTGGGGTACATGGGATAAAATCTACTTGGAAGCGTAGCTCGTAGCGTGATGGCTGCAGCGATTTTTTGTTTTTTAAAAAACTGTTTTAAATTTTAAACAGAATTTTGAACAGTATCGTATTTAAAGTTGTATTTTAATAGAGGGCGTGGCCCACTGCTGAGGCGCGGGTTAGGCAATATTCCACACACGGGGGCCAAGTCCGGATTGGTGAAGGTTGTGAGACTAGCGGCCATCTAAAAAAAAAAACTTAAAATTTATTTCAGAAGGAGAGGTTTCACCATATTTACGTATGTATTATTTAGGTACTAAGGTCGCATCTCACTAATATGTATTATAAATGCGAAATTATGGACTTTTGTTTGTTTGTTTATTTATTTGTTTGTTTGATCCACTTTCACGCCATAACTACTAAACGGACTTGGATGAAATTTGGTAGGTAGATAGATAAAGCACTCGGCTAACAGATAGGATACTTTTATGCTGGAAAACTCGAGGGTTCCCGGAATACCACCGTTCCAACGGTCAAAACTGAAATTTTTACTTTGTCCCTAGAGGGCGCTGCCTTAACATTTTATTTCTATATGGGCCCAATTTTGAAGTCCACGCAGACAAAGTCGCGGGGAAGATAGTAATATATAAAATAGATTGTGTGCGACTGAGCATCTCCAGTGTTAGAAGTTTTCGAGCCACCTAAAAGGCCTCGGACATGGCTTAACGACTGCCATCTAGTGATAGCACCCGGCACCAACGGCTTAACATGCCTTACAAATTATGGAAACGGTCGCGATAAAATGCCACTAACAATCAAAGTCATCCAGGTTATAACCATAACTGTAGTCAGTTAAACTGCGTGAACGGCGCGACCACGCAAGCCGCAGTGCTACGACCGCTTCAATAGATGGAATAAGCCGATAAAAGCTCCCCGGATTAGATCAAAGTATGATGTAACAAAGACACTATATACTTAGTTAATTCCCTATCAGATGTAAGGTAATTGGAGAAGGTTAGACCTTGGTATACACGCACGCCCACGCAATGCATAACTTAGCCCTATTTTCCTTTATTACAATATTATTTTGTTTCACTTTTATAATTCTCGATTTTTAATAAGTACAACATTTACTAAGTTAAGTAATACATCGTATGAAATACAGGATAATATTAAGTTTTTTTTAACACAGGCCTTCGAATCATACAGGATGTAACAAAACGATGTGGTAATACTTCAAGGTGGCCTTCCATCTAACTGAACAACTTTTGTTCTACAACTATGTTGAAATCCCAAAAAAAAATTTGAACTTTTCATACAAACTTGGCTCGCCAGCTGATCGATTTGTATGAAAAGTCCAATTTTGTTTTCGTATTCAACAAAATTGTAGAATAAAAGTTGTTCAGTTTGATGATTAGAAACTCCACTTTGAAGTAATACCACACCTTTTGTTACATCCTGTAACAACACACATCCACACTTTAAATCAGGTTAAATATAGACAATATGGCAGAGAAATAAATGCATGTATAAATATGTAATATGTATGTACACAAGCGTAGGGTTAAGACTTAAAATACATATACCTGCTGTTAATTAAAATAATAGAACAGATCACTGAGACTGGAAATAAGAAATTGTCCATGAGTCGTAGCGCTACGACGCGTAGCGCCAGCCACTCGTGCGAAAGATATCAACGCGCGCGCGCCGCATTCCGTAGCGAGAGCGACCCGTGCGACAACGTCAAACGACTGAAAGTAGACATCCGAGGGTCGCGGCCGATGCGACTGATGCGCGCGACCGGCGCACCGGACATTATAGAAAATTAGTCTCCGCTTCGCAGGCTCTCTACAATAGCTGATCCTATGGAACTATGAGTTGTTATCGGTAATATGTATATAAATATAATGCTTTATAGATTGTGTAATACTATGGGCCTCATAACAAAGCTCAAGGTCACCCTAAGCGTGACGGCGCGTGCTATGTTCTGCTCGAATCAGAAATGAGGATGTGTACATACGTAGGAGAACTAAAGTAACGACATTGTCATATAATTGATAAACTGAAGTGACATAGGCGTGGCGCATAGCTCGTAGGACAGGTTGTCGTTGTCATAGGAACGAACATTCTCTTAGGACAAGGTGGACCGATGACCTAGTGAAGGTGGTGGGATGCAAACTGGATGCGAGCAGCGCATGGCCGGTCTTACTGGACATACTTGGGGAATGTCTTTGTTCAGCAATGCATCTTTCCGTTGCTATGACGTCCTTTTCCTACCAACTGAAGCGTGCATAGTGTGACTGGTGGGAAAAAAGCTGTTTCCCTATTATTAACTAATAATCATTTTTTCCTTGATCAACTACACAAACTTCTCCCATAAGGGAACCAAGCTGTTACTGGTTCTTTCTCTTATTTTCTCCTTTTTGAATCATTGATCCAGATCCAGATATCTCTAGAATTTATGCTGAAAATTGAGTACATCGAGAACCAATGTATTGTTAAATAGTATGTAATGTAATATATAATTTTTTTTTTACCAAAACTACACACACATAGCTCGAAAACAAATAACTAAACTCATTGAACCGTTGCGTATGAAACTATATTTATAAATGTTTGTGTCGTAATTAGGATTCGTATAAATCTCTTTCAGCAGAGCTTTCATTATTGCTGTAACCTATGATTAATTAATATTAATCATAATTTAAACCTACATGAGTTTAATAAAGTGATTTCCTTATTTAATTATTAATAATTTGAAATGTAACCCAAATTTGAAACGAAATTCAATAGCTACCTACTCTGAAACCATTGTGGAATAGGTATTTAGTTGAATAAATTATGTTCAGTCATATTAACTTACATTGTAATAGACACCCTGGTCCCAAAACTAATGCGACAAATTTTGCCCGGTGATAGTTTTGATCAAGACCTATCAAAATAATGAAACATATGTTCAGCAAAAGTTTATGGTTTTCGAGTTAAGCCAGATTTAAAAAAAATTGAAAATTACTATCTTGCGGTGGGTCTTTTGAGTTTTTGTTATAAAAAACACTGAATTTGTATATTCTTTTGCACTCAAATATTATTGATTAGTGTCTCTACCCGAATCTACTATTTATTCTGCAAAAAAATTAAAGATGCCATCAGAAATACATCATCAATTCAAGAAAAATCTTTAAACATATCCGATAATGAAACTTTAAACATCGGCGACGTAAAAAAAGTATTGAATGATTTTGTCTCATATGGTATAAAAATCCTTGTTTCATGCCCATTTTGGAAATGTATAATACTTGGATATTTTCCTTGCAAACATTGAGTTAAATGCTATTTTTGACCAAGGTGCTGATTTTTTTAGCGACTATAGTAATACAAACTTTGTGAGCGTTTCAATCAAGCGTCTACCTCTTGCTATTATTAAAATCTAGCCAAAACCACCCAAAAAACACGTTTCTAGTAGGGGAGCTCCCTTTAATTTTGAATTTATTTTTATCATTTTTTGTTATAGCGGCAACAGAAATACACTCTGTAAAATTTCAATCGTCTACCTATTACGGTTCATTAGATACAGCCCGCTGACAGACAGACAGACGGGCGGACGGACGGACGGACAGCGGAGCGTTAGTAGAATAATAGGGTCCCGTTGGCCTTTAAACTTTGACCCCTAAAAAAGAAACATTTTGCCGCCACTTTTCCGTCTTTCTTTCAAAACAACGTCTTCGTCTTGTCTACTTCAGCCAGGCAGTCTGCCAAACAGTAGCTTGGGTGTATTCAAAATCTAATAGTATGGTTGTTTCCGATTAGGGTACTGACTGTTGTGGCACAGTGTCACCGCTGCTCTGTCACTCTTGCGATTTAAATGAAATGCTCACAGAGTTTGTATTGCTATAGTCGCTAAAACATATAGTAAAATAAAATTATATTTTAAAATTAAACGGGTCCCCATACAAGAGACGTGTTTTTTGGAGTTTCTTGTACGATGGTATGGAACCCTTCATGCGCGAGTCCGACTCGCACTTGGCCTGTTTTTATTTTTTTTATCTCAGGTAGAAAGTTACCGTGACTTTGTAGAACACACATGATCTCCTTTCTATTTTCAATCAATCTAATTAATTTTATTTGAGTAAAACCTCGAATAAAAGATTTTTTTTAAATCTGCACCTTGAGGTCAAAAATAGCAATTAAATCAATGTTTGCAAGGAAAATTACAATATAATATAGCTGCAAACCCACTGACTGACTGACATAATTGTTCTCCCAGAAGAAGCCACGGGGGGTAAAAATGATATATGGGGGGTATAGAGGGTGAGTGCTGGTGAGTACGGGAAAACTTCGAGATCTTGGAAACCTGCTTCTCATCAGGGAGTGACCCTACTGCCCGCCGAAACTATGACACTTAGGGGGTACTTCTTGAACAATAAAATCTCTACACCTTGGTCAAAATTGAACGGTGGCAAGAAAAAACCAAAATGGCGGAAAACAAGATGGCCGCCATACAAAATTCAAAGTGCAATATCTCCAAAAGTATTTGAGATTGACAGGGAATGCTGGAGCAAAAGTCATTGAGAATACAGGGGGACAACTGCCTGATGTAATAAAAATCCAAGATGGTGGATTCAAAATGGCAGCTGAAAATTTTGTTGCGCTGATCCAGCTGAAATTTATCATCCGGAGGTTTTCACAATCGCTGATGACGAATATTGGGTTGATTTATCAATTCCGCCATTTTTCAAGATGGCCGCCATACTAAAGCTTCTGTACGGAAAATGTTTGTTAGCTCGGGCCCAGAATTTGTTAATGTTGTGTATAGGGAATTTGAACGATGGTTGGTAGTAAATATGCTTCTCATCAGGGTGTGACCCTACTGCCCGCCGAAACTATAACATTCAGAGGGTTACCTCTCAAACTGGATGGTTTTCTTCACGTGTTAACGCGGACGAAGTCGCGTAAGGAAAACTAGTGTCCAAGTATTATACATTTCTAAAATGGGCATGAAACAAGGATTTTTTACAACATATTAGACAAAATTATTCAGTACATTTTTTTTACGTCGCCAATGTTTAAAGTTTCATTATCGGATATTTTTAAAGATTTTTCTTGAATTGATGATGTATTTCTGATAGCATCTTTAATTTTTTGTAGAATAAATAGTAGATTCGGGTAGAGACACTAATTGAAAATATTTGAGTGCAAGAAAATTACAAATTAAGTGTTTTTTTTAATAACAAAAGCTCAAAAGACCTCCGTAAGGTAGTGATTTTCATTTTTTTTTTTAATCTGGTATAACTCGAAAACCATAAACTTTTGCTGAACATATGTTTCGTTATTTTGATAGGTCTTGATTAAAGCTATCACTGGGCAAAAAATGTCGCATTCGTTTTGGGATACCCTGTATATTCTATGTTAGCTTTACCAGATTATTTGAGGAAATGAAAAACGGTATTGAAAACGAATGACGTGATTTAAAATTTAACAAGATATTTTCGTTTCAGTTTTAACTTTGCAAGTCTCAATTCGTGTAGGTGTAAGTCTGACAACTTGACAGTGTACCATAAAATACTAAGTGTGTTTAAAACGTTTAAACGGTCTGCGTTTAAGGTGGGTCATGGGTCAATTATTCTACATACCCTTTACGAAAATCATGAGCGAACATTATAATCCAAAAACTATAGATAAGCGCGAAGGCAAATGACTGCATAAGCTGGGTTAGTATTTTAGTACCATGGTACATGCATATGAAGGTATATAGGTATAAACAACAGATAATTTTGAATAAATTAGGTTAGACATGTATGTCCTTATTTTTACTACGAAAAGCAAACAGATAAATCAAAAATATTGTTTTTTTAATGAGACTGATGAAAGTAAATATGCTTTATTGCACTGCACACCAGTATCAAAATACAGTTTATAGGGTAGTTATAGACTATAGTAGGTACAAAATATGAAAAGGCAGCAATATCGCTATCAGCGATTTCTTCCAGGTAACCTAAGTAGTGATGAAAAATAGCCAAAACTTTAGACTAAAGTCGTTTTGTAGGAAAGAATGACCAAACTACTGCCACTTGGGTTAGAGACGTCACTAGAAAAAGGGCCGTCGTGATGAGGTCATTTGCTTATCAGCCATCTTAATTTCGCCTGGGCGAGTTTCCGCATCGCATTAGCAACCCTTGACTTGACCGTTTCATACTGAGTAATGTAAGCGCCCTTCATAAAAAAGTATTTCCCATCGCACGAATCTACACGAACGAACACACGGACACAAAGTTTTTTTAAGGAATGAACTCGGCAAAAAAACTAAAATACAGATCTCATTACTATGAAAACATATTATATTTCACTTCGATGCGTACAGACAGCCACAAAGATATCTGAACCTCTCCGTAATACACCATGTATCACGAATAGCTTTAGTAGGGGTTCAGATATCTCTGTGGGCCAGTGTACATTTGAAGTTGAAACTTTGTAAAGGTATTTCAAAATAATATGATACAAATATACCGTTCGCGAGCTCATTTATTTTATGACTAGCGACCCGCCCCGGCTTCGCACGGGTGCAATGATATAAATATATAATATAAACCTTCCTCTTGAATCACTCTATCTATTTAAAAAAACCGCATCAAAATCCGTTGCGTATTTTTAAAGATCTAAGCTTACATAGGGACAGAGAGACAGCGGGAAGCGACTTAGTTTTATACTATGTAGTGATATAGACGGTGTTATAGATTAACTTGCGTAGATTAAAGTAGACTAAAGTAAGGACATAAGATAATCCTAGTTCGCCTGTCTGATAGGTAAGTAAAGTGCTCCCATCGCAGAGTACTTTTTCTTAAAACTAACTAACTAATTAGATAGTCATGAAAGTTAAATTAAGTTAATCAACAAAGAAATAACACTGACACAGTTTTGGGAAAAATAAATTTCGTTGCAATTCATAAACACGATTTAATAAATAATTAAAAAAGCTCAATCAAAAAAACGTATCAGTGTCGTTTTATTGTGGCGGGTGATATATTTCCCTGCCCCACAATTAGAATAATGACAATCATTTCAGTATCAGAAAAAAAATCTGCGAAATTCTTTAACTTTTTCATAAATAAGGGATATGTGACGTATGATATAAAGCGAGTATTTCAGAACTATTTTTCTGTTACTCTATATAGCCAGTATCAGAATAGGAAAATGTATTAACCTAACTATTGTCACAGAGGGAGAGGGAACTATTATTATTTCTCGTATGGCTAATTAATGGTCAGAATCTTATAAAAGTTTGTTTCAGGTAGGGCACAACGTCTTGTGTTACAGTTTAAAAGTCTGACCTTTGCCCTTTGCATTGAAGATATGTTTCGAAAATTCCTGTATCTGTAATTTTGAAAAGAGAACATGTTTATAAAAACAAGAAAGGAGTTTCCCTCAAGCCGCGATGAACTCTTAAACCATTACGTAAATTTGCGGGTTTAACGCCTAGGCACTTGATACCCTACTCATACTGACATTTTGAAATATAGTTGTAGTTACCACAACAATCATAATAATCTCGTATAAATTGATCTATTCATCCAGGATTTCGTTTAAGGGGTGGGCAAATTTTGTATGTCGTTTTTTGTCGTCGTCGTATTTTTTAGAGGTTTCAAATGAAGTAACTTGGAATACTTGCATTTTTAAGTTTTCGGTCAATATCACGTCCTTTATTATGTGTGTATCTACAGTTAAATAACGTAATTTAAGAGGTTGTAAAATGCATTGGACAATTCATACAAAAAAGGCGCGAGCGAAGCGAGCGTGAAATTTTTTTCAATTCATTTCTTTATTGCATTTCATGTGTTTACAAATATAGATGATGACGGTGACTTTTTGTATGATAAATCATCCAAAAAAGACGCGAGCGGAGCGAGCTCAAATTTTTATTATAAAAGACTTAGAGTCTGGCAAATGAAAGCGTGACCTGAGAAAGCGCGGCTAATTCAAAAAATCTTCATGTGGTATCACCAACCTATAGCAGGAAAAAATAGATTTAATACTTGTGTGATAAATCTTTATTATAATATATTTATACTAGCTGAAATTTCAATTTAAAATTAGCTTTTTACAATTTTACTGACTCCTTGTACATATTGTTTATCTATAAACATAAATCTTTATTATAATATATTTATACTAGCTGAAATTACAATTTAAAATTAGCTTTTTACAATTTTACTGACTCCTTGTACATCTTGTTTATCTATAAACATAACAGTCAACACAATTACTCCTGTTAAAGTTTTGTACATATATTATTTTATCAATAAAGAGTTTATACAAACAAACAAACAGTCTACTTCATAAACTGATTTTGATAATCTGCAGTTTATTTCTGCACTGAAAAATCTGAAATTACCATAAAATCTATCATTACGCCATTACAAATAATATCATTATATCATTACTTACGCTTAACAATACAATAAATAATAAATATGAATATTCAGCCAACAAGTATCAATAATTAGCAGTCATAGTAACAGTGACAGCCTCTGACAGATTCTTTTTGTTGCCATGTAAAAACTTTTAATAAAATTCCTGGTTACGCTTTTGTTTGCTAGACTCTACCTCTGCTTATTTGTATTTTCAAGAAGTTTTAGGTCTATTTGCGAGTTTTTTCGCGTATATCTTTCCTTTGTAGTGAGCTAGGCAGCAGAATAAATCGAACTATGCAATAGAAAAAGACACAAGCTAAGCAAGCGCGAAAATTTTAAATAAATGAAAAAAAATATTGGGGGGCTCAGCAGCCCCGCTGATAATGTCATTAGGGGGGCTCGGGCACCCCCAGGCCCTATGGATTCGGCGCTGCTGGTCGTTTTGAGTGAGCAGGTTTTGTTCTATGACTTAGTAGAAAACGAAAATAAATTTTGACTTTTCATTCAAATCGACCATATTGCCGATACAGAGAGTCAAAATTGTATTCTCCTGGATGAATCTGTTCAGAATGATGAGGACAAGCTCCAATTTTATTACATCCTGTATTTCATTCCCTTCTCCAAGTCAACACAGTCGCGAAATATCTAACATTTGGTTTAAATAAATATTTTATCACACTGTTGCCTATCCCGATCCCTCACTGAACTTGTAATATAGATAAGTTTAAGTTTAATAATAAATAGTTCGCGATAGAGGCGCTGTTTGACCTGCGATGCGGCGGCGGCACCATGCTTTCAATTTCCGGTTCTTTCCGGTATTTGTAGCGTCTATTTGTAGATACTTAGATAAACTTACCTAGAAATATGAACACAACCAAAACAACGTTAGCTCACCTTTGTCACGCATGGAGTGGTTGAAGCTTGGCTGAAGTAATGGCTTTAATCATAGATCTTTCTCAATGTCGCCCTTACACAAATAACAAAGAAACCACGAAGAAACTGTATTGTATTGTATTTTGGTTGTTGCTAAGGCTCTTGTCTGGATCCTTATCTAGATTCAATTTAGAGAGAGATATGATATATTACAGTTGCCCTAGGTAAACCTTCGTAAGGATTCCTCAATAACAACAAGATCACGTTTTGATCGGACAATAGATTAATTCAATTCCACAGGACAGATTCCGGGATAACATACTCGTATCGGTAGAGGAGACAAGCAATATTTTATTTATATTACAGTCAATCATGGCGATAGGCTTTAGTGCAATCTCGAGGATTTATCGAGGGAAATGTTTTTCCGTAGTAGTTTGCTCTTCTGCCCTATTGTTAGGTACATACTGTTAGATTTCGACTAAAAAAGGTACCTACGTAGTATCAGAGAAAAGGAGAACGAGAACGGCCACGCCTTGCTCATTTGCGTGAGCCGTTTTTTAGTACTGCCGGGTAAAACAGATGTCGCTGCCAGTCTCAAACCTCAACAATTTCACTAATTTTCGTACGTTCTGAGGTTTTTGAACCGATCTTCAGTAGAGAGGTAGTTTACCTAGCATTGTTTTAGTAAAAAAATATTACGGTAGGTGGCGACGATTATTTGTTTGATAAGTCTGATGCTAGATGGCGCTGTACTTCAAAACGTATTTAGTAAACCAGAGAAAAAGCTAGATGACGCTTTTAACAAAAAATAAAGGTGTTTGCTGAGTGTTGCCAAAGTAACGTAATTACCGTGTTTTAGGGGACTTTTACGTGCACTTGTGTTCACGCAGATAAGAGCGTGCGCGTGCCGTTTCGTTCTTTTTTCAAATTAATATCATAAGCAAAGAGACACATTTTTCAATAGTATCAAAAGGCAGGGTTCGTAAATATCCGATATCATATAGGTTTAGTATTAACTTCCTACATATTAATTTCCTATCCTTATATTTTTTTCGAAATAGCCAAAATTGCAATACTTTAAGATACTTCATAGTCATTCATACTATATAATAAAATAAATAAAAAATAAAATATTTATTGGGACACTTGAATATAACAACATCTCTTAATCATGATTGAGATCTCCTTTTAGGTTTTATAAAAACCTGTGACAGGAGGGCTCGCTCTTCCATATTACGATATATATCATGCGAGCCCTAAAAAGGTGAATTCATTTATTTCTTCATCAAATCAGTCAGTCTTAAAAACACTAATATAATAGAATCAAAACTAAAAGTTATACAATTTATGGAATCGTCACCATACTTAATTAGTCTAAATATAAATAAGTAATATACTACAAATGCACAATACATAAATGATTTATTATTATTATTATTAAATAAACATAGATAATATGAAATGTGTAATAAAACAGAATGAAAACTATAAAAAATTGCATATTTTTTTTTTACTTTGACGCTACATTAAGACAGAGATAAGATATAATTATTTTTTTCTATGATAAGATTTAAAACTTATTTATTTGAGAGCCTAGCAAACGGCTAGCAATTCAACGACGGGGTTTGGTGGGCGCCCTAAAAATGGTTATTGGCAACACCATACAAAGTTTCGCTACCTGCAAGCTGCTTCCTTCCAGAGACAAGTTTGAATCTGTTGTCCCTTTCAGACTTAAAAGATTCCAATAGGCTATCCTGCTGTCAGCAATCGGCATGTTTTGTTGTTTTGTTTTGTTTCCGGCTCGAACGCACGAATTGTCGCTATATAGGTTAATACTATATAATATCTAAAAGCAAAATATCTCGTTTTTACACGAAATGAGATCGATCAACGAGATTTTTTGCTATCAGAGCGTTTAGTCGAAATCGTGTCTGTGAGATAGTGCACTAACAGCAGTGAACATGTCATGTATCATTGCTCCGTTTTCTTCGACAAGGATCGCCTTCTCATGTGGAAATTCGAGTAAGTACCTATCCTCCTCAGTCCTGAAGCATTATTTCGTTTGTAACACAAAAAAAATTACTTCGACGTACTAAGGGGTTTTTATATAACTAAAATATATATTTTGTTTGTCCTCTATGCAACACTTTTTTTGTATCTAGTTCCAATGCATTGCAATATTTTTTATATAAAATATCGCCAGGGAAAGCCCTACCGAAAATGTACCCTATAGGGTACGCGAGTACCGAGGAGGTTATAGGTTCTTTTGATTTTGAGCGTGAACCAAATTTCTCCAAGCAACTTTTGTAGTAGTGTAAAACTTAATATCATTTACAATACTCTTTAAAATGTACTTCGCGCTCTGATCGGTTCGGAGTCGGTATGTTGTACACATTTTGAAAGGCAATTCTGGCAATAAAACAAAGGTCAGCCTTCCACTTGGTAGACCGATGACCTGTTGAAGGTTGCGGGACGCCGCTGGATGCGGGCAGCGCAGAACCAGTCTGTGCTGAAATCCTTGGGGAAGGCCTTTGTCCAGCAGTGGATGTCTTTTAGCTGATGGTGAAAACAAAGGTGTTTATTATTGAAACAAAGACAGCGACTGTAGAGGGATGGTTCGGATTATAGAGAGGTATGGATTAAAGAGGGCCTGCTTTATACTGACACTAACATTCCTTCCTCCCTTGGTTTTGTCCCGTGGAATTTGGTTACATTGCCATTACCAACTTTCATAAATTAGCAAATAAAACACTATCCCTACCTACTTATCTAATTTGATTGAGATGAAGATAAAACACATTCCATTTAAACCCAAAATCATTAATGGTCAGCAGCATTAACCACTAAGCTACCAAGTTGCCAGTCAGTATAGATCAGAGATAGGATAATTATCCAACTAATGCAAAAATATTTTTTTTTTTTCTAGGCAATGATTATTTTTTGGCATTAATAAATGCGAATTTGCGAAGCTCATTTTTGACGTTTTTGACGACAACATCAGTATTGGATTTTAAAGAAAGAGACTTCTGGGACCTGCCGTATCTGTTGCATACACCAAAAATGAAACAGAACCTGCACCAAGCACCAGCGCTGCTGTTAGTCAGGTTTTAGAGGATAATTTTGGTACTATGAAGAATCAGTTCTTCTTAGGTAAGTATATTTTAGATATCAGTATTGTTTTATTTAATGTTTTTTTTATTTGATTTGTTACGTTTCCATGTAAACCATACCTATCAGCTTCACTTCTATTTGGTAAAAAAGTTATTATTAACAACATATATCGTCCCCACTGCAGGAGCACAGGTCTCATCCTATACATTGGGAAGGTTAGGCCATACTCCACACATGGGGGCCTAGTCCGGATTTGTGGAGTTTGTGAGCCTAGTGGCCAACCCCAGTGTCAGAAGTTTTCAAGGTGCCTATATGGTATCTGACATGGCTCAACAACTACCATCTAGTGATAGCAGCCGGCACAAATGGCTTAATGTGCCTTGCAAAGCATGGAAACTTTGAGATAAATACCACTAACAGTCAAGATACACATAATATATTGGATTTGTTGACTTTTACTCATTCATTTGTACATAGGTAAGCATATTCATTCTACGGTTTTACTGAAACCTGCAATATTTTCTTTTGTTCAGGCACCGAAAACGATACCCGCTGCCTGCCACCATACACAGTAGGTACAGTTACTGTATCTAGCGGCTGATTGTCCAAGAATCAATGTTCAAGATAAGAGAATATGTGGCTGACTAGAAACTAATCAACTGAAATCGACTGAATTTCATGAAAAAATATGCACGATTTCTAAAGAAGCCAATAAAATTATATGTTATAAATTTTATATTTTTCAAAATCTATAACCTTTAATAATCATTTCCTTACAGCTTAAAACACAATAATATTCTACATTCTCATCTTTCTTAAGGGCCCATTCACATTTTTTTCGAGAAATTGCACTTTTTGAGCTCATAATTATCTACTTTCGGAAAGAGTTAGACATTAAAAAAAATATGTGTTCAGTGGATTCGTGTTTCTTATTGTAAGTTAATGTTTCAGATTTTTAAACATTTGTTCCATTATTTTATATAAAAAATAACACGCAGCCATGTTTTCGCAAAAAAGGTTCGCACGGTCATTTTCAAGCCCCTATATACTAATTATACGATACGATAGTACTAATTATACGCTGCCCCGCAACGTTTTGATCATTGTGAATATATATGTTTTTTAAATTAATATTCTGAGTGACATCTACTTTAAGCATACAATGTTAAACATATAGGTTCTTTGAATATTATATTTACATAAAAATAACATTGTCGTTTTCATATGAATATACAAAGTACATACATGCTTGTATCTTTTTTATCTTTTTTATCCTTGAAGTACATGTCAGCTCGTATATTTAACACGGAAGAAAAAAGGAAGTAGGTGTATCTTTCGTGTTATAAATTAGCACTACAGTGCTTACTCGCGTTAATTATCAGTAGCTTGCTATACCTGACGTTCTCGACACAAGAAATAAAAAAGTATGAAAATATGTAGTGTTCTAGGGCGACAAAAGATGCATGTTTTTACCCTGCTTCGAATGTCGGTGTATTTATGCACCAAAGGGTGCGCTTAACCGTTTGATGGATTTCAACACATGAAATTTAATTAGATTCTTCTTAGATTGTGGGAGTGATATAGGATATATTAAAATATAAAAATAAACAAGTTTGCTTTATGGTACTTGTTTACAAAGCGGCTTGCCCGTTTTTTAATAGACTAATAGTGCAATAAGGCTACTTTACGTCCATGTCAAAAACCTTTTAATTTATGAAGCTCGCTCCAAGACAGGGTTTTTTTTTTTTTAATATCCTCCATTTTTTTTGCCAAAAATGCAAATATTTTAGAAACGGTAAAAGATATCAGAAGTCTGACAGAAATTTTGAAAAACTTAACTAAAAGCATATAATACATGAGACGCATATTGACTACAAAAAAAATAGCCAAACTCAATATTTTTTTTCAGTTTCCCATACAAACTCTTTACTCACTTTTCACATTTAGAATGCGAAATCCGAAAAAAAAAATGAGTTAGGCTATTCTCTCATAGTCAACATGCGTCTCATGTATTATTTGCTTTCATCTAAGCTTTTCAAAATTTCTGTTAGATTTTCGATATCTCTTACCGTTACAGAGATATTTGCATTTTTTATAAAAAAGAACGGTGGTCGAAATAACTGAAAAATGAATCAAGAATTTGTAGGGAAAATTGATAAAAAAAAAATAGTTTAGCCATTTTTTTTCATAGTCAATGTGTGTATCATGAAATACACGCCTTTCGTTAACCTTTTCAAATTTTCTGTCAGATTTTCTATATATTTTACCTTTTCCCAGATATTTTCAGTTTTTGTAAAATGCAAATATCTCTGAAACGGTACGAGATATCGAAAATCTAACAAAAATTTTGAAAAGCTTAAATAAAAGCAAACAATACATCAAACTGAACGATTTCCCCAAGAAACTCAGGGTCCAAATGTAAAAAAAATTTTGGACTTCCCATACGAAGTTCCAGCTGACGGATTTGTATGAAGAGTTCAAAAAAGTTTCGCTTTTTGAGTATGAGTTTCCTGGTAAAGTTGTTCAGTTTAATGAGTAGAAGCCACAGTTAAAGTATTGCAATTTGCCAGACATTTTTTTATCGCCTATATATTGGACTTATCGACTTTTACTAATTCGTTTGTAAATAGGTAAGTACATTCATTCTACGGTTTTACTGAAACCCGCAATATTTTATTTTGTTCAGGCATCGAAAACGATACGCGCTGCCTGCCAGTGTACAGTCATGTATCTAGATGTTGATTGTCAAGAATCAATGTTCAAGATAAGAGAATATGTGGCTGACTAGAAACTAACTGAATTTGATATAAACAAATAATTAGGTATTCTTATAAATTCACAATACAACTTGTAAAACATCTCAAGCGTCCAGCGTAAAAGTGAGGGGTGCACTTTTTAGTCAAAGTTTCCAGTTATGTTTGTAGATTATTTATTTATTTTAAATCATTTCAAATTATTTTCTAATCATTGCAAGACTTACTATTCTATTTATTGTTTAAGTTTTTTTTTATATTAAAAATCAAAGGTCAGATTACAATCAAATCCTCGAAGAGCAATACAATCCTATGACTAGCTTTTGAGAAAAAAAAATGTAAAAAAATCATCTAGGTATTCGTTCCATACTAAAATGTATGAAAGAAGAATTAAAGTTATCGATTAGAACGAAAACTAAAAGTGCATTTATAATAATTAAAATTGTCAAGTTCTTCAAAGAAACGTTTTTCGTTTTAAACGATAACTTTTTTTGCTCCAGCTGCAGCTTGTTTAGTTCAGTTTAGGGGCATTTTAGTACCTAACACTTCATAATGTAAGATAATATAGAATTGATATTAGTGAAAACCGTCTTTTTATGCCCAGTATAATAGATAGTTTTAGGGTTTCAAATAATACAATGATTTTTGTAATTTTAGTATGATTTATTCATTATTAGCATTATAACTAAAGCAGATAGCTTCTATAATGATTATTTATTATAACATCTTTTATTTGGATGATTAGTTTTTAAAAAGGTTAGTACTATTAACGGGGGGAATTGAGATCACAATCATTTTCAAATTTGAGAATTTTGTTTAACATCATTGTTAATAATTAACATTTAAAGAAAATACATACTTACAATAATATTGTTTTATTGTTTAACTGATTAAAGACATTCATAATACTTACATATTGTTTTATTAAAGCAATTAAACAAAGAAACAGTAAAAAATTGGACATATATTTTTTTGGTGTTTTTCATGACTCTCAACTAAAGCAATCTATATTTTTCTTCTTCTATTTTATCCACACAACCAAGAGTATTATCATCTTTGCAAGGATGTTTCACTTCACCAACATATGATAATTATCTCTGAATACTTAGTTTCAATGGTGTACAATAATTTTGAATAGGCTGAAAGACGCTATTTTCTGGCAAGCGCTCCAACTCGAATGCAACTATTCTAGCAAAGTTTCGCACATCATATTAAAGGCTCATTCACATTTTTTTCGAGAAATCGCACTTTTTAAGCTCGTAATTTTCTACTTTCGGAAAGAGTTATACATTTAAAAAAATATGTGTTCAGTAGATTCGTGTTTCTTATTGTTAGTTAATGTTTCAGATTTTTAAACATTTGTTCCATTGTTTTATTTAAAAAATAACACGCAGTCATGTTTTCGCAAAAAAGGTTCGCACGGTCATTTTCAAGCCCTTAATTCTGTAACTAGAAAACATTTATTGTACCAGAAAAAAATATCTTCAAATCACTTAAATAAATTTATTGTAAGTTAATGTTCTCGTTTTTAGATTAAACGTCACAATCTTTTGTAAAAAAAAAAAAAATTCTAACATTAATTTCAGCGAAATACGTCTATACTAAAGCGCGATTTTTTGTAATAAAACCAAAATATTTTTGATTGAAACTGACATCAAAATAAACAGTGTTATTTTCCCAATAAAAAACAATAAATATATCTGCATTAATTAAAAAGGTTTCAAAAATACAATAAATTAAATTGTACCAGAAATCTACGATATATTTCATTGCCTCCGCGTGGATCGATCAGAACGGCGCGAGCGCCAGTCGAGGAAGGACCTGTGTCCGTTTTGCCGCGCTCCGCTAGTACTAATTATACGGTGCCCCGCAACGTTTTGATCATTGTGAATATATATGTTTTTTAAATAAATATTCTGAGTGACATCTACTTTACGCATAGAAATGATAAACATAGAGGTACTTTGAATATTATATTTACAAAAAAATTAAATTGTAATTTTTCCATATTTTCTAGGGTGGTCGCTCTTATTAAAAAATATGGAAAAAATACTTTGTCGTTTTCATATGAATATACAAAGTACATACATGCTTGTAATTGTTTATCCTTGAAGTACATGTCAGCCCGTATATTTACCACGGAAGAAAAAAGCGGCCAAGTGCGAGTCGGACTCGCCCATGAAGGGTTCCGTAGCAGCATGTAACATAATATAAAAGTTCTTGTAGTTCGTTGTAACTTGAATGAAAGGTAAATTAATAACAAGGCCCCACAGAAAACCAGCGTTGTAGCAGCACCTGCCTGTTACGACTAATGCTGAGTGGGGACCCTTTTTTAGTGTCACCGTGCAGCACCTACATTTATTTTTAGCTTAAGAACGAATGTCTTACTTTAAGGTGTTGTGTTTTTACATTAAATAAAGAGTTTCTATTTCTATTTCTAAATTGCGGTTTACGATTTATGACGTATTAAAAAAAAACTACTTACTAGATATCGTTCAAACCAATTTTCGGTGGAAGTTTGCATGGTAATGTACATCATATATTTTTTTTTGGTTTTATCATTCTCTTATTTTAGAAGTTATGGGGGTGGGGGGGACACACATTTTACAATTTTGGAAGTGTCTCTCGCGCAAACTATTCAGTTTAGAAGAAAATGATATTAGAAACCTCAATATCATTTTTTAAGACCTATCCATAGATACCCCACACGCATGGGTTTGATGAAAAAAATTTTTTTGAGTTTCAGTTTTAAGTATGGGGAGCCCCTAAAATTTATTGTTTTTTTTTCTATTTTTGTGTGAAAATCTTAATGCGGTTCACAGAATACATCTACTTATCAAGTTTCAACAGTATAGTTCTTATAGTTTCGGAAAAAAAGTGGCTGTGACATACGGACAGACAGACAGAGATGACGAATCCATAAGGGTTCCGTTTTTTGCCATTTGGCTACGGAACCCTAAAAAGGAAGTAGGTGTATCTTTTACCCTGCTTCGAATGTATGTATTTATGCACCAAAGGGTGCGCTGTACAGCCTTAACCGTTTGATTGATTTCCACACATGAAATTTAATTCGATTCTTCTTAGATTGTGGGAGAGATAGATATAGAATATATTAAAATAAAAAAATAAAAAAAACAAATTTGCTTTATGGTACCTGTTTATAAAGCGGCTAGCCCGTTTTTTAATAGACTAATAGCACAATAAGGCTACTTTACGTCCATGAACTGAAGTAAGAGCATATAATACATGAGACGCATATTGACCATAAAAAAATAGCCAAACTCATTTTTTTTCAGTTTCCAATACAAATTCTTTACTCACTTTTCACATTTAGTATGGGAAATCTGATAAAAAATGAGTTAGACCATATTTCACATAGTCAACATGCATCTCATGTATTATATGCTTTTATGTAAGGTTTTCAAAATTTCTGTTAGATTTTCGATATCTCTTACCGTTTCAGAGATATTTGCACTTTTGGCACAAAAAAACGTTGGTCGAGATATCTGAATAGTGAATCAAGTAGTTGTATGGAAAACTGAAAAAAATATGAGTTTAGCCTTTTTTTTTATAGTCAATGTGCGTATTATGTAATACACGCGCTTCGTGAACTTTTTCAAATTTTTTGTCAGATTTACCTTATCCCAGATATTTGCAGTTTTTGCAAAAAGAAACGGAGGTCGAGATCAAAATGTAGATCGTTTTTTTTCAATATTTTTCCTGTATTCTATACTTCATTCTGAGTAGTGATGTAAATAAAAAACAAAATTAATCATATTTCACAATCTTGAAAAAACACAGGTTTCTAAAGGTTCTTTTTTTTCTTTCAGAGAACGGAATACACAACTGAAATGTAATAAACATAAAAAGAGATGGGTTTATTCTGATTTTAATAGATAAAATAAATTAAATTCTACATTTATATAAGATCTAAACCAATACACGTAAAACAATGCAACGGCTGTTTCATTTCACGGCTAGCTTAGAACGAGCTGATACTCGTAAAAGGATCAAAATCTGTTAGTCCATCGCGCGATACGTTTGTGTGCGTGGAGTAACGCGATTATACAACAAGCGTACGACGCTCCGTGTGGATGCCTAAACTTGAGCTCTTGCGTTTCGAGAAAGGCCTCTTAAGATGACTTAATTTATTTACATCTTATTACTTTATGATTTTATTACAAGTTGTAGTACTGACATGTATTTTAATTTGATATTTATATTTTTGTTTGACATACATTTTGAAATGTACTTTTTTATTTGAAATTTTTAGATACCTATACTTATATTTTTTCTGTGTAATTTCAAATTTTCCTATTATTTATTTAATTATTGCCTTGACGATCATATTATCCTCTGACATTTTTGAAATATTATTGTAAACTTGACATTGATAATATGAAATAAATAAATCTAATCTAATCTAAATGGCGGACCGCGGTCCGCATCCAGAACGCCGACCTATTTTGTGCGGAACTTATCAAATCGAGCTGTCAAAATAGTAGTCGAAATTGTAGAATTGATAGAACAACGTTAAATTAGTGTCAAATCATGATTAAAACATCATTGATGGAGTGATCCGCGTTCGCGACGGACATCGAGTGCCCGCGCCCCGCGCGCCGCCCGCCGCTACCACGCTGCCGCCCGGTGCAAGCTGGCAACGTCGCACTCGCGCGTATGTACGGGCGGCGCGCGGCGGCGGGCGGTCGCGGTCGGCCCGGCCGGTGCGCCCCGCGGCGGCGGCGCGGGCGGCAGTGACGAGCGGCGTGGCACGGCGGCGACGATGTTAAAAAGAACAAACAAAAGAGCGCCGCGCCGCACCGCCCAGCCCGCCGCCCCACAGCCTGCCCAACTTTAATTCCGACCAGATACCGACATTATATAGGTGACTTTTAATTAGTTCTTGATACGAAAGGCTATGCAAGTGCTCATGATAACAAACAACTTTCCCCAAGGAACCCATAGTCAAATCGCAAAAAAATAATAATTGAACTCTTCATACTAATTTGGCCGGACAGTTGATCGATTTATATGGAGAGTCCGCTGTTCTTTGCGATTTGACTATGGGTTCCTTAGGAAAGTTGTTTGTTATCATGAGTGCATGCATAGCCTTTCGTATCAAGAAATAATTTAAAGTCACCTATATAATAGCTTATGATTATAGATAGGTATTTTTAGGTATACAATGGCAATGACAATGGTACGCAAAAAGAGTGCAGTTTTGTGTTAATTTAAAATAAATTGTACAGCCACGCTGTGCATACTTTCTCGCGAATCCCACAAATGGCAAATTGAGCCATTATTTTATTTAGGGTACAATTTAAACAACTTTTGTAGAAACTTTTGAAAAGTGAAGTTGATATTTATGTTTATTTACTATTTATGTTGATTTCTGTTCATTATTATCTACAGCCACAGTAAACATCCCAGACATTTGCAGCGATGTTTTTTCATACTTTATATTTATTAACGTTTACTTTAGGAATGGTGTGGAAAAATAACAACTGCGTTACTTATTTAGAAAATTATTTAAATTTCTTAGGAATGTTTATTAAAATTAAAATATCACATATAAACTTACGACAGTTAAGAGTAATTTAATAATGTTAAATAACAAATTGTCGTAGTCTAAAGATTTATTTTATAATTAAGTTTATCACTCTGTTACCAAAATTTAAGTTAGGATATATACATATTCTTTTTTACAAAACATATAAGACTAAATAATAAGACTTAATGCTCAACGTTTTGACAATAGCTTCGTTCATTGTAAAAAATGAATATTATTTTAAACTAGCTGGTGTGCCCCGGCTTCAGTTAGGGAGTTGGTATGAGATCGCGTGGTAGTTGGAATAAAAGGAGAAAGCTTATAATCTAAGAGGTATTTTTTATTGAAAATATATTCAAACTAAACTTGCGTTTAAACATAGTCAAAAATCAGTAGAAATGCATCAATACTTTAATTCTAAAAACACATTGTGCAGAGTTACATTGCGCATTTGTTTTACGAGAAGTGTATCTATTGAAAATATTTTCATAACACGGCCATCCGTGTAAAGCGAGGTATTATAGTGAGGTTTCGGTTTTACATGAATTTATTAGGTTGGCAACTAATAAAACCGCCATCTCAGTTTGTAAATTTATGTTATTTTATTTTTTAATTCCATAATTATTTGTCAGTTATGTATGCACCATCACTTTCAATAACCTGTCGCCAACGCGTCGGCAAAGACATGGCTTCTCTGTAGAATTCTTTGGGCTTTTGACTGAAGAAACTTGTTAGTTCACTTTTAAGATGGTCTTCATCCGAGAACTTTTTGTCCTATAAATAATGGGCGAGCGAATGAAATAGGTGGTAATCCGAAGGCATAAGATCGGGAGAGTACGGAGGGTGCGGTAATACAGTCCAACCCAGCGAGAGAATTTTTTCGCTATATGGGGTCGGGCGTCATCGTGTAAAAAGTATACTTTACACTGATTCTTCGGTATACTAGCTGCAACCCGGTCTAGTTGTACGCAGTATATATCAGCTGTGACCGTAGTTTTAGTTGGCAGAAGCTCCTAATGAATGATTCCATTTACTCCCCACACACACTTAAGAGAACTTTCTACTTCCGCCACCAAGTTTCGGAGTCGGTACGCTCGTTTCGTGCGCTCCTAACCACTGCCGCTTGTGAGAAAAAATTACGTACAGGACCCACTTTTCATCGGCTGTAATAAGATTCCGCAGCCACTCATGAGTGCGATGGGAACTAAGCAACTCCACACAAACTGCACACAAAATCTGCTCTCTTCTGAAGTTGTGTCGGCGTTATCATCATGTCCTCCATGCCGTGACCGGCAACGGCGACTCCTTCATTTTCATTATTTGACTGCAGCTAATCAGTGGTTATGTCGTGCTCTGATGTGACTCGCAAAACCAAACTTCGTTCTGAATACACGATCACAAGGCACGCAGTAAAGTTGGCCAGAAGAGTTGCAGGTGTATGTGTAGGAGGACTTCGGTTTAGTCTTCCGTACCTGGCGCTTAACTTCGAGATCTTCCAGTCACATTTGCTCAAAGCGGTCGACACTTTTATGATTAGTAGAGCGCCACTCCGGTCTAAGACTTGCGAGATCCTCCCAACGATCGCTAGGTATGCCGCAAGCACTGAGGTGGCGCTTGAGGACGTCCCTAAAACGCAAGTATTGCCCACCTTGCTTCCGCTTTCCAAGGTAAAGTTCGGAATAGAAAACAGCCTTGGGCAATCTATTATCGTCCATACGCAAGACATGACCACACCATCTTAACTGATATTTCATTATCAGCGCCTCTATGCCAGGCATCTCCGCTCGACGAAGTTCTTCCGTATTAGGGATATGATCCTGCCACTTAATTCGCAGTATGGCTCTTAGGCATTTTAAGTGGAATGTGTCTAGTTTCTTGATATCTGCTCTGTTGCAACACCAGGTTTCTGCAGCATACAGAAGCGTCGGCAAGACAATCGCTTTGTAGACAAAAGTTTTTGTTTGTAACTTCAGGTCATGTGAGTCCCATACACGGTGTTTTAGTTTTCCAAAGATAGCTGCTGCACTTGCTATGTGGGCTGGAATCTCTGAAGCCAAGGTGTTGTCATTTCTGATCCGGCTTCCCAAGTATTTGAAGTGTGTTACTTCTTCCAACTCTTTACCATCCAAATAAATTTTAGAGCAGGGCGTATCGCATCCTCTTGAAGACTGCTTGATAACTTGGGTTTTAGTTATACTTATAACCAGACCGAATCTGCGGCACGCTTTATGCAGAGATTCCACATAGGCTTGGAGTGCTTCCATTGAGTCAGCCATCAGGCAGACATCGTCAGCGTACAAAACATCCAAGACAGAGAGCCTTGTAACTTTCCGCTTTGCTCTGAAGCATACCGAGTATTTCCATTTCTTTCCTAAAGCATGAAGATGATTTTCTATGGCAGTATGAGAGCACTGAAGTTGCTGCTCTCCCAGACAGCGCGAAGTTAATCTTGGGTCCGCTTCTATAGTCGTTTTAATTCCTCCACATCTAAAAAGGTTGGTCCTGGATGTGGCCGATCAGTGAGATCATAATATCCATTATTGAATTTTCTAAACCAATGTTTGGTAATATCATAAGAGATCACACCGTCACCTATCGTTTTACATATATTGAAAGTAGCTTTGGTTGCTTTTCGGCCCAAACGAAATTCATGAAGTAAAAGGAGACGAAGTTCCTTGCGAGAAATATCCATATTTTTCGTTAACTTCACCATTCGAAAGTCAGCTGTCAACTGATCGATTGCGCAACTGTCGCTCTATTTATGTTTCCTAATAAGATTATTCGAGAAATTTCTACGTCAATCTAGAAATGGATGGAAAAAATGGCGGGTTTATTAGTTGCCAACCTAATAAAAAATTGCGTAAAACCAAAATGGTGCCTAATGGGGGCGCGTATAGTGGGGTTTTACTGTAATTATAATTAGGCATATGGCACTAAACGTTATCAAAAATCAAAGGAAAATACAGTTACACAGTGGTATATAAGTAACATAGAGGTATTTTAATTAAAGCATTTGTACTTCATTCCAATCAAAAAAAAGAAAAACGTAAACAAACTTACTATGGAACTGACACATGTCAATGTCATCTGCATACTATGTTTGTTTACCTTTTGCTTTTTTTTTTGATTGGAATGAACCATAGTTTAGTACTTTCTGGAAGTTAGTCTAATAATACTATCAATGAACATAAAAATAATCACATATTCTTAAAACAAAACAAAAAGTTTCCACCATGTAAATTTTTTGAAGAATGACTACTCTCTAAATCATTCCTTACTGGAGATCGGCTGATGATGCTGGCAATCGGCAGATATATTTTCGGTGACAAGCAAGCGCAAAAATATTATTTAAATTAGAGATGCGCCGAATGTGGGTTCAACCGATTACGAATATTCGGTCCAAAATGTGCCGAACCGAACATTCGGCCGAATCATTCGGTTTTTTAATACGCACTAAATAGTCCACGGTTTAAGCCCCCTTGTTCCACTAAATATTTACAAAACATAAACCGGAAACTTAACAGGTGTATCCTAGTGATGTGAAACGACTACAAATTTGAGAACAGGTTTTTACCGATTACTCTGAGAAAAACACCAGATATTTTTAAGCTTTTTTGTTACTTTTTTAAAGAAAACAGAACATCGAACTTAATAACTTCTAAATAAAAATACTTAACCAAACGCAAAAGTCGTAATTTTAGTTAAAAATAAAGATTTAATCGACAGCATCCGATTACAACCTGCTTCTTCTGGATGACAGCACATACCCAAATATGGAGAACATCCTTTCCAAAAGAAACTAACTTTGCTGACACAGACAAATACTTGAGCGCTAAATCGTTCAATGGCGCTAAATAGTTGTTGCTGCTCTAAAATGTGCCATCTCTTCTAGCCTCTACTGCAGTTTCATCTTCATACTCATACTTTTTATGGGACTAAGAGCACTTTTATAGTCACGCGGGTTTCTGCACGCATGCGGAAAGGAACCTAAAAAATTTACTGAAACGATAGGTTGCGGGCGGCACGCTTGCGGGCAAAAACCCGCGTGACTATAAAAGCGCTCTAAATAGAGAATCGTTGCAGTGGTTGGTGGACGGAACGAACCGACTGAACTTTGTAAACAGTGCTGCCTTACGGACGGGTGCGGAAATTCCCCAATTGAAAAATATATGGAAAACCACGGCGACGTCACTTAAGCTACAACTGTGTTACCACTAGGAGTAACGCAGTGTAGTGGTAATGCAGCTGTAAAAATAAAACGTATTTTAACGTCGTAATTATGTGGATATAAATTCTAAAGAAATTATGATGCTATCAAAATGTAAATGTACTTAATTTAAAGTTTAGGTACTTTCCCAAGGTAACACAGGGTAGGTAATTTTGCTTATAATCCGACTACGATCTTTTGGCTAATGGATGACATTGACAGGGCGGTGCTTTAGTCGCAAATCTGTCATTTCTTTCATACAAATAGTGTCATTTTTCAAGATGTCGGCGTTAGTTCCGGCCTTTCACCACCTGCCAAAAGATCTTAGTCGGACTGTAGCAACGTGGACACGGCCAGTCATATTTTATTTTTAAAAAGTTATGGCAGATGTATAGTAATTAATGACGTAGAAGTGAAGTTCAGGTAATAGTGTATACGTTGAAAAATTTAAATATATATGTTACGTGAAAAATTTAAAAGAACACAGAAAGACAGCCAATATTTATATGAAAATCACCTGCGTTACTTAGGCAACTGAGTTACCGTAATTTTTAAATTAATTCATTTTTTAATTTAATTACTGTTTTTCTACACCAGACTTCTTTTTCAGGAGCTACTGATAGCAGTTTCATTAAATAATTTGCCTGTTGAGCTAAGAAAATCGCCTTTATTTGAAACGGACTGATTATTGGCACCTAAATACAATAATGGCCCATATACTAGATTGACATCGTTCAACTTAAATCAGAAATAGACTTCACAAATTAACGATGTTGTTTTGTGTAGGAAGTACCTTATCCTGGTATGGCCTGGAATAATTCATGACCTAGTATAGGCCGCATAAAGTTATTAAAAGGTACAAAGTTTCATTAGCATCGTTATAGCTATTTTTAACCGACTTCAAAAAAGGAGGAGGTTCTCAATTCGACTGTATGTTTTTTTTTGTATGTTTGTTACGCGATTACTCCGCCAATTATGAATCGATTTTGATGATTCTTTTTTGTTTGGTAGGTAATACTTCAGAGGTGGACCCATATAAATTTTATGTAAACAAATTAAGCGGTTTTTAAAAAAATCATCAAAAACAAAAAAAAAACGCTAAATTGTAGCTGTTACGATTGAAGTCGGTTTTTTAACGTGTTCAGCGTTGATTATTGAGAAAAAATAACAAAAAACTTGGCCGGGAGAGACACCTACTAGACATGGGCGCCGATTTGTTCGCACCGCCGCGCCGCCGCCGCCAACTCTTTCAAAATTCGCGCCGATCAGACCAAGCAGGAAGCAATTTTGGTTAAATTTAATGTAGCTTTTTTCAACATGTGGTAAAGTATCGCACCTCATATCAATTAGAGCAGATTTCAGATGCAAACATAGAAAGAAATCGATTCATGCATGGAGATACAAAATACAACTCGTGTCGGTTTTCTTAGACCGCATCAACGAGTATGTAAATTCTAATTGCCCTTATTTTACACAAAAATGTTGGAGATACCTGGCATGACCCGATTTCAAACATTAAGTTAACTTTAATCCAAATCGAGCCGACATCGACACTGTAACGAAGATATCTCGGACATCCGCTTAAACGAGATTAGAATGGCTCTTAAACAGCTTAAGAACAATAAGACACTGGGTGATGGATGATAAAATTACGGCTGAGCCTCTGAAAGCAGTCGAAAACCGGTACTTGAAGCTCTTCAGAAGTTGCTTAATTTCATTACGAACGCCTACCACATAGCACAAAACTGTGGTAGGTGGTGCACTTCTTCAAAAATGGTAACGACCCAGCTGAGCTGCTGATTGTGAGACCCTACAGACCCACATCACTGTATTTAGTTTCTGAGAGTCATCACAAATCGTCTGGACGCTTGTTTTATGAATTTCTAGGGTATTTCCGAAAAGATTTCAGTACCATAGATCTCAATTCTACATTGAAGCTGTCAACACAAAAAATGAAAGGTATAATCGGCCACTATGCTTCGCGTTTGTAGAATGTGGAGAAAGCCTTTCATTCAGTCGAGACTTGGACTGTGTTACAGTGTCTCCAATGCTGTCAAATTAACTACGAAGTTATTGAAGTGTTTTAGTAAAACAACACTATGTCGGCCCGCGTCCAGGATCAGAATTAGAAAAATATATGGCTGCAGTGAGGAGTGACACCAGGAGTGAGGGAGACGTTAAATATCCAAAACTGTTCACCAGTGCCCTGCAAGATGTTTCAGAGCTTATGGACTGGAGAGGACTCAAAATTCATAGCGTAAATTAACCACTATCGATAAGCTGATATCTTGGATGTCCTATGTAAAATTCACAATGTTCTCAGCAGATCATCTTAATAAGTGGATTTCAGTATCAATATCCGTTTCATACCCATTTCTCTGAAGGTTAGAGACTACACTCTAAGTTGTTAATGAATATTAGAATGGCTCTTTAACAGCTTAAGAACAATAAAGCACTGGGTGATGGATGATGGAGTTACGGCTAAACTTCTGAAACCAGTCGAAAACCGGTACTTAAAGTTCTTTAGAAGTTGAAGAAAGAAGAAATATGAATATACATATTTTCCTATAACTCAACCATAGATAGAACCAACGCTGGATAGGTCCAACTTCGAAAATCAATCGATTTCAATCGTCGAATCCATCTCGGCTAGGCCACGTTTGGGAAAGTCTGCAGTATCTTCAGGTCCGAAACATCCGAAATACTACAGTGTTTCAAAACTAAATTGTTGGTAAGTTGATCAGTGTGTGTTTCCAATGAATAACATTTGGATGTGAGACATAGTCACTTACTATGAGCCTCATGAGAAGGCTCAAGGTCAAGGTCGCCCAAATGACGATGAAGCGTGCTATGATCCGAAATTCTATACGTGATCGAATCAGAAATGAAGAGATGCGGAGGAGAGCTAAATTAACCGACACAGCTCATAGAATCGCTAAACTGAAATGGCAGTGCAGTGGGCAGAACACAGATGACCATAAGGGTTATCAAAGTTCTCACACCGAAAGACACAGCATAGGCAGACCTCTCACTCGGTAGACTGTCGCGACAACTGGTAAAGGTTGGGGGCCGCAGGATACAGGCAGCGCAAGACTGGTTGGCGTGATATCTGGGGTAGTTCTGTATCAAATTGTAGAATTCTTTTGCGGAAGATGAATTATTATTTTTATATACCTTTTCAATTCGCAATCAAAGCTTTTTCTATTTATATACGTAGAAAAATGTGTGTCTTATTACCATTTACAAAAATAAAAAGTAATGCCGCGCCGCGGCGCAGCGCCACCACGCCGACCAATTTAGGCCGGCGCGCCACCGCCGGCAAATATAAGGTCGACGCCCATGTCTAACACCTACTAACACTATTTTCAAATGTCTCTTATGACTCGCCGGTCACTATATAGATCAAGGCAGTTTTGTATGAAACTAATGTGTGCCGTGCACTGGATGAACTCACAGTTAAGGAAGAAAAATTAATTTCTGAAACAAACAAAATATACTATATTTATCTGTGAAACGTGTAACTATTTGGGTTATTTCCCTTTGTCACATCACAATAAGGCACTGCGCACTGCGCAAGATACCATGTTTGCACCAACCACTATTTAGTTATTGCATTATTATGATTTTTTTTTCAAATTTCGCAGGCAAATAAATCCATTGCGGCCCGCTATGGCGTCTTATTAGAAAACAAATTGCCATAACGGTACTTCGTTTTGCATCTCTTTCTGTCATGCAGGGGTTCCATAAGGATAGTGATATCTCTTTTCGACGCTTAGGTCGTCTTGAGCGTAGCGCAAGTACTAGGTCTATGCTTATCACTATCCTTACTACTGATTATATATATATTTTTTTATAAATAATCGTTATTCCAGAATAAATTGGAATACACATTCCATATCAACCCGAGATCGATATGTATTTTTACAAGCTGTTATTAAACTCACTGCAATGTTTAGAATGGTTTAGAGATCAGACGGTGTAAACTTTGTGAGAAAGTGTGCACAGCATGGCTGTACAATCTATTTTACTGGCTTACACAAAACCGGCACCAAAAATGAGGTAAAAATTATTTAAAACCATTCTGCAGTAATATATCAGATAAACGATAATAGAGCATCACGGTATGTCATTGTTTTTTCTCATGTTTATGAAATGAATGTAAGTACCTATCTATTTTCCAAAAGTGTGCGCTACAGGCAAAAGCTATGTCCTATTGTCTGGAATAGGTATGCCAAAAAAAAGGCAGGAAGGTACTACATTACATGGCACGACCACTGAAATTTGTTTTGTCCATAATTTTTTTATAAAATAGATAGGTATCCTAAGTTCTTCATATGGTTCTTGTGTAAAAATAAAATAAACAATGATTCTGTTGGAGGACTGGAATCCAGGCCAAGAAATTTTAAAAAAACACTGCACTGACCAACCGCGACAGCTCGAACAACTTATAGGTACCTACATCTGCCTACATGAATGTACATGCAGAGATTACTGCAAATTGCAAATTCTATTGAGGTATGTATTTTCTCTTTGACTATTATGTTTTTTTATTTCTGAAGTACTTACTGACCCGTAAAATAGTTAAAAATTAATTCTATTGGTTGTTTGGTACGTCCTGAAAGTTATCGTCAGTGAAATTTTACTTAAAAAAAAAGCCCTGCGCCCCGAATACTGAAAACGAGTTAACATATAGTTACTTTATCAATTTGTTTTATTTTGCTAATTTCAAGATGCAGCCCATCTTCTTTTACAACCCGGCAGCGGCACCGCCGGCTCAACAAGTTATTTACTTGCCGGCGGCGGCGGCGGCAACGGCTCTTCCGGTGCAGCCGGTGGTAGTGCTGCCACCACCGCCGACGCCAGCATCGCCAACACCACACATAGTAGAGATTCACGTTGTAAGTTTATTACTATAACCATTATGTATAACTAGCAATAGCCAAATCAACAGCCTCTACAGACAAAAAACTGCACTGCCTTCGAAGCAATGGTTTTAGTGAGTCACTAGTGGATAAAAAAATAGGTCATTATTCTGTATAAATTAAATAGGTCATTATCAATACATTAAGTAAAACAAGACCAAACACAATTGATTTCTTTGAATTATTTAGTAACACTGATAACACTTATCCCCCGTCTATGTGATCTGTGCAGAGAGTGAATTGTTATTTTTTGGCTTTCATTGTTGGCGATAGTAGAAACCATGTAAAACATTGCCTGCCTGATAGGTAATCTATAATAATAACAACCTGACCTCCAGCCAACTGTGCTTCTGCTATAAGTACCTCCAAGTGGGCACAGTAACAATTTTATTGAAAAAATAATAATAAATCTGTAATATATGTAATATACAATACTTACTATATCAATGTTCCTCAAGAGGTTAAAAAATTTACAAAAATGGTGGTTGATGAAAGGCTTTTATTTAATTGAATCTATGAAAATCTTTCTTTTTTTGAACTTTGACAATTGTTCCTAAACAAACAGCATATTTGTGCTGCATGTAACGGTGGCGGCGGCGGGCGGTGCGGAGGCGGTGGCGGCGGCGGCGGCGCGGCGGCGGCGGCGGCGGTCGCGGCGGCCGTGGCTGCGGCAGCTGCGGCTCCCAAAGGCGCCTGACCATCGAGTAAGGCCACGTCAATTAATACCTACGTTGGTGACATGCGGCGCGTCGAGCCTATAGTGTTATTCTCCAGTGGATGTCCTTGAGGCTGATAATGATCATGATGATTTTATTTGTATAAGTGCACGAGCCATTCTGTGGTACATGGTAGTGGTGCCTAACCAGTTATTTGAATTTGCCTGGTTTATTTAGTGATTGTAATCACAATTATTTTGTTGTTCATGGCGGTATTTAATCGTGGTGGTGCTGCACCATGTTATCTGATATTTTCCTGCTTGATTTAGGGCCTGTATTAATAAACAATTATTTTGTTGTACATGGTGGTACTTAATGGTAGTGGTGCCGCACCATGTTATCTGATATTTTCCTGGTTGATTTAGTGCCTGTGTTCATGGTGGTACTTAATGGTGGTGGTGCCGCACCATGTTTTCTGATATTTTTCCTTTTAATTTAGTGCTTATATTAATGAACAATTATTTTGTTTCAGATTGTAGGTGTGAAATAAACATAAAGGATATAAAATCTTATAATAAAGAAGCTGATTCCGTAATAAATGTTCATGTTTTTTATTATATAGTAGTTTTATTTACAATAAGAAATGTTCAAAGAGCTGAATTACCTATGATAAAAATAATTTTAGGGTACAAACAAAACTAAAAGTTCTGTTTGTCCCCGTTCAGCAGGGACAGGCTCGTTGGGACAAACAGGAATAACCCTCGCTACGAATGCTAGGTATATGGCTATTTCAGGCATACTAAAGCCACGTGTTACAATATAAGGACTATAAAAAAAACATTTTCTATTCTATCTATTATTTCATATTATTATATATATTATACAGATGTCCAATTTTGGCTGGTGAAAATACCTATCAAATTGTAACAAAACATGTTCAGAAAAAGTTAAAATATAAGGTGCTACTTTATTAGTGCCCGATATTTTAGTTAATGCTTCTACTCCTGCTTCTGCTCAACTTTCTCCAATGAACCCATAGTCAAATTGCAAAAAAAAATTAGAACTTCATACTAATTTGGCCGCTTGGCTAATCGATTTGTATGAAGAGTCCAAAAATTTTTTGACAGTTTGACTATGGGTTCCTCAGGGAAAGTTGATCAGAATCGAGAGTAGAAGCACTCACTAAAATATTGGGCACTAATAAAGTAGCACCGTATATAAATTTTACTGGGGCTTTATAAACTTATACAAGAAAACGTCTATGAATGAAATAACAATAAAGGCTTTGGCACACCAAAAGCAGGTCAGTACCAGCGCGGTTTAAATGCGGGCCCGCGCATGTTGTAATACAAGAAATTATATGAAGTACGTATTTAAACGCGGGCCCGCGCTCAAACTGCGCTGCGCCGCCGTGCCGCCTTGCAACTGCCGGACGTCAAACCAAGCGGCGCGGGCGCGGGTCAGAAGCAGCGCGGCGCAGTTTGATCGCGGGCCCGCGCGGCTGTATAACTATGGCAACCATGTCAGCATGCCACAACGGGCGGGGGCGGGCGGGCGTTCGCAGTGCAGCGCAGCGCATCGACGCGATTACACAACAGTTGTATTTTTTTACAACCGCTTGTTGGATTTAAACGAAAAAAAATTCGAATTAATGAGTGGGAACAAAAATATATTCTATTTTCGAGAAAAATATTATGGAAATATAACATTCAAGTAAAATTTTCTTTTTCGACTTAGAGCCAAAAGCAGCAAGAGTCTGTTCGACATCTTGCAGCCAACTAACCTCCAGTCCTCCACCCGTCAACGTCACACTGAACGGGGTTTTAACGCGGGCCCGCGTTAAAACCGCGTTGGAACTGCATTCAGTGTGCCGTCTCCCGCGCTGCTACTGACCTGCTCCGCGTCTGACCTGCCTTTGGTGTGCCGAAGCCTTAAGGGTAAATGAAATACCTACTGCCTCGCAAGAAATAGGTGAAATGAGTTTACGTTTTTTTGGGAGCAAATTTCAACAAATGCAAACACAGACTACGAAATCTTGATATGGGCTTTAAATATTTATTAAACAACCCCAGTTTAAAAAATATAGTATAAATCTTGTTTCTGGTTTACTAATGTACGGCGATATGTTTTGGAACGAAACCTAAGCTTTTAAAAAATAGTCTTAACAGTAGCGCCATCTATACAAATTTCATCCAAAAGAGAAAGTAACAGAGCAAGCTACCTGCCTCTTAGACTTAACTAGTACAAATCATCGTCACAAGAGGACGCTAGAGGCGAGGTTCATTCTGATCATTCGCACAGGGTTCCGAACCCCGTCATAGCGCCCTCTGAAGAAAATAAATGGAAACTTAACCAACTCAGTAACGCCATCTAAGTTTATTTCCAAAATTTCTGCATACGCACCTTAGTATGAACGTGAACAGTCTATATATAACTTGTCTCTGGTAGTATTTAATGTACGAGTTGTCGAGGGAGCGTAGTATAGCATAGCATTTTATTTATTTTAGATTGGTGGGTGACCATCGAGGACGTTGGCAGTCAGTCTCAGTGGAATCCAAGTAATAAACACTGCACACTGCACAGCGCGTTGATGTGTTTTTATGAAGCGACAACTTGTTATCTCTACAAAAACAGCCTACTCACCATAATAAAATTAATTGAACAGTCACGCGGTGCGTACTTTCTCATGTAATCTTTTGTCATCTGGTATATACAGAATTGTCACTGCTCAACACAACTCTGCAATATAGGTATATTCCTAGTCATTAGAGAAGTATAAGTTCAGAGTAGATATTATAAGTACTGAAAATAGATTTCAGAAAAAAATGACTGGGTATGCTGAATAATGAACTAAGTACTTTCCCTTACCCAGAAAACGAACGTTGTTTGTGAATTTGCCATTTTTGTTGTCGTAAGAGAATTTTTATATTTTATGAATCCACGTGTTATCAATTTATCATGGTTCCCGAGCGTGGTCCAACGCGTGAGAGTTTACCATAACGTAGGCCAAAGATCCTTCAAGTTTTTATATCCGTTATAGGTGACTTCTAGAGATTAAGGCGCTCGCTTGTCACAAAAGGAATAGTTGATGAGGCTGGCAACGCCCCCGACAAAGATCTTCATCACAACTAGCCTGCGGGGACAGCGACCTGCTGCAAAGATTTTCGCACTATGAATGTCATAGTGTCCATTACGCCAGCGAAATGTTGTAGCTAAGAAGGATGTGAGTATAATAGGGAATTAGAGCATCATTAGGACTAATTGTGCGCAAGCAGCGGAATTTGTGCGTCTTACAATTTCGGAGATATTCATAAAAAACCGATTCTGCCAGGGTAACGTTCCCTCAGCGGGATAATTTTTAAAAAGACGGTGTAGCTCATAACAAAGTACATGACTGAGTAGCTTTCGTCGTGTTATAAATGTGCGCAAATAGCGGAATTTGTGCATCTTACGGTTTTCGAATTATTCAAGATTCCGCTGCAGTAACGTTTTTGTGTTTTCTGTATCTCGAAAACGGCTGATAGAAGAAATTTAAAAAAAAACCACTAGTACACCTTAATTTGTGCGTAATTTGAGCAATGTTAGTTTTTTGAAAATTATGATTTTTTTAGTAATTAATTTGTTTAAAAAAACAGGAAATTCTAATTTTCAAGGAAACAAGTGAAGTTGCAATCGAATAAAGAACACTCAAATATTCCTCTAGTAGACCCTAATAATGTCTGCAATTGTGGATTGTATTATCCAGTCAATTAGTGAGATTTACCATTTAATTACGAAATTAAGTTAGCGAAGTTTTAAAGATTGAATTCAGTGCTCCTATTAGACTATGTAACATAAAATTTTACATAAAATAATTAGAGCGTCTTGCTAGCAAGCTTTCCTGTAAGTTTCAGCTTTGAATAACGTTGATTTAAAAAGATTTACCCAAAAGAAGAAAGAACAAACATTTTCCCTATAACCCGACCAAATTAGAATGTATACGAGAAAGCGGCCGCGCCATACAAAAGGATAACCTTCTTAAATGAAAGGTATATTGAAGGAAGCTTTGTAAGTACAGTTGCGTGCAAATGTTTTATTGACGATTGTTTTCTTAGTACCTACGTACTCGTATAGCGGCCGGGACGAAGCTATTATAAAAGATACTTGTAATAAGATTTTTAGATAGTAAGTTTCTTATCTAAGTCTTGCCGCCAAACATAAATGTTAACAGCACAGATGTATTCCGGCATAAGATAGCCCGTTCCCCATTGCGTTGGGGATTCTTTGATAAGCCCGCTTCCATCTTCGGCGTCATCATTACTTACCATCAGGTAAGATGATGTCAAGGGCTTACCAATTTAGTTTCTAGCATACTGATTAATAGTTCGAGAAGGTTGAAATAAAAAAGAAGAATGAAACAATGAAGAGTTCTGAGAGAAGAAAGAAGAGATCTGCTAAAATCTGCTACACTACGTGGAACCCCGATATTATGGATAATTATGTATATGGTTTACCTACTTAAAAATTAATAAACGGAAAATTCCCGTACTATCTTGTATGAAACAAAAGTTGCTAGCTCAGTAACTTATTAAAATTATTTTCTAGCTAGCAAGTCATAAAAAAAATTTTCTATTGCTATTTATTTATTTTTTTTGCAGTTTTCAAGGAAATATAAAAGTATTTCCTTGAAAACTGCCAAATTCTGACACTTTTTAAATCGTCAGCTTATTCTGCCAGAGTTAAAATTTAGTAGCCAAATCTGCCACAAATGGTCACACTGCGGGCCGGACGGGTTTCGAAAACACGGGAACTCGTGCGACGGGGGGAGCTCATTCCATGTGCCCGTGCCCCGGGGGCTACCTGTGCGAGGAGCGCAGCTCAGTTCAAAGCGATAAGATAAACACTTTGATCAGAAATTAACAAAGCATTGATTTGATTATATCTGCTTTGTGAGAAATATACCTCAACACATAGAGGTAATAAAGTACTAATTACGTCTATGCTATTCTATGGTATGGTATTTGTTCTATGGTACTAGGTAGAAAAAATATTGACGATTTAAAAGCATGTGTAAAGCATCTACTTAAACATTTTGAGTTTTATGCCGATACATCAAAAAGTTCGTTGTTCAACTTGTCGATGTTACCCGATTTTAGTTAATTTAAATACGACGCCAAATAATAAAACATTTATAAACATCATAACAAAATTTTTTCTGCTTAATTGTCCAATTAGTTCTGGTTGTATGCTACCAATTTAGGAAGGTTACCTTTTTGTATGGCGCGGCCGCTTTCTCGTATACATTCTAATTTGGTCGGGTTATATACCAACTGGAAAATGTTGGTTCTTTCTTCTTTTAGGTAAATCTTTTTAAATCAACGTTATTCAAAGCTGAAACTTACAGGAAAGCTTGCTAGCAGGACGCTCTAATTTTATGTAAAATTTCATGTTACATAGTCTTATGGGAGCACTGAATTCAACCTTTATAATTTCGCTAACATAATTTCGTAATTAAATGGTATATCTCACTAATTGACTGGATAATAATAATAATAATAATGTCTGCAATCCACAATTGCAGACATTATTAGGGTCTACTAGAGGAATATTTGAGACTCTTTATTCGATTGTAACTTCACTCGTTTCCTTGTAAATTAGAATTTCCTGATTTTCTAAACAAATTATTTACTAAAAAAATATCATAATTTTCAAAAAACTAAAATTGCTCAAATTACGCACAAATTAAGGTGTACTAGTGGTTTTTTTTTTAAATTTCTTCTATCAGCCGTTTTCGAGATACAGAAAACACAAAAACGTTACTGCAGCGGAATCTTGAATAATTCGAAAACCGTAAGATGCACAAATTCCGCTATTTGCGCACATTTATAACACGACGAAAGCTACTCAGTCATGTACTTTGTTATGAGCTAAACCGTCTTTTTAAAAATTATCCCGCTGAGGGAACGTTACCCTGGCGGAATCGGTTTTTTATGAATATCTCCGAAATTGTAAGACGCACAAATTCCGCTGCTGGCGCACAATTAGTCCTAATGATGCTCTAATTCCCTATTATACTCACATCCTTCTTAGCTACAACATTTCGCTGGCGTAATGGACACAATGTCATATGTCCGGAGTTCTGACAAGTAAGGTGATGTGACATTACGTTACATTTTAGGGTTTTTTTAATATTACTAATGCCATATTTTGTCCCATTCGTTTCCATTACTTACTGTTAATACCCTGATCGAAAACTTAAGTAGATTGTTCTATTTAACAAAAGATTTAAGAAAATCATCAAAATGTGTAAAGTGTTTTAAACACTTAATGAAATTAATTTTTAACAACTTTTTCCTTTCCTCAAACCATTTTTGAGTATTATAAAGTATGCTTTTGATCTCTTATTTGAATATTTGAAATAACTACCACTGCTATTCAATTTAATTTAGCTTGGCAACTAGTCTTTTAAGTTTATTATAAAATAAATAAGTATTTATTTTTTATATTTTGTGGTTTTTCAATATTGGTTATATAATAGTTTCGTAATATAATACCTAACGAAGCGAGAGCTGGAGCAGAGAATCTGGAGTTCGCAAAGTTTCGGTTTCCAATGAATCCCTAAAACAACAACTTAGTTTTCAACAAACAAGAACAGTGTTAATAAACATGAGGAAAGTTAACAGAAAAGTTTAAAATAAATATTGATCACCATATTTCTCGTAAAATCATCAAAATTTATTTTTCTCTACCTACATGTGTTCGGCCTAAACTACAAATTTTAAATGTGATGTGGGATGCAGAGAAGTTCAAGAAATCACTGTTTAGCGCATAATGGTTCAGACAAAAACCGTAACACAAAAATAAATCTTCAAAATTCAAAATTCTTTATTGCCTTCATGAGTGGTAGTAAAGGTGTTAGATAAAGTTTTAAAAGTACAACACACATCATGACCCTGCAAGGGCACAGCAAATAAGATCTTATAACTTTACTATTCTACAAAGCTTCGTTAGCTTGAGCTAGGCTTCTTTATTTTTTCCGCTTTGCCCGATTTTGAACATGCTCTGTAGTCATTCATTCTCATATCCGTTCTCACTACGTCACCGCCTACGCTTACTTCGCTTCCTGGTCTTTCCATGGGATCCGGGGTCTTTAATGATAAGTTCAAGGCATCTTTTACTATCAGACTATGAGGGTGTGACCAGACTACCAGGGACGACACCTGCAGCGTGACCGCTACGTCTTGGGCACTGGCTACTACAGATATACGTACTTATTACGAATGCGATTAAGTTTTGTACCGCTATACAGCACCCCAGCATTTTCATCACCTGGAATCTCCTCAGCTAAAATAAGTTATTCAGTTATTCGAAAAATTGAGAATTGTAAACGTTTTTATTTACATTAAGTAGGTGTACAGAGTTGGATAAAATATGAGGTAGAGAATTTTAATTATAATATAGTATATTATAGTATAGTATTATAATATAATAGTTTTTAAATTTCTCTACGCAATTTTGGGATTCCTACAAAAACAAAAACAATTAACAATTTTTCTAAAAAAGACTCAAACATTTTACAACAGGGTAGTTGACTGCATCAAAAGTAAATTATGAAATATTGTTCGCTAAAAGCTCTTTTATTGAAAATGCAGAAAAACTTACTCGCTTAGAGTTTCATTTACATGTACCAAAAATTTGTAATAAGTATGCAAACTAAACTTCTGTACATTGCACAATGACGTCATCATTCACAATTTCAATTTTTTTAGAACACACTGTCGGTTTTGACATTTGACAAAAAGTAACTCAGATGACTAACAGTCAACTCAAAAAAAAACTCAAAATGTTTTTTATTTAAGTAGATGCTTTACACATGCTTTTAAATCGACAATATGTTTTTTCTACCTAGTACAAAGTCCCTACCAACTACCCTATTCTTTACTTTTATGCGAAAGTTCGATATTCCGAGAAAATGTGGCTAAAGTATCTCCTAAGACACAAACACAGGTTCTTTGTTTCTCAATTTAGCTCTGAAATCTGAAAGTTACTATAACTCTTGGACTAATAACTACAATCCGTACTCCGTAGTTCATAATTCCAGAAAAAATGGTTATTGCTATTCTGCCTCCATAAGAAAGACGGCCGCAAAGTTTCTTCTTATGAGGGCAGTATATGTAATCTTGTTTTAAGGAATTCAAAACTACTTATATTTTTTATTTTAGGTATAGCGCATATTCCACATTTTTCGAAAACGTCTTTCAAAACATGATATAAATAAAAGCTGAATAGAATTTATTGAATTTTATTTACGATATTACCGTACCTAGGGCAAAAACTCGTTTACAAACTTATTTGAACTATTTGACTCAGAAACTTGAAATGATCCCCTGTAAGTCCGCAGTATTTTGGCTACCCTGCGATATAGTTGTAGAGTTATAAAGTAATGTCTACAGAACCCTACACTATGCGTAGATCGACACGTACTTGATTAAAGGCATTACGGTGTAGAAGACGGGGCTCTCAGTCTTCTTAACTCTTACCTTACCTTTTTTATGTCATAAATTCAGTTTTTAATACGCGCAAAATAATAGGACAGCATAAGTTGCAAGAGGTGTCTGAGAGCCTAGTACTACGATACATACGCACGCAAGTACCTTAATACAGTACACTCACACACCGGAAGACATACCTGCTTCTCATAGAATAGTCTGAATACCTTTTATCCGCAGACAGGACAACCCAATTGAACAACAATGCCTAAGACAATGCGTTCACCGAAAAACAAAGGCCAACAAATCACTGTATCGGAATCGGATCTTACCAAAACGGATTGGGCTAACCCAAAGGACCTACAAAATGTGAATGCTATTCGTGGTGATAAACGAAGGCGACTTTCGGGTGAATGTCATGAAGATCTGTCGTTCCGCGAGGAAATGAGACAGTTGATCGTTTCCCTCCAAACTACTTTAATGTCTCGAGTAGACACACTAGAGGAACAAGTGTCAGAGATTAAAAACATGACATCATCAGTGCAAAACACCAATCTAGACATTGAAAAGTCTGTTGAATTGGTTTCCGAAAAATTAACTGCTATGGAAACGAAAATTGACTGCCTAGAAGAAAACCGCCGCGCAATGGCCAATCAGATCACACAAATAGATAACAGATGTGAAAACATCGAAAGATATCTACGAAAACCGTGCATTGAAATCCGAAATGTTCCCAAACAGAAGCAAGAAAAACTCGGTGACCTATATTCTTCACTAATTAAACTGGCCAGGAACTTAGAAATCAAACTGGAGACTCAGGATATTCGGGATGTATATCGCATTTATAGTAAAAACAATGATAACCCAACTATTGTTGTTGAACTCGGCAACACCCTCCTCAAAACCAGTATCATAGAAGCCGTGAAAAAGTGGTTCAAATGTGGCAAAGATCAACTGAGCACCAAACACATGGGCCTCGACTGTCCATCAGCTCCTATATATATCTCCGAGTGTCTCACTGCGAAAGGTAAACGCTTATACCACCTAGCACGTGACTTCGCTAAGACCTTTGGTTATCAGTACTGCTGGACGAACAATGGCCTGGTTTACTTAAGGAAGAAACATGGTGATCCCTATGTGCTGATTAGAAATGAAGAACAAATTAATGAACTGAAATCAGAAAAGTGACTAACTATAGAATATGTATTGGTTTTCGCTATATTCGTCAATCTAACTGGACTTTCTATTTGTAATAACATGCACAAACACTCAACAATACGCACACAAAACAAGAGCAACAGCATACGTTGTCTAGCTGTGATGCCTACCAAACACTCTATGAATCACCTCTCATCACTGAAAATACCGAAAAGGACCTCTACTGATTTCTCCACACTAATAGCAATATGCCAGACCTATATCATACCCACACACTCGCACTCACATAACCACTTACTGAATCTCACTTTTATAATCCAAAGAACGATAATTATTGAAATGTATCTCTCTCTCCGCACCTGTGATGTTTTTAAAATTCAATATGGATAAAAGTTCATTACTTAACGATATGGATTCAACTGAACTTATACCAAGTAGCTTTACACTTGAACCTTCTGTATGCAAAAGTATTTTAGGGAATACTGGTGAACAATTAACTGTACTAACTCAAAATATCCGCAGCATTAATAAGAACTTTACTGCATTTACAGTGCTACTTGATAGATTACACTTTTTACCGGATATTATTATACTTACGGAATGTTGGCTAAATGAAAATTCATTAGAAGTGAAACTTAAAAATTATAATTATCATAAATCTCATACATACCTTAATCAAAATGACGGACTAGTTGTTTTCTCTAACGAACGGCTTAAAATAGATATTTTTGAACCCCATTTTGATGATGCAAACTGCCTTACTATTAAGATTGATGACGACGTTGTTATAATGGCACTGTACAGGTCACCATCAGTATATAATATAGATAAATTTCTTTTGTCCCTAGAGTCTAATATTAAAGCTATTAAAGCAGACACAATAATAATAACAGGAGACTTGAATATTGATATTAGTAATGGAGTATCTGATCCTAGATCAGAAAAATATTTAGAACTTACTAGTTATTATGGTTTCATTCCTGGTCATAATTTTCCAACCCACAAAAATTCTAGCCTTGACCATTTTTTCGTTAATTCTCGTCGTAAATCTAGAGTTGTTGTACATGGATCAGATATAACAGACCATGATACTATTATATTAGGCATTGATAAAACTTTCAAATTTACAGCTGTACCCAAAACCAAATTCACTAAAGTAAACTTTGATGAATTAGACAAGGAAGTAGCTGAGATGGATTGGGCGAAATTATATAACCTTACAGATGTTACATCGGCCACAAATAAATTTATTTCAACCATAAGCAATAAAATTACAGCACACACAAGTAGCGTCGTTGTTCCAAATTCAAAATTAATCCGTCAACCATGGATAACAGACAGCTTACTAAACTGTGTCCGCAAAAGGGACAAATTACACGCATCAGTAAGAAAAGATCCTGATAATCTATCCCTTCAACACAAATATAAGAAATACAGAAATTGTTGCAACAATATAATCCAAAATTTAAAAAATAAATATGAACGAGCACTCTTAGAAAAATGTAAAGGTGATAGTAAAAAGACCTGGAATACAGTGAAAACACTATGTAATATATCAACGACCACATCTACCAATAACGAACTACTAAACATCTGTGAAACTCCACTAGAATCGTTAAATAAAACAAATAAATACTTTGCACAGGTTGGTCAGAATCTGGCCAAAAAAATTCTAGATACAAGTAAAGTTACAGAAAATAATCTGGTGTCAGAAGTAAAAATTCCGTTTAATCCCAATACTTTCTTTCTATTCCCTACTGATGAACATGAAGTAAACAAAATAATTACAAATCTCAAGACAAAATCTTCCTCTGGCTGGGACAATATGAGTAACAAATTTCTTAAAAGATCCAAACAATACTTACTGAAACCTATTACATATCTAATAAATTTATCACTATCTACTGGCGTTGTTCCTCTATCCCTTAAAATGGCACATATTTGTCCAATTCATAAGGCAGGTGATAAAAATGACGTCTCGAATTATCGTCCAATATCCTTGCTCAACTGTCTCTCCAAAATTTTGGAAAAAATTGTAAACAAACGACTTTTGGACTTCTTAGAAAGAGAAGAACTTTTATCCCCTAACCAGTTTGGTTTTCGCCAAGCTAGGTCAACGGAGGATGCTGTTGCAAAACTCACAGACTACATTTCCCATAAACTTGATGCTGGGGATAAGTGTATTGGCGTCTTCCTTGACCTGGCGAAGGCCTTTGATACTGTTTCTCGACCAATTCTTTTGAAAAAAATGGAGGCGTATGGTATACGTGGTTTGGCAAATAATTGGTTTCAATCTTACCTATCAGACAGGATACAGAAAGTAAAAATTGGCGATGTGTTGAGTGATTGCGAGTACGTTGAATACGGTGTGCCCCAGGGAAGTGTGCTTGGCCCTACATTATTTTTAATTTATTTAAATGATTTGTGCCAGTTAAAATTACCCCAAGCGCAAATTGTAGCCTTTGCAGATGATACTGCCATAATTTTTCACGCAGATACCTGGAAATCGGTGACAGCGATTACCGAACACGGTATGCGACAAGTATCGAACTGGTTACAAAAAAACCTTCTAACACTCAATGCAACCAAAACTAAATACCTGTCTTTCCATATATCACAACGCACAGCCCCTGACAGTGACCTTAATATAAAAATTCATTCCTGTAAACCAGAACAATTAGTTTGCAGTTGTCCAACAATTGAACAAGTGAAATATCTTAAATATCTTGGGGTCGTAATTGATGAACGTCTAACTTGGGAAATCCAAACAGATAAAGTTCGATCACGTGTCCGCAAGCTAATTTACATTTTTAAGCAGCTAAGGAAAATTGCTGATGCAAATGTTGTCAAAATCGTTTACGATGCTTTATGTAATTCCGTACTTAATTACTGTGTCGCAGTTTGGGGGGGTGCATGTGCAACATATCTTTTGCCAGTCGAACGAGCACAACGGGCAATCCTTAAAGTTGCGAATAAGAAGCCCTTTAGGTATCCAACAACTATGCTTTACCATGACTGTAAACAACTCACTGTGAGACAACTGTATATTGTCGGAGTCCTCTTAAATTTCCACAAAGTCGCCCCTCAATTCCTCACCAACACTTATAGGTCTAGAAGGTATCCGATATGGACAAACAACTTAACAAAAACTACCTTTGCTACACGTTTCCTGTCATATCGCGGACCATTTTTGTATGCTAAAGCCCAAAAACATGTAGATATTTTTAATTGCTCGAGATATGTGTGTAAAAAAAAGATCAAACTGTGGTTAACCGATATGGATTATTATACGACGGAGAAACTGTTACTGCCATTACAGTAGATAGAACATCCGGGAATACAAAATACACACTCACACACACACACACACACATACACATACACACACACACACACACACACACATACACACACACACACACACACACACATACACACACACACACACACACACATATATATATATATATATATATATATATATATATATATATTATAAACATAAACACATCATACATCTTCATTTCAGCAATATTTTTCTGTCATTGTAAAAATCTATTGAAACACAATTATTTCTATGGATAAACACTGACACTTCTAGCTAGCACTTAATCTTTGACTGTCCCCATGTCTAATGAATAGATGGCCGTCACCACACTCAAGTCTCGCGGTTATGCACAGTACATAACCGTGAAAGTCCTTTGCACATATACATAGCGGTCATTCGGTGTCGCATGATCACGCAGGTCGTACGTGTTGCTTGCCTATTTTTATTTTTTTATTTTTTATTTGGAAGATATAGATAAGTACCCACAGCACAGTGCAAAAAAAGTACCTATTAATCTTTTCGTGCTCTATTTATAAATTCAGTTTTTTAAAAACAAATAGTTCTACTGTCGATGTCGTAATCTATATTTCCTACATACACTATACTTACACTTCTGATACTTACCCACTTACCTACTTATGATACTTTTTACTTATCTTAGTTGCTTTCCTAAATTGTGAAATCTTAACTAATCAATTGTAACTGGGAAGAGACTAATTCTCCCGACACAGGGAATCCTAGTGGGAGAGTTAGTGTCGCATTATATTAATTAGCTTTTAAGAGTTAACAACTATGTTTATACCTACCCAAAAATGTCACGTTGTGAAAATAATAGATTAACTACTTCCCATGGAGGCGCGTTTAAAACTTTATTACGAGTATGTACTTCTATATTAATAAACATACATAAACATTAATAATAAACACCTTAGCAACCGAACACAAAAAGTTTAAATAAATGGCATCAATTCTTCCGGCTCTAAAGGATCAATATTAGGTCCTTTCCTTTTGCTTGCGTATATTAATGATTTGCCGTTTATGGTTCAAAATTTCGCTAATATAGTGTTGTTTGCAGATGATACTTCTGTTATTTTTAAAGTTGATAGAAAATTAAACAAAACTGATAAAGTAAACAACACTCTTTCAAAGATACTCAACTGGTTCACTGTAAACAATCTACTTTTAAATGCTAATAAAACCAAATGTATTAAATTCGCATTACCAAACGTTAGAAATATTGATGCTAGTGTAATCATAGATAGTAATGAATTGGAATTTGTTAATAGTACTGTTTTCCTCGGTATAACTTTAGATGCTACATTGCAATGGGGTCCACATATAGAAACTTTAGCGGGATAGCTTAGTTCAGCTGCTTATGCTGTCAAAAAAATTAGTCAGTTAATAGATGTAGACACAGCACGGCTAGTGTATTTTAGTTACTTCCATAGTATTATGTCTTACAGAATTTTACTTTGGGGACATGCAGCTGATATCGAAACTATTTTCGTTTTACAAAAAAGGGCAATCCGCGCAATCTATCAGATGCGATCCCGCGAGTCGTTGAGGGATAAGTTTAAGGAAATTAATATTTTAACGGTTGCTAGTCAATTCATATATGAGAACATTATGTACGTCCGCAAGAATCTGCATTTGTTTCGTAAAAACAGTGACAGGCATGATTTAAACCTAAGGAATATAAATAACATTGATATTGTCTATTCGAGACTGAGCAAAGTTAAAAAGTCGTTTGTGGGGCAATGTGTACGATTCTATAATACCTATAATACAAGAAAATGTAACAAATCTGCCTGAAAACAAATTCAAAATGCATGTAAAAAAAATTCTGTGCTCAAAAGGTTATTTATTATAAGATAATAGATTATGTGAATGACAAAGACATTTGGAAATGTATTGCTCTTCCTGATAACTGTATTGTTGATAACATAGGTACATTGTATTAGTAATTAAGTATTATTTTAAAAAATGTGTTGAAGCGAGTTTCTTTTGGGCTCGACGTTTCTTCTCGCTTTGGAAACACTTCCCGAAACGTTGAATGTACAAGTTCCGCGAGGTAGGAACTATGTAGGTACTAGGTAGGTAGAAAAAAAGACGATTTAAAAGTATGTGCAAAACATCTACATGAAGTATTATAGAGAAAACATTTGTTCTCGTCCCGAGCTTCAAGGTTAAATAAAAAATATTTTGATTTTGATATTGTTATTTTTTAAATAAAAAAAAATTGGTTGGAGTTTCATAACTTTTACATTTGTATCCTGAACGAAAATATAAATTTAAATAGATAAAAAGTAAATTTCGAATTTATTCTGAGGAAATAAAAAAGCATATTTTTAGCAAGCAATAAATTCAATTTTCTAATTCAGTTCAAATATAAATTTAGTGTCAATTATAAATTTAAAATCATGGATTATAAATATTTCTTACTATTAGAATGGTATCAAGACTGGGAATATATCAATGCGTGTATATGGGTAAGTGTTCATTACATATTTATTCAACAAAGATATGAAATTACGAAGGTAGGTTAGATAGTATGGCTTGTATTTAGCCGACTAACGCCTCTACCTCGGTATTAACTTCACGATAAATCAAGCTTTATTGCGGCTGCAGAGTTTCAGTTTTCTCGCACAAAATTGAACTTCGCACCGTTTCACAAAGCTTTCATAATAATCGTCAAGTTTAGGAAAACTTGTAAAACTTGGTACAACACGTCATCTAGTACAAAACGTTGAATAAAACATGTATGAACTTGGATTGGAAACATGCATGGTTATTATATGGAAGAGGAGACGTTGTTAACTTTTGACATAGATGGCGCTAGTAGGTTCGTTTCATTATTACTTATAATTTCAGTGGTTTCATTCATTTATAGAGATATAGGTATTTGCATCCGTAGCTCGTAACCATCTCGTAGCATTATTCGCATTTAGGTACCTATGTACCTAACCTATGTTAATTACCGTCATTGTTAATTAATACCTATGTTAACCTATTAACCTATGTTAATTCATAAAAAAAAACATGTTTATAAGAAGGTAACACAGGTTTGTCAAATGTTCTATAGTTCTAGCTGGTTCTAGTCTGTAATTCATTTAAAATGTATAGCTCAACCTCCAAAAATACCTACTTACTTACATAAGGTTGTTTTTGATCTCAGAAACTTTTTAACATTGCACGACGGTTTTCAGTCATATTAAAAAACTTTTTATTTAAACATAACGTCGGGGAGGGTAGGGTAGGGTAGGGTAGAAGCAAAAGAACACGTCTTTATAGGAAAGCTGAGTGAGGCGGCCGGTACCCAAAAGCGGAACATGACGATACAGGGGATGGTAAGAAGGGAGGGAGTGAAGCGCAAGGCTGGCTGGGAATCTGGGATGCGGGATGAGACGCGAGCCGCCGCCGGGATCGCGGCCCGCGGGGCCCGGGAGCGTTTCATTGATCTGAACCCCTCTCGGCTGCGAAACAGGGACAGGCGATGGGAATATAGGTACCTGCCTGAATATACTACTGGCTTGCTGATCTCTCTTTCACTCCCTTTAAAATTAAAATATTATGTGTATGTGTGCGTGCACCATGCATTTTCATGTTGTAGGAAGACTGGAAATGATTAAGTTTTTACTTATATTGAAGAAGGTTTCGTTAGTAGTGTCAATAAATATTTATTTATGTATGTCGGTAGATTAGAAGGCCGGTATAGACTATCCTATAATTATATTTAAGGGATAAGGGCTAGCCATTAGAGCCGATTCACCGTTTGCTTTATACCGGGTGTAACAGAAGTGTGTGACAATACTTCAAGGTTGGCTTTTACCCATCAAACTGAACAACTTTTGTTTTGATTTGTTTTGAACAAATTTTTTTGGACTTTTCATACAAATCGATCAGCTGGCGAATCGATTTGTATGAAAACTCCAAAAAAATTTTTGCGATTTCAACAAAGTTGTAGAACAAAAGTTGTTCAGTTTGATGGGTAAAAGCCAACCTTGAAGTATTGTCACACACTTCTGTTACACCCTGTATATAAATTCCTTGGGAGTGACATAACTAAGTCATCTGAAATTCCCTATTATAGGATTTATTGTATTTCTTTTTTTAATTTATTGCATTATATGTATTTTTTATATTTTTTTTTATAAAAAGGGTAATTTGTATTTTTTTCAATAGAATCAAATTATAAAAAAATATTATAGATATCGTATTTTCAGAACAAATATTGTTTGTCCTTTCGTGCCTTAGAAGGTCACTATCGACTAACTAAAACACCCTGCAAAATGTTTCATAGAAAATAAATAGGTATCATGGGTACTATACTACTAAACAAGTTATCTTACGTAGTTTATAATTTAGAATATGAATACAATAGTATACATTTTATACCTACTTAAGCTGTTAAAAAAGTGCGTTTGAGATTGTAAGGGATTAGTCAGAATCGAGTAGGTATAGAATTCAGGGAAAATATTGAAAAAACATTTTTTTTTTCGGTTTGTCATACAAATTCTTGATTCACTGTTCAGATTTTGTGTGGGAAACTGGAAAATATATGAAATAGGAAATTCGATCTCCACTTCCTGTAAAATGACAATGTTTTTGTTCAATAAAGATTTTTTATTATTTATTATTATTATTTTTACTCAATGTAATGAATGATATAAATTTCAATATTTTTATTTTAACCACAATTTTAACTCTACTGGTATATTCAATAATAACCTAATGATCAGACATTTTCGCAACACAAGAACAAAATTCGTACGTAAAGTAAACGAAAGAGATGCGACTATTCATTATCTCATTCGAAAAGCCGAGAGTGAGTTGTATCGCTCTGTCCTTGTTACACCCGCGCGGCGGGATCGCGCCGAGAGGCCACGCGCGCGCCCGCCCGACGCCCGTTGCACTCCGACAACTCCTTCCAGTGCTACAGCGCGTTCCTCCGCGTTAATTTCACATAACCTAAAAAGTTAAACAACCCTGATTATTTTTAGTATTTACTTCATTGTAATTATCATTTAAATACTCATGAATACCTCTTATTTATAAAGTCAGTGTTGTGAAAGTTATAGCCCGAGTTGGGCTTGCGTGGAGTGATTTTGTGCAACACAAAGTAAATACAAACGGCAAGCTGTGGGGATCAGGGGCCTTTTTTTTGCCGCCGCAGGGGATGTACTATCCTGTGAGTATACTTTCGAATCTATATAAAGAACAGAAGCTGGTTATTTTGTAAAGAAATTGCAGAGGTCAGCGATAACCTCGGCCAGGAATGCGAGGCGTACGTACGAGGCAAATATTATGGCGCATGCATGGCGTTGCTGGCTGCTGGCTCTGATTTATGCGTTAGATAATAACGTCGTTGCTTCGTACACACCGTACAATGTATAATGTATTGTATCGCAACTTTCCACACCAAGCGTAAAGACAAGGAATCTTAAAAAAACAGGGGATGTTGTTTGGTGGGTACGAGAAGTACAGTGTGCTTAACATGATATTCATCCATCCAATAATTACCTACCTACTTGTTTGTTGTTTGGCGAGGGCTAATAGTAAGTTTGTTTTAGATACCCAAGCATAAAATATGATCACTGTCTAAAAAATAGGCACTCACTGAGGACAAATATTGTACCCTCATCGTACCAAGCTGATGTCCAAATTCCTGTGAGGACAATGAATGAACAGAAAGGAACAGATACAGATTAAATAATATTCCTGTCCTTTTCTTTGTTGATACATTTTAGCAGAAGCCAGACAGGGACAGAAGGCACTCCACACTCCCTTTATTGATGATTGAAATGCTAGTTTAGCATCATACATTATCATACATTAAGATACATTTACATTTTACTATAATTTTAATCTTAGTTCCTAAAAACTTATTTCTTTAAACTATAACACTTATCTGCTTTGAATGGAATATTAGTTACTGTAGGAAGTTGTTTGTGTGGGTAGACATGTAATTGTAATAAAATTAATGTAATCAGGAGCATGGTGATTGAACATAGGTACAACACTGAGAGCTCTGGTTACAGCTGAGTTACATTCTTCAATTTTTTCTTTGATTGCCAATGTTAATTACAATCTGTTTTTAATTAAGCTTATGATTGAGTTTACTACTAGCTTATTTGCATTTTAAATATTTGAAAGAAAATATAGAAATAAAGTTAAGATAGGGGAGGGGTATAATTTAAATAAATTACCTTACAGCTTTTGTATAGGTATTCATTAAGAGCAGAGTAGGTAAGTATACTGACATTTGCATTGTGGCCAATTACTAGGTAGTACCTATAATAGTAATATTACTAATGAAACAAAATAAATTTTTCATTTATAAAAACAAACTTATTTTAAATATAATATAAAAATATTGAAAACTGTGTTGTAATTCAAAATTGTATGTGGTAAAAAAAAACAATAAAAATCCTAAAAAATAATTTTATTGATTAGAGCCAGTACAATTTTAATCAATAAAAATCACAAGGTGTGGAAAGCCGACAACCCATTTGTTCTTGGACAATATCAGATTAGACCGTCTTCTAAAAAAATATACAGGTACTTAACTGACATTTAATTTTTGAAATAAAATAGGAAAACACATTAAACTATAATTCAATTCAATAAATAGGTACAACTGTTTGTTTAATAGATTTAAAATCTTAAAAAATAAGCATAGGCAGCATATTGTTAGGTAATAAATCAGACAACCTAGAGCTGATGTGTTTAGGGCGGAAAATTTTCTATAAAATAGATATGTATATAGGGTGGCACAGTAAAAATAAACATAATAGACAGCAGTTTTTTCACAGTGTCTTTTATATTACCGTGATAAAATTTTCTTACTATATCTTTTTAAGGTTCCTTACCCAAAGTCCAACAGGATCCTATTACTAAGTCTCCGCTGTCTGTCCATCCGTCCGTCTGTCTGTCAGCGGGCTGTATCTCCCGAACCGTAATAGGTAGACAGTTAAAATTCACAGAGTGTGTATTTCTGTTGCGCTATAACAACAAATAATTAAAATTAATTAAAAATTAAAGGGGCTCCCCTACTACAAACGTGTCTTTTTTTTTTGGAGTTTTTTGCTCGATCTTAATGGCAACAGATAGACGCTTGAAATACATTTGATACAGAGCTTGTATTGCTAAAGTCGCTAAAAAAAATAAAAAAAATACAGATATTTAAAAATCAAAGGGAGCCCCCATACAAGAGACGTGTTTTTTGGAGTTTATTGTACGATGGTACGGAACCCTTGTCTGGTTTTTATAATTTACGTTACACGGTTACATCCAACTCAACACAATAATCGCAGGAATTAGGAAGGGCGGCGAACTGCGTTACTATATTTTTGTAAGGCGATGCGCGAGTGGACTGGGCATGGGCAAGGCGCGGTGGAACCCGTACTCGTCCATTCCCAAGGTGAACAACCAGTCTGCCAAGATGGTAATAAGGACAAATTATTCGCATGCCGCCCTTTGTCCACATTTCGAGTTCATGGGCGTGTTTCCGCCTCAGTCTTTGCTGGCTACCTGCTCGTGCTCGACAGTAAATAAACTCCACGCCGCCGTAAGCTCAGTGATTTGATGATTTCGAATCGTCATAATATGTATAGTGTATGTATACTCATAAAATCTGTACACTAAAACTTTTACTAGCTCGCTTTCGTATAACATGTCAGTCTACATATTGGTAGCAGACATTGAATATTCTGTGGTAGCAATTAGTGCAGCTTACCGGAATAAAACAGCAAAAAATACGAATAGCTGTTTACAAATAAAACTGTTTAATTATTAGACTGTACTACAACAGTTTGCATGTTAATGACATGAATTCGAATACATAAACGGCAATGAAATCGGCGATCGCAGCTGGAAAATCGAGCTTATTATTCATCGTTGTCGCTAGCGCTACTCGCTCGTGTTAATAACCGATTGTAGCCGTGACGTGTAGGCGTACGGTCATCTCCAATTACACAGATGTACCAATCAACCGACTACTCTACACGCTCATAAAATGTACCTGCGTGCTTTTTCAGTATTCGCTGACACTTAAAAATCATTATCTCAATCTTTTCAGAACAATACCAGAGTTTGTAGTAACAAACTCATACTTTACTCTTGAAACGTACTTACGCCCGACAAACGCCACACTAAACGAGCTAGGTTATTAAAACCTTCCGGCTATTAAAGTCTTGGTTTGCTTACCTACGACAACATCAGGATGCATATGCGTCACATGGTATGTGTACCACTGAAAGCTCGGGCATGAAGTACTTATATGTATACCAGCACATGCATACTAGTGAGTTAGTCGCCATTCGGATGATATCCTTGTAAAACGTAATGTAATCGTGCAATAAGATTTAAGAGCGTCTGTTCGATGTTACGTTCAATGTCGTTACGTTCTTTGAAGTTTTTTGGTTGGTCTTAAGAACTATTACTTAATAAAATCTGTACCTCCTTATACAAAATTATTTGTTCTGGATCGCTAAATGACAACATTATAGGAGAACTCTTACAGAGTTATTCATATCATAAAAATGATTTCGAACTTTTAAAGAAAGTTAGTAGATCACATCACACATATTATTATAGGTACCTAACAAATTTTAGTTCGGCGCCTGAAAATATGGAATCGCTTTTTTGTGCATGAAGTGTTATGATATGATATGACACAGTAGATGCTCTCAGCTATTTAAAGAATTAGTTAATTAAATATTTTATTAAGCTTGTGTTATATATCATATGGTTATGTGACGTCATTGCACCATATTCCACTGTCCATTTGCTAGCCCAGATGCGTCATTTGTAAACCATGGAAGATGTTTGATACCATATCTAAAGTATACTATAATAAATTTATTTGGTAAATTGTTTAGTTCTTATTTTCATCTAGATTTAAACTTTTAGCCTTTTCAGTTTTCATTTCTAAGAACTTATACTTACCACACCCCCGACACTTCATACAAATATCGCCTTATCGTTTACTTACTACATAGAAATTTGACACTTCTTTAAGACTGTATACGTGTTCATGTGTGTGTGAGTATCTAGGACTGCTTAAGCAAATGCTTCTTGGTCATACTGCCTTGTCGTAGGTTACACTTATTATTTTTGCTATGTTAACGATTTTAGAAATTGATATTTCCGAAAATAGTGAAACTTAACGACAGATATGAACATAAAGACAGATTTTTACAATAGAATTTTTTTATGAACTGAATACTGTATACACGAGACAAGGCTGCTTAAGCAAATGCTTCTTGGTCATACTGCCTTGTCGTAGCTTACACTTATTATTTTTGCTATGTTAACGATTTTAGAAATTGATATTTCCGAAAATAGTGAAACTTAACGACAGATATTAACATAAACGACAGATTTTTACAATAGAAATTTTTAATGAACTGAATACTGTATACACGAGACAAGGCTGTATAGCCTTAGAATCCATTGCGTCTCTCCTTATGAAAATAAAATTGTCTTTGGTTTGCCAATCTTTTGACAACCGGAAGACAACCGGTCACTTAGAAGTCACACAGGGGGGTGAGGTAGCCTTCAGAGTGCGGCAGGGAGTGTCCATACTGTATAATATCCTTATACTTACTGTGATTCTTACATTTATTTATATCTACAGAAATAGTAGCTATAAAGTTTTGAAAGCAGAACTCGTGTTCCCGTGAGAAAAACTTTTTTTAAATATTAGCAAAGGAGAAATATTTTTCGTCTTTTATATGCCCTTGCAGCTTTCTGCCACGAGCACAAGTGGAGGGAACACCACATTAACTACGTAGAGCCGTAGAGCCGCTGTGTGCAATTAAAATAATTTAATCGACAGTCAAGTAAAAGGTCAAACTTTTATGGAGTCCGCTCCAGACTCCGAGGTCTGTTGGTTTGTCTGTGTGCGGCAAAAGCAAATATAAATTAGCTTTATGTCGAACCCGACTCCCGGACCGCCGGACACAACTTCGGCGCTGCTAATGCGGGCACGTTCGTTATAATGAGTTGATTTACGGTTTACTGTTACTACGAAACTTGTGCTCTGTTTACTAACAATAAAAGTAAATTGGTAAACCTTTAAATATTTTTTTGAATTAGGAATCTTACTGCAAATTTCTTTCACCATCATGCTATAACTCAAACAAACATTGATACGATAACATTAGACATCTGATCGAAATTGTATTCTTAATCTCTCTTCTCTTAGTTGGCGGCCTCTATTAGTATAACTATTCTGTACGCAACGTATCTTTTAAGAATATTATTTTCACGCCTGTCGCATACGGGTTCCCCCAAAGGGTTCCGGAAGCCATTACCTATGATCCAGGTAGGTTCTGGAGTTGTAATCACGCTCACCACCCGAGGTAATTATGTCGCTGAGGATTCAGTTCCCATTCGGGATGCTAGATGAGCTGGTCAGTTCACTAACCAGCCTATCAACTTGAATTACTACTTTGGCGCCCCGTGTTACACTCGATCAGAGTTCATCGGCTGGCTACCTAAGCGCATTAACTGGGTGGGCGGCGTCGTCATCGGTTGCCTGGACCACAAACTCCAGGCAACACACACTTCTCATCCCTTAACTGAACCAAGACTGAACCACATTCGAGAATAAATTTATTACTCACCTACTGGCAGTAGAAAAAATAAAATAAAACATCCCATAAGAACTGTGTCTTCAAAACAAAATAGAATACTTAATATACAATTCCGTGAGATTTTTGTACATCTATAATCTATCTATACCCAGTTGCAAGTTGCAAGGTATAAATAATTTATCATGTAGGTACGGCGGTGTTTATCATATCGTTTCGTTCAACGTGATTATCTAAAGCTTCTCAATTTTGCCTTTGACGTGGTTTCCATAATGGTTTGATCAACGATCAACTTGCTCTATTTTATACAGCTTGATGTTCTTCAATTAATTCAAAATTTTATCTAGTAACGAAGCAATTTCGTTCAAATTATGGTTGTACCTTTCGTTGAAATTACTTAATATTTAAAGATTTTGGTCTAACACTAAATTATTAATCTCGTGGGTTAAAAAGTGTCGGTGGTTCCACGGTAGTTATTCGGAATTTCTAATCAGAAGTCTCGGGTTCAAATCCTAGCTAATGTATTGTACCTACCAATGAGTTCGAAACTTACGTGAATTTTCATTTCTGCATAATTAAAGCTGTACCGACCTCAGTTGTTACTCAGGGTAATATTTAAAATCAAAATAGGTATTTATTTTAATACCTCTATATACAAAACGAGGCATTATGTCTTGTAAGTAGATACCTGGAGGCAGTATTGTTACTTGACTGACACATACAATGTCCATCAGTATCTCTTCTGTGTGTTTCGTATTTTTCTTTGGAAGATCCGTGAAAATAAATTATATTTTCCTTTTCATAAATCGGTAGAAACATATACATATTTGTGTATTGTATTAAGTACTTAGTCGTACTTTGGAACTAACCACTTTGACCTCTTTAGCGATGAAATGGAGAACTAGAGGGTACTCAAACAAGATATTTCCTACAAAAAATTTAGCTTCAGAGCTACATCGATTTAGGCTATGCGTTGACGGCTAATCAGCGAATCAGTCAGTAGTGTAATCTTCCAAAATTTTAATTTAGTTACTACTAAATTGCAATGAAAATCAAAGAATGGCCGGGCATTTAAAATCGAAGTCACAACTGTGGAGCTTTTACAATGGAGTTTTGATTTAATTTCCTTTCGGCTTGGTTCGTTTTGTGAGGGTTGGACTTATTTACAGCTCGCGAACACTCGCGCCGAGAATGGAAGCAGCTGCCTCTGTAATCATCCACTCTGAAAATGGTTGATTCGTTTCCAGTAAATGCTTTACTGAAGGGCCGCTTCCAAGCTGAACGCGTTTCGAAGAAAGTGTAATGTGTATTCGGCCGTGAAGATACTTATAGTATAATGTTTTGAAATTTCAGTAGTAGAGCAATTCAGTAAATAGCTCATACATTATTTTTGTTGCAGTCTTCTAGTCTTTGATGACTTGTAATAAAAAGAAACTATATTGGCCCTAGTATTAAACGGGTGCTAATTAAACAGGCTTCTATTTAATAGCATTATTCGCCTCTAAAAATCCACATTGTCCTCTTAATTACTAGGGCAGCCACCATCAATGGCCCTTTAAAACTACTATCTTAGTCACTTCGATAAGCTTCTGTTAATACAACTCAGCAACCAAGTTATTATTTAGCATCAAAACTTGTAACACATATTCAAGTAGTCAGCTTCTAAAATATTCTTATATGACAACAAAAAAATAATGAATTTGACTTCAAATTTTATAACTCAGTACGATTAAAACTTAAAATTTAGTGAAACATAAATAATAAAAATATACCTAAAATTGTAACCCAATATATTGATTGATCATTAAATGTACCTAAAATTAGTAAATTATGGCCACTAAATATATTAGGAACTGCTAAAGGGAGACGAAAGATAAGATTTTAATTAAAAAAATATTTTGTGTAAAAACCACACATAAAAAAACCTACAACATTATAATACTTATATACATATTATAATACACATTATAATACTTATACAAGCAAAGGCTTGACGCTATCTTTGGAATATTTAGTTGGCGTTGTGAAGAAGACGAATAAGATTATTAGAAGCTTTCTCATTTTCCCGTTGCTTAGCTATAAAATTAGAGGTTGGGGTCCGTGGCCAAATATTTGCGGCTCGATTTATAATTCCCCGTATTAAAGGTATATCGATGCAGCCATGTTTGCTTCAGACTAAAGGCATTTCCAATATGAATAACTGTCAAATTAAATACCTATTTACCTATCAACGTTGTCTGGCAAGATTTCAAAAAACTAAATTAAACGTAAGGAGCTTGTGGTTTCGGCATCTCGTTTGTAATTTAAAATAAAATTTCCCATTTTTAAACACAATTATTTTGCAAGAATTTCCCAATGTTTATCGTGATTTTGCGCCGCCAATTTCATTATTTTTCTCTACACCTTTACCTTATTTGCGGTTTGGATAACGGTGCATCGTTATCTTTGAAGACGACCTATCTCAGCACTTCACGGTCAATATCAAAATTATAGGTGCGTTTGTAAATACTTAGTAGTATGGATGTCAAATATTATTGACGACGATACAAACGTATCTGTCTAAATATCAAATAGCCAATGAGTTTGAAAAATTCCGTGGAATACGTCCAGTAAAGCAAAGGACAACACATAAATTGGCGGAGATCCAATTATTTATTCTTTAGCGCTTGAAGATCCCGCGTCGTCGCGCAGCCGTCGACCGCCCGCTCCTTATCATCGAAGAATTGTCTCACTGCACTGACCGTTGCCAGCTCTGGAGTTATTACCTGTATAATGTATGATTTATACATACACTAGCTTCCGTCCGCGACTTCGTCTGCGTGAACTTCAGAATTGGGTCCAGAGATAAATAAAATGTTAAGGCAGCGCCATATAGTGGCAAAGTTTTTAGTCATTCCTCCGGGGACCCTCGAGTTTTCCGGGATAAAAGTATCCTGTGTGTTACCCGAGTGCTTTACCTATCTACCTACCAAATTTCATCCAAATCCGTTCAGTAGTTTTGGCGTGAAAGTGGAACAAACAAACAAATAAACGAACTACATCCATTAATATTAGTCTGTTTTAAAATATTAAATATGTTACTTTTGAATAGATTTTTTGAAATTCTTCTTCTAGATTCTAGTTTTTCGCTTATAATATAATTGTGCAATCTTTCAGACCAAACTCGAATGTGTTTGTGCTACACATCTCCTTTATTTGTTCACTATGTTTTCTTTGAGTTGATTAACATGTTGCAAATGGATTGCATAATCCGTTGTTTTACAAAATCGTTAGTGATTTTACAAAAAAGCTCCGTTTTGTCAAATAGCTGAACGACGTTGAGCTGGATTACCATTGCGCTACGTTAACTAAAACTGCCTTACCACACCACGTTTAGACGTAATGCAGAATGGCTTATCTGCAGCGACCATGATTTAATAATTCAGACCTTAAATCTAAAATGTGACGTTTCATTTCACGCTGTTTTACATAACCTCTAATCGTTGGTCCGCTGCATTGATGAACGCAAAACGTTTATGCAACTCTGCGTATTGAAAGTCCAGTTATTATGAACAACCGCTAAACGTCGTTCATCTGTTTTACAAAACGTAGCTGTTTTGTAAAATCAATCACTAACGATTCTGTAAAACAGCAAATTTTGCAATCCATTTGCGACAAATACATCAACAATTACAAAAGATAACTAAAGAACTAATATCAATCTATATTTTCCGATCAAACAAGAAATAAATACTAGTATAATATTGTTATTTCTTCCTGTAACATCTTTGTCCGAGGCGTTGCGTGCTGCAGACAGATAACGAGGTCACGCATTATCTCCAGCTACGCTCTGGTATAGTCTCTTATGATGATTGCTACCATTATATGTATTATTTGTGTTGCTATTATTATTATACTACGCTAAACTACTGCTACCTAAAGAATTTGTAGTTTCCTTCCAGTGTTTACGAACAATACTTCGACAAAGTCAACGATAAATTACCCTGTTTTTTCACCTTTTAGATGCTAACAAAAGTTTTATGTTTTCTCTTAATACGTATGAACCGAGTGGAGCTTTGATTACCCCCTTGCACCCATAGTTAAGTGAGCATGTCGGACTAAGCTCGCAGTGAAAGTGGCACTCTTCAATATTTCCGCGCCCGGGTACCAAGCCCGTGCGTGTGCCTGTGGGCCTTCAATGAGCTATAAGAACTTTCATCTTAGTTAAAATTTTCACAGTAGCATATGATTACACTACTATTACAGTACAGTATCTTAACTAAATAAATAATTAAGTGAACGATGCATTACAGTTAATAAATGTCAATTAGAGTGTTTATGTATGATACTAACTGTCATTACGTTACATTATCAATTCAAAACAAAAGGTTAAGGTCCATGTCTCCAACAATCCCAAGTGTGAACTCTCAGTTTATTGAAATCAATTACTATAGTACTAGGGTTTCGGGATTCCTGGGAATCGGGAATGATTTTTTTGCGTTCCCGGGAATTCCCGGAAATTCGGGAATTCAGAATTTGTATTTAAAAATTATCAAATTGTTGGTTTATCTAGCGACAAATCATTGACAAGCCGCCCGCGCCGATTTATTTAAATCAAATTGTATACAGGTTTTAAAAAAGTATGTTTGAAAATTTATGGGGTTACTCAAATCAAGTACAGAATACAGGAAAAATTGAAAAAAAATGTGGTCAATTATTTTTCCAGTTTTCCATACTAAATAGAATAGATAGTGAATCAAACGATTTTATGGGAAATTGAAAAAAAAAATGTAGATCGGATTTTTTCAATATTTGTCCCGTATTCTACAGGATGTTAGAAAGAGTTCGTTTGAAATTTTGAGGGGTGACTCAGAAACTCAGAATAAAAGGAATAATATAAAAAAACGTCTTTTTTCAGTTTCCCATACTAAATCTGAATACTGAATCAAAAATTTTATGGGAAATTGAAAAAAAAATTGAGCGGATTATAAATTTTTTTCCTGTATTCTATACTTGATTTTGAGTAACCACTTTAAATTTCAAACGCGCTTTTTTGAACACCCTGTATAATAAAATTAGGGATACATCCGATACCGATACCGATACCGATATATCGGCGATACTTCGGAGTTGCCGATATATCGGTATCGGCGATATTTTTATTCCCGATACAACGATACTTTTAGAGTTCAAAAAAGATGAACCCCTGTCCGCTCTGAGCTGTAATTCTCTCAAAGAAGAAGTCGAAAGGGGACCTAAGGCCTTCTAATATATCAAGCGACGCAGATCCGCTTTTTAACCCAAATTTGAAAAAAATGGCGCAGAAGTACCTGAGTTTCCAAATGAGTTCTGTCGCATCAACTGAGAGACAATTTTCACCGCAGGTCTTTTTCAAACAGACCTGTATCAAAATAACCTGTCTCCACAATACTAGAGAATACTTTGTTTTTAGGGTTCCGTTCCTCAAAAGGAAAAACCCTTATAGGATCACTTCGTTGTCCGTCCGTCTATCAATATGTCTGTCTGTCAAGACCCTTTTTCTCAGGAACGCGTAGACGTATCAAGTTAAAATTTATATCAAATACTTAGACCTGCAATCCCTTGAAGCTGTGAAAAAATCAAACTTCTATGCCAACGCAATTAAGAGATACGGTCGTTTATGCCGCATATTTGGACACTCGCATGGGAATCGAAACCTATATGGTACTTCCCGTTGACCTACAATCATGAAATTTGGCAATAAGCAATGGAACGCAATTAGCCGGTATTTTAAACAAAAATCTTGTTAAAGTTTATTTTAAATAGTTAACTATTATTAATTTCAGTAACTAATAATCTCATTCTAAATCTGTATTTTTTACATTCATTAAAAACAACCCAATTTGTATTTTATTTATAATATTTAACCTTCATTTAAATTCAACAAGCGTATCGGTATCGGCATCGGTATCGCCGATATTTTTATAAGAGTATCGGTATCGGTATCGTATCGGCTAAAAGGCGTATCGATGCATCCCTAAATAAAATATGATTGCGATTATTAACAATTTGAGCGCCACAGCAGGCTAGGGCCGACAACCAGTTTCCGTGCCACAGGCGCCAGGATTTGAGATTTTCATACATTTTTATCGACTGGAGCTTTCGTTGCTTGGAGTTGGGGGTGTTTCCCATTTTGTGCCAATTCTTGCATATCTCCGTAAGACAACGTCTAGGTTAATATTTCCTGACATAAAGGCCGCTATCCTATATATGAAATAAACGTAGTAATTGGTAATCTGTGGTCTGAATATTAAGCTAAGCATCGAGCTGTATTTACACACACAGTTTTTGTGTGCTATAGCGTCAATTGAGTCTCTTGGTGTTATTTTTTATACAAAAAATAATTCCCGGGATCCCGGCCTTACATTCCCGGGATCGGTAACGCCAAAATTCCCGGGATCCCGGGACCGAAACCCTATATAGTACCTTCTCTTTTATTGTTTGGTAGATAAAGAAGTACAAACTAATTATAAGCAAGCGGTATTTGAAGGCGAACCAGTTTGAATACCTGTTAAACTCAACTAGTCGGCAATACATGTACGAGAGCAGTGAAACTACCGCCTGCGCTTGCGCTTGTTCTCCTTGTTTAATTATAACTGTGGAACCAATAAATTACTAGTACTACTATCCTAATAAATTGCTTTTATAATTTTTGAATCCCAGTGTTCTGCGATAAAATTCATAACAAAACAAATTAATCAACTTTGTTTATTTTCTTGAGAATACAATATTAATTTTTTAAATAATTATTTACTACATTTTATAGTACTTATTAAACAATTAGTGAATAGTAATTATCATTCTCATTCGTTTAACCATCTTGCCACTTAAATAAGTAGACAAGAGTCCAGCTCCTCAATTATAGTTAAAGAGACAAAGACAAGGTATAGAGAAGAAGCATTGTGGTAGGTAACAACAAAATCAGACAATGTTTTTGTATACCGAATTTGCGTATAGATACTCGCAAGAAACTGATTGTTATTGGTTGTTATTAATTATAGACGCAATAGCCTGTGCTCAGTACCCTCACAACAACGTTAGAGAAACGTATACGCTTTCTCTTAAGTTATGACATGCTAGAGAAGTTATAATTATTTCGCTATAGACTGTTTGAAGCAAAAATGATCTAATTTTTTTCACTGTAGGTATCGACAGAATACCAGCGTTGTGGATGTGGTCTCACATACGCAGCATTATGCTGAGTCGTTGCCTTTTTAGGGCTACAGTTCAATTTCTGTATTATTATTTTTTCCCCCTTAGTTCTTATCTTAGTTTAATTATCTTATTTCTTTAGTTTAAGTTTTTATTGTTATATATTAATTTAAGATCTGTAGTCTCTAAATAAAGCTTCTATCTATCTATCTATTTATAATGAATATTGTGAAATTATGTGTATAAGTAAAAACGTGTGATTATCGAACAACTGAACTTTAAAAGCATTGTTTATGTTTTTAGACCAGGTGACCTTCTAAAATACCAGAAAATAAAAGTACTAATTGGTCACTTGATTTGTCAGCTGTGTATGGATTGAAGCGGTCGTGGCTTACGTTGATCGCGTCGATCGTGCAGGTTAGCTGACTCGTGCAAGTTAACTGGAGTTTGGCCTAACCTTCCAGATGTACACCATGTCCAATAAATTTGAATACACTTTCAAAACTGAATAAATAAAAATTTCTCATACTTCATTTGAACATAAAATATATATTTTTATTAAAATTTATTCTTTTTTGACAATTATAATAGATCTTTTGGTATAATACCACCTTTAACCTTCTTCACCAGCTTCAAACGTTTTTCAAATCCGTTACACGCGGCACGTACAGCTTCCATCGGCATTTTCTACCAAACACGCTGATAACTTTTTTGACCTGCTCCAGATTTACGATTTTGTAGTCATTTAGCTTCGACAGCATGTATGACCATACAAAATAATTCAAAGGATTCAAATCTGGGAGCTGGGAGGCCATTCATTTTTGGGGTAGGAAATCAGTCAAAATTGGCTCGACACCATACTTGAACAATGTTTGCTGTCTGTGATGGTGCTCTATCTTGTTGGAAGATGTAATAATCATTTCCAAACGTGTGAAGTAAATTCGGTGTTACAATTTTCTCCAAAACTTCCATTTTGTAATATTCAGCGTTGATTTTAACACTCTTTTCGATAAATATCAAAGGAAGTTTTCCACGTTTACAAATCGCCCCCAAACCATTACAGATGGTGCACCTTGAAATCTCGGAACGTATTTCTCGTCCTCTGGAATGTCTTCTATCCTTGCTACCCACAATCGATCGTTTTGAACATTCTGTGGATGCTCTAGGACAAACAGTTTCTCATCGGAAAAGACGAACTCGTCTCCAGCGTGCCAGGAAACTATTGTTTTTGCTCTATCTAGCCTCATTTTCCTACAAGCATTCGATATCCCGTGAACTTTACGTTTTTTATAAGCCTGACACCCTTTGTACTATCTATCAGCCGAAAGACGTCCACTGCTGGACAAAGGCCTCCCCCAAGGATTTCCACACCGACCGGTCCTGTGCGGCTCGCATCCAGCGGCTTCCTGCAACCTTTACCAGGTCGTCGGTCCACCGAGTCGGGGGCCTGCCCACACTGCGCCTTCCGGTGCGCGGTCGCCATTCGAGAACTTTACTGCCCCAACGGCCATCTGTTCTACGAGCTATGTGCCCTGCCCACTGCCACTTAAGTCTAGCGATTCTGAGAGCTATGTCGGTAACTTTAGTTCTCCTACGTATCTCCTCATTTCTGATTCGATCACGTAGGGAAACACCAAGCATAGCACGCTCCATCGCCCTTTGGGTGACTTTGAGCCTTCTTATAAGGCCCATAGTAAGCGACCATGTCACGGATCCATATGTCATCACTGGCAACACACACTGGTCAAAGACTTTAGTCTTGAGGGACTGCGGTATTTTGGACGTAAAGATATTGCGAAGCTTCCCGAACGCTGCCCAGCCGAGTTGGATTCGACGATTGATCTCTTTCTCGAAGTTGGACCTACCTAACTGGACTGTTTGTCCCAGGTATACATATTCGTCAACAACTTCGAGTGTAGAGTCTCCAACCTTCAGAGGAGTGGGTGTAACACGGACGTTTGACATGATTTTCAACAACAACATAGAAACTCATAGGCATAGGCTCTCAAACAGCTTAAGAACCCTTTGTACTAGGTAGAAAAAAATATTGACGATTTAAAAGCATGTGTAAAGCATCTACTTAAATAAAAAACATTTTGAGTTTGAGTTTTTGAGTTTGAGTTTGACGCAAGGTCCATTTTCAAAATATGTGGCGATCCCCTTGAAATTTTCAAATCAACCGCAAGTTTTCGCACAGAACGATGGTGTTGTCGTCGAATCCGCTCCCTTATGATTTTCACTACTCGTGCTGTCCGCGCTGAACGCGACCGACCAGATCTCTGTCAATCCTTCAATTAAGAAGTCTCCTTGTACCTTTTTATGGTTTTGTAAACAAAATCACGCTTGATCCCGAAAGGTTTCAAAGCCTTAAAAATTGCACCAGGCATTTCGCCATGGAGAAACTTCTATTCTGTTTTTCTATTTAGCATTCCACATCTCACTTAAGAAGTGATTTTGCCAATGTCAAGTGAAAAATGGGAGAATCTCCAATAAAAAAAATTATTCCTTAAAAAAAAGTTCTTCCCGAAAATGCTTAATTCTCAAAAACCACCAAAAAACAAACGTCAGTAATTTTTCAATATTTTTATTTTACTGTCGTATACACAGAAAATAAACTGTTAAAAAAAGATTCTGCAAAAAGTTTTTGTTTATTCAGAATAAGGGACTGCAAAAGTGTATTCGAACTTATTGGACATGGGTTAGGTATGGGAAGAGACCGGTACCCCTGTAGTGGGAATGATATAGATAGATTATTAACAGTGCATTGGCATTCAATCTTATCAACCATTTTCTAATTGATTATTAGATGCATACCTGATGATACATACATGTAATCGGGATTCTAGTTGCTGTTGTACTGCTTTTTTTTCAAGATTTTATTTTTTAGGTATTAAGGTCCTCACGAAGGGTATGTAAATAGCTGTATCCTTAATGACTTTTGAAGCAACGAAGGACGAAGCAGTTTTTTAATAAGAAATGAAAAGAATCTATCAATGATATAATTTCAATTTATCGTTTTATTTTAAAAAATGCCTATACTATGTAAACTTCACTGTTTAAACGGGACAAAATTACCATTTCGAGTGGAGCGTCCTTTACTTTGCAGAATCGTTATTCCCATCCTCTCAGTTTCGTCTAAGTATCATAGTCGTTTCCAAAAAGCAATAAAATTGATATTTTTTGTGGATTTATCTAAAAATGGGTGAATTACGAAACTTCTTTGAGTATATTATTATTAATTTAATATTTTAATGTTTTAGATTTTTCTTTAAATTAAACTTAGTTACGAGTTCCCAAGTTTTCTGTTTTTCTTCCAATGAGTAGACGACTGTTTTCTTCAGTATTGTTTTTGGATCAAACACTCTTATGTGGCTCTTCAATATTATTTGCAATATCAATAACTACTAGATGAGTGTTTTTTTTTATCTAAAGTTTAATTTAATAACTACGAGTTGGTCAGGCATATACGTAGAGAATATACGTAATTTTAATTAGTGCGCGTCTAAAAAACTATCGTCACTAAAAACAAAGAGTAATCTACCTGTTGACCTTATACATTACCCGTGTTATGTATGATTCAAAAAATTTCAATATTTCTGTATTGTATGAATAAATTGGTGCTCGGCTCACTGCGAATGCATACTACTTCCAGGTGAATAAGGCGAGTTACCCGATTGGGTCGGGCAGGCATTCGTATAAAAAATATTTGGACGCGTGCCAACACTGCTCGATCGCGGTCGGCGTGAGAAGCACCCAAACTTACCATGATTTTAAGGCTTACAAACGTAACTTTAAATGAAAAATCTTCGATACAATATAACAGTCACAATACAGAGTGAGACAATAAAAAGTATTGGCCAGTTTGCGTTCTGCCTGAACCTTTCACGTACGCCACGCTGAAAGTTATTTATTCGGTGCCATTGCTTGGAAATCAGAGAAAATTCGCGACAATGCGATGAAACGCTAAAGGGGACGTAGAAAATCTCGTGAGAACCATCGTACCGCCGAGTATTCTGGTAGTCCTAACAATGCATCAACTGACGAGGAAAGTACACCTCAAACCAGCACAGTGAGGAGTGCCCTGAAATATGTATTGTATCAGCTATAGTTCTCATAAGATACAGAAGGGTAAATAAATCTTTGAACCCAGTAGCACTACTTTGTCAAAGACAGTTTAAGGTTTGCATCCGTTCGATAAAAAAGTCTGTCTTAGATGTGAAACTGTAATTAAACAAACGTGGTTGTTCATTTTTATGTTGATAATCTTATTTTTATAATTATTCGTAGACTTTTAGGGTGACAATTATAGTGTTTGTCCTTCATAGTAAAATTGCATCGGCGGCGAAAGCTGTATAGGCATTATCATAAAATTATAAAACAGTAAAAGATAATAGTATTTTCATACAGTTTAAAATAGGAAACTTGCATAATGGTTTCCTTTATTTAAATTGAGATTTGAATACGGACAAGTGAAAGTCGTGTTTGATTATTCCATTATTTACTGAGATATTGCAGTTTGAAAAGAATGTCGCGGAGCACGACCCCAAAACTCTTCATGCAAAAAGTAGCGCTGCAGTGACACCACTAAAGACATTTTCCTCTGTTAAATGTATGAAGCACGACGTCCGATACTCGATTAACGCTTCAAATAAGAGTTTTGGGTAATATGCTGTCCTAAAATGGAAGTATCACAAATATTAAGAGTTTCAAAAAATATTTTGATTTTAACTGCAGTGTTTTGGAAATTTCTCACTTGCGGACCCTAAGAAGAAAAAAACTCAAAAATAAATGTATGTCTCATATGGATTACTCAATCTGTTTTTTGACATCTACTATAATATTTATTTACTTTTCTTTTACTCTAAAATTCATGTAAGTTCCCTATTGACGCGCTAACATTATATGGGACTAGGGTTGGAGTATTATATCTTCTTATATATAATCTAGCTAGGGGCTTACTGCGATCCAGCTTTGGATATCTTTATGCAGAATGGTTACAGTTTTTATTACACTTTATTTTAACTTGACCAAACCAAAGAAGGCCGCGAGTGTCGGGACAGGTTGCAGGGATTTAGAGCCCTCTCATATGAAATCCAGCTTTACGTTATAAATTTTACGGATATTAACGAACAGGCTCGTGGTTTTGTCTGTCACAGAGATTTGTTATTTTATTTTATACCGTTTTTAGAACACTGTAGAGAAATCCTAAACCGTAGGAAATGCAGGGAATCTTTCTTAAGAAACATAAGGTGCTACAACAAATCCTAGTATTACCTAAAAAGTTTCCCTGTTTCCATATATGGTTTCGGACTTCTGTATACTGTCATGTGAAAAACTCTGTTAAATACTGTACCTCATTGATAGGAACTTTGCACAAGATTTAATGACATTAAACACGATATAAAACATTAACTTCAATAAATAAAAATAAATAAATCAGTTTGAGTACTTTTTTATGTCTAGGATCAGCTATTATTTAACAAAAGGCCTGACAGCAGTTTATTTATTTACAGGTGAGTAACGGCAATGTCATCGACACAGGAACACCAACTCTACTGGTATTTACCATTTGTTTTTACTGTTATAGCATGTGGTGCATGTTAATGTAAATATCATATACCTTACATTGCCAGACACGACCTCGATTTTTTCATCTGCTAAATACATTAACACTTCATATAATTTGATTATTTATATTGTAAACGCACAGATCCGTCCAGTTATGTCTTGTAACTTACTGGAATCTAGTTTGTTGGTATCGGAATCTGTAGAAAATATATAAGTTATTTTCCGTTCCTAATATCTTGCACCATACACATTTTTTACCGCACATTACTGTACCCAAATACGCATGGTAATACCATATAGTTGGTAAAACGTACTTTCTTAAGAAACATATAAGCATCTCTGTACTCTGTACTAACCCTATACCGTAAGTTTTACCCCATTCTAGTTAAATAACATATAGTAAGTAACTATTATAACAAAAATCGTATGTAACATGTCTTTGGCCTTATTAACCTTGTAGCAGTGCGGTGGTGTAATTTAAAAACATAAGTAATCGGAACCATATTTATAATAAATCGCCTTTGCCTGGCCAAGCTGTTCCCGAAATTCCGAGAGTGCAGACAGGAGACTCAAAAAGGACGCTGCTGCCTGTGGCGTAAATTGTATCCTACATTTATTACATTCTTGGGGAATAGCCATATTTATACGTTATATCATGGCGGCTGTTTACCTACTCTACCTCGCGCACGTTTCTCTACCTGTGATGTCTTCAAATAATTTGCAGTATGTATACTTACTAATATTATACTAATTAAACTGTTTTATGATATTATGATCTTACCATCGATATGGGAAAAGATCTTACGAACTAATAATGGGCATACCGACCGTGGTACGGTACGTAGGCGCATTGCCTTAGATACAATTTTGTTAATATTTCGCCAGTAGTTTATCGTAAACTGCAGACAAATACAAATCGACGCAGAAATATCTACACCATTCTATGATCAAAGTTTGATCGTCAGCCGGCGCAATATCTTTATACCATGTCACCTTTGAAAGCTGTCGTGCATCGAAGTACCATTAAGTCCTCGCCTGGAACGTTGCCAGAGTCGGGATATTATTAGCACACCAACAACGTCCGAGTTAATCAAGCTTAAATAAGATCAATATTTCTTGTAGGTAATGGTCTCAGGGCCAGCATCACCATCTCGTGCCGCTATCCGTCGGGATTACTGACCGAAGCGAGCCTTCGGGATGGATGGCGAAACACGCTCAAAACACTTTTTATTAAATTTATTGACCCAATTACGTCGCTGTCCACTTAACACATAAATTAAAGGGTAAATGGTCCTCTCAGAACACATCTTCAGCGTTTGGATGTGACAACCACGTGGGCGTTTTGAGCTACATATTATATTCAGTTCGCTTATATGAATTGAACGGTTAATAACTGCACATTAGTATAGTATAGTAATGTAGTAGTAATACATACATACGTCAGGTTGTTTTCTGAAACTGTACTAATGAAATAACAAAGTTAGAACAACAGTTGTTTTCATAACTTTCATTCTACAACTTTGCTGAAATCGTAAAAAAAGAGTATAAGTACAACCTACCCTCAATAGGTTGCACACTATTAAATAATCTTAGCGTTAATCTCTCGATTTGATAAATCAAACAACATGTCTCTTTTCAAAATGTATCAAGTCGGTACGGTTGTAGGCTTTTAACCAATGCAACATACATAAATATTAAATACACACACCCAAAAACATTACCGTCCTTTCAGATAGCGTTTAAAAACATTGTATTGTTCTATAGTACAGATGCGTAACTTTTGCATCGCAAAACTGTAGTAAGTATAGAAATTGAAAAGGGTCTCAATCGTGTGTAGCTAATTTTTTGGAACATTTACTCGCAATATTAACATTGACATATTGACAGCATCCAAACCACTTACGCTAACTTCTAACAAAAATATTGGAAAACTACTTTATGAAGTCAATTTTATTTATACATAGTACACGGGTTTCGTATACTGAAACCTTGTCATATGTAGGTTGTTAAGACACCCTTGTCAAATGTTATGCTACTAATTTTAGGTGAGGTTAATATTTAACAAGGTTGGTGTAACTTAACGAAGATAGGCACAATTATATTTCTAACCTGTTACGCTTTCCATCGAGTCCTGTTATGTTGTTGGCGTGACTACGCGTGAGATTTTGCGCGCCAACAAGAGAAATTTCTTGACATTAATAGCATTATCGCATTATGCATATCAAATAAATTGTTAAGTACTAGCTCGCACCCGCGGCTTCGCCTGCATAGACTAAAAAAGCGGTTACACTAACCTATTATAATATAAAATATTGAAATAATAAAGTCTGTTCATCCGGGATTAATCTCAAAAATAACTGAGCCGAGAAGCGAGTATGCATCGAAGGGGGCCATCTAGGGAGTTGGAGAAGACGTCAAAAAGGGAAGGAAAGGGACTGTCCGCGGGGCGGAGATTAGAAGAGTTTAGAGCAGAAAGGTTTTGTCGAAGGGTAGTGAATTGAGAAAGTAAGGGGGCATCAGAAAGATAAGCATGTTGTTGTTGCGGGTACTTCAATGTCCAACCATTGAAGTACCCGCATTTTGACACTTCGACATTTCGATGTTTCGATATTTTGACATTTCGATATTTTGACACTTCGATGATTGGACACTTCGACTTTTCGACACTTCGACAATTCGATGTTTTGATGTTTCGATATTTCGTGTTTGAACTCACTTTCATCCCCTTTTATAAAAAAAACGACCAAATGCGAGTCGGACTCGCGCTCCGAGGGTTCCGTATAAATTCATAATCACACACGTCTTGAACTCTATATCAAATTCTCAGGCCTGCAATCCCTTGAAGCTGTGAAAAAATCAAACTTCTATGACAATGCAATCAAGAGATACGACCGTTTATGCCACATATTTGGACACTCGCATGGGAATCAAACCTATAGGGTACTTCCCGTACAGGTACCTAGAATCATGAAACTTGGCAACAATCGATGCTTATAGCACAAGTAAAGGGAAAAGTCCGAAAATTCCGAAAGAAGTTTGATTTTTTCACAGCTTCAAGGGATTGCAGGCCTGAGTATTTGATATAAATTTCATCTTGATACGTCTACGCGTTCTTCAGAAAAAGGGTCTTGACAGACAGACAGACAGACAGACAGACGGACAACGAAGTGATCCTATAAGGGTTCCTTTTTTCCTTTTAAGGTACGGATTACCTAAATACTAAGTTTCAACTTTGTAGACCCTGAGGCTGAGTGTTGATATGACACTTTTTCAACCCTCATTTTCACCCCCTAATGAAGCTAACTCTAAAATATATTCAACACACGTTTCATCATTTGTTTTAAAGAGTAGTTGTGCCAATTTTCATGTAACAAGAAAACTTCTACCCCTACTTTAACCCGTTTCGGGGGTAAATTTTGGAAAACCCTTCATTAGTGGACACCTTTATTATATAAGGAACCCTATGCAAAATTTCAAGTTTCTAGACCCAGAGGTTTGGCCTGTACTTTCCCATACAAACTTTGGACCCCCGTTTCATCCCTTTAGAGGGTGAATTTTGAAAAGCCAGGTCAATTTCTTCTTTTAATATTAATTTGACTGTACAAGAGACGGCGAATTACATCAACCAACTCATCTCGTATTCGTTGACGTATAGCAAAAACTCCATTTCTCAAACAAATTGTTTGAACAATTATTTTGCTGGTGATGCAATTATTTACGAGACACGTTACATATCTGGCTATAATTGGAAATGTTATTTAAAAAAGATGGTCAATTAAAAGGCTCGGCGACCCGTAAAATAGGGTGCACTCGATGCAGTTTCAAAGCGCTTCTAGGACAGCTACGTGAGCTCGTGATTCTACGCAACACTGCTTTTCCCTTGTTAATACTCCCTCATTTAAACCGCTTCAGTGGCTGCACTAATTCTAATTCCCTGACATTCTAGTTCACTCTCTAATGGTTAAAACGTAGCTAGATGACAGTATCGGTATTATTTGCAAAGCTGTTACAGTGCTGCAAAGTACATTTTGTAATTCAAGAAAATAAGGTAATTTCCACCTTGAAATAAGCTGATAAGGCAAGACGAGTCCTCAGTGCAAAGATAAAGCTTTAATTTGTTTTTCAGCACAGCTGCTTTTTTTGTATATCACTTTTTCAGTTTTTAATTATTAAAGAATAAGTAAATAGATTTAAAGTGGAATCCAAATGTTAGGTGTATTGTATAGAATATAAGTCTAATTTAAAGCATAAAGAAAAACAGACACACATAAATAACCAGCAGAGGTAGTTTCTCCGGCATTGTTTGGTTTAAAGGTAATAAATTAGGAACATAGGCGAAATTGGTGAATCTGCTAAATATCAGACAATATGCAGATTTCGAAACATTTCTAAATACACTCATTTGCATATAAAAGGCCACCTATGCGATTACAGTGTTCCATTAAAATATTCAGTTAGGTAATACCTTGATTTTGATTAGCCTATAATATCAGGGAAATAATAGGTTGTCTGGTTCAAACTTGCTGCTACGTTTTTAATTCCTGCTCTCACAGACATGTTGTGACATGAATACTATGTATTGAATTTTATTGCATAACTATTAGGGAATGGTCTTGGAATGGTCAGTGCATGTTTTGTGTTTGCAGCGCACAGTTAGGGAGCAACAGCGATTTTTTCCTCGGTCGAAGACCACGAACAACGCACTTTTATTAAGTTAGGCGTTTTGCTAGATTGGAGTGCAGAGCAAATTATCCCAAATTGGATGGGATAAAATGGCTACTTAGATGTTATGCTCCTACATGACAACGCTAGACCCCCCAAGGATAGATTATTTTTAGAGTGGTTGGAGAGCCAGCATGTGATGTCCTGAACACATCCTGCGTATTCTCCAGATCTCCAGCCTTGAAACTACGGCTGGTTCCATCAGCTGAAACGCAGCTTAGGTGGCAGACGCTATGAATCATGGCAGAATTCGAAGAGGCTTTAGAAACGGAAATTACAGAAGAAAGAAAATATTGCAGAGTCGCGGCTTTGCCACAGCGCTGGAACGCAGTTGTTAAAAAAGACGGAGACCATTTGTAAATATAATGTGAATATATCCTCTGCATACGACTGTCCTTTAGTTTTATTAAAATAAATATATCGGCAAGTTTGATGCAGACAACCTAATATTTAACTAGATATCAAATAACTTAATACATATAAAATCATACCCGCCACTCAAATTACTACTAAGAAATCAGCTGAAATAGGTTAAATTAAAATATGTTTTTCTTGTAAAATCATTAGTGTGACATTGTACATGTTCGGTATGTAGGGGCTGTCAGTCGGCAGCGCGCGGCGGCGGCGTGCACGCTGCATACTAACTCGCGCGACTTTTAATGTAACCTATGTGCAGTTATGTTTTAGGTAACATTAAAATTGTAACCATGTTGTACTAATCTCTCTTTTTTTATCTATTTATACCTTTTCATCTAATCAGTATTGTACCTATTTTCAGTCAACTTCAATCAGTAGACGAGTTGTTTTTGTTTAAAATGTTGCAACTGTAAGCAAACAATTTTTAAATGTATACGAGTAATTTAAGAAAAAAGTTAGTATCTTAGATAAAAGTCGTTTAATGAGGAGCTACGAACACTAAGAGTACATATTTGTGCTTACTACATTATGCTCGAGGGGTCCTAAATGTAGAGCAACTTTAAACCATTACTATAAATTAGATGTGTGTGCTTTGTGAAGGTCGTCATGACAAATAGATGAAAGGAATTCTATCCAATGTAACGAAATGAAGATGGAGTGATAAATACGAGCTGCCTCTAATACGTACCCCACATAGACCGCAGATGAAACTGAAAGTATTAAATTTTTTATACCCCTTGTTCTAATCTAAAAAAATCGTTAATAAATTCAGGTTTAAGTCTATAGCGCTGTATGTTGCCCTTTTTTTCTCCGCCCGAACGTACCTATTACATTATTGATTTGGGTAAATTCGTTGAGCGGTGGAGCGACACTGGTCTCCGAGCAGCGAATAGCTCCCCAGTTATTGATGGCTAATTTCTCACCGCTTCAATCATGTCGTGACCGACAAAACGCAAGCTTTAAACATTATTGAGAAATAAAAACATAACAAAAATAGACATTGAAGCGCAAAAAAATTGCTTCTTAGATATTTTTTTCAGCACACTAGCGCAACAATTGACAACGCATAGCAATTCTACAATACAATATTTCAATCCTCAATTTTTTTAACTAATCTAGATTTTTTTGTTTTCTTAATTTGCCAAAACGACTGAATGAACCGAATCTAGTATTATCTATGTATATGGAATGGAACCACATTGCATTGGAGTCTATTGTTTTTTTTTCTATTTTTGTGTGAAAATCTTAATGCGATTCACAGAATACATCTACTTACCAAGTTTCAACAGTATAGTTCTTATTAGTCGGGGATTTAGTGCGATGAACCGTTTTATTTTGGATCCGGCGCTCAAACTTAGCATAGTTGTTTTCTGGGCCGTTCTGAGTGGATTAAGCCCGGGAGCCATCGGGAGCCATCCCCCGTTTGGCAGGGGGAGGGGGGGGGAAGTTTGTTTCTGCCACGCTCCATTTGTGGGCTTATATCTCCAAAACTATTGGTACTAGGGCAAGTGAGATATCATTTTCGTATGATTCAAGGATAACAAATTTATTTATGTAACAAAAAAAATGACTTTCCATATATAAAAAAAGAAATATTTGATAAAACGTATAAAACATGACTACCTTTTTTCCGCATATGTGTCGATTAATTTTTGATGGTCTAAGATATAAGCATGAAAAAAATATATTCTGAAAGCCACACTTCCTAGGATTATAAAAATATAAATTTCATTAGAATAGCATAATAAATACTAAGTGAAAAAAATAAAATTCAATGCGTGGCAGCATGGCATACAACGCGCGGTCCGCGCGGTTCTGAATTTCAGCAGTTCTATTTCTTTTTTTTCTACGAAAAGTATTTTTTTTGTTGCAGAAAAGAATTTGTCATCCTTGGAATATCTGAAAATGATATCGGACTTGCCCTAGTACCTAAAGTTATAGATATGTAAGCCCCAAAGAAGCGCCACCCAATAAGTAAATAATGAAGAGTGGGTGTTTTTTTTTCCACATATGTGTCGATTAATTTTTGATGGTCTAGGATATTAGCATGAAAAAAATATATTCTGAAAGCCACATTTTCTAGGATTATAAAAATATAAATTTCATTAGAATAGCATAATAAATACTGAGTGAAAAAAAATATTATTTGATGCTCGGCAGAGTAGCTTAAAACGCGCGGTTTTAGTATCTGTTGCTCGTAAGTAAATAAAATGAATCATCTAGCGTCAAAAAGTTACTGTTAAGTAACATAATATAAATAGGTACATAATATTATTATTTAAATATTTCTCGCAATCACAAAATATTTGTCACGTAGAACAAAAAATATTTTCCTTAAAAAACATATAAGTATGAGAAAATCCAAAAAATGAGACTATTTCTCATACGAATTATGGTGGTTTACTATCTATCAGTCGAAAGACGTCCACTGCTGGACAAAGGCCTCCCCCAAGGATTTCCACACCGACCGGTCCTGTGCCGCTCGCATCCAGCGGCTTCCCGCAACCTTCACCAGGTCGTCGGTCCACGGAGTTAGAGGCCTGCCCCAATGGCCATCTGTTCTACGAGCTATGTGCCCTGCGCACTGCCACTTAAGTCTAGCGATTCTGAGAGTTGTGTCGGTAATTTTAATTCTCTTACTACTTTAGTAGGTATCTCCTCATTTCTGATTCGATTACGTAGGGCAACACCAAGTATAGCACGCTCCATCGCACATTGGGTGACCTTGAGCCTTATGAGGCCTATAGTAAGGGGCCATGTCTCGGATCCATATGTTGTCTCATCACTGGCAACACAATGGTCAAAAACTTTAGTCTTAACTTGAGACACTGCGGTATTTTGGTCGTGAAGATATTGCGGAGCTTCCCGAACGCTTCCCAGCCGAGCTGGATTCGACGATTGATCTCTTTCTCGAAATTGGAGCTACCTTACTGGACTGTTTGTCCCTGGTATACATTATTCGTCAACAACTTCGAGTGTAGTCTCCAACCTTCACAAGAGTGGGTGTAACACGGACGTTTGACATGATTTTCATCTTATCCATGATCATTTTAAGACCCAATTGTTGGGAGACTCTACTGAGTCCATCGAGCATTGCGCCTAGTTCCTACAAGGTCTCAGCCATGATCACGATATCATCAGCAAATCGAAGGTGAGTGCTGTACTCGCCATTGATGTTGATACCGAGTCCTCTCCAGTCCAGAAGCTTGAAAACGTCTTCCAGTGCAGCGGTGAACAGTTTCGGAGATATAATGTCTCCCTGTCTCAACCCACGCTACAGCCGGATAGATTGTATATTCTGATCCTGATGGTGGACCGTCATGGTGGCGTTTTCATACAAACACTTCAACACTTCGATGTGCATCGATAGTCAATTTGGCACCGTTGGAGAGACTGTAACACAGCCCAGGTCTCGATCGAATCAAAAGCTATCTCATAGTCCACAAACGCCATTTTACTCTTCGGTCTTCTGTATAATCTGCCGCAGCGCAGGTATGTGGTCTATGGTACAGAAACCTTTTCGGAAATCAGCTTGTTCTGGAGGCTGGAAGTCATCAAACCTGCGTGCGAGACGATTCGTAATGACTACATGTCTTGTAGACATGGCTCAGGAGTGAGATGGGTCTGTAATTCTTCAGCAGAGTCTTATCACCCTTCTTGAAGAAGAGCATCACTACACTTCTGTGCTGTGCTGTAGGCATTTGTGCCACGAGAATGACGGAAATGAATAGCTTCTGAAGAGCTATAAGTAACGGTTCTCCACCTGCTTTCAGAATCTCAGCCGTAATTCTGTCATCCTAATTGATCCATTCTAATCTCGCACAGGCTGACGTCTGGGATATCTTCAGTATAGTGTCTGGTCAATCCGGCAGCCAGATTGCTGACAGGTAAGCATGTAGTCATGTATAATTGTCCGTAGAACTTCTCAACCTCTTCCAACAGCTCGGGCTTAGACGACACGACTCTGCCATCCTCGGTCTTCAGCTTTGTCAGTTTGGCTTTGACCAGCAGACAGATCCCTTGCCAATACCTTTGACCTTTAATTGCGCTCGATAGCCTCTTTAATACGATTGGTATTAAACTGGCGTATATGTCGTATATCGTATAGTCCTTGAGATCTGTCTGTTTAGTCGCCGATATTGATAAGCATCTTCAGAGGATTTCAGAATCAGGCTCCGTTTTTCCTCCATGAGCTTTTGCTGGTGAGCTCCGAGATCCGATATGTTTTTTTTGAACGTCTTGTTTTGAAGGCCTTATTCCCAGCCGTTTGGACAATTTCCACAAACCTGTCGTTATATTCGTCCACATTTTCACATTCTCCTAAGTATTCGAAGCGGTTGTGCAACTCGAGCTAAAAGCTTTCGGGGTTTTGAAGTTATATAGGCGCTGGTCGAAGCTTCATCAGTTGTAATGAAAATAATTTGATGTGGCTTGCGAAGCACGGAAATGGTTACGAGATTAATGCGTCAATAAGAATCAAACTCTTTATGGTTATGTATGACCTTTTCTGAAGTCAGTTAACTTGGGTGATCAACGTGACCACGCTAGTTACATAGTAGACCACCATAATACTACGCAAGTTAGATAGTAAACCACCATAATTCGTATGAGAAATTGTTACGTTTTGCAGATTTTCTCAAATACGTTTTTACTTATGAGGAAAAATATTTTTTGTTCTACGTGACAAATATTTTGTGCGTGCGAGATATATTTAAATAATAATAATTTGTACCTGTTTATATTACGTTACTTATCAGTTATCAGTCATTTGGGGGCTAGATGATTCATTTTATTTACTTACGAACAACAGATACTAAAACCGCGCGTTTTAAGCTACTCTGCCGAGCATCAAATTATATTTTTTTTTCACTAAGTATTTATTATGCTATTCTAATGAAATTTATATTTTTATAATCCTAAGAAGTGTGGCTTTCAGAATATATTTTTTTCATGCTAATATCAAAGACGATTAAAAAGTAATCGACCCATATGTGGAAAAAAGGTAGCTATGTTTTACACGTTTTATCAAATATTTCTTTTTTTATATATGGAAAGTCATTTTTTTTGTTACAGAAATGAATTCCTTATCCTTTAATCATACGAAAATGATATCTCACTTGCCCTAGTACTAATAGTTTTGGAGATATAAGCCCACAAATGGAGCGCGGCAGAAAAAAACTTTGCCCCCCTCCCCCTGCCGAACGGGGGATGGCTCCCGGTGGCTCCCGGGCTTAATCTACTCAGACCGGCCTAGGGAACAACTATGCCAAATTTGAGCGCCGGATCCAAAATAAAACGGTTCCCATACTAGGCGTTGCACTAAATTCCCCACTATATAGTTTCGGAAAAAAGTAGCTGTGACATACGGACGGACAGACAGACAGACATGACAAATCCATAAGGGTTCCGTTTTTTGCCATTTGGCTACGGAACCCTAAAAAGAAACAGTCGAACTAAGAAACATCTTAAGTATGTGTAAACAATATCCTTTTTTAAGTCGGTTGTGTGTGTGTGTATGTGTAAACAATATCCTTTTTTAAGTCGGTTAAAAAGCGTGCTTTCTTTACTTAAAAACCTGTGAGCAAAATTTTGCTCACTTGCTGAAATAAATTGTACAGCCACGCTGTGCACACTTTCTCGCGAATCCCTTACATATCATCTGGCATACACAAGATTGTCATCGTTCAACATAAATCAGCAATAAATACTTACAACTAGTAACAAGTGATAGACTTCACAAATTGTTATTGTTGTTTTGTATGAAAGGTTGGTATGACCCGGAATGATTTATTACCTAGTATTGTAGGCCATATAAAGTTATTAAAAGGTAGAAAGTTTCTTCAAAATTGTTATAGATATTTTTAAACAATAAAGAAAAAATAACAAAAAAACGTATTTTTGTATGGAAGGTATCAGTACCCGATTTTTCTTAGAGTAACCAACTGTCTTATATACTAGGTTGTATAGAAATATGGTATTGTACAAAGTTTCATCAAAATCGTTAAGTGTTTTTTTACTATGGTGGCAACCCAACAAAATTACGATATGTGTATATATCGTAATTTTTTTGGGTTACACATACACACACACACACACACGAGAGAGAGAGAGATACATTTTTTTGTTTTTTGGGCTCTATAAGTGCAAGAAAATCGATCCTCATCAAAATCTCAAGTTCGATTTTTTGCCATGACAATACTTCCTTACTCCTTCGTCGCTCGCTCACTCTCGCTCGAAAGTAAAAAGTGCTTTAAATTTTTAACACTGCAAATTTTAGTCATACATAATGAAAACTATTTATAACTATTTTTAATTCTGTTTTTGCCAATGAATGTGTTGTTGTTTTTCTTACATCTTGTATTTTGTCATTAGAGAGGTTAAAATGTTTATGTCACATTAGAGTAATGGGATTTCTTAGTTTTACTTGATTCAAGATCCCTCACTATGCTCAGGATTATTATATTATGGAATCCTTTGGTTGTTCGGGATTGAAACTCAGCACTAGCAACAAAATCGATCTTTGCTATCTTGTTGAACAAATCACTATTCTTGCCTTTTCATTAAATTCGGTAGTAGAGGAGAAACCTAATTTCATATACATATGTGAACTGATTGTTGTTTTAGCATATCATATAAGTTAAAAGGACATAGACGTGGTCTCATAGACGTGGCGTTGTGTTTGTTGCTTAACCCTCGGAATCCCTTGTTATCAATGGATAAAGGCACCCTTGAATGACGGGTCGGGGTAGCGTTGCCGTTCCAGCAAATAGTCATATTTATGTGGGCCCCTCATAATAATACTACAAGAAAAGAGATTTTTGGCTGTACAATAAGTAGAAGGGAAGACCGTTACGTAATCTAGTACTTTTGTGTTATATCATATTTTTTATTGGATATTTCGAATAATTCTGTCCAGAGTCCAGAGTTTCGAATGTCCAGAGTTTCGAATAATCTGTCCTGTTCTGTTCATCCAGAGTATAGACTTAATTTTACAAATTTTATTTTAGCTAAGTTTCTGTGCTTCGTTTTGTCGTAATCATTACCGAATATTAGTTTGAATAGAGATTTTTCTTATAATTGCCAATTAATGTTTTTGTCCTTCGCAATTAACTTAATTTACCGGTCCTAAAACACGTATATTATGTGAGTAAAAGATTTCATTATAAACCTATTCTTCGTTCATAATATGTATGTGCGTGAGCACAAACCGATCTTTGTCGCCTATTATTAGCTTTGAGACTCCAGAAACTACGTCTGATTTATGAGAGGGTGTGGTTAGCAAATAAGCATTAAATGATGCTATATACATCCATATGTTCTTTAAGATACATTCGATGTAACTAGTTCCAATGTGTAAAATTAAATTCTACAAGAACAAGCTTACAAGATGATTCATTATTATTACGCGTAAGAGATCCGTTCTTTCTTTCGGTTTAAATTTAAAATTTTATTTCCTTCATTATTAATTAAATTTTTATTGTAACATTGGTTTGTTATTGTTACAAGCACCTACTCTATTTACCAACAAAAGTCTCCTTCATCGTTATTTGTTTTTTCTAGATGAGGCTCGCTCGCTCCGGTAAATCAAATATAAATTAATAAATCAAATACAAATTAATAATAACGAGTCAAAGTCAGCCAGACTGCGTCTGCGCACAGCATAAGCGTCTAACATACGAACCGGAAGCGCGTTTTTCCAGACCATTTATGATGATCCAATGAATAGCACTAGCTCCTATTATCGTATTGTGCCGCATTCTGCTGATGCCAAATAACGTCCTTGATTTGAGCCATTGTTGCTGGCAATTCGCGAATAGGGTCTTACACTATTCTTTAAAAAGTATCTCAATTTATCATTAAATTATATTAACCGCCAACATTTAATTTTTTTAAAGTACCATTTCGAATTTCCGCGCAAAAGCCGCCATGATGTTTTGATCGCTACGTCATTAAGATGGTAAATGGTAAACAAAACCAGTATTTACCATTTATTTGTTTGACATTTAATGAATGCCGTCCTAGTGACTTGTTAGTTTTATTTTTATTTTTTATAGAGGCCCTTTTCAGCTACTATTATAATTTATAATGATACAGTATCACAAGTTCTTAAAGATGATGATGAGGGTTATTCATTGAATGACTTATTTTTACCCGCATGCGGGGGGAGTGATTGTCGAATGAAAATTATACATATCTATTTTCACTAGTCCTGTATACGGCTGTGTATATCGACTAATTTATTGACCAATAAAACTGTGCCCGAAGATGTATTTCTTTTCGGTATTCCTTTGCCTTTGTTTTTTTATTCTATTTTTTTCAGTCACTTTCGCTCGATCAGAAGATGTACCTAGTTAAAAATTAGCGTCTCATCGCATTATGTCCTTTTCTCGAAATGTCCTTTCTCAAAATTTCCTTTTCTCGAAATGTCCTTTTCTCAAAATGTCCTTTTCTCGAAATATCCTTTTCTCAAAATGTCCTTTTCTCAATGTCTGATTAAGTAAATAACAAACTTCCTAATAAGCACGTATCAATCAACCAAGGAGAACTTAGAAGTAAAACAAAAACGCAAAAAATACCCGTGTCCGATTTACTTTTAAATGTTAACATTAAACATGTGGAAGTTATGGATATTAATTAAATTTAAATTAATATCCATAACTTCCACAAAATTATTTATTCAACCAAAATAAACCCTTATAGACATTTTTTCTGAAATCAAAATACAAAATTGAAGGTAATTATTTCCCAAAAAAACTAACATATTAATTTTCGCATATGCAATGTATTAAATAATGTTTAAACAGAGAAAAATGCCAGCCATAGGCCACATTCCATAGTAAAATCTTACATCCCTTTTCTTAAACTATTGTTATTTATAATAATCATTATTTTAAAGAAAAGGTTTGTTACTAAGTAGAAATAATTTACTGTGAAAAATGACTATTATTATAAACTACACTTGCGAGCAATAAACTGGAATCTATTCGTTGCGGAGTGCTCAAAACTATTTTTCCTTATTTTTATGCTAGGAACTGTACATTATGGTATATGATTTGAAAGGTAATTTTGTGAACTTTCCAATGGTATCAAACGATTTAAAATAAATGTCAGTTTTCTATCAAAATTCTTGAATTTACTGCGATAGGTCGAAATGTCGACGTCTAAATAAAACGAAAATCATAAGAAAACATTAAAAAAATATCCTTTATTTCCCCTCAGTATTTTGTGTTACCCCCTCGGGCCGTAATTTCTGCTTGTAAATGGTTTTTCATTGACCGAATGAATTTCCTGATGGATTCTTGTGGGATTTCTTGCCACTCTTCGATTAAAGCACTTTTCAGTTCTTCTATCGATGCCGGGGCTGGACACCTTCCTCGTACCCGCCTTTTCAGCTCGTCCCACGAATGTTATAGGATTCAAGTCGGGACTGTGGGCTGGGCGGTCTATTGCGGCTATCCCAACTTGTTCCATGTACTGTCTAGTGACGGCAGCAGTGTGGCAGCAAGCATTATCATGCATTAACATGAAATTTTCGCCAATAAACCCGGCGTAGGGGAGCACGTGACTTTGCAGAATGTCGTTGATGTATCCTTCTGCGGTTAGCCCCCCTCCTCGACCTCCACCAGGTATTAATACCAGATCCGTTTTTTCTGCAACAGAAATACCCGCCCACATCATACAGGATCCACCCCCATATGCCACTGTTTCTGTAATACAGCATTGTGCAAATCGCTCCCCCGGTCTCCTGTAGACTCTTCGTCGACGGTCGCTACCATGCAGGCACATTCTGGTTTCCTCCGAGAACAGGATTCGGCTCCATTCCTCCATATCCCAATTTAAGTGGTCGCGAGTAAACTGTAACCGGGCTTGTCAGTGAGCTGGGGACAATCTGGGTCCAGTGGCTGGCGTTTTTGGGGTCAAGTTTGCTTCTTTAAGTCGTCGTCTTACTGTCCACTCGCTAACAGCCCTCCCTCGAACTTCTCTGAGCTGTTTCTGGACGTCCACGCCGGTCAGGTGTCGATTTCGCAGAGAAGTGGTGACGATAAATCGGTCTTCTCGCACCGAAGTGCATTTTTGTCGTCCTGATCCTGGTCTTCGAACAAAGTTACCAGTCTCCCTGAACCTCTTGTACACCTTGGAGACATTAGACTGGTTCAAAGGTAATTGTCGACCGTTGGCACGCTGAGTTTGAGCGGCTTCTGCAGGCGTGGTTTCCATTTTCTTAGAGCTTCAGTATTTCCAGTGACGAGAAACTTAGGATTGAAGATAAATTTTTATAGGGTTTCAAGACACTTGAACGATATTGTTTATTTGTTTTGAAAATTGATGTCTTTTGTTTTTACGTTTTATGGCATAAACTAAATATTTTTTCTCTATGATATTGGAAGAGGTTGAAAGCTTATAAGATTACCTTTCCAATGATATACCACAATGTACATTCCTTGCATAAAAATAAGGAAAAATAGTATTGATCATCCCGCATCGAAGTGATTCCAGTTTATTGCTCGCAAGTGTATAATAATCTGACACATGAAAACGAAATCAAAATTTTGCAAATTCTACTTTATGGTCCTAAAAGTTTTTACCCGACTCCTATGTAACTGGTAACAGAGTCTACTACTAGCTAGAGAGGTAACTTTTATGTAATTGAAATTTTATTTTAAGTCTAATATAAAAATGCTGAAATGGACACGTCTTTTTTATGTGATTTTAATTTATTAGGTTTTTGTTTTACTTCTAACTTCTCCTTGGTTGATGCATGCTTATTAGGAAGTTTGATATTAACTTAATCAGACATTGAAAAAAGGACTTTTTGAGAAAAGGACATAATGTGATGAGACGAAAATTAGCTTGTATAAGAAACAACACGATCTAACTAAACTTTAAAATCACGTCGCGTGGTTGGCGTCTTTGCGTAAGTACTCGTTGGCAGCACCTCGCGCCAAGGCTCGAAGCCCTGCCCGAGGCGGCGCGCAAGCGGCGCGTTTCGTTAAGCATCGTAAACACGCCCCAGTCACGTCCCGCCACTGCAAACTGTTGAATATTAATACGCAAAATAATATTCGGTAGAAAAATCCTACTGAAACCGAAGCTCTATCCATGGCTGAGTAGGCGAATCCCTGGCATTGAAAGAATCCCGGCGGCGCGCCGAATTGTGTAAATTAAAATAACAGCTTTGCATTCAGGTCACGGGTAGCATAATGTTCGCGCATAATGATCAGTTTCAGGCCATTTTCAGTCCTAGCCAACTAGATAGTGCAATATTGTTACTGTGTAACTAACAAGAAAAATTACCAAACGTTACTGAAAGTAAATGTAGGTACGGTAACATCTAAATCCTTCAAGGGTACCATTGGTACCTTTTTGTAGCTTTTATATCTTATTGTGGAAAGACCCACAGAAAAACCTTGGTCTTTGAACTTGCTCGGTAAAAGACTTTATCAATATTTGATTTATTGTTCTAGTAAGTCAAGTTAAATAATCTCCTCCCGTGTACTTTTGACTGGGGGTCAACAGATGATGGGTCATCTTCCTATGAGTTACATGTAGATAACAGGCACTTGAGTGATAGGCGAACGTTCACTTCTCGGTTTGTATAGAATGTAAGTGCAAGTTCTTTGTTTGACACTCAATTATACGAGCGTACAAGTTCCAAGTGGTAGCAACTATGTACTAGGTAGAAAAAAGCCGATTTAAAAGTATGTAAATAACATTTACTTATATAAAAAAAAAACATTTTGACTTTTTGACTTTATATATTCACTAGCGAGGCTCTACAAACAGAGTGTAGTGTTGTGAATATTGGCTTGTGTTAAAAATAAAATACGAAAAAGAAGGGCGGGTAAATTAAGTAATGAACCTACCACGAAACAATACGAGTTCATCCAACTCGTTTCAATAGGCACACAGATTTGTCAACATAGAGTAAGATAACAGACTAAATAGAGTAACTTCTATTGTGGTCTTGGTTAAAATTTAAACCAGGGGCCATCCAGAAATATAATCTTGTCGCTTGCTCCCAAAGCTCGGGGTAATGAAATTGTGAACGCAGTAGTAATCTTGGCAACTGCCCATGTCCACCACATGAGGCTTTAGGTGGAATGTGAGAAAATTCGCACACATTTGGACGTACAGCCTCTTTCATTATACGTACGAATTTGCTACACTTGGGTAGTTACTCTTAAATTGTTTTAGGCTTTTCGAATTCGCTACCATTCCTAAACTAATATACGTCAGTACCGTCACTCTCAAAATTTTTAAAATGAAATCTTTGATTCACTGCAATAAAGCTATTTACCTACTAGACCCCGGCATATTGAAATGAAATGAAATGAAATAATATTTATTCGAAGTAGGTATCTCTGTACACTTTTCGAACGTCATATTTTTCTACCTAATACGAAGTTCCTACCACTCGGAACTCGTATACCCAACGTTTCGGGAAGTGTTTGCGGAGAGAGAAGAAACGTCGGGCCCTAAAGAAACTCCCTCCAACACATTTTTTAAATTCCGATATTCTTCAGTACTTCTACTTCTTCAATATGACATGAATATGACAGAGTAAGACTGAACTTTTTGGATGTAATCTGTGTTTACATTAAATACATGTTGCAATTCTATTAACTTCTGAACGACTACCTCAGGGTGTCCACTTTCTGGAAAAGTCGGGGAAGTCTGGGAAATGTCAGGGAAGCTTTTGGTAGTCAGGGAAAGTCAGGGAAATGACCTGGCGACCTGGAAGTCAGGGATATTTGAGTTTTTGTCCAATGATCGCTAGTGAGGGAAACATCCATGCTCTAATCTGATATCTCTTTGTCTTTGCTGATATTTAACCCAGCCTTTTGAATATTATTTTTTTCAAGTTACCAGTGGACATCATGACTTCGCATTCTATAGCTTGAGGGTTCTGGGTAAGAAGCACCTCTGAAACCTTATGGTTCAAAACCAATTTGGCTTTAGCTGGTTGGGATGAAATCCACTCCGACACCGAGTGTTGCGGTCATAAAACTGTGCTGTAAGTATTATGTCAAACAGTTCCTCAGAACACAAGCCATTGTATAAGCGGTAGAACACAGAGCTGAAGTATTTTCTAGACCGCTTGTGAGCTCTGGGTCGTCGACAATTCTGATCGCGCATCGCTGGGTAGAGTCCAATGTGTTCAGTTGATACTTGGGTGCGCCTGCCCAAAGATGTGAGCAGTTCTCCATATCCGGCCTCATTTGAACTTTGTAGCTGCAAGCGCTGTCTGGGTCTGAAGTACCGCTTTGCGCTATTGAGCAATCCAGGTTTTTCGCTGCAAGAGTAACCTTGCCCTCGAGATGACCCCGAAGTTGGACGTTGCTAGAAATGTCAACACCTAGATATCCCGATGCTCGTAGCAACAGCAAGCATTGTTCCTTGAAACTGAGGAGCCATAGTAAAAGGGACTTTTTTGACGGTGAACGCGCTGACTTGCGTTTTCGTGGGTTTAGAAGTTTAGGTTACCCCCATTCGAAGGCTTGCTCCAGAGTGTCTTCGACTTCACGGACACAAACCCGGCACGGCTCCCTTCCACCTGGGCCATGGGATGTTGCTTAGCCTGTGTACTGCGCATTACCCGTACTGTCATCCGCATAGCATGAATGAATACCACGTATTTTTAGGAGATCATTGATATGCTGGAGGAATAGAGTTTGAAAGAGTACAGAACCTTGCGGATCACCAGCATTAAAATGTTTAGTGTCAGAGGACCAGTTGTCGCAAAGGACTTAATCGCAGAATTTCACTGGTACGCCGTATGCTGATAATTTCGATAGAAGTGCCTTATTCTAGACCCTGTTGAACGCCTTAGCTATGTCCAGGCTGACTACCAATGTCAGGTTAACTGAAATTATTACGGAATATTTTTAGAAGCATGTTAATAAGAAGTAGATTATTATGGCATGTTCACTATCTTTTATAAAAAGGCATGTATGTACCTTATACCCATGGACAAATATTTGCACGCTCGAATAAGAGCAGATTTTGTATGGATTTAACCCTAAGTTTCCACCCTATTTTGTACCCAAAATCATACGCAAATAAAGAATTTCATTTCATTTCATTTCAAAAAAAAATGCCTCCCCTCGACTTTCAATGTCTTCGGCCCAGTGGTGTGTTAGGCATACTAGAAGATCACCAGCTGACCGGCCATTACAAAACCCGTATTGGCGGTCATTGATAAGGTCATGATCTTCTAGATATGCTAGAAGCTGTGTATTAATTACCACCTAGAAAGAAGGGAGATAATAGCTATTGGCCTGTACTGTAATTCGACGGCTCAGTTCTATCCCCCTTTTTGGGAACTGGTTGCATACTCAAACTCAAAATGTTTTTTATTTAAGTAGATGCTTTACACATGCTTTTAAATCGTCAATATTTTTTTTTCTTCCTAGTACAATTTTTATATTTGCAACTTTCCAGGATGTAGGCACATGGCTTGTGGATTAGGAGAGCGCCAAAACTCTACTCGAATGTGAAGTCTGTGGTCATCAGCATTATGGGTGGGGTATTGAAATCTAATGTATGATATCACTAGAGGGTCTTCATTTCCGCAGCACAGAAATTCACCTCAGTAAGATGGTTCGAAGACGATCCTTGTCTTGAAAGAGCACAAAAATTTTTTTACAGGGTGAGCCAATTAGTATGAATGACACGGTCCTAGAAAACCACAATCAAAAAATGTAAGAGATTCAATGAAAATCCCTTTGTTAAAAGCACGTTTAGCTGCTAAGAAGTTATGGCAGATTGTGAACTATTTTTGCGCCGTCTCCAGATGAAAAAAAAAACAGCAATCAAACAAAATCTTCCAAAAACATCCAAAACCGGTTCTAAAATGGATTATGAGGGTCAGGGAAGTATTTTGGGAATTTTGAGTGGACACCCTGTACCTGTCGGATGAAATATATTAACGCTATTCAAGTTTTCTCATTTTGCAGTTGCATTTCGTTACAATATTAAAGCTTAAAAACCTTTTTTATTAAAATGTTTTGGCTATTAATTCTCAGTTACTTACATTTAAATCTATTCAAAAGATACACAAAGAGAAGGTAATTTCAGGCGCGTTTGAAGGATTTACTTGAGAGGAATGTTTAGGAATTAAATATACCATTGAGACGAGCGGATGGTCGACCAATCAGAATTGGATGAAGGATATGGAATTAGCATTCTATTCCCTGATGTCCATTACGATTACGGCTGAGTGACGCAGCTCCTGCGGCATCGCCCGTCGTCGCGGCGGCCGTCAACCAATGTCATTCGTGCGCGGTCATTACATTTAATTGATCTTAATATACCTAATTACCTATTTGTTAACTGGGTACACAATCTACTCATTACTCGTTCCGTTTTTGGTCTATGCCTTGAAAACATCTCGCCAAAATTAAATATTTACTTTAAAAAGGTAATAGGTACATAGTTTTAATTTACGAGAACCAGATTATGTTTTGCGAAATATTTTAGTAGCTTGGAAAAATTGAAGTTCCATTATTTCTAATAATAAAATCCACAGAACAGTGGACTTGTGTATCCACAGCATAGAACTTAACTAACTTCGTCCGTCTAAGCTCTTAAAGGGCGATTAGATCTGACAAGTTTCACCGTTGTCGTATCAGATTTTGACGACATAAGTAATCAACAAACACGCTAAAGTTTATTACCTCTTAGTGTGAAATTCATTTCCCTTTATGCGCGTTTATACATAACATAACGTTAATGCGAGTTTTATGTAGATTATAATTCGGTATCTGACAGACAAACAACGCACAAGTTAAACATATTGCATTATATGAAGAATACAGATGCACCTTTCAGATGTATGTAGCCCGTTAAAATGGTCACCTTCACAGTTTAGGACCCATCGCATTTACATATAATCAGACTTCACACCTATTTTATTTATTTCGTATTATTTTGGAAAAAAAGAATCAAATACTACAGCTCTTCAGAAATTGTTTATTTCCGTTATGCTCGCGGGACGAACGCCTACGCGACATGGCACAGAAGTGTGGTGGTGCAGAAGGATTTACTTGAGAGGAATGTTTAGGAATTAAATATACCATTGAGACGAGCGGATGGTCGACCAATCAGAATTGGATGAAGGATATGGAATTAGCATTCTATTCCCTGATGTCCATTACGATTACGGCTGAGTGACGCAGCTCCTGCGGCATCGCCCGTCGTCGCGGCGGCCGTCAACCAATGTCATTCGTGCGCGGTCATTACATTTAATTGATCTTAATATACCTAATTACCTATTTGTTAACTGGGTACACAATCTACTCATTACTCGTTCCGTTTTTGGTCTATGCCTTGAAAACATCTCGCCAAAATTAAATATTTACTTTAAAAAGGTAATAGGTACATAGTTTTAATTTACGAGAACCAGATTATGTTTTGCGAAATATTTTAGTAGCTTGGAAAAATTGAAGTTCCATTATTTCTAATAATAAAATCCACAGAACAGTGGACTTGTGTATCCACAGCATAGAACTTAACTAACTTCGTCCGTCTAAGCTCTTAAAGGGCGATTAGATCTGACAAGTTTCACCGTTGTCGTATCAGATTTTGACGACATAAGTAATCAACAAACACGCTAAAGTTTATTACCTCTTAGTGTGAAATTCATTTCCCTTTATGCGCGTTTATACATAACATAACGTTAATGCGAGTTTTATGTAGATTATAATTCGGTATCTGACAGACAAACAACGCACAAGTTAAACATATTGCATTATATGAAGAATACAGATGCACCTTTCAGATGTATGTAGCCCGTTAAAATGGTCACCTTCACAGTTTAGGACCCATCGCATTTACATATAATCAGACTTCACACCTATTTTATTTATTTCGTATTATTTTGGAAAAAAAGAATCAAATACTACAGCTCTTCAGAAATTGTTTATTTCCGTTATGCTCGCGGGACGAACGCCTACGCGACATGGCACAGAAGTGTGGTGGTGCTCTTCTTCAAAAACAGCGTCGAGACCTTGCTGAAGAACTATAGACCCATTTCACTTCAGAGCCATATGTACGAGCTACTTTCGAGAGTCATTACGAATTGTCTCGCACGCACATGACGTTGACGACTTTTGGCGTCCTGAACGAGCCGTTTTCCGAAAAGGATATGCTGCAGCAGATATCAGTAATACTCAAGACTCAGCTAGTATGTTTGCGTTTGTGGTCTTTCAAAAGTGTCTGTGGGCACTTACAGCTCGTAGAACAGATGACCGTTGGGACAGAAAAGTTGTCAAGTGGCGATCGCGCACTGCACCGAGCTTGACGTTAGTTATACCCTAAATATAGATAGCCATTGATTTTCATTAAACAGTTTACACTTTATTTTAAAATTTTAATGAGGCAGCTTTTAGAAATAAACGAGAATAACTCAACCACAGTGTGGTAGGTTTGGTGAGAGAAGACGAATCGCAGACCTGCATATAAAAAGTCGGTTTGTTTGTTTACACGGACGCCCGCGCCGCCGCTCCGCCGCCGACGCACAGCCGCGCGCCACCGGATGCGACTGAGACCCGGCTGGCTGTGGCACACCACATCTGTACTGGACTTGTCAACTCCTCTGAAAAACAAATTTGAAGCTGTAAATGTTATCCCCGCAGTTAAACAAAGTGAAATTGTTTTATATAATATCTGTAGGAATGAAGAAGACAAACGTTTTTTTTCTACAAATGCCAAAAAAATCTCCTAAAACTTACAAGAACAACTGTATTTTTCTATCTTTAAAAATGGCTGAGATAATTAAAATCAAAGTGCGTATTTTCATTCGAAATTATTTAAAAACGCGGATAGCTCTCGATCGCGTGGTGACGTCACGGCTCCTCTCACCGGCCGGCGGCGGCGGGCAGGCGGGGTGTGCCCATTCGTTCCCTGCTGGTCGCTCGCTCTTGCGAGCGCATCTAGATACCTACTAAAATGAATAATATACCTATACTGTGTCGTGCCTCAGTGTTTTAATTCCACTGTAAAAACACCGGCAAAGCTGTTTTTTTACGTGCCGAAGGATCCAAATCCAGAAATTCACGACGAGATTCAATAGGACGTAAAACTGTTGCGTTCTGTTGTGAAAATCATTTATTATTATTTCGTAAATATCTGTTATTGAATGAACAGATCTGGTTTCATGTTTTATATTTAGGATACCTACTACTATTACCTAGTACTATAAAATGTATATTCGTTGGTAGGTAACTAACAAAGCGTTACAAAATCATGAATTACTTGCAACAACACCTGAAGATATTATTGTTATAGCATTTTTTTTTATTATATAGGTAGCACATAGATATACTTTTCTACTCCATGAAATTAATACCACATTCAAGTTAGTAGGCGTAGGTATCATGTAAGTACATATATTTTTAGGAACTTCGTATAGGTAGATAAAAGAATGTCGTTTGAAGTGTCCACTGCTACCTACTTCGAATAATATATTTTCATTTCATTAAGTAACCTATAAATGTTATAAAACAAATTATCTTAATAAGACATACCTTTTCATTTTTACTCCACGAATTTCAGCAGCCGTAAAGTCTTTATTTTTAATAAAATATTGTGTAAGTTCTCGAGTGGCAACCGCGCACCGGAAGACGCAGTGTGGACAGGCCTCCGACTCGGTCGACCGACGACCTGATGAAGGTTGCGGGAAGCCGCTGGATGCGAGCCGCACAGGACCGGTCAGTGTGGAAATCCTTGGGGGCCTTTGTCCAGCAGTGGACGTCTTTCGGCTGATAGATAGATTGTGCCACCATCAAGCTATCCACTCTTGGTAGATTGTCTGACTGGCCTTTCTGAAATCCTACTTCCATGGCGTATAACTTATACGGGTGTATATAGTAAAGATGGGCGTTTAAACGATAAGCACTTAACAAAGTTCTATTTAGATAATAAACACGTATTATTTAGGCAACAACATTAAAACAATACGCGCGTGCATGGCGTGATTTGTATGAGTTTCACTATGACGGGCAGCGCACGGGAGCCGTGACGTCACGCAGCGAGCGCGCGTAATCTCGGAAATTTAAAAAGTGGTCTTAACATCTCGCAGTGGTAACTTCGGTAATACTGCATGGATTTAAGTGAAATAAAAACTAATATAAAGTATGTGGTCTGATATAAGGTATATTTTAGTGTTATATTTGAACCCTTTTGTGTTCTCCATTACAGAGTATCTCTGAGGAGGCTATCAACTATCATGTAATATTTATTGTAAAAGGTCCAGCCTAGAAATTCCCATAAATTTTGGTGATATTTTCATATAGGATAGGTGAGGCTGTTCCTTTCATCAGTTAATGGAAAAATCTCAGTACATTTTGAGAACCATTTATTTGTAAGTTATGTATTTTACAATGATTATCTGTAAAGCTATTGTTAGTAGCAGAATTCATTACGTTTTCGTCGTTAACGTATGAGCACAGAATATTTATGCCCTGTTTACTTAAACATGCTTCACACGTTACCCTCGCGTTTGAAAATGAGTCATTTTACGACGATTATTGTTGCCTCCATAAATAGCACAAAGATGGAAGGGTCGTGGATCTGGGCTGACTGCACAATGCACTAAAATGTCATCTGGCCCAGCGCGGAGCCCGGATCACTGCCCGGGCACAATTAGAACTCACAGACGGAGGGTTCCCGCTACATACAAGTCCCTCGCTATGCATGAAACTACAGTCAAGTGCTTTTGCGTGTTGCCTATAGCTGAAAACCACTAACTCCGCCCAATGTTAATGTTAAAAATTAATATTCAATCTCCACGATACAGGCTATGCCTAGTGTGGGGATCAGTTTTCTGTAAAATGTCAGTGTTTTTGGTGAATAAAGATTTATTATTATTAATATAGTTATTGTGACCACAATATTTCTCCTTCTGTTCTGTCTGTCTGTAATATCTTGCTTGGGGGGTATACGGGTAATTGTGCCACACGAAGAGACAGACTTATTTCACTCATGCAAATGAAATAATGTTGTAGGAGAACATGTGTGCACTTCGCATGGTAGAATACACCTCGATGATTGTAGGTGCTATTATGGCATCCCATTGATATCCATTTCTTAACATATACTTGGTGCCACAGTATAAAGGACATTGTACAGTATGGACACTCCCTGCCGCTCTCTGAAGGCTTTCTCACCCCCCCCCCCTGTGTTACCGATGTGTGACCATTTGTCAAGGGGTTGGCAAACCAAAGCACAGTTTATTAACCAGAGACAATTTTATTTTTATAAAGAGCTTAAGGCTTCTAAGGCTATACAGCCTTGTCTGGTGTATACAGTCTTCACTTTATTTGTAAAAGTCTAGCTAATAAAGAACAATGAGGGCTAATTGAATCTCGATTCAACCCTAGTACATCATGTACACATTTACATGTGTACATATATGAATGTCTATGTAGTAAACAATGGCGCGAATTTATATGAAGTGTCCGGGATATGAAGTGACTTGGTGCGTAAGAATTTGTTCTTTATAGTTTAAGAAATAACTAGGTATTTCTGCTCCTAGGAGATACTCCTTTAAAAGAAAAGTTGCAATCTATTTTCTGCCTTACAAAGCTATTTTTAATGCGATATTAAAGCACAAGAGAAAACGGAGCGTGAGAATGCAACGGATGCTTACCGTAAATGACGCTAGATGAATGGCGGGACGTGGAATAAAAAGCACTTTGAGCACTTATTTATCACAAAACCTGCGAACGAGCGATCCACCGATCGAGCTAGTGATTGATTACCAACGGCTGCTCGCCGCCCGGCACCACCCACCTGGCTATACTGATGGGGTATTGACTGTATCATTGCGCCGAAGCCGCCCGCCCACCTAGCTTCCAAAGTATCTCATACCAAACATTTTCCACGGGCCAGCCCATTGAAAATAAAACACAATGAAGAGTGAAATTGCGCTATTCAGTAAAAGATGTATTCATAATTGTACTCGTATTTTTGCCGAAATTACTTTGTATATTTTTGGTGTCTTGTTTGCCACTTTCGCATTTCAGAATTTCTAAACATTGTCAATAAAAAAACCATTGTACGGTACTATATTGATTTGATTTACTACTTACTGTTTTCTTTAAATTTATATTTATTTTGAATTATTTATAATTAATTTATTGTTATTATTATTGTAAAATTTCCACACAATGCATTTTTGTTTTTTGGAATAAATAAATATGAAATATGAAATATAGAAAGTGAAAAGAATATTTATGAAACGTAAAAAATACGATTTTTTTTTCTTTGTCACGGCGAATTTACATCTCAAAAATGCGATATTATAGTAAAATATAAAAGTAAATATGAAATTGCAACTTGAAATAAACTTGAATAGAATTCAAATAAACCAAAAATATTGCGATGAGAAAATGTTTCTGTTTAATTTTGTCCAGTGGGAATTCCGGAGCAGTGTGATATCCGCGTAAAAATGTCGTGAAATAAAGGTTTGCTAAACGTATTTCGTCATTTTAATTTAAAAATCTGGTATGGATAGTCCATTGGTTGGTAGCACATTCGAAAAGTAACAACTCAAATACTATCGCACCAACAAAGTGTTCGTGGAATAGTTAAATGCTACGTACGTAATCTAATAACATTGCAATCTTTTCGTTCTTGCTATTTGTGGAATACACACAAACGCCCTTCTTAGATTTTTTAGCGTGTATTCGGCAAAGAGCTCCCATTAATTTGGCAAGCCGTGGTCGGTTCTTAGCTTGTTCTGGTTTAACGGGACAAGCTCTAATTGGACGTCACCGACGTAATCTTCATAGCCGGCCGGCCGTGAGAGTGAGAAGCCGCGCTTTTCTTACGAGTACTTCTCGTCTTGCTAAACAACGACATGAAACTACGTTCTCTGTAGTGAAACTGTATAGTTTATTAGTACTTTGCTTAATTTCTAGTAGCTAGTAATGTACGTCTAGTTAGTGCTACGACTCCTTGCCTACCCGCCTACGGGCGCTCTCGTCGCGATTCGTCCGCTCAATTGGACCCAATAACAACTTCCTAATTTTCTCGTTTCCGGAGCTTCATTGCCTCTATTTGTGCGTGTTTCGTCATATTATTTCACGCGAATTGGAATTTTATGTCGTTTAATGAAGCATAGAAATTTTTTGCTTTATACATTTGCTACTAAGATATATTACTTACATAGCAAGCTTAATTTTCTAAAATGATCGAAATTATTAATTCCATTATGTTGCAACGTTTTTTGTGTTTTATTTGATTTATAATTAAACGTCAATACGATACATTTACTTGGCCGGCCATTGGACTAGCTAGACCGAGCTGGTGTAAGGTGTGAATTTTTGGCGTAACGTAGCGTAGGTGACAGTGGCACGAGATACGTGTTTTGGCACGAGCTCTTAGTGTCAATATTTCGATTCGCAGCCGAGAAACGTCAAATATAAACTGGGTTATTAATTGCGACAGAATTAGTAAACGACGGCCCTGAACGAAATAACTTTGATTTCTTAATCCTATAATTATGTGGCAAAATAGCCCTCTGATGTCCCGTTGACATTAATAACTAATAATAACCGCATGAGCACGAGGTTAATCCCATTTCGCAAGAGCTTTGTTTCTATTTCGAATCAGATTAGAATGGGATGCTCTTTTATATAAAGGAATAAGCATTGAAAACGTCCTTATTTTTATTATTAACATATAGAATTAGAGATAGGCGCAAATCGGTCATTGCAAGTAAATCTGTTGTCAAGGCTAAAAGTTCTTAATAAAGTGCATGCATAATGTATCAGTAGTTGGGATCGATGCCTCTGATGGTCTCTCTCTATGGTTATCAATTAGTCCAGCTATATAGGCGTTCCTGGTTTTGAAACTTGTTCCTCGCATTGACAAAGTATTTGTACAGTAGTTATTTATGTAAAGAAAGACGGTGGTCAGACTTAGCCACCTTGGAGTACAGTGAAATAAAAAAACTTGTGCTTAGCGTGTTTGTTTTTTGTTTCCAGCACATGGTGGGGACGGGAATGTCCCCATTTCCGGCGGCGGCGGCGGCGGCTGCGGCGGCCGCGCAGTACGCCGCCAACGGCGACGCGCTCGCCGGCGTGAAGGCGGAGGCGCCGCCGCAGCCCCCGCTCGTCAAAAGCGAGGGCCCTCCGCCACCGGCACCTCTGCCTCCCGCCAACTTCTCACCACAACCACCGCCACAGCCGCATCCGCCTAATTCCATAGACAATCAAAATACAAGCTCAGTAAGTGCAAAATTAATACCTGCCCCGGTTAACTGAATCAAAGGCTAAGAAAGCTAAACTGACAATAACATTAATGAATTTACTCATCGGCTGGAGAGAGCAATACGAGATTGTAAAAAACTTTTACTAACTATTTTAATTAATAACTTGACCACAATTTTACACTGTTGTGTCGGAATGATATACAAAGGTAACGGCAGAATTGATACGACAAACTATGTGCCTTATAGATCAGTTTGAATTAACTAAATATCTCTACCGGAGTTGCAGACTCCAGATCAATGGGGGATCGGAGATATCCGCTGAAAAATTAAGCATGAAAAAACTTGTGATTTTATAACTTCTGTGTTGACCTAAAGCTTCATATCCCCATTGATTTGGGGGTTGCCACTTCAATAGAGTTATTTTGTGATTCTCATTTATCTAGTGGCACATAATTTGTTCGTATCGATTGTCTGTCCATACTATACATTTTGAACCTTCTCTTTTACATGTTGAATTGGACAATATGTATTTTCAGCAAAGCGAAGGCGAGTCAGCCGATGAGAACACTCCTGTGAGCGTGGCGCAAGCGGTGGCACAGCAAGCAGCGGCACAGCAGGCGGCGGCGGTGGCGGTGGCGCAGCAGGCGGCGGCGGCGCACGCGGCGGCCGCGGCCGTCAGCGCCGCCGTTGCCAATGCGCCACCCACCCCCGACAAATCCCTCGTGCCCGTCTCGCAGGCCTCCCAACCCAAGCGGCTGCACGTCTCCAACATACCCTTCCGATTTAGAGATCCCGATCTCAGAAATATGTTTGGGGTATGTACCATCATCATCAACCATTTCCATCCACTTACTATTCAACGCAATCCCTTTATAATGTACTTCACTTGAATGAAAGCACGGCATGTACGCGTTTTTATGTTGTTTTACGTATATTTAATCCACGTTCGACGAAATTAATGTTCTTCATTTTGCGTTTCAGCAATATGGCACAATACTTGATGTAGAAATTATCTTCAATGAAAGAGGCTCCAAGGTAAGCGCGGCTTGAACCAAGCCCATCACTATATGAAGTGGCTCCCTGAAATCTAAATTAATTAGATTTCATCGTGGCCACTTTTTAATACTGTATAATTTTAAATGAATTGAATGAAGCAGTGAATAATTAAGAAAATATACCGATGTTTTGTTTTTATTTATTGCTTCGTTGAAAATTTGAAATTAATTGAGGGAATAAACATTATATTTGCTGCCCTATTACTATATTAGTTTGCACTTTGAAAATTTGTGTTCTGTAAAAATATAATACATGTATTCCTTAAATTAGTTTTATGCACGCCTTAGCTATTTATTTAGATACACTTAGAAACTGTTAAGTAAGCTGTGTACCTATGTAACACCGGTGTATTACAATCCACCCAGTAGACAACTTTAATTATTTTTTAATACAATAGCTAAGGCGTCCCACTATGTTACATGATAAGTTGCCCAAGTGACATGAGTTTTAAAGATACCTCATATTTAAGAATAGTCTTCTCAATACTTAAAGCTATCGCGCACGGTTGAGTTTTGTCGCCGCCGTAACAATTTCGTCACTTTGATCAATGTATGTACTGTCTCTCGGTCGTCAGACGCCGCGTGCCCGCACCTCCGTACATACCCGTGGCGAAACGTCACAGTGAACAAAGTCACCCGTGCGCGATACCTCTTAAATCTGAACAATTTCCCCTTCTTAACATACATTTAAGTCTAAAGGCAAAGGGCTTAGATAAACCTTTCTTTTTAAAGTAATCGTGTTTAAATAAATACTTCCTTTTTAATCATTCTTTGGTTTTAATGTTTGGTGCAGTATCTCTAATTGCATTGTATATTTATCATTGAATAATTAATAATAAGAACTGTCTCTATAATCTTTTTGAAAATTCTCTACTTTATAATGTTATAACCTTTGACATACTTTTGACCTTATAATTCCTCCTCTTTCTAAGAATTTGTGAGTTAGCTTGAATAAAAAGTTGCTAAAGTAAGTCAAGGGTGTATTTACTACGTTGATCGTAACATAATATTATTTAATTAAATGATACTCAAAAAACAACTCACTGTAAATTAACGTGATCCCCGTAAGACTGAGAATATGATTCGAAGTGACTTAATTACTGGATGATTGGATTGACCGCTTTTTCGTGTTACTGCTTTCCTTGTGTCAGTTTGGTGACGCCCCTTAAGTAGTCCATGCTCGCTCATCTCAGAAATATTTTACTCTTTTGAAATAATAGTTCCAGATTATTTTTTCTTCAATGCCTCACATGGGATTTGCAGTATTAGAGAATGATGCATCGTTACTTTAACAGCTGATTTCCTAAGTCATCTAAAGGACAGCTCTATTATTTCATCACTAATACGGTTGTGTGATCGTCCAAACTGCACTATTCCAGTCCTTGAATGTTATATTTTCATAGACTTTTGTTTTTGTAGTTTTTTATTCATATGAATTTATACATTTTTTTCCCAAATTTTGAGTGTGTAGATTGGATGAGGAATCATTCTGAAGTATACATTAATCTAGACTATTAGTTTGGTTTAAAACAACTTACTTTCTGTCCAGTTTTCAACCATGCGCTTCCTAACAAGGGAATATAATTTTAATTAGTTTTGGCATGTAATATTTTGCTCATCCCGAATTCTGTGTTACTGAATTGTTATGTAAGTAATCTACTATAGAAGTAACTAGGATGCATCACTTAGTTTGGCTTGTCTCGGTCTAGTGTTACTGATTGTGTCTTCGTCTGCGCCCGCGCCGCTGCGCCGCCGCGCCGCGCGACTCGGTGCCCGACCTTTGGGCGGGCTTCATGCCCTGGCCTCGCCTTTTCGTAACGAACATCATTACCAATTCCATCTGTTTCTCTCTCTTTCTGTCTGCCCTGATATCTGTTTTAATAATACTTGCACACAGAATGGTAATAATAGAGCTGTCATTGCTTTTTAAATGTAAGCGTTTCGTACAAGCAGCAACTGGTTTGCCACTTTCACAAATCGTCTCTTCCACTGTATTGTGTGCTGTGCTAGCTGCTTTTTGTATCTATGGGTATTCACCATGTATGAGAGTAGCTCGAATTTACTAGTAACGGCCGACCGACAGTGGCGTATTTTATTATAATATTTTACGTTTACTGCCCCATAAATTAACGAATAACGAATAAAAAAGTTAAAATTTAGTCAAAAAGACCATACAAAAGAATAATACCATTTATTAAATATGTACCTTTTTTATTGTTTTTTGTAATGTAGCATAGTAAATAGTTATCTCTAAAATAATATTCAAACATGCAAAATCAGTTTCATTTTCATATATATTTTTTTACAATAAATAATAATAATAATATCCGGGACAAATCACACACGGTCATCTGGCCCCAAACTGGGATACCTATTAATATTATTTATAATACTGTAACATTTATTTTATAATTTTGATACATTTTATTCAAACTGTAACTATGACTCGACATGGTACACAATTCAACTACTTTCGTCTTATGTATTTCAAACACATTAATTTAAGCACTTCTGATGTCGACAGTACATGTTGAAAACAATAGGATAAATAACTAAAAAAATATATTATAAATGTAATCAAACGGGTGCCTCGGGGATCAGGGACTGATCCCCTTGTCTTAGAATAAATAACAAATATGCCACTGCCGACCGATATCTACTGACAAGGTGTACATCATTAAGTGATATTGTATGTAATAGAAACCAATCAATTTACCTTTGATCTTCAACAAATTTTCGGAAAATAATTGACCACAAAAGGATTGATCATGTATTTTTTAAATTATGTATTATACAAATATTACTTTTTGATTTTGTGTTTAGATATTAGCACTGTACAAATACTGCACACAGCGGCATATATATTATAAATAGAATAATGAAATGTGAATAGCCACTAATTACTGTGAACGATTTTTTTTAAATAATTAATAATTTTCAATGTGGCACCGTGTTCACATAATGTTTTATTTTGTTCTCAATGTTACTTGCCTGCATGGCCGATAATTTTTTTCTGGATAGATCAAATTGCAGCTAACATCCCACACAAAAATAATGTGTTATTATGATTGAAGTAGTGTCAGACGTTAGTTTAAAGAGAATCCTTTCGTCTCTATACCTCTCAACGGTACGACATGTCCTTCCAATAGTACATACTAGTAGGTCGAGCGACGTAATATCAATTTGTTTACTGTTATCTGAACGCTTATGTGTACCCATTCAGCTAGAACTACGCTCAAAGTATCAACGTTATTAAATTTTTAAAATGTTTCCCAATATTTCATTAGAATATTCAAATAAAAAATATGCAGTGCATAAATGTTAATTTTTGTTGCACGTTGTTTTTTGAGCGACGCTGTTTTTAATGCATGTTTTGTCTGTCTTGCATGCAGGGATTCGGTTTTGTAACATTCGCAAATAGTGGTGATGCGGAGCGAGCACGAGAGCGTCTTCACGGCACCGTGGTTGAGGGCAGAAAGATAGAGGTGTGCATGACTCAATATACCATCCGTAGCACTATGTAACTTTAACATCCCGCTCCTGCCACGCCACCGCAACCTGCGCTCGTCTGCTCTGTAGTAGTGTCGCCACGCCATGCGCCGCCGCGGCACTGGCCCGCCGCCGCCCCGGCCCTGCCCCGGCCCGGCTCCGGCCCGCCTTAGCACTAAGTATGCAGCCGTCTAATCCACATACAAACCTTATTTATTTTATCCCTTTACTCTCTAGACGGTCATTTAAAATGCCGATCGATTGAGAGAGTGTGTCACAGAGAAATGTAGAACGAACCATACCGTCACGATGCGGCCGAGGTAAGACTACATGCAAACCTTTTAGTTCAATTCTATCTTTAAATATATTGCCTACTAACTAACGATTCGAGTCGACTACAGACGACTAAGGCATCCACAAAATATCCTTAAAAATTTCCCAAAACAGTAAGAAAAACATTCACATCCCAAATCCTCTGTCTACTAATGGAATTAATGTCAAAAGTCTTGTGTTAGCTTAGTAAAACTTAAATATTTAACATGTGCATTTTTAAAGCACAGCCTACCCTCAACATTTCAAATCTAATTTTGAGTTTTGTTCCGAGACTTTTGCCATAAAATTGACTGACTTAAAAAAATATATTTACTAACGTAATTGATTACACTTTTACATATTAAAGTTAGCGTTAATATTATAAGCCAATCATAACATTCGTAGTTTTGAAATGGCATCTTACTGAATTGTGGGTTCGATTCCCTCAAAATAAAGTTATTTATTAATAACAAATTTGTTCCTTCACATACCTTTATATCCATGGCAATGTATAGACGTCTGCAATCATTATGATATATAGACATGTATAGATCCTCCAGCTCATAATTTTATTGTTGACATGAATGGTAATAGAATTTAAGAATTAAAAAAGAATGTGTTGAAGCGAGTTTATTTTGGACCTGATGTTTCTTCTCGATTCGCGAACACTTCCCGAAACAAGTGTACAAGTTTTGCGTGTGTAGTTAAAAGAATGTTTAAAGCATTTACTTAAATAAAATTTATTTCTGTAGTTATCTTTTGCACAAAGTCAGTCAATATTTTTACATTGTACGATCAGATCAAGTATTTATATCGTTTTCAATTTCAAAACAGGTTAATAATGCGACAGCGAGAGTACAGACAAAGAAACCTCCGACAGTGCCGAACGGTAAGTAGAAAGTAACATTAACACTGCAATCAATTTTTCACTGAAAATTGTAACTATATCTTTGACGAACTCCCTACCACTTTACCACTATGATCATTAAATCTGCATATCGCAAGACACGGTGATTCCTCTATAGTTATCAGACTGCGATTAATTACCTACATAAATTGCACTTTACTCAGGATTTTATCTTTTCAATCTGTTTAGTTATTCTGGCTAGAAACGGATCAGTTCCCACTTTGGGTGAGAGAGCTGAAATTGTAAAGATCGGTGTTGTCCATGTCAGTGTACCTATGTACTATGAATGTTGGCTAGACCCGTTGTCTGAATGCAAGTAGGCGAATGCTATTTAGAGAATGAGTCCACTGTCAGCCGGAGACAGTCTGCGCTACCACTGCGCAATGCACCTATCACGTTACCTACACTAAATGCAGCTATAATAAACAGTAGATACTGACGTCAAAATACCTGTCAACTGACTGCCCACTTATCATAACTCCAAGAACATTCAGACTGTCTCCGGCGTATTTTAACTGTTTGCCTGACTATCCATTGCGTTTAAACGGATAACACCAAGCTTTCTAGAATGATTTCACACTGTTCTACCTTTACCCCAAATGTACTTATTAAATGTGACGTTCGCTATCATGAATGCGACACAATCTGTATTTGCACTACTAGGATATTCTTTTAGTAGAGAATGTCATCTAGGTTTTCTTACGTGTACTAGCTTTAGATAACTGTATTTGTTTCTTTTTTGCGTCCTTTAACGGTTTTTTATATTGTTTCAGTGTGTGTCCAGTGGCCAGAAGGTGAGGCTTCTCTTTCTTTATTCTCTGTATGATACTTTCACTTGAGGACACAAAGCTTAAGCGTTTACATTATTTTAACATTCATACGAGCATGATATTTCTTTTACTTAATGTGGTGGGAACATGTGGTTGATTAGTTTGTTGCTCGATTAAATTTTGAATGTCACGAATTGATTTTACAGCATTTTGTAAATTTTACCCGTACGGCCATGCTTCTTTAGAGCGGAAAGTCACCGGCTCGGGCTGCGTAATCCTGTATATGATATCATTACTATCGCACCTGTGACTGGAATGGCGCTTTAATGCGGCATGGCCAACATCTTCCGATAACTTAAATGTGAATAATTATAATTCCGGTAATTTAGTTTCGTAATCGAACTGCATTTTAGTGCATCTCAACAGTAACATAGAGTTATCGTTTTCCTGTGATTAATCGCGGAAGCTCGCAAAGTACCCACTCGTATAAACGAACGGCATGGGCCGTCGAGCGGCGGTCGGTTGCGACCGTTCGCGAGACCGGCCGGCGAGTTCGACGCTCGCCGGCGCCGGAGCCGGAGCCGACGGGCAATCAGAGGCGCGGTGTGCGTGTGTCGCAGGGCTGCGGGTGTCGGGCGTGACGTGGCCGTGGCTGAGCGCGGGCAGCGCCGCGCCCGCGCCGCCGCTCCTGCTGGCCTCGCGCGCCGCGCAGCGCCGCAGGTAACCTAACCCCGCATGCTCCCCGTGTGTTTGCATGTAGCCTCCGCGCTCCGCGGCGCCGCCGTGCTGCGCGCGCGCCCGCCGCGCGGCCTGTCCCCCGCGCACCCCGCGCACCTCGCGCCCCGCCCCCCCGCCGCCGCCTTCGCCTCGCCGATGCACGCCTACGCACAGTGAGTACCCCGCACCGCACCGCACAGCACTGCACCCCACCACTTCCCTTCCTCAGTTGCCCCGCCATCATTGAACAAAACATTGAGTAATTTACGATTGCCCTAATTAAACATTCTTACAAGTTTCATTTATTATAAACATACCTATATTAACTAGTTGTAAGCCCTTGACCTGACCTGATGCATCATCGTCGTCGTCATCATCAGCCGGAAGTCGTCCACTGCTGGACAAAGGCCTCCCCCGAAGATTTCCACACCGACCGGTCCTGCGCTGCCCACATCCAGCGGCTTCCCGCAACCTTAGCTAGGTCATCGGTCCATCGAGTGGGAGACCTGCCTATACTGCGTTTTCCGGTGCGCGGTCGCCACTCGAGAATTTTAATACCCCAGCGGCCATATGTTCTACTAGCCATGTGCCCCGCCCACTGCCACTTCAGTTTAGCGATTCTGTGAGCTATGTTGGGTACTTTGGTTCTCCTACGTATCTTCCTTATTTCTGATTCGATCACGTAGGGAAACTTCAATCGCTCTTTGGGTGACTTAAATAATAAATAGATAAATAAAACCTTAGCGGAATTCTTTGGCAGAAAATATAAATCATTGATGTTTTCGCATTTGCTGTTTCGATTCTCCCTTTAACTATTTGCAACTTCTTATTCGATAATTTGGCATTATTATATGGTGAAATTAAAAAAAGTTTTATTTAGCTTACCCCACGCTTAGAACTTATATTTGGTTAATTGCTTGGGAAATCGTAGAAAAAAAAACAGATTGTCGACAAAGTTTTAGATTGATAAGAGGCAAAATTAAAGCAAAAAATAACATTCACAAAAATATTTGAATTCACATCACTGTTTTTCAATTTATTTTAATTCTCCGTCAACCTGTAAAAGTATAAAAATCTGGCTATCGTATTTTTTGTAAATTCTGACAGGCAGCGGGGCATTCCCTCCCGTCTCCCATTCTATTCCTGTTAATCTCCAACCATTCCTGTACCCGCACCCTTCACTGGTATGAAATAACACTTTCTTTATTAAATTCGTATTCATTAACATACACCAGCCAGGAGCATCCTAGTTAGTGGAATAATAATGTGACTAATTCAACTCGCGACACACTCTGCCGTACCAAAGTAATACGTACTTACGTACTGTCTGGATATATCAATTATTAAGTAAACTTAATGATCAACCAGTCCTATTAAAAAAACAAGAAACTTTGGTGTACACATTGGAATGCATACCTATAAAGTACGGCAAAGTGTCAGCAGTTAAAAAAATATTAAGTAGTGCTTACAATACTAAATTAATTAATGATTGTTGATGCATAAAATATGTACCACTACATTGCACTGTCTACTTGCACATTCATGTAAAATAATAGAATGCAATAATTAACTACTGTATCTTTGTAGATCTTTCTTTTCCTTCCTATTAGTTCTGTGGTAATCTCTGTAGTTCTTATCTTCTTTACTTCTTTATAGACTTGCAAGTTCGTCTTGATTTACATATTGATATTTTTAGGGAAGTATATATAAGAATATAATTAAATATTTACCCAATTTTGTTGTTGTGGAATATTGAATAATGTGTGTTTCATTTTGCAGCGTATATTACGACCCTTTCTTAGCCGCAGCTGCCACGGCTGACTCCAACTACAGACTACAGGTAGTTTTTAAAGTTTATTTGCTTGATAAGTTTATAAATCCATGATTGGAACATCATCTCTCAGTTACAAAATACCATAACAGTTGTGATATAATTGGGAAAACAGGGCCGAGGTGACATGCGTGTGTTGTTGCAGGCGGCGAAGCCCGCAGCCGAGGTAACAGCGCCCCTAGAGCTCGTTTCGCTCGATATTAAACAATACTGTATTTCTATTGCTTCCTGATTTTCCACGCTAGTACATTATATCCAATTTCATCGTGGAGTGAGTGCTGGGATTTTGTTTGCTCCTTATTGTATTCGTAATGGTCCCATTGGTTGGTGTCCACCGTAACGCAGGGTGCACATGTGTTTGTGGTAACCGCCGCGCCGCGAGGCCCGACTACTGTCTACTGCCTGTTAAGTCCATCCTTACCGTGGTTTTGTGGTGGGTCACTAGATGTAGGCGTTTGCTGAAGCTGTAGGATCACTCGAACAGGCGCTACTTTATGCTCCGAGTAGAACTTTGAGCCCACAAAATTTTAATCACAACTTTCGAATATACTAACATCCACCGTAGTGTTAGTTGCTGTAGGTTCTATATTTCTATTTGTTTTTTCTTATTGTGTGCCTTATCACGTAGTCTAAGATGCATGCACCTGATTGCGTAAACGTCATTATCAAGTTAGTGAGTATTTTGAAACAGACTACTGGACTTTGCTTTACAAAACTTGAGCAAGATTATAAATACATCAATGGAACTGCATGTATAATACCTATTTGTACCTTTAAGTCATCACTTTCACCTTTTTACAATGTTTTAATAGTTGATGGAGAGGCGTTCTATGTTGTTTTCGCTTCATTGCCTGCATAAAGTTTCTGCTTTCGAAATAAGTTACTAATGTTTAGGAGTGTTCAGCACTGGGTGTTTGCAATGGTAAGATCTTAAATTTATAATATATTTGCATAGACCTTCACGGTTCAGTATGAAGTGACACAATACGGCGGCTTCCGGTCACATCACGGAATATAGAGACACATTATACGTTATCAAATATAACTCGTCGATGGTAGGTGGTAAGGTATTAGTAGGTGATAGATAAGTTCAAAATAAAAATGTTCGTGAACATTACGAGTGACATTCTAATCTAATAGACATTAACATTCACTGATTCCTGTTTTGATTCGTGAGATACATGCCTTTGTGGGCTCAACGTTCCAGGTTAGGTCGACGCAGCCATAATTCACATTATAAAAACATGTCACTATAATTTATCCCACTAATTTGAATATAGGTGAGTTTAAAAATACTTTAGTTTGTTTGTTGCTGAGTTTAAAGTTCTCGAGTGGTGACCGCGCACCGGAAAACGCAGTGTAGGCAGGCGATGACCTGGTAAAGGTTGCGGGAAGCCGTTGGATGCGGGCAGCGCAGGACCGGTCGATGTGGAAATCCTTGGGGGAGGTCTTTGTCCAGCAGTGGACGTCCTTCGGCAGATGATGATGATGATGATTAAAAATACTTTATGTAGGTGTATTTATTATTATTTGGTTTGTACAGGTGCTTGATTTATAAGATCACACAACACCAATCAGACAATTATTCAAATATTTTTATATTCTTTGGAATTTACTACATTACTACTAGATCTGTGCGCCGCCGGGCCATTTTTTTCCACGCCGTACGTTCGGCCAATCACAAACAGCGGGCCGCGATTGAGCGTCCTTGAATCGCGAACGACAAGCAGTGTGAGATTTGATCAACCGCGCACCCCGTCGTTGTTTCACTCACCTACCACCACCTATAAGTTTTGTTTGATATATTTTATTTTATAAAAAAGGATAATCCTTGATAAAAAGACATCGACGCACCGCCGCGCCACGCCGCCGCGGCCTCATTGCAGGTTTCGACCTCAGACGCCGCCGCCATCAAAAATATACTCGGCGCACAGGTCTAATTACTACTATATTGGTACGATTTTAATAATCAGTCGTCTCAAGGCATAGTTCTGGTCAAAACAGAAGCAAAAACGAACTCGCTTCGTGTGCCCACATTCGCAGTTGCGTGTAATCGGAATGACAATTTACAGTTCTGGTTGTAAGTATTTTGTGCCTGCAGGCGGCAGCGGCGGCGGCGGCCGCGGCGGCGCCCCTGCTGAAGTCGCCGCTGACGACGGCGCAGCACGCGGCGGCGGCGGCGGCGGCCGCCAACTACGGGGCCGCCGCGCGCGCCGCCGCCGCCGCCGTCGGCGCCCAGCCCGCGCCCACGGCGCTCACGCCGCTCACTGCCACGTGAGTTTTACTACTTTTTTTTTACTTGTTTTAGCATTTTGGGAAGCCTGCTTCCATCTTTAGCATAATCATCACTTATCACCAGGTGAGGTAATGCCAAGCGCTTACCGGTTGTGGATAAAAGAAAAAGATAGTGAACTGAATCACATATGTAACTACATTAATTGATTACTGAGACGTAAAATCTAATGCTTAGCACATACTCTTCAGTTTGTTAAGCTAGTGATTCTGAGTAGATATTGATACTTTCAACAGCCATCCAAATGTCCCGAGTCTTTCTTGAACGACTTCCTCACTCTATTCTATAATAACTTATTCAGAAAATCATATCTGTCCTGGTACCACGAATCATATGACTTGGACGATTTAGATTTACTAGTTTCTAATTCTTTTAATTTAGCCTATCCTTCTTTTTTTGTAATAGTTGTAATTTTGTTCTAGATACGGCAGAGAGTTCGCAGATCCATACCTGGGACACGGTATAGGCCCGGTCACAGGTTACGGGGTAAGCAATATTATCTATTGTATGAAATCGTTCTTTTCTTTCTTATGAAATTTTTGATTGAAAATCTTTATTGTTCAAAACTAACGTTTCACAGATTGTCAATGGCATAATACATTTGTTATCTTTTATTTCAGACCGCGGTGTACAGAAGTGGTTACAACAGATTTGCGCCATACTAAGCCAGTGGAACAAGAAAGGAATACAACATACTCGAATATTAAGCTACCTACATTTCCTCTCTATAACATGACAATGAACTCTCTTTGTAAACGTACAAAATTTAATTATTTTAAGGAACGAGTAATAGTGCTAGCCGTTTACTGTATAGGTAAGCTTGGGTAGCATAGTAACAAGTAAACTGTAGTGGAGTGTCCCAACGGCACTTATGAATACCAAAGTCATTAACATTTCTATCTAACAACAGTAGTTTATTATTAAGTTGAACTGTATTATAAATTATTTGTGTAATGCATATACAAGTGCGAGCAGCTAAATAAACACATTCTACTATTTAGACCTGACTGGGATAAATATTCTTCCAGTTACCATCCCATTAAAATGGTATACATTCATCTTATTAACTTAGATATTACATACGTTACTATAATGTAGTAGTGCATACTCGACAATAGAAGATATTTCATGTATGTTTATAGACTATTTAGTGAGCTTTGCACTTGCATATCATGTAAAACATTGAAATTAATTATCCCCAACACTAAGTTTGCATTATATAGCCAATTTAAAATCCTTCAAATACGATAATGAAAGTTTTCGAACAATTTTGATGGATGTGAGCAGCTCATTACTTTTAAATGGGCTACTTACAAAACTAATGTAATTGTAGTATTTTTGAACAAAATCCCTTAGCTATATTAGTTATCTTTCAATGCAGTTACGGATGTACCGTACAGGTGCACACGGTGCACACTCATGTGTGGTGCGAATTTTATATGGTGCCATTTATTTGGTTGTTTTTATTTTATAAATTCTACATATTTTCTTACATAGTTATCTCCATCTAATTTTTCGTTTTTTTTTTTTTAAATAGTTATAAGGAGTTTCTATCCTGCAATTACAGTACGACAAGTAGGCGTTACTCTGCTTTTTATAATACAGCTTCAGCATATACGGTGTACAGTGGTAGCAATCGAGAAGATTTTTAAATAAAAGTAGTATTTCTATTCTACTTTAACGCAATGCTTCCCAGTATAAAATAAATAATATTTTCGCAATTTCATGTAAAGAGAATCGCTAATAAATGTCTACGTTTTGCTAAACTTAGAAATAACGCTTTAGATGTAGATTTATAAAAAGAAGAAAGGAACTCCTCTGAGTTCTTACATATCAATGAGATTTCTCCTTGTAATTATGTTCATAACCCCTGCGTCCCCAAACGTGTATCATTTACCGCGCTATTCTGAACATTTACTAGAACCACCACGCGTACGGGTCCAACCCCTTTAGACGTCGTAAACCTTAGATCTAGTATTGGCATTAGGATTGTAATATAATTTATATATCTTAACACCTACGAAATCGCTCAACGTTTATACCAAAGCACAAAACCCATCGATTCATACGTATTTGGATCATTTGCATGTCATTAACCCTCTAATAGATTAAGTAGTCTTTCACTGGGAAAAACTTACGAAATCTATGAGTTTTACTCAGGTAATAACTCGGACGTATAACATTTTCATTAAATAGGATTTAACGGCGGTGTTGACATATCTATTGTAATAATAAATTCACCCTTTAAAGTAGTAAAACATTACAACATTCGAGAAAGTCGGTTCAAGAATCTCAATTATTAAAACTCCGATAGGGTTCTATGTTGTTGTTTTTTAAGTATCTATCTCTAAACTTTATGTAAGTCGATGAAACTATTAATAATCCGAATGCCAGATAACAGTTAGATATTTGTTGTCTATATTTATGAACATATCAAATAAAACTAGTAGTGTCCATTGGAAATGTTGAAAATCATTACAGTAAGAGTAAGGTGTCTCCGATATAGCTTTAATTACTATGGTAAGATACGACGTTTTCCGGTTTCTGGTGCACACATTACTTGTACACAATTCTGCAGCAGTCTCATGACATTTATTACGTAATTTACATCAATCTAGTCTTGTCGCGCACAATTTTTTTAGTTAAATGGGTGCTTTGCTCGTAAAGGTTCTATATGATATTTACGAAATGATTTCGTGAATCTGAATTTGAGTTCAACGTATGTTCTATCCTAAGGTTCTATTTGGTAAACTATTTTGTGTCATATTTTACTGATATCTTACTTAGATAACTCGCCCTTTAGTGCCACTGGCCTTCGTAAGTTAACGATTTTATAATTTTTATTATTAAGTTTAGGTTAGTCATGTTGCAGCTGCGATCAATATTTTGTGCTTTACTGCTGAATACTCATGCGTGAATGTGTAATTTTAAGGAGCCTTAAGTTTTGTAGCAATTACCTTAGTTTTAAATGCAACTTTTTGTATCTTAAGTACATTTAAAAAGTACATGTGATTATATTTGATGATTACGTTTAGGTTTAGTATTTTATCCAAAAAAGGAGTCAAGTCACAAAGATTTATAATTTTAGTGAACACATCTACAGCGCGCACATGCCCAGTGCTCGAGCGGCTTTCGGACGGAGGCTGGCACGAGGTTTTCCCTTCGGGATCACTTAACATCTTCGCCGATAGTCTAAGGACAAAAGCCACTCAAGTACTCGTCGATTACTGAAATGTAATTATAATGTTTTATAGGTGATTTTCTGGAAATTTTAATCATAAATCAAAGGAGAATGGTGAATTTTACCTACATTTTGTATAGAAGTTTCATATTATAAGCAAAATTGTTATTACTTGGAGAAAAATCAGAATTTAAATGACATATCTGACAAAATGGTTAGTGTGTTACAATAAGATTTTGGAAAAAAAAATCAACACGAACAATGTATTATAAATATAATGATCAATAATGTAAGGATAATATGTATTTTGTATTGCTATCTGTTTCTCTGTTTAAAAGAGGTTTTCATAATTTTCTTGTTTCCTTATGCTGTGCACAAATTGTAGAATGGCTTCGAATCTTTAATCATTAGATCTAAAATTAATTGTTATATTGTGCATAATAAGTCATATCAGTGGTGTCGCGGCTGGTATTATTGACAGCGAGCGGCACCGCGGCGCCGCGCACCCAGCGCATCCGCCCCTCTGCGGGCACTGCGTAACTTCATTAACGTCTCTCGTAGGTGACAGCTACGTTCTGAAGATTTGAACATTTCCGTACAGGCGCAGCCAGGGCTGGGCGGGTGCGCGAGGGGCTCGAGCTGCCAACGAGCTGTAAATAGTGTTATCAACGCAAGTTATGCGTATATTATTTGTACCCTCGGGTTTATATTGTTAACGTAGCCAGAGTTAGTATCACTTGTTCGTCAATTGCACTCGACAACGCTGTTCAGCTATAAAGTACTCAGATATTAGCAGGGTTAAGGATTACACGTGTGTCCAAGTCTACTGCGGCGTTTAAGTCGCAGCTGTAGGAACATAGGGCATAGGCGGACGTAGTCCGTAGCGCATACTTGTCGTCGCAGCTGATGTAGCTATGATTAGTGTACGGCTTGCGGTGTTCTAAAAGCGTACTTTTTATTACGAATTGCTGTTATAATTATATCAAATGTGTACCGATATCGCAGATCGTGTACCATCGAACATAGCTTTATGCAATATTTTTGTATTTCGCTCGCGTTATGTATGCCATTTGTGTCGCGATCGACGTATGCGTTACGGGCGTGCGGCGCGGTGCGTGCTCGGCGCAGCGGAACCGATGCGTTCGCGCCGCCCGTCGCCGTCTGCTCTCAGACCAGTATTCGGAATACATACTAGTATCGTGCTCAATTTCCGTATCTACATGTTGTACTTATAATGTTAAAACTGAAATGTTTTAAATTAAATACCTAATATTAGTACTACAAAAGATTTGTTACATAATGAATGTCTTCCGTTTGGCACATTTTATAGGATCACTGCACGTTTTTATTGTCGCACGAGTTCTCCGAGATGCGCACTGAGTGTTGACAGTCGGTCGTGTCGACAAACAGTTTCGAGCCAAGTGCACAGCGAGGCCCCCATACGATTTGTGATAATGATTAAATAAATCAATATGAATTTTCTTTTTCGTGTGGCGATTTTACGTATATTGCAAAGCTGATTCTCTCTTTTATTATTGTAAATACTTATATTTTTTTCAATGTGAAAAATTTAATGAAGTGGATGGTTTAATTAAAGGCCTTTGGCATTGTGTACTCATTTACGTTATTAATAAATTATAGTATGAAATAAAATGTTTTCATTGATACAGAACCCGCCATCATCATAAGTTTGTTAAGTTTATTATTGTTCGTTTAGTAACGGTTTTCTTAAAGCAGCGTGACAGCTCTAAATCGCAACAAGTGCAGCAACCGATCAATTAATAAAACGTAAGAGTCGTTGGCGTATTTAACGGTAAGTATGTATCTAGTTATTGGGCGATAATGATAGTTTTATTTGCACCGATAAGATTGCGAGGCTCTTTGATAAATAATCGTTCCTTAGTGCGGAATAATTAAAACAATCGGAATAATGGTGAGAGATTATCGGCTACGCGATAAGAGTGCTCGTGCGCCGACCGCCGCCGCCGCTCCTGCAGTCTAGTGTGCGCGCGCGCCGCCTGCGCAGACTTGTGCACGAACAAAATGTTGCGACGTACCTACCTTCTTGTGCTATAACTAGTTGTAAGAATTAAGGAAACATGTTGTGTCCACCGTTCCGCCTGCGGTCCCGGGGGGGCTACAACCTAGCCACCCCAGTGGCGCCCGAGCGACGGGACACCTATGTAAGTAATGCGGCGAGTGCGTCTTAGGAATAACATTATACATGCATCATACACAGCTACACAAATAGACAAAGGTCCTTCAGATTTTCAATGTTGATTTGAATATAAATAATAAATGTAGAGACTGCAACAATAGTCGTAAAGAATTCAAATCTCTATCTGTATTTTAATAAATTTACAAATCACAGTTGATTTAATTGATAGATAAGATATACTTGCCTATAGTCATTTTAAAGTAATGATAGACCAAAAACCTAAACTTATAGTAATTAGACGACAACATTTGAGAAAAAAAGCACAGGAATTATTAGCTTCGTCGTATTAGCTACAAAGCAATTAACCCTAAGAAATGATTTTCTATTTTCATCTAAGCCTTTTGGGATCTTCTATTAGAACTGCACTTTCTGCGATTCTCCCCTGACTTTTACGCATTTCTTAGCTGTCTGTAAGTAGTACGTTTTTGTAAGGGTACTCCTGATTTGAGCAAAATTAGGGTTACCTCCGATACAGCGGAGAGCAAAGAAATTAATTTTCAGGATAAAACTATCCTGTGTTCCTCCTGTATCCTGAGCTCGACGATATCCTCCAGTTATTTCGTCGGGCCTCGACAGAAGAACAAACAACGACGAAACTCTCTTTCGCACTTATACAATAGTAGAGTACTAGCTTCTGCTGCGGCCTTGCTCGCATACAGTTTTTGGTTATCCCACGGGAACCACTTGAGGAATCGGGACAATAGCCTTCTCCGTATCACAGGTTATGTACATGCCAACTTCGACGAGATAGGTTCAGGCGTTAAAGGTCAGGAACATTAACAAATAAATTTTCATAATTGTTATATTAGAATAAGTGAGGATCACGGGTTGTCGGGTTTGACATAATTATAATAAAATCTTACAGAAAGAACCAATAAATGCTCAAGATCTATCGCCGCCTAACGGATTCATCACTAATGGAGTCACTAGTCCTGTCAAAAGCACTAGTTTATCGGTTGACCAAGGGATCGCGAGCAAAAGCTCGAGTTTCATGAGTGTGGAAAGCGTAAAATCGGTTTCTGTAGTGAGCAGAGAATCATTAAACAGTGATATAATCGAAGTGAGGAAATCCAGCTCTGGGCGAAAGACAGTAGCGGACCTAGTGCGCATGGACCCCGAGCCCGCGGCGCGGCGCAAGCAGGGAGTCATAGCACCGCACGTGCCTCTGGATACGACCACCAGCATTTCAGACATCAAATATACGGTTTATGAAAAGGACGAGATGTAAGTACTTATATTGAAATATGAATGAAAAATGATTAAGTATGCAAAAGAACAGTAGGTAACTACCACAGACATGCATCCCGCTCCCCCGAGCGACGATATAAAACTTCTTTGGTAACTACATAGTCGTTTTATGATTGGTATGTATGTATGTATACACCTACTTATATACCCCAAAACCATTTTATAGTTAAAGCTCAAACTTTTATTATTACATTAGTTAATATGCCACTACTAAAGTAGTACGATAACAATTACATAACTGGGTCGCGTCTCTTTTCCCATATCTTGGAAAGGTTAGGAAGGACATACTCCACGAAGGGTAGCCAATGGGGTCGTGGGGCGTGTGTGTGTGGATTGAGTGATCTTGTCAAAAACCCTGTTCAATCCCTACCAAAATTTGGGAGGATTTAGTGAAAAATTGTGAAAACTTCATAGTAAAGTATTGGGGCTAGTGGCCAACTCCAATGTCAGAAATTTAATACAGACTTCTTCTAAGGATAGCAGCCAGCACCAGCGGTAAAACGTAGTATGCGAAGCTCGGACGGCAGAAATGACACATACTTAGTCAAACCCACCCAATTTATGGCCGTTAACCGCTTCCGTGGTCTAGTGGATAGTCTGTACTTCACACCAGGAGGTCGCGGGTTCGATTCCAGGCGGGGTCCAACTTTATAGGACTCAGATTGGTTGATGGTAGGGTATTTTCGGAGCCCTCCTAGCTAGTTCTAGTTACCACCATCTTATGTAAGTATTGCCCAATTTATGGCCGTTAACCGCTTCCGTGGTCTAGTGGATAGTCTGTACTTCACACCAGGAGGTCGCGGGTTCGATTCCAGGCGGGGTCCAACTTTATAGGACTCAGATTGGTTGATGGTAGGGTATTTTCGGAGCCCTCCTAGCTAGTTCTAGTTACCACCATCTTATGTAAGTATTGCCGCCAAACATCAATTTTAATAGATTTGATGTGTTCCGACATGAAAATAGCCAGTTTTCCATTGCATTGAGGAATCTTGGTAAGCCCGCTTCCATCTTCGGCATCATCATCACTTTCCACCAGGTGAGATGATGTCAAGGGCTTACCGATTGTGAATAAAAAATCGTGTCTGTTGACAGTCGCCCTGCATGTTTGATGCTTTTTTCATTTTTTATCTGAAAAACATAACGAAATTCTTGTCACAAACCCACTTGCCACAAAGTTATATGTTTACGATTAAACTTATTTGGCAGGACTTAGTTTAAGCATCCTATCCTTGTCTTTTCGATACAGAGAGAAAAAGACAAAACACTTAAATTAAGTTTAATTCTGTCAAATAAGTTTAATCGTAAAAACCGAATCGACGCCACTATATAACATTAAATCGCCAAAAATAATCGAAGACAACTAAAAATACCGGTATCTTATTTACTTATAGATCTACAGAACAAATTAAAAAAGCTATCCTAGCCAACGACTTCCTAAAAAACATAATGTATGACGAGCGCCTAGCGGCTGTGGTGGAAGCCATGAGTCCGCAGCAGTACACGGCTGGTTGCCTAATCATCCGCGAGGGAGAGAGCGGCAGCCACCTCTTCGTCTCCGCGCAAGGACGCTTCGAGGTCCTCAAGAACGGCCAGGTGGTCAAAACCTTCGGACCTGGCGAAGCTTTCGGAGAATTAGCTATTTTGTACAAGGCTAAACGATTTGCTTCCATACGATGTGAGTAAAATATTTAAAAAAGCGGTCTAGTGTGAGTTGGACTTGCATACTGGTACGTCTGACGTGGGGAAGTTTGTAGTGATTTCCATTATCAAAATGAAGTTTTCTTTTATTCAAGTCGGAATACTTAGCGCAATCCGACTCACATTTTGCCGGTTTTTATTATTATATTATCATTTGTAATATGTAACACTACTCATAATCACACCCACATTGACTCTTGTATGTTTTACGTATTTACAACAAGGAAAAAATAAAAGACGTTTCATTCACACTAGCGCAATGGGTGGTGGGGTAATTAACATGCAGGTATCAATAAAAAGACATATCAAGATTGTTTACTTTTAATTAAATACCTAAAGAAATGGAGTATAGAAAATATTCAGATTCATTCATTAAAACACAGGGGTATGTTTTCCAACCAAAACTTTTAACAATATCATTTGGTCGTAGTTATGCCATAACGATCCAACTGACATAAAGTAAGTTAGGGATAATGTACTTTATTTCACTGACATAAAGTACATTGTTAACAACCTATTACGTCCCTACTGCAGGGGCACGAGTCTCTTCCCATACATTGGGAAGGTTAGGCCATACTCCACACACGGCGGCCAAGTCCGGATTGGTGGAGGTTGTGGGGCTAGTGGCCAACCCCAGTGTCAGAAGTTTTCAAGCCGCCTATAAGGCCTCCGACATAGCTTAACGACTGCCATCTAGCGATAGCAGCCGGCACCAACGGCTTAACGTGCCTTGCGAAACACGGAAACGGTCGAGATAAATGCCACTAAAAGTCACCATCCAGGTTATGACCGTGTCTGTAGTCAGTTAACCTGCGTGATCGACGCGACCACGCAAGCCGCACTGAGCCACGACCGATTCTTATGAATACATTACTTAATTTTATACATAAATTTATGAAATAGGTACTTACTTAATTATGAATTTGAAAATAACATTATGATCATACATAATATCGTAATCGTAAATATAAATAAATGTGATTTTATTTAAAAATAATTAATATTCACTTGTATAATTATTTAATAAGCAATTTTAAGTCAAAATGTAAAAAGTCTCGTCCATACAAAAGACATCAACGACTACGGCATAACACGTTGATGTCTTTTCTATGATACCTACCTAGTAGAATATCAAAAACCCGCTCTCCTAAACTTTTAGAATTACCTCCCTACCTATAGATGAAACTAAGTCAACGTTCTTCCTCTAACTCCAAGCTTTTCTTCTCTCTCTCTTATCGTGTCGCATAATTTAACCGTCCTATCCGCAACGTATAGGCGGCCGTTTCCTGCTGTTGCACTTATCATCACCCTTGGTCACGTGTAGGGCATTTAAGATTTACACCTACGAACGTGTGCAACGCGACCATCATACACAACTAGAAATCAGATGTGCAGGCTTCCTCACGATGTTTTCCTTCACTGTTAAAGCAGTCTGTATGAAAATGAAACTCATTAGCAGTGATCGGAATCAGGGAGCAATTTTGTGCGTTGTCATTAATGAGTCATTAGTGCACTGGCCAGGATTTGAACCCGAGACCTCTGGTTAGGAGGACGGAGTCACTAACCGCAGAGCCACCGAAGCTTTTCATTAAAAAAGGTGTACGCGGCGGTTAATTTAAATATAACTAGTAGTTTTAAGAAAAACGTGGGCGAATCACTTACCGAAACAGTACTTATAGTGCTAAGGTACCTTTTGTTCAATTCGCGTAATAACATTAAAAGCTATAATTATATGTATAGCTAGAAAGACGATATTACCACGATAAATTAGAATTTCTTTAAATTATTTCAATTAATTTCCGACACTTTGAGGCAACTGAAATTGTTATCTAGTTGCACCTATGTATGTAAGTTGCTATTTATCATATCATTCAGGTGCATTCCCCTACAATAGCACCGTCACTACCGTTCACAAACCGTAGGTAAAGATAGGTAGTACCTGCGTGCGCACACATAGTTTTTTCAATATGATAATTTGTATTCAATATTTTACCCGTAAATCAAAACGTATTGATATTTACCTAACATAAGTATATACGAGTTTCTAAACAGATTTTACTTTGTCACTGCCTCTTGATTTTTTAAATACGATATCATATCATAATCGGTCGGTGTGGAAATCCTTGGGGGAGGCCTTTGTCCAGCAGTGGACGTCTTTCGGCTGATAGATGATGATGATGATGATATCATAATAAACTCTAATCTATAATTATTAAGACCATATTTTATGGTACATGATATTAACTCTACGAGTTGTAATTTACGAATGATAGTGATTTCAAAAAAATAAAATAAAAGTAAAAAATCGATTTGAGGGTGATAAGTTGATAAGACTTTTTGAGACTGTAGTGGAATAGACTGTATTGTTCTCAAAACAGACACATACATACACCTAACACGATTACAATAAATACCATAAAATATATGTTTACTAAACATTGCGAATTCCAGGCATAACGGATGCCAAAGTGTGGACGCTGGAGCGCAAGGTGTTCCAAAAGATCATGGTGCGCAACGAGCGGCAAGAGCAGGAGGACAACATGCGCTTCCTGTCGCACGTACCGCTGCTGCAGAACATCGACCCCATCGAGATAGCGCAGATCGCCGAGTTTCTCAAGCGGGTAGGTGGAGTTACATCGAGATAGCGCAGATCGCCGAGTCTCTCAAGCGGGTAGGTGGAGTTACATCGAGATAGCGCAGATCGCCGAGTCTCTCAAGCGGGTAGGTGGAGTTACATCGAGATAGCGCAGATCGCCGAGTCTCTCCAGCGGGTAGGTGGAGTTACATCGAGATTGCGCAGATCGCCGAGTCTCTCAAGCGGGTAGGTGGAGTTACATCGAGATAGCGCAGATCGCCGAGTCTCTCAAGCGGGTAGGTGGAGTTACATCGAGATAGCGCAGATCATAGAGTCTCTCAAGCGGGTAGGTGGAGTTACATCGAGATAGTGCAGATCGCCGAGTCTCTCCAGCGGGTAGGTGGAGTTACATCGAGATTGCGCAAATCGCCGAGTCTCTCAAGCGGGTAGGTGGAGTTACATCGAGATAGCGCAGATCGCCGAGTCTCTCAAGCGGGTAGGTGGAGTTACATCGAGATAGCGCAGATCGCCGAGTCTCTCAAGCGGGTAGGTGGAGTTACATCGAGATAGCGCAGATCGCCGAGTCTCTCAAGCGGGTAGGTGGAGTTACATCGAGATACGCAGATCGCAGAATTTCTCAAACAGGTAAGTAGGTGGAGTTACATCCCGATAACTCAGATCACTGGGCTAGTTACAAACACCAGAAAACAAAATTGGTTAACTTTTACACCTTTATTAGGCGCTGACAGGCAACACACTGAAGTATACATATAAAGGCTATCAAAAATATAAAACTTTTAAAATTATATTATGTCGCAAGACCGATCGGTGTGGAAATCCTTGGAGGCCTTTGTTCAGCAGTGGACGTCTTTCGGCTGATGATAACGTCGCTGAAGCTGCCAACGTCACAACGTTATAATATTTAATATACTCTTATATGCCCGAAAATTACTACAAGATTACTTGCAATACACTTTTGGTAATCGAATGTAGTCAATCAATTGGAAACTTACTAAAACATTCCTTCATGAACATGTTAATTAAACGATGCTAGTTAAAATATGTAACTAAGGACAAATAACCGTAAATGTACAGAATGTAACATAAATGTAACAATACTTCAAGGTCCAGTCTAAATCTACCACCTTCAATCTACCATTGACACCGACTTCCTTTTTTTCTACATAATTTTTTGGTAAAATTGCAACAGAACTTTTTATACGATTCATTCTTTAATTTAAACCAAGTCGTAGAACAAAAGTTGGTCAGTATCATGGTAAGAATTTACTTATTTTATCGAGGGTTAGAATACAACTGGCCTTTCTGTTTTACGTCCATTTTGTTACACGCTGTATAAAAGGAGTGTATACATTTAAGCATAAAAAAGGTGTAGGTATCTGATTTAAGTAAGCTTCTGTAAGTTGGACGTGGACCTGGTGTTTTCAGGAGTTCTTCTCAGCGGGCTCGGCCATTGTGCGACAAGGGGACAAGGGCGACAAGTTCTACATCATACGGGCCGGCACCGTGGTGGTCTCGAAGCGGGAAGGCGACGAAGGGGTCCAGCGCGTGGGCACGCTGTCTCGGGGGGACTTCTTCGGGGAGCAGGCGTTGCTGCACGAGGACAGGCGGCTGGCCACGGTGACGGCGCAGCCGCCGGGCGTCGAGTGTTTGACGCTGGAAAGGGGGTACGTTTACGTCTGCATACTGTGCACCACTATTAACTCTGACAACAGGACAGCCTAATGCAAACCCCGTAAGCGCGAAATAGACAAAACGATGCTGTTAGATGTACCCATGTAACGCGGCCCTAACGTCCATCCACTGTCAACCTGACTAAAAAACAACACCGAAACATGTTATTTGTAGACAAGGGATTTTTAATGGCACATGTAAACATATCCAGACTATTAATCGGGTCAAATGTGACAACGTTTATTCTAACATTTTTAACAAAACGATAAAAAAAACGACTCTCTATACGAAAGCTGTCTATCGTATGATCAATGGAGAGTTTCGGATTCAATGGGGTCGATTGAGTTAAAATAAACTGGTTACAAAAAGTTGTAATATTCTTTTTCGATTTTTGACTTGACTAATAAAACTCACCTTGTATAACAGGTTCCGGTTTTACTCATCTTGCGAAAACTCACCTTATAAGTAAATGTCACCGTTGAGATCGCGTAATCTGTTATTTCTTAAGCAATTTCACGAAATTTCGGAAAATTCTATAATTGCTTTGTCACAGGATCTTATGTCATACAAACCGTAATTTCATGAAAAAAACCGGCCATGTGCGAGTCGGACTCGCGCACCGAGGGTTCCGTATAAATTCATATTCACACATGTCTTGAACTCTATATCAAATTTTTAGGCCTGCAATCCCTCGAAGCTGGATTTCGTATACCTAGATCTAGAATCATGAAATTTGGCAACAAGCAATGTCTTATAGCACAAGTAAAGGGAAAATTCCGAAAACCAAAAATTTTTTGTTACATTACATCACATCACACCGTATCTTTTGATTGCGTTGGCATAGAAGTTTGATTTTTTCACAGCTTCAAGGGATTGCGGGCCTGAGTATTTGATATAAATTTCAACTTTATACCTCCACGCGTTCCTGAGAATAAGGGTCTTGACAGACAGACAGACGGATGGACAGACGGACGGACAGACAGACGGCCGGACAACAAAATGATCCTATAAGGGTTCCTTTTTTCCTTTTGAGGTACGGAACCCTAAAAACGATCTCAACTGGTAAAATCGCGTATCTTTATCTAATTAAATGAGTATATTCGATCCTAGATATAATAACATAACATGGTCGAAGTCTTCCGAGCGCCGATCTTAAGGCGATACAAATAGGTACGTAGTACGTACACTGTAGTCACCTAAATACACAGAATAGGTATAAGACGGGGATGTTGAGATGACTGTTACATGCGGTGTGTGTTGGTAGGTAGTTTCTGAAATAACAACTCCATTAATTAGACATTTCGATACCTATCGTGTAGAAAAGCAGCGCCGATGCATCGACATGAACACTGCCATAAAAGTTCATGAACGAACCGGAGTCTAAAGCAGATCGTTACAAAAAGCAACAAGAAGCTAAAGTTACTTACTCCGGCCAAGCACTGTAAAACTGTCCATACAAAAGACATCAACGCGAGCAACATTCTTATATTGGGAGCTCGAAAGAACTTTTACACATTTGGCAAATTATAAGTTTCCCGATCTATCTACCGTAGGTTTCAAACAAATTATCATAAGAAAAGGTCTCACCACAAGCATCAGTTCACAAAATACTTTCATTTTTGTTTTACACGATTGTGTGATTGAACCTCATTGTGTAAAATTTGCAGAGCTTTCACCGAGCTTCTCGGAAATTTAGAAGAATTGCAAAAAATTCGACACGCCAAACCAAAGCCGCCACAACAAAAGAGAAAATCTAAAATCAAAAGCGGTAAGTGTGTTTTTTTACGTTTTTGTGGTACTTAATCATGAGACTTCAAAAGATGCAAAGAGGAATAAAATAGGATTTATTTCATATATAGGGTTACTTTAAATTAGTTCTTGATACGAAAGGCTATGCATGTGCTCATGATAACAAACAACTTTCCCTAAGGAACCAACAGTCAATTCGCAAAAAAAAATTTGGACTCTTCATATTAATTTTCCGGTCAGTTGTTCGATTTGTATGGAGACTCCAAAAATTTTTTCTGACTCCAAATCTATAGCAAGAAAAATAGATTTAATACTTGTGTAATAAATCTTTAAAAATGATTGGTGTATGGATTGTGTTAAGTGGCAAAAAGCTGATATACATACACATGTACATATAAATACATACATATATAGTATATGGATATAATAATTAACAGATTTATGGGCATATATAAAAAAACACATGTTTGTATTTATTCACATAACATCATCTTACTCAAAATGTGACTCTAAAAATTCGACCTGCAGGGATAAAAAACCACTTACATAATAAATATGAATATTAAGCCAACAACTATCAATATTATCAGTTGTACTAGTCTAGAAATGTAAACATTGTGGTTTTTCTTGGAAAACAACTTGTTACCCCTCTTGTTTTTGTCTGAATTTACTGATCATGGTATGTAGCATACTTCTTACATACTTTTAATCGTTTTGCCCATTATTATACAAATATTTTACGTTGTAAAAAACACTGACAGCCACTGACAACTTTTTTACTGTTGCCATGTAAAAACTTTTCCGAAAATTCCAGGTCACGCTTTCATTTGTCAGACTCTAATTTAAAGTCACCCTATATTAAGAGGACGACATATCGATCAAACTTACTTAGCGTCCGGTCTATGGTAAAAAATAAATATGTATGTACTTACTTATCTGAAACGCGACACCTTTTCAAAATAAAACTGTTTACCTGACTTCCCAAACGTGAGGTAATGTTTTCCTAGTATATGTATGTACGTTTCATTATAACAGGGTAAACCGCATTGATCTAAACCACTATCCCCAAGAAACCTACTCAATTCGCAAAAAAAAGGTTATTTATTGTAACTGATCAGTTGATACCTGAATTTTGTTTGGAAATTGAGTCCTTGGGAAAAGTTGTATAAGTAGAAGAAGTTACCATTTTTTTTCAGTTATTTCTTAAGTGTTCTACACATCTTCTTCTTCTGCTTAGCGTTATCGCGATTGGAACCAGGGTCCACTTTCCGACTTAATCTACTCCGCTTTGCCCGACCATCAATATCCTCCTCAGTGAGGTCATTTGCTCTCAAGTCCGCTCTCACTGCGTCAAACTAGTGCTTCCTAGGCCTACACATATAGTATGAAAATAACATTCGAGTAAAGATACTTCCAAATATCGCAGAATACGACTACGTGGAGCTAAAGGAGCTAGAGATAGTGGGCACGATGGGTGCGGGCGGCTTCGGGCGGGTGGAGCTGGTGCAGTACCGGCCCAACCCGAGCCTCACGTTCGCGCTCAAGTGCCTCAAGAAGTTCGACATGGTGCAGCAGCAGCAGCAGGAGCACGCATACAACGAGAAGCACATCATGCAGGTCTGCGACAGCGACTTTATTTGCAGGTTTGTTTGTTTGCTTGCTTGTTTGAGCTCATGCAGTACAGTTAGAGGTATTCCTCACTTAAATGCTTTCTAAGATAGTTTCTAACAGTACAGTGCGGCTTACATACGTACGTAAGAACGTACCGACACCATCACGTTTTAAATAATTAAAAAGTAAAAAGTTTTATAACATAAAAACAGACATACGCTTATGTTTATATTGAATTAAACTCGTTTAGTACATGGAATATCTAACGGCGTACTTTTTGCAATTTCGTTTTTAAATAATAATAATAAATATATAAAAAAGTGATGATGGCACTAGTGGACGGTCGCCGCCGCCTCGCCGCACTCTTAAAACATATAGCATTCTTTTCCTGACAGAGCGCCAAACACCTTAAACCTAACAAGCTTAGTTGTGCAGCTGTTTTGGTGTGACTGAGGATAGCAAACACACGGCATTTTAAAGGACATTCGACCATAAGTACTTACATCTACTTCCTAATTCTTCCAGATTATACAGGACATTCAAAGACAACAAGTACATCTACTTCCTGATGGAACCGGTACTGGGCGGCGACGTGTGGACCATCCTGCAAAAGAAGCGCTACTTCTCGGAGAACGTGGCGCGCTTCATGGCGGCCTGCGTGGTGGAGGCCTTCCAGTACCTGCACGCCAAGGACATCGTCTACCGCGACCTGAAGCCAGAGAACCTCATGCTGGATAAGCAGGGGTACATTAAATTGGTATGTACATTGTACTGTACACGTTACGTTAAGAACCCGTAAAATAAAAATAAAAATTGTTTACTTCGTTACAAAATTGTTTTTAAAACATGTGTTTTGGGTAACTTTTTACGAAGAGGTAATACTTATGCTAAGATATCCGGCTCTTCCAGATCATATACCAGTAGTATAGCCATCGTAGATGAAGAATATGTCCTAAAGATACTACTGGCGGACTGGACTGTGGGCTCTTCCGACATCCCAATGAAAGAACGACCGAACGGGAAAAGAACAAATTAACCTATAGTGAAATAGATGCATGTGCATTGTGCACTCTTCTTAGGGTTAACTTAGCTGGTTTCAGCTTTTTCATAAAAAAAACGATATATGAATCTAAATAGACTTAGTACCACCCGCGTAAGTGTCACGTAAACATGAAAAACTGCGATATTTGTTATCGTGTTGTTTACAAATCGACGCTTGAAAAGAAAAGTCAATTTTTCCTTTCAAGCGTCGAAATAATAATAAAAAAATATGATGCGAAGTGGCTACTTAGGTATACTTCAAACGCTTGCCATCATTTTAAATCTAAATGCCAAAGCCAGGTTTAAGGAATGCCGTCCCTTATTATGAGCTTCTTACTAAAACTGTACCGAAGTTGATGGCAGTACAATTGTTGTTTTATTTTATCTATTTTCAATGCATTTATTGTCAATTGCCTACAGGTGGACTTTGGGTTCGCCAAACAGCTACCAACTAACAGCAAAACGTGGACATTTGCTGGAACTCCTGAATACGTTGCACCTGAAATCATCACGAATAAAGTAAGCTATTTTCACGTCATTGATAAACGATTGTTACTAAGGTACATAATTACAAGAACTAAGTTTATAAAACCCTAAAAACAGAAACTGTCATCTCACATAAGTATATCTTTATGTGAATGTTTTTACTAGTTTACAACAAATAGAATACGAATTGACGGTTGAGAGAGATGTGTTGTGATGGTATTACTATAGGATTATCCTTTATAATTAGGGACTAAAAGGCTTTTGAGAATCCAGAGCTTTATGGATACTGAAACCTTTTTAAAGCCCCATAATTATTTACTAACAAAATTCAAGTAAGGTAGTAAGCATCGTGCTTATCATTCCCAGGGTCACGACCGCGCCGTAGACTGCTGGACCCTCGGCGTGTTTATCCACGAGCTACTGGTGGGCAAGCCGCCGTTCCGGGCCAGCGGCGGCGACCACATGTCCACCTACATGCTGATCCTGCGCGGCATCGACGCCGTGGTCTTCCACCCGCGCGTCTCCAAGTCCGCCCAGCTGATTATCAGGAAACTGTGCCGAGGAGTTCCCGCTGAGAGGCTCGGCTACCTCAAGAAGATACCGGAGATTAAAAATCATAAGTATGCTTTGGTCATGTTTTATTGAATCTGTTACTTCGTTTTATAAGGATGTTAATATAAATAGTATAGGTACATATTTTGTAAAAATATACATACTTAAGAATTAACGTTATGTCAAACTTGCTTAATAAAAGAGAACCATAAATTATAAAATGATAATATGATACTTACTATTGTATTTCTAGATATCAATACACAGTACTAATTTTCAAATGTATTCTTGATTGTGGGGAAATTCTCGTTTCTTATGTGAAAACCTGTATGCGTTACATACACGTACGTATACTTGGTTACATTTCATAAGGTATAAATTATCTATTCTCAATCTATTCTTGATAACTGGCATGTTTGACTTGATTTCAATAACATATATAGATACTTCAGATCGTTGTTTTGGCGCATCAGATCATTAGCTAACCTTTGTTATGATAAAGCCATGTGACAAAACAAACTTTGTGTATCACACACAGTAAAAAAAGTGTCATATTTTTTTATAAATTATAAACCATGTCTTATGCGTCTTATGCAGATGGTTCCTCGGATTTGACTGGGAAGGTCTGCGCGCCCGGAAGTTAAAGCCTCCGCTAGTGCCGCCGGTGGCGCATGACCTGGACCTCTCCAACTTTGAGAAGTGCCCGAAGGACAAACTGCCTCCAGACGAAACATCTGGCTGGGACATCGACTTCTGATACGATGAGAATGAGCCCCTCCACACACCTGTGTCACTATCGCCGACAGTGGCAGTTATCGATCGGAGAGCTTATGTAAAATTTAGAGCAGAGCGAAAGTACAAGAATACAACAATGGTCAAGGTGAAGACGGCACGAGTCTAATACTATACCAATCAACTTTACTAAGTAAAGCTTCTAACCAGCTTAGAAACAAAAATTGTGTTGTTTATAATAAAAGAGTAGCTAAGTATAATTAATTTGCGTTTTATTACTAAAATGTCATTAAAGCGAGTGAAACTGCGCTAGAGCAGAGAAATTGTACGCGGGAGTTTGCAGTATGCAGGTCAATATCGCGTTTGCGTGATTTGCGCGAGGCGGCCGGCACCTGCGCCTGCGCGCGGTACGTGCCCTTCGCGCCGCGTGCCACGTGCGTGGAGACGCGTGATCTTTCTTCAGTTTAGCCTACTTTCTAAATAATTAGTTACTAGGTTGGTACTTATTCTTTTCCGATTATTCGTAGGTACCTAAAGGTACTCAGTAAAAGTATACGATGAAAATTGCACCACGAACACTAATTACATGTACGTAGTGCGGTCTATGAGTTCTCGGCCTAACATAGACAATAGATACAAAGTAATCACATAATGCCTTAATAAAATAGGTACAAGTCTGAAACTGAACTGTGTTGAGTTTCAGCCTGTTCCTTTTGCTGCTTTAATTTTGAGTGATTTAAATACGTGCAGTCGAGTAGTTTCAAAGAAAAATTAAAATTGAATTATCATGCTGTAATCAATTTTTAACTAAAGAAGGTCTAACGCCAATGCAAATAAAACAAAGAATGGCGGTTATTTACGGTGACTTTTTCCCTTCATATGCAACCATAAAAAACTGGTCTAATCTGTTTCGTTGGGCGAGAGAACCATTGGAAGATGACCAGGCCCTGCAACAGTGGTTACTCCAGAAAATATTAAATTTGTGGAAAATATTGTTCTAAGCGATCGTAGACTAAAAACGAAAGGAATTGCAACACAAACTGGGCTTTCGAAAACAAGTGTTCTTAGAATCCTTCGCGAGCATTTAATAATGACCAAAATTAGTGAAAGATGAGTACCGCGGATTCTTAGTGTAGTTCAAAAGTAGCGACGCGTTGAATGTAGTGAAGAATTTTTAGAGCTTTGCCGTGAGAACCAGGAAGCAGTTATTTAATCGATTGTGACAGGTGAAGAAACTGTGATTCTTTACTATGATCCGACATCCAAAAATGATTTAATGGATTGGCATAAAAAGGCAAAAGAGGTACCAAAATAAGCGAAGGTTACCCCAAGCGTCAAGAAACACATGCTATATTTTTTTGGGACTGTGAGGGAATCCTTTTGATCGATTTCAAGGAACGTAACACGGTTGTAAACGCAGCTTATTATAGTGACTTACTATGACTGTTACACCAGAAAATTATTGAAAAAAAGACGAGGGAAATTAAAACGATTGTGCGATTGCCACTCGACAATTCCCCAGTCTACACATCTGCGATTTCGAAGTTTACGGTTAAGGAATGCAGCTTCATAGAGATTAATCACCCGTTTTATAGCCTTAACATGCCCCCCTCAGACTATTTTTTGATTTCAAAATTGAAATCAGATCCGAGAGGAAAAAGATTAAATAACGATTAAGAAATCAAACAGGCTGTTTATGACCATTTTGACAGTAAGGATTCAGCATATTTTTATAGTGCTATAGAAGAAATAATAAAAAATAAAAAAAAATTGTGTTTGCAATAAAGGGAGAGTACATTGATTAATAATATCAACATTTTTTAATTTCCATTTATCCTTCTATGTTAGGCCGGGAACTCTTGGACCGCACTACGTATAAGTAGTATATAAGCAATGTGGAGAGAAGAATAATTAAGTCGATTACAGAATTTCGGACAACGAAAACACTGGGGAAGACGTAAACGGAGACAAACTATCAACTTAGTTGTTTTAGTAAAAGCATGAGCTTTTCAATTAACAATCAAGTATACGTTACCTAAATGTTAACGTGAATAATACAAGCAAATAGAACCTTCCAAAAGAACCTATTATAGATACCAATGCGGAAGGCATTATACATGAAAGCGCACTAGAAAAGCAACCAGTTTCATTGAGTTAGATTGGAAATTGAAAACGTTGTCGGAAAACGGCCGACTGCGTTAGCGACAGCGCTAGGTCGGGGGCTCGGTCCTCCGCGGGCCGCGCGGGTGTCAGCCGAAGCGTGACGTTGCCGACGACGCCGCCGCGGCCGACGACATACGTCACGAAATACTTGTGTGTGCCACCGAGAAACTCGATTATTCCCGCACCATCGAACCGACCGACGAAAACGTTGTGATGTGAATCAGTCGGTTTCAGTCGGCCGCCAGAGCCTGTAGCATACCGGCGCACACTACTCAGATGTTCCACGCTTTGCGCACGCCACAAATAGTAATAATAACAACAAATGCAATGCCGTTAAATCCAACTTAATCACTCTCAACAGTGGACAAGTGAAAAATGTGTGCTTCATACAGGCTAGTGATATTGAGTTAAGCAGTTTTAGTGGTTCGTTGTTGCAGGGAAGTTGGATCAAAACTTTGCGAAAAAAAATTGAGGAGCAGAGGTGAGTTTTGTGAGCATCCACAACTACGACAGCAAAGATGACATTCTCAGAGCTGTTATTTTCAAAACAATATTGCGTCACTGTGTTAAAAAATAAACATGTTTTGACTGCGGACAGCTGATTGAAGACGGCGGCCTGATTCTGTTATTATATTATGAATTTTAATTTGTGTTATAACTATGCATTAGCGTTGTTTTCGACAAGCTGCATCTATAACGAACGAATGCTCAGTTTGTATCAGTTTGTAATAATTGCAATTGCCAATCTTGCCGATAAAAGCCTATAAAGATGGTATAATGAACTCACTACCATCGCTTAACTTGGTTCCAAACCTGGCCAACTAAACCGGCACGGCGCGGCACTTCGGAATATCAAATAGGTATAGGTTTAGGTATTGTACTCGTAAGTAGCATAGGCAGTACCTATTGACACAAAACTATTTTCCGGTTGCAGTTAATATGCGATAGGTTTGCCTGTTTCTAATTTATCTGTAAATCAATTCAATTAAGCAGATACCTATTTAATTTTGTTTTAATACGTCAAATATGAATACGAAAGCCAGGGTGCAGTTGAAATTAAATAAATTGAAAGAGAAATTACCTAAAAGCTTTTACAGCAATTGCAAAGTTATTATGCTCAAGTGATCAGGTAGATTTTGATAATTGTTCAATAGTAAATAAAACAGTGTATTTGTTTAGGTACGTAGTCGGTCCCATAATGAATTGGCCTGATATAGTTCTACGCGACATGTCGATACATGTTATGTTGCATTGAATAGTACGGTTCTCAGACACTTTATAAACGAACACGCATGGACTTGACGAGCGTAGTTCAGTTTAGCAGTTTGTTTGAACAACAAGTGTCGCGTATTTTTTCAAAATGTCGAAAACCGAGTATCGAAGCGTCATAAAGTTTCTATTTAAAGAAGGCTTATCCCCCGCCCAAATTAAAGAACGATTAGATGCTGTGTATAAGGAGTGTTCTCCCTCTTATAGCACAGTAAAAAATTGGGTGAAAGAGTTTCGCCTCGGGCGAGAAACCGTCGAAGATATCGGCCATGACGGTCGACCGGTAGAAGTGCTCACTCCCGATACTATTGCTCAAATCGAAGAAGAGGTTTTGAGTGACCGCCGTTTGAAGATTAGAGAAATTGCAGCTAGACTTGGGCTCTCTAAAAGTACCGTCCATCGTGCAATCGATGAACATCTTCATATGAAAAAAGTCAGTGCAAGATGGGTCCCGAAACTTCTGTCAGCTGTGCAGAGACGGGAGCGAGTTCGCTGTGCTGCCGAGTTTTTAGATCTTTGTGGAGAAAACCCAAAGAACGTGATCGAGAGACTAGTGACTGGTGATGAAACTATGGTGTTATATTATGATCCAGAAAGCAAGCGCGAGTCAATGGAATGGCGTTATAAGGGTGAAAAGCCGCCTAGAAAGGCAAAGGTGCAACAATCTACCAAAAAAATCATGTGCACAATCTTTTGGGATTTTCAAGGTATTTTGATGGTTGATTTTAAAGAGCGCAATACAGTCGTAAACGGCGAATATTATGCTTCATTAATATATAAACTGTGAGATATTATAAAGGAGAAGCGCAGAGGCAAACTGAGTAAAGGCGTCCTGTTGCTTCACGACAACGCCCCCGTGCACACGTGTTGGGAGTGTTTCGAAGGATGCAGTGCGTCAATGCGGGTTCACGGAGCTGGACCATCCACCTTATAGTCCAGACATGGCTCCGTCCGACTATTACTTATTCCCAAATTTAAAGCGGGACTTAAGGGGAAGAAAATTTTCAAGCGATGAAGAGTTGCAGGCGGCCGTCTTCAGTCATTTTGAAGACAAAGATTGCGATTATTTTTATAAAGGATTAGAAATGTTATTTCACCGATGTCAGAAGTGTGTCAGTATTGATGGAGACTATATTGAAAAATAAAAATGATTGCATTTAATTTTCTTTTTTATTTCATAGTTAGGCCAATTCATTATGGGACCGACTACGTATGTACTAAAGATATACACCACACTGTAATAACCTAATTATATATGTATACCTAAGTAGTGCAAACATTTTTTACACTATCTTATCAGAGCTCTCTAATGTAAATTATTCGGATGCTCGTAAAAAGGTCAAACCCATGATTTCGTTAGTGTATTACAACTATTTTCATTCGTATAAGTATATCGTGAACTTTCAATGTAAGTGAAATGCAATTTCATTAAAGAAACTCCAAGGTAGGTATACTTATTAATATTAAATAATTAAGCAGCTAATAATTACACGGAACTAATTTGTTTACTTGCACATATCTTCATACAGCCTCGATCAAAATTAAAATTAAAACCATTAACGAAGACATTGTATGCACGAATTTTCATAGAACATACAATAAAACGACGATAAAGCTAATTAAATGAAAAAAAAAATGGATAAACCTACATACTGACAGGCAAGATGCGCACACACTAAACCATTTCAGATAGAAACTTGAAAATTAGAATATAGCTACTACCTTGTGAGGGTGTAGATGCGCACTAACAAAATACATATTTCTATATATCGATCCCTTAGTGTGTAAAATGGGGTCTCAAAGTTTCTATGGAATATAAGCGAAAGAAAGAGTCGACGGATTGGTTTACATCTGAATTGTATGTGGACGAAGGCGCAGGCCTCTAGTCACTCACTCGTAATCGCATCATACCCAGTTTTATTTTAATTTGTAACTGTAGCTACATACATGACTTCCTTGAATGCGCTCGGATGGTACGTCTGATTGTTTCTTGAGAACTGATAATACAGAAGTGGCAGTTAAGTGCCTTGAGGCAGGATACTACTAGGAGCATTAAGTTTTGCGCTTAGCTGAACTGAGCCTAGAGATGAACACACATTACGAGTGAATAGGTAAGAATAAATCTTAGATATAAGAATAAAGCTTACTATAAGACATCTGAGGTACTTAGATGACAGATATTCTTGAACGGGAAGTGTTTCTTCAATGACTTTTCTGAAAAATGTGTTTGAGGGAATTTCTTTGGCCTCGTCGTTTTTTCTCCCTTCGCTTAAACTTAAAACTACACTTAAAATTTGCCATTACACACTGAACAATATAAAATATACATATAAACCAGAGCCATTCTATGATATAAACTCAAAATAGCGCGTAATATAATGTATCGGCACATCGAAATATTATGTAAGTACTATACTATAACGCATTGTGTTTTACTGGCTACCTACCTAAGTGGCTATAATATGGGATTGATACGGCCTTAGCTACGTGCATATATGTAAGTATGTATAATAAATAAAAGCTACAACTATCAAAGAAGGCCTCTGGATCATCTACCTGCTTACATTGCACGTACAAATCATATATGAATATATGATTGAAGTGTTGTCACTGCATTGTCTTTAACAATAGGATTGTTGACGTCACATCACAATAGATCACATCGGTACTGAAGCGGCAGCCTACCACTTACGCGATGGCATGTTCTAAACTGATGCATAATAACTTCAATAAATGCCTGTAGCTAATCAAATGTAATGAGGATGGCAACCAATTAACAAATAGTTACAGATAGAGTAGGTACTCGAAAATAGAAACGATAGGGTACTAAAGTAAAATGTGTATACACGGTATATCGTTTTTTTATTCCCTGCTACGCGGTACATGGCAGTGCTACTCATGTAATTAAAAAAATCAATTTTGCTTTTCATACAAAGTTTGCAAATTGACAGATATTTTGTAAACGGAGAGTCCAATTCCTTGGGGAAAGTTATTCAGTTTCATGAGTAGCGTCTTACATTTGCCGCTTGTCGGCGAATAAAAAAATCACCTGTATGTACCGGGTTGGTAGGGTAACGTGCATATTAATAAAAATAATAAAATCTTTATTGTAACAAAGAAAGGTACAAAACTTCGACCTTAACTCCTAAACTAGGTAAAAACCTGTATTTTAGGAGTTAATGATTCCTCTGTACTTATTAACAATATTCACTTTCTATTGTATATTGAGTACCAATGTCCACTAGTTTTTAATCTTAAACGTTCAGCGTATAACTGACTGGGTACCGAATAACCCTAAAGCTGGAAAGCTATATTACATTACAAAGAAACGCCAATAAGCTAAATTCTACAAAACGTTTCAAAAAAATAGGTTTCTCTACTACATGGTCATTGGTCAAAACAATGTATGTGAATTTAATAATTATTTTTCGTTCGTTATTCTGCTATCACCATTGAATATTGTGCGCATACAGTTAGCGAGTGTACCTTCCGTGTTCCCTGGTCAGTGAGTGGTGGACGGTGGAGGCTGTCGCGTGGGGTAGGCGCAGGCGCAGGCGCAGGCGCAGCATGGAGGCGGTGTGCGCGCGCGGCGAGGCGGTCTGCGCGGCGCATGCGCTGTCCGCGGCGCTGCACTCGCTGCATCTCTACTGCGCCGCCATCTCCACCGCGCTCATCTGCTGCTGCGCTTCTGCGCAGCCGAGATGGTGAGCTTAGTGTACTTTAATGCTATAATCAAAGTCGAATTTTCAGCACAGCTTTTCCAAGCGGCTGAAAAACTTCTTTTAAATGATTTATGGTAGGTACCTACTTTAATATCCTGATTCTATCAGGAACTAAGCTAATAGGACTCTTCCTGGTTCCGAAACAGGTTGAATCTACCTCTGACGACCTTTGATGGTCCATGATTCTTACCAGCTATAAGGAAAACTGATCGGACCTACCTATAGAAATCTATATCTTATAAGGTGCTACTTTATTAGTGCCCGATATTTTAGTCAGTGCTTCTACTCCGGATTCTGATCAACATTCCCCAAGGAACCTATCGCAAGCAATTGCAAAAAAAAAATGTTGGACTCTTCATACTAATTTGGCTGCTCGGCTGTTGTATGCTGTTTGTATGAAGAGTCCAAAACATTTTTTGTGATTTGACTATGAGTTCCTTGGGAAAAGTTGACCAGAATCAGGAGTAGAAGCACTGACTAAAATATCGGGCACTAATAAAGTAGCACCTTATATATTATACATAGTACCGTTGAAAATACCCATGAAATAAAATACAGTGCCTCATTGAACTAGAAACCTATATAATTAATTAGTTGGCATCTACTTTTGGAAATTAAAATCTTAAGAAGAAAAGGGCTCAATAGTAGCAGCAATGACCTGGTTTAATGACTTTTTAATTATTCACCATGCGATAACATCAACGGAAACTTAAAGTACCTGCCTGCAGCCTATAGTAAACAGTGATTTACTATACTTACCATCTCTACAAAACTGTGTAGACGATAACGGAACGAACGTAGGTACTCAGTACACATAGGCTGCAGGCAGGTACTTTAAGTGTCCGTTGATGTTATCGCATGGTGAATAATTAAAAAGTCATTAAACCAGGTCATTGCTGCTACCTTTCCAATTACCAGATCGTATTTGTTCTGTTCCAAAGCAATCTATACACGTTGTTATCTTTCAAAGCTAAAACTAGGTAAAAAAAATACAAAATGTAAATAATAACGTAACGTTTTCATACAATTTTAAGATGTTTTTAAGACGTACATTACATTGGTAATGAAAACACGAAAAAATCAGGCGATATAATCCACACACGGAGGTCAAGTGCGGATAGATTGATGGAAGTTGTGGAGATAATGGCCATCCCTAGTATCAGAAGTTTTCAAGCCGCCTAATAAGGCATATAACAGAGCTTTTAAATCCATCTAGAATCACGGCTTAACGTGCCTTGCGTAGCACAGAAACAGTCGAGACGAGAATAATGCCACTAGCAGTCAAATTCATGGAGGTTGACCGTGTCTGTAGTCCGTTAACTTGTCTGAGCCACGCGACCACGCATGCTGCACTGAGCCACAGCCGCACATGACATTTGATTGGTAGTTGGTAATAGCGAAACACCGCCATTTTCAATTCATATGAAGTAGTCCTTACGAATAGGTAAGGATAGGATCCTTAGGTATTTGGATAATATTCTATGCGTAGGTGCGAAAAGCGATGGCGAGGGCAGAACGTGCGCGGGGTGGCGAGCCTGGCGGCGGGCGCGGCGTGGTGCGGGGCCGCGGCGGCGGCGGCGCTGCGATCGGCGCGCACGGTGCGCCTCGTGGCCGCGCTGATGGCGCCGCTGGCCTGGCTGGCCGCCGCCGCACTGCATCTCGCGCTCTGGTCGCGCCGCTCCGCCGCGCCCATCCTCTACCTCGCCGTCTACTGGCTCCTCGCAGCGCTTTCCTCAGCCGCCATCCTGTACCAGCACGTCACCACCGACCCGGCGCCGAATCATATCGAACTGTTCATACACAGCGTTTCAGTGGTCATGTCCCTGATCATATCGACCGTGGACTGCGTCTGTTTTTATGACGAGGTAATTAATAATAATATCCAGAACAAATCACACACGACCGTGTGTGACCCATTGACCCAATGACCCATCTGGCCCCAAACTAGGATTCCCTGTACCTATTATGGGAACCAGAGACCAATATACATACACATATAAATGTTTTAATAATACATACATATATAGATATAATACACCCAGACACAGAGCAAATAAATCTGCTCATCACAGAAATGTTTGCCCTGGGTGGGGATCGAACCCACGACTCTCAGATCAGTAGTCAGGAGCGCTAACCACTGAGCACCCACTGAGTCACCGAGTCAGTCAGAAATTAAGGATAGGTTTCCACACAAACAAACAGTCAGAATGTCTATATATGCCTACTTACTCGAGAGGTAAGCATGTTAAGCGGAGAATCGATGAGGAGAAATTAATTTGCGTGTTGTTTGCATTTCAATAAGTAGCACAGAGACGCGCGGCGTTTTTCCCAATTATCGCGAACACCCGCGCGAAACGCGTGCAGCAGTTAGCTGAGCGGATAGGGGGATCTTTGTCACACCTTTTCCTGTGTCGGTGACCTAAAACACTAATTGAAATAACTGAGATAGATATCTAGATCGACATGGAGGTGAGATCGTTCTAAATTGCCAAAAGCCGTTAGCATTACACCTGCACATTCTCGCAATGCGGCTCTCTCTTACTCTAAGGCCAAATACAACACAAAACACCCTTTTTTCTGTCATTTGATTATACTCGTACCTATACAGTGTGAAATTAAAATCGCGAATCAAATTTTCACTGTGGTTTCTGCTGATGAAACTGAAAAACTTTCTCTAAGAAACCAATACAATCGTAGCAAAAAAAATACTTTTCATACTGAGCTGAATAGAAAATTTTGTATGGAAAATCCACTTTATTTTATTATATTTGCGGAGCTTACAGCCTTATTTACACAGTAGTATACACAAGTAACAAAACCTCTACTCACTTTTTTGTTACATAAATAAAATTCCTTATTGTATAGGTGTATTGAAATTTAAGTCGCTTAAAGTGAAACAAACTGAAGACTTGTGGGGTTTATCAGTTAAATTAATTAGTAATGTAATTGACGAATTAGCACCACATTTAGCATACCTTTTCAATATTAGTATTGAAAGTGGTGACTTTCCAGATCTCATGAAGTGTAGTAAAATTATACCTCTTTATAAATCAGGTTCCAAAACTGATGCGGGAAATTACAGACCTGTTTCTGTATTACCCGTCCTTAGTAAAGTCTTTGAAAAAATTATGCTCAACCAACAATTTGGCTTCACGAAAGGTCGATCAACTACCGATGCAGGAGTAGCACTTATACGAAACATCTATGATGCTTTTGAGAAATCACAAGATGCAATAGGAGTGTTTTGTGATTTATTTAAAGCATTTGATTGTGAGGAACATCAAACTTTACTTCTTAAACTAAAGCATTACGGTGTGGAGGATAGGGCTCTTAGTCTTCTCAATTCTTACCTTAACAATAGGTTACAAACAGTCCAAGTAAATGGCACAAATTCTCTCGGCTCTACAGTAAAAATAGGCGTTCCCCAGGGATCTATTTTAGGCCCCTTTCTCTTCCTTGTTTATATAAATGACTTACCATTTATGGTGCGAAGTCTCTCAAATATTGTGTTGTTTGCAGATGACACATCTCTTATTTTTAAGGTAGATAGGAAAGACAGCAAAATTGACGAAGTAAACAACACACTTTCAGAGATACATAAATGGTTTACTATTAATAACTTGCTATTAAATGCCACAAAGACAAAAGTAATAAAATTCAGATTACCAAATATCAAGCAAACTCACGATAGTGTAATATTAGATAGTAATATTTTAGAGTTCGTAAATAGCACTGTTTTTCTTGGTATTACTTTAGATGCTTCCTTACAATGGGGACCACATATAGAAACCTTAGCAGGAAAGCTTAGTTCAGCTGCCTACGCCGTCAAGAAAATAAGGCAACTAACAGATGTAGATACTGCAAGACTAGTGTATTTTAGCTATTTTCATAGTATAATGTCTTACGGCATCTTAATTTGGGGACATGCGGCTGACATAGAAACTATTTTCATACTGCAAAAAAGAGCCATTCGCGCTATATGCTATCTATCAGATGCGATCTCGAGAGTCATTGAGGAACAAGTTTAAAGAAATAAATATTTTAACTGTTGCCAGTCAATTCATATATGAAAACATCATGTATGTTCGTAAGAATTAAGTTTTATTTCCAAAAAACAGTGACAGGCATAATTTTAATCTTAGAAATAGAAATAATATCGAAGTTGCTTATTCGAGACTGAGTAAGGTAAAGAAGTCGTTCATGGGGCAGTGTATAAAATTCTACAATAAAATACCTGAAAATGTAATTAGTTTATCCGAAAATAAGTTTAAGACTTATGTAAAGAAATGCCTGTGTTCAAGAGGATATTATAAAACCCAAGACTATGTTAATGACTATGATGTATGGACATGTATAGATCTTCCAGCTCATAGCTTTAGTAATGACATCAATTGTAATAGATATTAAGTATTTATTTCAAAAAATGTGTTGGGGCGAGTTTCTTTTGGGCTCGACGTTTCTTCTCGCTCCGCTAACACTTCCCGAAACGTTGAGTGTACAAGTTCCGCGTGGTAGGAACTTTGTACTAGGTAGAAAAAAAGACGATTTAAAAGTATGCGTACAGCATCTACTTAAATAAAAAATATTTTGACTTTGACTTTGACTTTTGCTTACGGGTAAAATCACGGAAGAACTCTTTCTTCCGTGGGTAAAATTCATAAAAAAAGCATTTGCATATAGGTATTTAGATCCAGTTTACTATTTGATTATACTCGTACCTATACAGTGTGAAATTAAAATCGCGAATCAAATTTTCACTGTGGTTTCTGCTGATGAAACTGAAAAACTTTCTCTAAGAAACCAATACAATCGTAGCAAAAAAAATACTTTTCATACTGAGCTGAATAGAAAATTTTGTATGGAAAATCCACTTTATTTTATTATATTTGCGGAGCTTACAGCCTTATTTACACAGTAGTATACACAAGTAACAAAACCTCTACTCACTTTTTTGTTACATAAATAAAATTCCTTATTGTATAGGTGTATTGAAATTTAAGTCGCTTAAAGTGAAACAAACTGAAGACTTGTGGGGTTTATCAGTTAAATTAATTAGTAATGTAATTGACGAATTAGCACCACATTTAGCATACCTTTTCAATATTAGTATTGAAAGTGGTGACTTTCCAGATCTCATGAAGTGTAGTAAAATTATACCTCTTTATAAATCAGGTTCCAAAACTGATGCGGGAAATTACAGACCTGTTTCTGTATTACCCGTCCTTAGTAAAGTCTTTGAAAAAATTATGCTCAACCAACAATTTGGCTTCACGAAAGGTCGATCAACTACCGATGCAGGAGTAGCACTTATACGAAACATCTATGATGCTTTTGAGAAATCACAAGATGCAATAGGAGTGTTTTGTGATTTATTTAAAGCATTTGATTGTGAGGAACATCAAACTTTACTTCTTAAACTAAAGCATTACGGTGTGGAGGATAGGGCTCTTAGTCTTCTCAATTCTTACCTTAACAATAGGTTACAAACAGTCCAAGTAAATGGCACAAATTCTCTCGGCTCTACAGTAAAAATAGGCGTTCCCCAGGGATCTATTTTAGGCCCCTTTCTCTTCCTTGTTTATATAAATGACTTACCATTTATGGTGCGAAGTCTCTCAAATATTGTGTTGTTTGCAGATGACACATCTCTTATTTTTAAGGTAGATAGGAAAGACAGCAAAATTGACGAAGTAAACAACACACTTTCAGAGATACATAAATGGTTTACTATTAATAACTTGCTATTAAATGCCACAAAGACAAAAGTAATAAAATTCAGATTACCAAATATCAAGCAAACTCACGATAGTGTAATATTAGATAGTAATATTTTAGAGTTCGTAAATAGCACTGTTTTTCTTGGTATTACTTTAGATGCTTCCTTACAATGGGGACCACATATAGAAACCTTAGCAGGAAAGCTTAGTTCAGCTGCCTACGCCGTCAAGAAAATAAGGCAACTAACAGATGTAGATACTGCAAGACTAGTGTATTTTAGCTATTTTCATAGTATAATGTCTTACGGCATCTTAATTTGGGGACATGCGGCTGACATAGAAACTATTTTCATACTGCAAAAAAGAGCCATTCGCGCTATATGCTATCTATCAGATGCGATCTCGAGAGTCATTGAGGAACAAGTTTAAAGAAATAAATATTTTAACTGTTGCCAGTCAATTCATATATGAAAACATCATGTATGTTCGTAAGAATTAAGTTTTATTTCCAAAAAACAGTGACAGGCATAATTTTAATCTTAGAAATAGAAATAATATCGAAGTTGCTTATTCGAGACTGAGTAAGGTAAAGAAGTCGTTCATGGGGCAGTGTATAAAATTCTACAATAAAATACCTGAAAATGTAATTAGTTTATCCGAAAATAAGTTTAAGACTTATGTAAAGAAATGCCTGTGTTCAAGAGGATATTATAAAACCCAAGACTATGTTAATGACTATGATGTATGGACATGTATAGATCTTCCAGCTCATAGCTTTAGTAATGACATCAATTGTAATAGATATTAAGTATTTATTTCAAAAAATGTGTTGGGGCGAGTTTCTTTTGGGCTCGACGTTTCTTCTCGCTCCGCTAACACTTCCCGAAACGTTGAGTGTACAAGTTCCGCGTGGTAGGAACTTTGTACTAGGTAGAAAAAAAGACGATTTAAAAGTATGCGTACAGCATCTACTTAAATAAAAAATATTTTGACTTTGACTTTGACTTTTGCTTACGGGTAAAATCACGGAAGAACTCTTTCTTCCGTGGGTAAAATTCATAAAAAAAGCATTTGCATATAGGTATTTAGATCCAGTTTACTATTGAGCCAGTAGTCATCAAGCCTTAACAAATCATCCAGGAGAGCAATTGCATTATTAAAACACTTATATCATTTGCGAATAAAAACCGACTTCAATCGCAACAACTCCAATTTTGCTATGTTTTTGTTGATTTTCTCAAAAACCGCTGAATCGATTTCGATAAAATTTATATGGGACCACCTGTGTAGTATACCCTTTTAAACAAAAAAAGAATTTTCCAAATCGGTTCAGGCGTCTTCTGGTAATCGGTGAACATACATAAAAAAAAGATTCCGCCGAATTGAGAACCTCCTCCTTTTTTTGAAGTCGGTTAAAAGTACATAATTACAATTCTGAAAACAAGTGCCAATGTCATCTATCAAAATAATGAATAATAGTGAACCCAACAAGGAACCTTGAGGCACTCCTGAAGAGACGCCAACCCAAGTTGAACATCCATTTGGTCCCATTGAATTGGTTTGTTAGGGAAAGTTGTTCAGTGTTCAGTGTCCTAACTAGGAGAAAAGTTATTTGGTCCGCGATTTCAATTACCTACTGACGCAGATCTTAGGCATTTATTCCGTTCCGTTCCGTTCCGGTGGCTCACTGACCAGAAGTTCTTCTGCAGGGGCGTTGAGGTCAGAGCATAAGGGATCATGGGCGAAGTTGTAACACCTGAAGTGAGTGGCTCGAGCACCATGACGGTATCCAGCATCCAACCGGATCCTGAGGGTACGTGGGTGACACAGCCTCAGGTTCCGAGGCCATTTACTGAATCCTGCCGGCAGCACAGGAGACCGTTCACCTGGGGACGTATCAACTCTCGTCCTTGTGCCACTATGCAGCTGAGATCTACCCAAGACACCAGTGGCCACGTAGATAGGATAAGGAGTGTAGGTGGTTTTTGCAGTCGGGATGGGGGCGGGGGATGGATAGGGCCGACAAGTATACCAGCAACGAGTCAGCATGTGGAAGATAGATACTATACTTGGTGTGTAATAAGTACAGGGAGGGAAAGTTGACTGCTTTCTTCCTTTGATGATAGCTTCAGTCTTCTGAGGTTTCTTGGTCTGCGTTTTCCGTGCTTTCTGGTTCGGATTCAGTGTCAGTTTCTGGTAGTTTGTACAGTTTTTCTGCTTGATTATTCAGTATGTGTTTTTCTCTTGCTATGTGTTCCCAGTATTCAAAGGGCCTGTTTGTGTTCCTGAATATGTCTTGTTCCAGGGAGTTTTCCCATGTAATGATAGGTCTTCCTACTTTACGTTTCTTTTCTTTATATACTCTTGCTGCGCGTAATATGTGCGGTGTGTCGCGTCTCAATATGTGTCCGAGGTAGGCAATCCTTCTCACTTTTATTACTTTAGTTATGGTTTTCCCATCAAGGACTTCTTTAATCTTTTTTCCTTTAGGGCTTTCTTTGGAAATGGCTAGGAGGTCTCTGAGGATGTGTCGTTCATAGCGGCGTAGACGTGATCTATTGGATTTGGTAAGGGACGTTACATTGAGGCCGTAGGTCATGGTGGGTCTTATTACCATTTTGTATAAAAGACTTGTGATTTTCCATTCCAGTTGGTTTTCCTTTATGAATGGGGATATAATTTTTGTGTTCCTGGCCGCTATTTCGCATCTCTTTTTTACTGAAGCTCGCCTGTCGTGTTTGGCTGTTATGTACGTACCTAGGTATTTAATTTCTTTAACGGGGGTAATGGTTACTCCACCTAGTGAGACGGGAGAATAAATAGTGTTCGGGGAGAGTGGGTCGCGTATTACAAGTTTCGTTTTAGTTTCATTTATGATAAGGCCTACTGTATGGAGGAGGTTTTTTAGTTTGGTAATTATTCTGTTAAGTACAGTTATGTCGGTGCCAACAATGATAAGATCGTCCGCGAATGAGAGAATAAGAGGCAGCGTTATTTGATGGTCTTGATCCAGTGTAACGTATTCTTCTTCTTCCTCGAGGGTACGTAGTACGTCGTCCATCAGCAGCGTAAAAAGCCTGGGGGAAAGCGGGCAGCCTTGTTTGACCCCTTTTCCCTTACTTATTGTTTGGGTTTGTTGGCCGCACCACGAGATGAAGGTTTTTTCATTCATGCATGCCTCTATAATTCGGTTTGTGAGCGCGGCGTTGGTTCTCGTAGCGAGGACGTCTCTAAGAGCTTCTAGATTAACCGTGTCAAAAGCTTTTTCCATGTCTAGGGCCGCAACATAAATTCTATTACCCTCTTTCCAATTGGTATCTAGTACGCGTCTAAGTGTGTAAATGTGATCATCTGTCGATCTGTTTTCTAGGAAGGCGGCTTGATAATTGCCTAGAGAAACTTTTTTGTCGAGTTTTTGTAGCAAGAAGTTAGCGTATATCCTATATCCTACGTTACAAATAGAAATTTTTCTGAAGTCATTAGTTTCTTTTGGTCGGGGAATTTTTCTGATTGGAACTTGTTTAGTTACACGCCACTCATCTGGGATATTGTTTTTACTCCATGCCTCTTCCATTGTGCGTACTACTTGTGTAGTGAAGTTTGTTGGAGCTGCTTTGTACAGCTCTGGGACTATTTGATCTGTTCCGGGAGCTGAACCGTTCTTCAGCTTGCAAATTATGAGTCTAATGTCAGCTGCATCTGGGACGTCTTCTTCTGACAGTTCCTGAATAGTTTCGTTTAATTTCGATATCGGTCGCCCCTCCATTTTTTGTAGCTCTTGTATCCAGCTTGACATAGGTATAAAATATTTGCTTTGGGTTCTAGCAACTTTAGTTTTGTATTTTCTAAAGAATTTGTATGTTACTTTCATTCGTTTTGATTTGTGTTGGCTGCTTAGGTTTTTGAAAAACCATTTGCATTCCTCTGCTTTGTCGTTTTCAAGAATTTTGTTTAGGTTTTGACGTAACTCTTTCACTTTTCTTTTGAGGACAGTGTTGTTTGGATCTCGATTACTGAGGAATAGCTGTTTTTTGAGTTGGGCTAAAGCCAATCTTTGTTCTCGCGTACGTGCTCTTGGCTCAGAAAGAGTTTCCTGGGTGGCTTCTTTAAGGATTTCATTGAGAGTTGGCCACGGTAGTGTCTTACTAGAATTTGTCTCCAATAAGTTTTGTTCAGTGAGGTTCTTATTGGGGTCCAAGTCCAATGAGACTGGTTGTGACAGTTTGTAGGTCGCGTGTTCCAATCTGTTTAATTGATCAGTGAGCTTGTGATTGACGGCATCTTGAAATTTTTGAAGTGTATGTTCGTGTTGTAGTCTTTCGTAGTCGTAACTTCTGTAATCGTATGGGGGTTTGTATGGTGTTTGGTCTCCGGCGATTTGTGTGTTAATCGGACTGCGAGTGTATTTACTTTTGTGTTGGTTTTCGAAATCAGATATGCGTATCGAGCCCCAGATTATTTTGTGGTCAGATAATTTTGCTGAACTCCATTCACCTCTTATGTTTTGGAAGTAGATCTTATTTCTAATGCTTGTTATTATGTGATCTATTTGGGATGATTTGTTCCCTGATTTCCAAGTCGTTTTGCAGGATGGACGTCCCCAGGAGCTATTAATTTTTAGATTATGTTGCTGAATGAAACTAATTAGCAGATCCCCGTTTTGGTTTGAGGTTTGGTGATAAAGTGTTTTTCCTACCATATGCCTAGGAATATCGCGTACGTCATCGATCCCTATGTGTGCGTTGAAGTCGCCTAGTAAAATTAAAAAGCATTTACGTGGTGCTTTTTGTATAGTTGCACCGATTTTCGCTAGACAGTTAGACGAGGTTGAGGGGACATGTGTTGTTATTATTAGTAAGTCGACAGGTGAGCTGATGTTGGATAACTGTATTTTTATGTGTACTCCTAGGGCGTTGCTGTCTATTCTATATATTTTTTCAATTTTGTGCGCTGCTTTTTTTTGTATGAGTATAGCAATCCCTCTTTTCTCGATCGCGCGTTTGCCTCCGGCCAGAATCCGGTTATAATTCTTACTTTTGTATTCCCCACTTGAGAGGTGCGTTTCTTGTAGTCCTGCTATTGTAATCTGGCGTTTTGATAGTTCCTTATCGATGTTAGCCCTGTCAGGTGGCGACGCGCAGCCTCGAACATTCCACGTTGCGGTTTTTAGTGATTCGCATCTGGCCTGACTATTGAGAGATAACGTCGGTGTCTGTCTAATTATCCTTTGATATGTGGAATCTACTGCAATATTGATATTGTTGTTATTGCCCTGAGATGGTTTAGAATTTACAGATAAGTTTTGGTAAGTGCCGTCATTTGGTATATCTGATATTTCGGATATTTGTGACAGACACGGTTTTTCCTTATCGATCGTGTGAGACAGGTGGATTTGTTTTTTAATATCATTGCTTATTTTTGGTAGTGTGATGCCGCTGTAGTGGTGGTTTTCGTAATACAGGTGAAGATTGATCGGTGTGGGTCCATCTGTGGGCGTGTAAGTGAGGGGTGTGGAGAAGTTTCCGTGAATGTGTACATTTACTAGATAATATTCGCATGCAGCTATAATTATGTCCTCTCCTCCCCAAAAGCCGTCTAGGAATTGCTGTTTTATGTAGTGATCGATACGTGTTGTTTCCGAATGTGAGTTGTTTTGGTTACATCTTAACTCGTTGATGTTGTTGAGTAAGGCAAGGTTAATTCTTTCCGAGTTTCGGTTATTGGATACATATGTTGTTAAGTCTTTACGTATTTGCTTGTGGTCAAATGTTAGGTAAAGGGCACTATTCAATTGATCTGCAAGTGCGCGGAAGAGGCAATTGCCGTCTTTGGCAGTCTCTTTTATTTCCATAGCTTCCGAATGGGTGCCAGGTGTTTTATTGCTTTCTCTTGGGTTCTGTGTGCCGGTTAAACTACGCTTTTAAACAATAGGACAACTTTGGCTATTGTTTTCGTATTTAAACTATTTAAAGTTTTTTCGTATTTTTTTGTATCGGTGAGGAACCAATAAATGTTTCTTTCGGGTTAGGAATGGTTGTGTAATGTTTATTGTTACTTTCCCGGAGTCGTTTCTGCTTTGCAGATGTGGTTGGATGAAAAAAAAGGGGACGCGTTTGTGTTGCGACTTTAAGTGGATGTTCGTGCCTGTTCTTGGAGGGATGCGTGATATTGCTTACATATGTGTGAACTTGAAGGTGCTGTCAAGTTGTAGGATCGATTGTTTGAGTTTCAAGAACTGGGCACTTGATTGATTTGTGGGTGATCGTTTTGTGTTTAATACAAAATGAGTTTTTATTTTTGGGTGCTAATTTGTGTCTATGTATTTAAATGTGATAGGTATGGTATGGTTTGTTGGGGAGGTGGACTTTGCGGTTTTTTCGAAAATGATGACTGAGCAAGCCCAGTGGCAAGTAGGGGGTAAGTCTGAGTAATTATAGGTCCAGAGTGGGTACGTTTGTAGGTCTTGTCTTAAGGTTTACTGTCGGTGTTGTTGTTCGAATGGTTTAGGTGTGGTAGTATTTTGTGACACTATTGTGTTCTTGCTTTCATGCTCCCTGCGTTGTACCTAGTGCCAGTATGTATTTGTATGTAAATAATTGGTAAAATTGTGAGGTCTAGTTTCACGCGTTTGTGTGTTTTTAGTCTTAGCGTGGACTAGTGCTTACTGTGTTCTAGCCGCCGTCGTTGTTTCGGTGTCGTTGGCGTACAGGTGTTGTTTCGAATTGCCGGCTGGATTGATAGGGATAATAAGGAACGATCTCACCAGGTTTTGTAGCTTATGGAGGTGTCGGTTGGCTGGGTCGTTGAGGGTGTGCCGCGAAGCGATGCTCGAGTAGGCTGCTATACAAACACTGCACACTACACTGCACTTATTTAAGGACACAATGTACACTCGGTTGCTGCTCGGTTACTCGGAGATTTTCGCGGTTTTGTAATTTTGTTTTTCACAAATAAGACTCGGGAAAAGTAGAAGAAAAGCAAATCATGATTGAGAGAGGATTAAATTACGTTAGCTTCGGGCGTGGCTATTGCGTAGGCGCACGCAATAGGGTGGCGAGCTGGGCAAAAAATATAAGACAATGGGCGAGGATAGCGCGTCGGGTCGCTCTGGGCACGTCTGCTCTCGCCAGATGTCCGAAACGAACTCGACGCAGATCTTAGGCATTTATTTATATTTATTAAAAGGTAAAACTATTTATATACTAAATAAAACTAATTTCTTGCCAACTAATGCTTGACTTAAATTAACCGAGTGCCCATTTTCTCGATCTTAATTTTAGTACCTGTCGCATCAGTGCATAAAGACAAATACAGCACTTGACAACTCTAAAACTAACCAGACTATCACACCAAACGCTTCAATCAAAGGCAAGGCAAAGGCAAAAAGTAGCATAAATTTAATTAAACTGCATACTTATCAAGTTACAATTAAATAGGTTTTATGCACGTAAAGAAGACAGTTAGCTTATAGGTCCAGTAAGTCAGCATTCAATTAAAGGATAACTGTAATTCGCAGTTAAATGGTTAATCGTGTTCGTGAGCGCGCCGACCCCTCTAGTTAAGAACAGGAAGCAACACAAGTTCATCCGATATCTATCGCGAGTCTATAAACACCTAGTTAATTTTGTAATGAACATTGTATCGACCGCATTAAACGAAACAAAATTCTAAGGCCCACATTTAACTGTAAAAAGGCCCGATAACGTTATGCAAAGACGAAACTTGTTATGCAAAAAGAGAATTCATTTGTTGGCGCGACTTTTAAGTTTCTATATTCCATACATATCGTAGTTCAGAACCTACGGAATATAATGATTTTTAAAATTTAAATTTTCGACAAAAAAACCTCCTTTTATGAATGAGAAATCCTTTTATATTTGATACGTAGAATTATTTTTTCACGCCTACACCACAGATTTTTTTTTGTTTATTTAATTAGTATGGAGATTGATTAAAGATTGGAAAAAAATAGGCTACTCGAAGTACCTACTAATTCTAAGCAGACGAAGTCGCGGGCACTTATATTTGTATAGGGCTTGGTATGGATCTGAGAAAAGCATTGATTTGCTCTTATAGTCCCCATAATGAGGCTTAATGTATTGACATAGCCACATCTCTGTATTGTCGGACGGACGCCAGACGACAGACGCCGCCAGCTCGACGCCATTGCCACACCCTTCCTTCGCGGCAGTACAGACGTCTGCCATTACACACACTATATGCACCAGCGAGCACAGAGCAGACAATCATGACTGTTTTACCTTAATTTCAACATAATTATTACAGCACAAAATATGTTTTTAGTAAGTAGTTGTAATTATTCTAAATTAATACCTGCGCGGAGCACTGCAATATTACAATTACTAACAGTGTCATCTATTACAGAAGAAACATATAAGTATACACAGTCATGTATATTTTACCTGTAAAAACTTTTAAAAGAAATATGGTAACATACGTAAACCCGTCCATGCGTGAATTTCAATATTCATCATATCATATCAACGAAGATGAAACTAAAATACCTAGTATTAGGTAGATGTTGACGGTTGATTTGAACTCGCTGCGTTTTCAGGTAACAAAACGAGCAATAAATCACACGAAATCGCCGAACGAAGCCCGAAATATCACGTACAAACACAACGACACCCACTTTTTCTCAAAGATATCGTTTTTCTGGCTGAACCTGTTGCTCTGTCGAGGCTATGACTCACCTCTGGAACAGGATGACTTGGGGGAACTACCGGAAAATGAGCAATCCAAGATTTACTATAATAGATTTAAGAAAATTTACAAAACTGAGGAGGTTAGTATAAAGTTATATAGCTTTACAAATTTTAGACATTATACCTATCGCCTTTTAAGGCATTTTATCAATTTTTATTGTTTTCTTAGGAAAAGAAGTCGGAAAGTTCTCCGAGCCTATGGAAGTGCTACATACGCTTAGTTTGGCCAAACTTCTACATCGCAGGCATAATGAAATTGTTCAGCGACCTAGTAGGCGTGGTACCACCACTGGGACTCGCAGTCATCATACAATTCATCGAGGGGCCGCTCGAAACGTACGAACCCGATTCAGAGGTCACACTGCAGGAATTTTTCAGCAATGGTTACGTCATGCTCCTAATAATAACGATGGCTTTGATTAGTCAAGCGTTTCTATCACAGAATTCAACACATCTAGTCACTGTCGAAGGGACACGGTTGAAGACAGCATTGCAAGTAAGTTGGCATTAAAATACGACAAATATAAATGTATAAAAAACGTACTTATCTATATATATTTAATTGTAAGAAAGATACCTACATATTTTAAATTGTCTTCTTCAGTGTATGGTATACGACAAATGTATGAGACTGGCGCCATGGTCTGCTACTGAGCCCGAAACGGATGAGGATACACCCCTGCTCCACACCCCCGAGGAGATCACCAACTCGCAGTCCGGGCTGTTAACTAATTTGGTGTCGCAAGATACGTATAATGTCATGTCGTGCGTCTGGATCTGTCATTACATTTGGGCTATACCTCTCAAGGTATAATGACTACCTATACGAATAACGTGCGAATAAATGTTATTTTGCTAGTAAGTATAATAATGTATGAACGTCATTGTACCTAGGTGGCTGTAATCCTATACCTACTGTATAAGAAGCTTGGAGCCAGTGCTATTATAGGAACTGCAGTTAGTATATTTTGCATTACTCCTTTACAATTTTACATCGGCAAGAAAATATCTGACAATTCGAAGGAAATAGCAAAATGCACGGATCACAGGGTTTCGAAAATGACCGAAATTTTACAAGGAATGAACGTAATCAAATTGTACGTTTGGGAGGATTTATTTAAGGAAAAAATATTGAACTTGAGAGAAGTAGAATTGAAATTTCTTAACAAGGATTCCATTTATTGGAGCTTTCTAAGTAAGTAACTTGAACAATTCTATAAAACTAGCATGTCTCTTATCTGCTTATTATTGTATCTAATCATCAACTTCCACAAATAAAATTTCAGCCTTCACCACACAAGTTTCCACAATACTGGTTACAGTAATTACATTTACGGTTTACTACTTCCTGGGGAACAACGAAGGGTTGACTGCAGTGAACGTATTTGCTGGTCTGGCATTATTCAATCAGCTAACGATACCTCTGCTTATTTTGCCCGTGACTGTACTCATGGTCATACAAGCTATGGTAGGTGCCTGCTGTCTATAGAATAATCACGAAACTGAAATAATAGCTGTGACGTTAAACTACCAGTCGATAAAAGGTAAACAATATGTCTCACAGGTTAGTACAAGAAGAATCAAGGATTTCCTACATTTGCCAGAGTCTAATAACGTGAGGGAAGATATCGATGAACCGGCCAGGAAGCATTCCGACAGGTTTAACGATGCTTTTGTCGACACTACACCTGAAGATGACATTGCGTGGGATAAAGAAGATGTAAATAAAGACGAAGAAACTGGTGAATATGCAGACCAGTTTTCTGACGAAGAACGCTCACAATCATCAACACAAAGTCCAGAGTATCTAGTGCAATTTAAAAATGCAGCCTTTTCTTGGGGAATGAAATCTGATGCACTATTGGAAGTCGAAAATTTGGATATACCTGCAGGTACAAACTGTACTTTGTCTTTGATAAACTGTTAACTATTTTATAAACCGTTCTTTTTAATTAAATTAAATTAAATTAAATTTTTGTTTAAAGGAAATTTAATAATGGTAGTAGGCACAACTGGTTCCGGCAAGACTTCGTTTTTATCAGCTATTCTTGGGGAAATGTATCTGGAGCGAGGCGATGTTACATTCAATAGGTAAGATAAAACTAAACAGCAATCGAGTTAGCGGTGCACAATGGCTAGGTTAACGAATTTTACTTATTTCAGTCAGTGTTCCACATGGTACGCCGGCCAGCCGCCCTGGCTGCTGGAAGCCTCCGTCCGCGAAAACATAGTCATGGACAGCGCCTGGTGTCAGCGGAGATACGCGAGAGTTCTGCGGGCGACCGGTTTGCGGCCGGACCTGCGACTTTTACCGGGTATGAAAGTTGATTCGCAGACAAATCTCTAATAAGCTAACGAGTTTCTAGTCTCACAGCAGCTACTTAACATCTTGGAATATTTTGATAATACTGATAACAAGTACTTATTTCACGTGCTTATAAGTAAGCAATTAACATTCAAACGAGTAATGGCTTCGGTATAGTTATTTAGACATAAAAGGTCTAACAAAACAGCTGAAACTATAGGAGCTTCTACCCATGTTCGCAAAAAAAAAATTGTCTACCCGTATTAAACTGGCCGATCATCTAATTGGCTAGTTATAATAGAAATGTCAAAAACTTTTTTTGGAGAATTCACTATGGGTTTCTTGAGGAATATTGTTAAGTTTAATGAGCAGAAGCCAATTTAAATAGTTTCAGCTGATTTTATTAGACCTTGTGTACCGTTGGCGATCCATCTTAGTCGAATCGCAAAAATGTTTTTGGTTATCGATTCGTAATCGATTATCGAACAGAGTCCGCAAAAATGTGCAAATAGATACTATCAACCACAATCACTACCCTAGCACTCTTTGCCTCGCTACACGAGGCGATTGAACAGTTCACACTAGAGCATGCCTCTAGAGATAAAAAATAGACCTATATACAGGGTGTAAGGGACAGGTTTCCGAAAACTTTAAGGGCTTGCTCAGTAGACGAAACTGAACAACTTTCTATAAGTAATTTTTTCAGGAAACGAAAAAAAAAATCGGCTTCTCCATACAAACTGTCCAATCAAGTTTATAATTTTGTATGGAGAAGCCGTTAAAGTTTTCGGAAACCTGCCCCTACACCCTGTATACAAAGCTACCTACATAACATTGTTGTATATTAAATAGAGGGCGACAGCACGCACCTGGGTTGCCACGGCGCGCCGCTGTCCGGCGGGCAGCGCGTGCGCGTGGCGGTGGCGCGCGCGCTGTACTCCCGCGCGCGCCTGCTCGCGCTCGACGAGCCGCTCGGAGCGCTCGACGCGCCGCTCGCGAGGCACGTGGTGGCGCGCGCGCTCGTGCCCGCCGCTCGTGCTGGACGCACTGTCATTGTTGCCACGAACAGGCTAGAGTTGCTGCACTATGCTGACTCGGTAAGAACCGAACCTACCACTAATCTGAAGTCAGCTAAGCTGTACGTACTTGAATGTCCTTGCATTACCATGGTCGGCGCCATAGTGAATTTGCTATTCCTCCATAATACGAATTTAATAATCAGTAGTATCACCGTCAAAACACGCGACTTTTTCTTCTTAGGTCATAGCGATGGAAGACGGCCATATAGCTGGCTTCGGGCGCCCCAGCGCTAGCGGTGATGGTATCCTGGCGCGCTGGGGGCAGCTTGCGGCCGAGGCACGCGCTGCCGCGGCTCGCGGCGGCGCCGGCCCGCCCGGCGGGACTGCCCGCGAGCGCTCGCGGCTCGTGCGAGTCGTGAGCCAGGCGCGGTTTCGGAGGCAGGCCTCCGATGACAACCTGGTACGTGAAGTGAAGGCGTAGTTGTTTTTTAATGGATATGATACCAATATTGGATAAACTCCTGCTCAGCCTGTGTCTCTCCATTGCTATTTGATTATTCTGGGACCAAGTTCCGATAAATGGAGATAAAAAGCCATTCAAAATTCAAAATCATTTATTTCTTTACTTAGGTACATTAAGCACTCTTATAAACGTCATATCATTTTTCTGGAGGAATATTCCAAATGTCATTATCATTAAAATAATCGACAGTCTTATAGTATACTCTTGAACAAATATAGCGTTTTATATGTTTCTTAAATTTACATTCTGGTAGTTCACACACGTCATTCGGAATTTTGTTATAAAAGCGTACACACTGCCCCACAAATGATTTTTTCACCTTACTAAGCCTCGAGAAAGCTATTTCAAGATTATTTTTACTTCTCAAATTACGGTTATGTCTGTCACTATTTTTGAAGAACAAGTTTAGATTTTTACGAACGTACATAATATTTTCGTAAATAAACTGACCGGCAACTGTTAGAATATTTATTTCCTTAAATCTATCTCGAAGTGATTCTCGGGATCGTAGTTGGTATATAGCTCGGACTGCTCTTTTTTGTAGAATGAAAGTGGTTTCAATGTCTGCTGCGTGTCCCCACAGTAAAATGCCATAAGACATTATACTGTGAAAGTAACTGAAATATACTAATCTGCCAGTTCTTACATCCGTCAATTGCCTTATTTTTTTGACTGCGTAGGCAGCCGAGCTAAGCCTCCCCGCTAAAGTTGCAATATGTGGGCCCCACTGTAACGTGCTATCTATAGTTATGCCGAGAAAAACTGTACTAGGAACAAAATCTAATTTGTTGCCATTTAATATTACTTTATTATGAGTCTGTTTAACATTTGGCAAAGAAAACTTGATGCATTTGGTTTTTTTCGCATTTAGTAACAGATTATTAGCAGTAAACCAGTCTAGTAACTTAGAGAGAGTGTTGCTCACTTCGTCAATTTCGATTGTCTTTCTACTCACCTTAAAAAGAAGGGAAGTATCATCAGCAAACAACACAATATTTGAAAGGTTTTGCACTATGAATGGCAAGTCATTGATGTACGTCAGAAAAAGGAAAGGGCCTAAAATAGATCCTTGTGGCACGCCCATTTTCACAGTGGACCCAGAAGAATTAACGTCCTTGACTTGTACCATTTGCATTCTATTATCAAGATAAGATTTAAGGAGACCGAGTGCCCTATCCCTCACGCCGTAATGCTCCAATTTTATAAGTAAGGTTTGATGTGCTGCGCAGTCAAAAGCCTTAGATAGATCACAAAATACCCCTATTGCATTTTGTGATTCCTCAAATGCCTCATAAATATTGCGTACTAAAGCAACTCCTGCATCTGTTGTTGAACGCCCTTTGACAAAACCAAATTGTTGATTATGCAGGAGATTGTTCATGTTGAAATGCTGAACCATTTGATTTAACATAATTTTTTCAAAAACTTTACTAAGTACAGGAAGCACTGAGACAGGCCTGTAGTTTCCCGGTTCAGTTTTTTTGCCAGATTTATATAAAGGTAGGTAAGTACTTTACTGTATTTCATAAGTTCGGGGAATACACCCCTGTTAACGCTGGTATTATACAGGCAAGCCAAATATGGTGCCAAAATATGTATTACATTACTGATTGAACTAAGTTATAATCCCCAGAGGTCTTCTGTATTTTTTAATTTTAAAGATTTAAAAGTCTTTACAACATCATTTGGCTCAATTTCTTTAAAAGTAAATACTGAAGAACATGACATAACGTTTTCCTCTAATAAAATTTGAGCTTGTACGGGCGAAGAATTAAGGGCTTCAGTCGTTTTTACGAGTATGTTAGTGAAAATGTTTTCCAATTCTTTAGCTATTACAGAATGATCTGTAATTTTACCATGATCTGTGTCTAGTACATAATTTTGTTCGCGACTTTTTATTTTTCCTGTTTCTCTATTAATAATATTCCATACAGTTTTTACTTTATTTGTAGATAATTTTATTTTGCTAGCTATATGATTAGATTTAGCAGTTAAACAAACCCTCTTAAAATTTTTTGAATAATTTAAGAATTAGTAGTTAATAAAATTCTCATTAAACATGTAAGTCTTTTTGTCATAAAGTTCAAATAGTTTTTCTCTGCTTTTGCGAATTCCAACAGTTGCCCAGTCACAAAATTTAAATTTTGGGAAAATCGTTATAGATTTTTGTTTAAAAATGTTTTTGAATTCCCTATCTATAACGGTAAAAATATCGTTATAAAATCTATTTACTTCTAATGTACATGTGTCTGGTATTGGCAAGTTTTCGTCAAGTTTATCTCTAAATCTCTCTATCCTACTAGCTGTGACAGGCCTTGTTTGCAATTTAATTACTTCTTTTAGTTTTTGTACAGGAACACTAACTATTTGATCACTGTGATCAGACTTTAAACAATTTAAAACATTTTTATCATAAAAATTGCAATTACAGAAAACGTTATCAATACATGTAGCGCTAGACTCCGTTATCCTAGTTGGTTCTAAGAATATGTACTGTAAATCAAAAGATTTGAAGAGGCAAATTAACCTAGTCGAAAGAGATTTCTTTTCAAGCAAATCTACGTTGAAATCACCACAGATGATAATGTATTTATTTGTTTTATTTAAAATCCCTAATGCATCTTCCATTACTTTCTCAGTCTGTGAAGTTTTCATCATGGGGGGGCCGGTATATGCATAAAACAATATTATGATGATTAAATTGGGTTTCGCAGATCAGCATCAACGAAGCGACAGGCGCCCACCTGTTAGCCGAGGTCCACACTTGTGCCGGCGGCAGCTGGCGACGTGGCTCGCGGCGACCTCGCCCGGCGCTCTCCAGGCAACTGTCCTCTCCACCGCCCGCAGTCCAGAACTACAAGTGAGTTACTTAGTCTTACATAACGATACGTCAAGGAGGCAGCTTTCGCGAGCCTCAGTCCGAACTAACAGTAAATCCGTTAATTCGTTGCATGTGACGATTCGATGATTATGTCTTTTGTATAGAAAAACAAATAGAAATCTGGTTAAAGGTAAAATTAAGGAAACAAAATTGCTTCATTTCATAATAGATGGCGGCGCGAAGTGCGGCGCGCTGTGAGTGCCGACGCATCCAACACGGTGCTTCGACGCGAAGCCAGCGTATTCCGCCGAATTCTGCAGCCCCGGCCTCATCGCACCCTAGCTAGGCAAGCCCCTTAAAAAAATAATTATACGCTGGTTACGTTTCGCTCCATATCTACACACCATCCATGAAATAACTGTATGTGAGCGAGTAAATATACAGGGTGTTAAAAAAGTGCGTTTGAAATTTTAAGGGGTTACTTAGAATCAAGTTTAGAATCCAGGAAAAATATTGAAAAAATCCGCTTTTCACATTTTTTTTCAGTTTTTCATACAAATTCTTGTCACTATTCAGATTTAGTATGAGAATCTGAAAAAATATATTTGAAGAGCAGATTTTTTCAATATTTTTCCTGGGTTCTATACTTGATTCTGAGTAACCCCTAAAAATTTCAAACGCACGTTTTTAACATCCTGTATAATAAAATATGGAATAGTAAACCTTGAGTTCAACCTGGAAGTAAATACTAAAAGAGATAATAATTACTTACATAAATTATTAAAGTGAATGTAAAGTGGTTCCACTGATGTTGTTGCACGAGATATTTACATGATTTAAAATACGATAGGGTGATTCTACAAACTAGGGACGAAAATGAGGCAAATTTCGGCACCGGTTTTTTTAAAGATTTTAGTTGGGGAAATTAACTCAGACTCAAGTCTGGAACGTCTTAAAGCCCATGTGAAGTGAGCCAGTCAATATATTAAAAAAATGCGGTTTTATAGCCATTTAAATAAAATCTAGGACCAGGAAACTGAGACTAAAACAGAAAATGAATCAAAATCAACTTTTATTGGTGTTCATATTATATTATAAACATAATTAAATCTCATCAACGTCAGCCGAAAAACGTCCACTGCTGGACAAAGGACCTCCCCTAAGGATTTCCACACCGACCGTTCCTGTGCTGCCCGCATCCACCTGCTTCCTGCAACTTTCACCAGGTCGTCGGTCCACCGAGTCGGAGGCCTGCCTACACTACGGAAGCAAAGGATTTCCAAACCGAGCGGTCTCGCGGTGGCCGCACCCAACAGCTTCCCACGACCTTGACTAGGTCATCGGTCCACCGACTTACGTCTTCCGGTGCGCAGTCGCCACTCGAAAACTTTAATGCCCCAACGGCCATTTGTTCTAAGAGCTATGTGTCCCGCCCACTGCCACTTCAGTTTAGCCATTCTGTGAGCTTTGTCGGTTACTTTAGTTCTACGTATCTCCTCTTTTCTGTTTCGATCACGTAGGGAAATTCCCAGCATAGAACACTGCGTCGCCCTTGTGGCCTGAAGTCTTATTATGAGACCCACAGTAAGTGACCATGTCTCAGTGCCATATATCGTCGCTGCCCAGCCGAGTTGGATTCGGCGATTGATCTAATTCTCGAAGTTCGGTCTGTCTCGCTAGATTTTAGTCCCAGATATACATATTCATCAACAACTTCCAGTGTAGTCTGAGGAGTGGGTGTGACACGGACATTTGCTATAATTTTGGTCTTGTTTTATTTTAACACCTACTTGTTGGGAGGCTTGAGTCCATCGAGCATTATGCCTAGGTTACGATACCGTCAGCGAATCAAAGGTGGCTGATTAACTCGCTGTTGATGTTAATATGGAATCCTCTCCAGTCCAGAAGGCTAAAAATCCAGGGTAGCGGTAACAGTAACTGAGATATAACGTCTTCCTGTCTCATCGGCTAGTGTTTTTAGCCCTTTTGTTATGGCACTCTTGGGGAGTTAACCCCAGTTTCTGGTCTATGCACCATGGCGTGTGATCCCATTCTAGCCAGTCTGTCCGCCTTTTCTTTTCCTTTTATACCCTCATGACCTGAGACTCAGACAAGGTGAAGTTTGTTGTTCCGACCCACCTTGTTCTGGATCTTAACACAATTTAGCACCAGTCTGAATTCAACATTGTGGAAATTAAGTGCCTTGAGTGCAGTTTGGCTATCACTGAGTTTATAGTTTTGTCTTTGACAATAGTATGTCTATAATCTCCTGTGCACATTCAGTGATAGTGCAGGTATGTATCTACTTGGAACACCTTTGCATATTGCCCCAAGCTGAACCTTGCACGGTAGTCCTTAACATAAACTGCAGCTCCGGTTCGAGATTCCATCTTTGATTATGTTAGAGTGTTTGGTCCTTGTTTTTACAGCCCTCTGCTTCATTCGTCCACGTAGATTTAGGTGATTTCTCAGTGTTCTGGCAGGTTATCAATTTCTCAGTGTCCTGGCAGGTTATCATTGTCCTGTGTGTATAATGACAGGATAATGAAATCAGGTTTCTGAGAATTTTGAAGTTATTGAAAAAAAACGAAGAAATACAACATTTCATAAATAATTAAGCAAAGTCAGTAAAACGTAAAGTAAAACTGTCAAAAATTTCTAACCATTTTAATTATTTTTTACGTAAATACTAACCAGGTTACTGAGACGTTGACTGTCCCTATCACGATTTCTCCAAATAACAGAGTTACAGTAACTAAACTAGCCGTAAGTGTTGGGCACTAATAATTTTTAGTGCCCAAGTAGAAACCACTATGATAAACAGTTTTTAATGAAAATAAATTATATATGTATCTTAGTTTTAATAATATGAGCTGTGCCGCCGAAAATAATTCCCTATTTTGTAGAATCACCCACATATTACGAGCATCAGTTTTATCTATTTGATAAGGAGTTGAGTATAACACAATAGAATTATCAAATCCCTTAAGAACTTTAAAGTATTTGAAAAAACTTAAACCAACTTAGTATTTACAACAACAATATGTGAATCACATCTTAATAAAGATGACTATGAATTACTCATACCTAAGTAAGTAATACTCTCATAACTCCATAGAACTAATTTATGTGATGCACATTGTTATCCAGATGGACACCAAGGACTCTGCGGCGTTTGCTCAGTTCTGAATCGGATACGCCGAATGAGGAAAACGGAGACAATGGTATGTTCATAATTTAATTTTTTTTGTTAACTGAAATTTCCTTTTTTTTTGTTTGACACTACAGGGTTTATTTGAAAGTTGGGCAGCCGCATGGTACCGAACAATTTTTCCCGAAGAACTCATACCAATTCAAATACGTATATTATGGATGGATTTCTTGGTGTTCATGCCTTTTAAGACTTGCTTGCACACTTTAAGAACCCACTATATAAAATAAAAACCTGCCTGCCGTCAGTTTGGGACCTTTCGTAATTCGGATCTCAGTTTGCATATTTGCCAACTTACAATTAGATCAATTCGAAAAATTCAAACGAAAAATTGAAACCATCACTTGGTTGGGACATTAAAGTTCTCGAGTGGCGACCGCGCACCGGAAGACGCAATGTAGGCAAGCCTCCACTCGGTCGACCGATGACCTGGTGAAGGTGAAGGAAGCCGCTAGATGCGGGCAGCGCAGGACCGGTCGGAGTAGAAATCCTTGGGGGAGGCCTTTGTCCAGCAGTGGACGTCTTTCGGCTGATGAAAATTGCATCATTCACAATAGAATGCATGTGTTCTTTATAATTTGTTTAAACAATTTCAGGTGCAAACGAAGAATCAATAAGTGACACAACATTCGCATCTATAACACCGAATGGAATTGAGGTTACCAACACAATCTCCTTGGATCGGCTTTCCAATAAAGACATGCCACATAACAGTGAGGTACTTGTAGAAGTAAAAATACTTAGTTTGTAAAAACATACCTAGGGTTTGTTGTTTTTTTAATGAATCGTCTTAATTTAATTTTGCAATATTAACCGTATTAGGTTTATATCGGTACTGTATTACTTTAAGGTAGATAAAATAGGATAATATGTTCGTTATTTAAGGTAGGTTGAGTGGGGTGGGTGGGTTGTAAGGGTTATGGTCCACTTGATGGAAAGTAGTTAGTTAAAATCCGTTTTGGCATTTTTTTTAAATAACAAGAGCCATTAAAATAAAGCGTCAAAAAATTAAAGTTTTGGCGAACCCACAATTTAAGAGTAAGGATATTAGTTTGCCTGTTTATACTCGAGCCAATAGAAACAGTAGAGGTTAATAAGTTAAATTTGAAAAAGTCATATAGATGTTTGATCACTTGACAGTTGTCAATATGGTGGGCCTACGCACGATCATGCGGCTGGTGGGGTGTGGCGTACGGAGTGGCGGCGTCAGGTGCGCAGACCCTGGCCCTCGCCGCGGACTGCTGGCTCACCTACACCACGGCCGAGCACGCCAAGGCGGCCCTCACTGATGACCAGGTAGCTGTTCTCAAGATATATTACATCTTCCCGGCAACAGCCGCCTTAGTAAAGTCGATCAAAAATTACTAGTTCGAATATAGTATGGAGTCAAACGTCAAAAAGCACATCCAGTTGGCCTGTACCCCATGTCTTTGGCAGCTAGTCTATGGTAGTCATTAACATGTAACCTGAACTAAACTGTCGTCAAATAACTTGTATTATTATAGTAGTTGTACGACCGACGACGATTTATAAGTTCAGTGAGTGTCGTTAATAAAGTGTTTCTTCTACTTCTCGGGGTGTCTAGCGGATATTGCGGACCTCCTCTCTCTTTAGCTACTCTGCAGAGTGGCTGCGTCCTTGATTTCAGTCCATTTTTGTATATTATCACAACAGGCGATATTTGGTCTTCCTCTTCTGCCTTCAATTTTGATATAATTCAACGTATTTTGATTCTCAGATGTGGAACAGCGTGGTGATGTACGCGCTGTGGTGCGCGGGCGGCGCCACACTGGCGGGCGCGGCGCAGGCGGCGTGCGCGTGCGCGGGCGCGGCGGCGCGGCGCGCGTGGCACGAGCGCCTGCTGCACGCCACGCTGCACGCGCCGCTGCAACATCATCGCATGACATCCGCTGGAGCCACACTGCACCGGTTTTCTGCTGATACCCTCGTTATAGACAAGGTGAAGCGTCAAAACTGTTGGAAATTATTCTTCAACGACCATTGTCTTGATCATTGTCAATTAATTTACGTAACTTTTCGACCGCTCCTTTTTATGTAGGTCTCGGTAATTATTAGTGCCAGGCACATAATCTGGGTAGATTAATTAACTTCATAAATAACTTTTCGGCCGCATTTGTTTTTAGTTAAAATCTCGATCATGTACGAATCACAATTCACGTCTCGTTGATGTCTTTTGTATGACAAAGATAATGTAGAGCTCCTCACCTAGTAACTTGCTGTAGACGCGCATCCTATTTTTATATAAAATATGCTCGAAGAGATACCTTATAACTTGATATTTCAATTAAAAGTTTCATTTTCGTTCAAGTTCTATCATTGACTGTCCACAGAAGCTGCCGACAGCGGTGAGTCGCTGGGCGCAACTAGCGCTGGTCTGCCTCGCGGCGCTGCTGGTCAACGTGGCGGCGGCCCCCTGGAGCCTCCTCGCGCTGTTACCGGCGCTAATCTTTTACTTCACGCTGCAGTCCGTCTATCTGCGTAACGCCAGGTACATACGTAGTAAGTAACCGTTGTTAGAACGATGTAAGGACTCATATCTAGTACAAGGGAAAATAAGCACTTTAGTAGAAGTCGTCGCTTTATGATCATTACATTTTTACGCAGATGCTTCCAGTTAGCCAGTAAATTTTTTTATAAATCCAATTCGTGGCCCAATCCTGTAACATTATGCAAATCTCGAAAAAGAACAACGTACTAAAATATTAAAGATGTACAGCTTGAGAATACGTTTTCGATTGCGATTGACAATAGATACGTAACCAACGCGCCTCCTTTCGTGTGTAGTTTATTAACACGTGAAAGCTGTAATTTACTATGTAATAGCAAACATAGCGGTGATTGCGAAAATGTCGCCACATTCAGGGAGTTGCAAAGATGTGAAAAATAGCAAATATAGCGCTGATTGCGAAAACGTCGCAACATTCAGGGAGTTTCAAAGATGTGAAAAATAGCAAATATAGCGCTGATTGCGGAAATGTTGCCACATTCAGGGAGCTGCAGAGAGCGGAGGCGTGCAGCGCCGCGAGCGTGGTGTCGCTGTGCGCGGAGACGAGCGCGGGCGCGGGCACGGTGCGCGCGGGCCGCCTGCAGCCGCGCATGCGCGCGCGCTACCTGCGCCGGCTCGACACCAACCATAACGCGCTGCTGCTGCTCAATGCTGCTAACCGCTGGCTCGGCCTGACTTTGGTGAGTGTTTGAGTACAGACATAAGGCTTCTGCTCTATTACTATGCGTCTGAAAAATGGTGTTAAAAACCCCTGTTTTCTCGTGGACCCACTAATTTGTCCCACTGGTGGGTCCACGAGGGAAACTTGTTTCTCGTTGTCCCACTACATTATATGCTGTGAACTAAGTATATCTTAATTGAACAAAGCATGATGAACAAAATCCTCATCATATACGTACAATCTCCTTGCACTGATAGTATGGATTTTGTAACTATTCTGTGTAATAAATTGTTGTAATATGTAGGTTTTCTCTATTTCTCGAAAAAATAACGTTTGGAGGCAGTGACGAGGAATTGGCGTTTTCGTAGGACGTCATCTTTTGTTGTGTCATGATCGTTATCTAGACTGGTTACCAGTCTATACGTAATAACTACGTCAAACTTGTATATGAGTACAAAATGATCAGAAAAAATGCGACCAAGTGCGAGTCGGACTCGCCCTTGAAGGGTTTCGTAGCAGCAAGTAACATAATATAAAAGTTCTTGTAGTTCGTTGTAGTTAAATTGCGGTTTACGATTTATGACGTATTAAAAAAAACTACTTACTAGATCTCGTTCAAACCAATTTTCGGTGGAAGTTTGCCTGGTAATGTACATCATATATTTTTTTTTAGTTTTATAATTCTCTTATTTTAGAAGTTACAGGGGAGGAACACACATTTTACCACATTGGAACACACATTTTACCACATTGGAACACACATTTTACCACATTGGAAGTGTCTCCCGCGCAAACTATTCAGTTTAGAAAAAAATGATATTAGAAACCTCAGTATCATTTTTGAAGACCTATCCATAGATACCCCATACGTATGGGTTTGTTGAAAAAAATTTTTTTGAGTTTCAGTTCTAAGTATGGGGAACCCCCAAAATTTATTGTTTTTTTTCTATTTTTGTGTGAAAATCTTAATGCGGTTCACAGAATACATCTACTTACCAGGTTTTAACAGTATAGTTCTTACAGTTTCGGAAAAAAGTGGCTGTGACATACAGACGGACGGACAGACAGACAGAGAGACAGACATGACGAATCCATAAGGGTTCCGTTTTTTTTTGCCATTTGGCTACGGAACCCTAAAAAGGTTGGAAAGTCTCGTTGTGTAACACACAAATATGTTTATTTTTTTACTTGTAGTTAACGAATGGTTGCAATTCCAAACTCGGTAAATGAATGTGAGGATGATTTCCCCAGTAAAAACATTCTACGTCAAAAACCTATTTCAAAACGTTGTCATCCATTCAGTGTCACACAATTTTTTACAGGATCTGGTAGGAGCAGCCAGCGTTTGCGTGTCTGTGGGTATGGCGCTTTACGGCGGCAGCGGCGGCGCGGTCGCTGGGCTCGCCGGGACCTACTCGCTCCTCCTGCCTGCTTACTTAGCTCACTTGGCCAAGTGCCGGGCGGACTTGGACCTGCAGCTAGCTGCGGTGGAAAGGGTGCGAACTGACACCAAGGTGCCGCAAGAGGATTACAGGGACGACTGTAAGTCTAACCAGTTCATTCTACATACCGTGTTCAGAACTGATTACAAATATTTGAGGAGTGTAATCTATTGGCAAACGGCATTTTTTATGACGTAGAGACTGGTCTTGAGTAGATAACAATATAGCCGGGATGTGCATAGGTTCGATTCTGCCACATGACTGCTCCTATCCGTGTATTTATGTACTAAACTTGTTTCAGGTGAAATACCACCAGGGTGGCAGAGGAATGGAAAGATAGTATTCGACGACGTAAGCGTACAACATGAGCCGGGAACACCAGTCGTACTAAGTAACGTTAATATCACCGTCGCTCCTGGAGAAAATGTAAAACATTTGCTATTTACTTTCTTTCACAGTATGAATGAAAGGTGTTGAGTTAACAATAAACTACTGCAGGGCAATGTATTCTATTAAGGTAAGTTGCCTCATGTGAAAATTCGTCTCTCTTTTAGGTGGCCATATGCGGTCGCAGCGGCAGCGGGAAATCTACTCTCCTCCTAACCTGCGTGGCTGCTACCACCATACAAAAGGGCCGTCTCTTAATCGACGACGAGGACGCCGCCAGGGTGCCGCTCCGCCCGCTGCGACACCGCGTGGTAATGCTGCCGCAAGAAGCCACTATGTTCTCCGGTACCTTGAGGGAGAACCTGGACCCGCTAGCTGTCCACACTGATGAGGAGATATGGCAGAGTTTGAAGGCAGTAGGCTTGTACGACTTTGTGACGGCGCAGTCGGCTGGCTTGGGTAAGCATTAACATTTACGAAACGCTTACGTTTTTTCACCCAAGACTGACAATGGTAAGGTAACGCTACCATGTGTACTTAGACATGACTCTCACGTACGCTGTAATTTCAGAATGTTATGTGGGTAGACCACGTTGCGGATGGAGCGGTGGGCGCGCAGCTCGCGCATGCGCAGCCCGGGCGGCGCTGCACGCGCGCTTCGCCAGCGCTTTGTTGCTAGACGAGCCAGGCGCGGCGCTAGACGCCCCCGCTGAGCGCAGCCTGCTAGCAGCGCTGAAAGCTGCAGCGCCGCAGACCACCATCATCACTGTAGCGGTCAGTAGCTGCTTTGGAATGAAGATTCGTAAAATCGAATCCTTAATCTCACAGATTCTGGTGCAATGTTGTCCTCTTAATGACGGAGACATTATAAAGCTGAATAATAAAATAATTTTCCTTCGGTGGTCTGTCCAATATGTGTAATTCTAAAATCAGAAATTTGTCGGTACAAGACGGTTTTATTATGTCTTGAACCGCTCTTTATCTGCTGTGATAATCTGTTAAATGTTTCTGTTCATTGCAGCACCGCATCTCGTCAGTCCGCGGGTACGACCGCGCTGTAGTGGTGGAGGAAGGCCGGGTGGTGGAGCAGGGCGCGGTGGCCTCTCTCCTCGCGCAACCCGCGTCGCGGCTGGCGCGCATGCTCGCCGCAGCCCATCACCAAGTGTAAGCCATGCACGTACCTATATGACCTCTTACGATAAAACCTGTCTTCGAGATGTATTTGGGTCTCTTTTCAAGAAGTCAAGATGTTTTTGAACCCATTTCTAGAATAGAATATGTAATATACGAATACAAATACAATGTTCATTCGAAGGCAGTGACCAATTAGTACAGATTGTGGATGTGAAATAAAATAAGAAGAAAACACAAAAAGTATTAAGTGTTCGCTAAAATGTAGGTAAAGCTGATCGAGATGTTATGTAGATTGTAGACTAAACTTTAAAAAGTAGCACTTTTAAATCGAAAATATGTTTGCTTATCTCTTGTAAATTTATTATAATAACAACGGTGCTCAAAACGAAACTGGTTCAACCCAGTAAAGAAAATAAGACAAACGTAGATAACAAGAGACTGAATTAGAATAAATGGGAAAGAAATTGGTAACACTAACTTTTTAGTTCCTTTTGGAACTAATCAAGACCCTTATATCCCCCCACCTAATTTAGCCAGTAATAAATAATTACAAATGTAACTGACTTACAGATTCTACTGTATTATGATTATAATATTAATAAATTAAGAATAGACGATTAAAACAAGGAGTGTTTTCTTTCAAATTTTATTTCCAATAGAACAACAATTGCACATGATTCGTTTAAAGCTCACAAGCGGCTACTCGCCGCGACCACGCGCTGCCAGAGTCAACGATGCATCATAAAATTTTATTACTACATAACAAATTACAACAAGTTTACGTTGGCACCAATTCTTTATCCATCGATCATAGTAAATATAAAACATTTGTGTTCTCGCACAATCCATATAAAAATATTTACTTACCAACTTACGTAAATACTAAAAGTAAATCTAATATAAATCTCGACATGTTCAATAAATTCTTTTTTTTTTCGCTTAAGACTAACTGTATTACCAGATTTTCATTGGATTGGACTTGCAAGTACCACTTTCAAATAGTTATATTCTTTACAATTTACAGGAAAAAATCAGATGCTTGAATATTTAACACAACCAAGATACAAAAGTTTAGTTAAGTAAATAAATCTTTGGCTAAATGTTTTTTATTGTTTCATACATAAATATTTATAATTTTAAACAGGATATTCGTTGTCAACAACATTTTTGAAGGCACTAATTAGGTCTCATATTTTTGATTTAAAGGCAATATTTACAATTTTCAAATAAATAAATTTTCAAATCACAGAGTATTTTTTTTAACTAAGACGGTATGGGCAAAACCGAATCCATAACAGTATCAGCGGAAAGTTAGTTGTTACATTAAGTCTAGTCTTACAACCTGACAACCAAAAATGAAAAAAAAAATACATACATTTCAGTTTACCGGTATCTTTTATGGTTTCCGATTTCCCCACTATGTCCCAGTTTAAAAAATGCTCTGCATAACAACAACTCAACAGGGTATTTGAGATCTATTTCTTTATTTTTGGAAACTGGACATCACTTCCGAGCTATCTCATATGTATTTAACTTCAAATGAAAATAACATCCAACGCTGTAGTGACGTTTTATTCTTCAGCTTAAGTTGCAATTTTGTGCGTTTTTAGCACCTACCTAATGTGGTGTAAAGCAAAGATGAAGAAGATATCATTTTATAGATGTTTTTACTCGTGATATTATTAACATTCAATAAGTATTGATATAAAAAATTAAAAATGATATATCAACACAAAATAAACTTTATTTATTCCCGTGGAGCGTCTTTTCCTCGGGCCATTATCGTTATTGTAATAAAATTGATGCAGTACCCATTTACTGGGGCTTCTACTCTCTATAACATAACAAAACAAGAAGTTGCGTAGCTAGAGCTGCGTAGAGAAACATTTTTCAAGGCTAACAACAAAGACTACAAATTTAAACTAAATGTACATCATATCTAATATATCATCCTTCAACTTATGACACAGGACACTGAACAACTTTCCCCAACGAACCAATACTCAATTAGCAAAAAACTGTTTGGACTTCCCACACAAACTTGGCGGATCAGTTGATCAATATGAGAAGTTACGATACGACATTCAAACCTTCTAGTGGGGAATTTAGTGCAACGTCTAGTATGGGAACCGTTTTAATTTGGATCCGGCGCTCAAACTAGGCATAGTTGTTCCCTAGGCCGTTCTGAGTAGATTAAGCCCGGGAGCCATCGGGAGCCATCCCCCGTTTGGTAGGGGGAGGGGGGGAAAGCTTGTTTCTGCCGCGCTCCATTTTTTGGTTTATATCTCCAAAAGTATTGGTACTAGAGTAAGCGAGATATCATTTTCGTATGATTAAAGGATAAGGAATTCATTTCTTTAACAAAAAAAAAGACTTTCCATATACAAAAAATGAAATATTTGATAAAACGTATAAAAGATGGCTACCTTTTTTCCACATATGGGTCGATTAATTTTTAATCGTCTTTGATATTAGCATGAAAAAAATGTATTCTCAAAGCCACACTTTTTAGGATTATAAAAATATAACTTTCATTAGAAAGCATAATAAATACTTAGTGAAAAAAATATATAATTTGATTCTCGGCAGAGTAGCATTGAACGTGCGGTTTTAGTTTCTGTTATTCGTAAGTAAATAAAATGAATCATCTAGCGCCCAAATGACTGTTAAGTAACAAAGTATAAACAGGTACATAATATTATTATTTAAATATTACACGCACGCACAAAATATTTGTCACGTAAAACAAAAAAAATATTTTTCTTAAAAACGTATTTGAGAAAATCCGCAAAACGTGACTATTTCTCATACGAATTATGGTGGTTTACTATCTAACTTGCATTGTATTATTGTGGTCTACTATGTAACTTGCGTGGTCACGTTGATCAACTAGGTTAACTGACTTCAGAATAGGTCATACATAACCATAATGAGTTTGGCTCTCATTGGCGTATTAATCTCATAACCGTTTCCGTGCTTCGCAAGCCACGTCAAATTATTTTCATGACAACTGATGAAGCTGCGACCACCGCTTATACAACTCCAAAACCCCGAAAGCTTTCAGCTCGAGTTGCACAACCGCTTCGAATGCCTAGGAGACTGTGAAAATGTAGACGAATACAATGACAGGTTTGTGGGAATTGTCGAAACGGCTGGGAATAAGGCCTTCAAAACAAGACATTAAAAAAACATATCGGATCTTGGAATTCACCAGCAAGCTCATGGAGAAAAAACGGAGCCTGATTCTGAAATTCTCTGAAGATGCTTGTCAATATGGCGACTAAACAGACATCTCCAAGTCCTTGACCCGTGATATACACCAATTTAAAACCAATCGTATTAAAGAGGCTATCGAGCGCAATAAAAGGTCAAAAGTATTCTCTGCTGGTCAAAGCTGAAGATCGAGGATGGCAGAGTCGTGTCGTCCAAGTCCGAGCTGTTGGAAGAGGTTGAAAAGCTCTACGGACAATTATACACGACTTCATCCTTACCTTAGTAATCTGACTGAAGATCCGAGAGCCGGATTGAGCCGACATTATACCGAAGATATCCCAGACGTCACGTCAGCCTGTGCGCGATTAGAATGGCTCTCAAACAGCTTAAGAACAAGAAGGCACCGGGTGATGACGGAATTACTGCTGAGCTTCTGAAAGCAGGTGGAAAACCGATACTTATAGCTCTTCAGCAGCTATTCATTTCCGTTATTCTCGAGGGACAAACACCTACAGCATGGCACAGAAATGTGGTGGTGCTCTTCTTCAAGAAGGGTGATAAGACTATGCTGAAGAATTACAGACCCATCTCACTCCTGAGCCATGTCTACAAGCCATGTCGAGAGTCATTACTAATTGTCTCGCACGCAGGTTTGACGACTTCCAGCCTCCCGAACAAGCTGATTTTCGAAAAGACTTCTGTACTATAGAACACATACTATGTTGCAGCAGATTATACAGAAGACCGAAGAGTATAATGGCGTTTGTGGACTATGATAAAGCTTTTGGTTCGATCGAGACCTGGGCTGTGTTACAGTCTCTCCAACGGTGCCAAATTGACAATCGATACACATGGAAGTGTTGAAGTGTTTGTAGGAAAACGCCACCATGTCGGTCCACCTCCAGGATCAGAATTCGAAACCTATCCGGCTGTATCGTGGGGGGAAAGGGAGACGTTATATCTCCGAAACTGTTCACCGCCGCACTGGAAGACGTTTCCAAGCTTCTGGACTGGAGAGGATTCGGCATCAACATCAATGGCGAGTACATCACTCACCTACGATTTGCTGACGATATCGTGATCATGGATGAGACCTTGGAGGACCTAGGCGCAATGCTCGATGGACTCAGTAGAGTCTCCCAACAGGTCTTAAAATGAACATGGATAAGATGAAAATCATGTCAAACGTCCCTGTTACACCCACTCCTCTGAAGATTAGAGACTCTACACTCGAAGTTGTTGACGAATATGTGTACCTGGGACAAACAGTCCAGTTAGGTAGGTCCAACTTCGAGAAAGAGATCAATCGTCGAATCCAACTCGGCTGGGCAGCGTTCGGGTAGCTCCGCAATATCTTCACGTCCAAAATACCGCAGTGTCTCAAGACTAAAGGTTTTGACCAGTGTGTGTTGCCAGTGATGAGACGACATATGGATCCGAGATATGGTCGCTTACTACAGGCCTCATAAGAAGGCTCAAGGTCACCCAAAGGGCGATGGAGCGTGCTATGCTTGTTGTTTCCCTACGTGATCGAATCAGAAATGAGGAGATACGTAGGAGAACTAAAGTTACCGACATAGCTCTTAAAATCGCTAGACTTAAGTGGCAGTGAGCAGGGCACATAGCTCGTAGAACAGATGGCCGTTGGTGCAGTAAAGTTCTCGAGTGGCGACCGTGCACCGGAAGACGCAGTGTGGGCAGGCCTTCGACTCCGTGGGCCGACGAGCTGGTGAAGGTTGCGGGAAGCCGCTGAATGCAAGCCGCACAGGACCGGTCGGTGTGGAAATCCTTGGGGGAGGCCTTTGTCCAGCAGTGGACGTCTTTTGGCTGATAGATAGTAAACCACCATAATTCGTATTTTCTCATATATGTTTTTTTAAGGAAATGACGATTTCGGACGGACGACGAAGGATTTGAAAAATATTTTTTGTTCTACGTGACAAATATTTTGTGCGTGCGAGAAATATTTAAATAATAATATTATGTACCTATTTATATTATGTTACTTAACAGTAATTTTTGGGCGCTAGATTATTCATTTTATTTACTTACGAACAACAGATACTAAAATCGCGCGTTTTATGCTACTCTGCCGAGCATCAAATTATATATTTTTTTTCACTAAGTATTTATTGTGCTATTCTAATGAATTTTATATTTTTATAATCCTAGGAAATGTGGCTTTCAGAATATATTTTTTTTATGCTAATATCCTAGACCATTAAAAAATAATCGACACATATGTGGAAAAAAACCATCCACACTTCATCATCTACTTGTTGGGTCGCGCTTCTTTTGGGGCTTATAATTCGTCCCTCGCACCACTAACTCACGTATCTCATTTTTGCAAGTTCTTCAAAACAACCGTTTTTCAGTTAGGGAATTTCAAACTTTAATTATATTTTAATTCCAAGGACATGCTGAAATAAAACTAATATACCTATATATAGAGGAAACTTTCTGCTTTCATTTGATATATTACCTACTCACTTAATTGTATTAGTAATATTTTTTTTGATTTTTGAAAACAGATACGTGACTTTGTGATAACTTTGTTTTTCAATATCCGAATCATTTTCCACTTACGATCCTACAGTTACACTAGTTTATGAAAATAAACACTCCAAACTGATCATAGTTTTATTATGAAAATATGAAAATTTCCCACATAAAGGATTTGTTACATAATATTAGTTTGTACTTTGTTTGTACGCATCATCAAACCTTATGTGGTAGGAGCAACAGTATTGTTTTCAACCTATATGTAATAAAATATAACTAATCATTAAAGAGCTTCAGAACTTCCCTGCGCCACCGTCGTTCACCCCCGCAAACATCCTAAAGGCGCGGGCGCACTCATCCAATCCGATCAGATCCGACAGATCGTCGTATCCTACGAATAAAGCCACAATGGCTGTTGTGGCTTTTTATTTTTATTGCATAATTAAAATCTGTTACCCATTTTACATCATATTCAATAAAAAAATCACAGAAAAGCGATCTCCATCGACTAGAAAATAAGCATTTAAAAAATGCCACTATTGCTTTCTCCTGAAATACCCGCCGAAAACAGCCACAACAGCCACAGTGGCTATTTTCTTCCCTGCTGCGTGGGGGCGGGGCGGGGCACAAGCGCCACTCAGCCCTTTTTCCGCGGACAGTTTTAAACAGTTATAGTTCACATCCTCGTAGAAAAAAAGACACTATTGCTTTTGTGGCTATATTCCACGAAATTTTTTCATGGTATCGGTATGAATAATGGGTGGCCTAATGGCATTTGTGTCTTTATTCTACGAACAAATTTTATTTAGTAAGTTTCTTGTGTGTTTTACAGTTTATATCAATGAAATTATCAGTTTTAATGATTTCCATTTTATTAAGGATTCATACAGTTTAATAAAATACAGAAAAATACATATTTTACGGCTTCATTAACAGAGTTGTAAAAGGCGGTTGTGGCTTTTTTGATTTGATTTTATACGAGTTACGAATGGTATGAAACAAAAAGAATGACCTTTGAAGAGTATACACTGTTACCTACTTCTTAAAAAAATATTATTATTTATCAATGTTCCTCAATAATTAGGCACAATATTTTCTAAAATTTTCTTTCATGTCTAGAAAAGGAACTCAAGGATTCTGCTCTGCTCCCCTACTCTATGTTCTTCAAAATTCATGGTGATTTTGAGCGTTGAGTGGAGGTCTTCATGATTATAGTTGTACTTTCCGTGCATTAAGAGCCTGTTCTCAGTCTTGTCGATTTGAAGAGGAGATATTATTGTTTATTTCAACTTTACATTATTTTTACAGGATAAACCCAATACAATAATGTAGTTATATATTACTCAAGTAACCTAAGGTCACCTTTTCGAATTCCGTCAATGAGCAACTGAATATGTCTATTTTTTCGGAAACCGCGTTTAATATTATTATCGCCCGAGTAGTGGGCGTAAATTTTAAAATATTGGTGCGAGCCACTGGAACCTTAAAAACTTTCGTCCAAGGCTCCCGTCGCAACCTTGTGTTGGGAACGAGCAATTCCAATGATTCCAGTATTTGTGGATTATTAGAAATACCACGCAATACACAGAGCACGTATTTCACCATTGCCAAATTTCTCCTTACTTCCAACTTATAATACCCAACCATCACTATTACAAAGAGAGTTGGGTACACAAGCGGAAAGAAGGGGTAGACACCGTATTCCTTCCAGTAAAGAAACCGCGTGAATTTGTTTTGAATTTTTTCAACCATATGAACATATTTAAACTCATATGGGTTCCATATGGTTGCACTGCTTTCCAACTTACTCCTTACCAGGGAGTTATAGAGCGCTTTGACTGCAGCTGTGCCATTAAAGTCCCGCGTTTCGCGTAAAACAAACCCTAAACTTCGAAAAGCGACTAGATTATATATCATCGGCATATAAATATGAAGGCTTGATACTTTTTTCTGAGATTTTTTTATTAGTGACTCCAATCTTTTTCTTCCTCGGTCCCTCAATGCTGAGCATCGCGACTACAAACAAGGTCTCTCTATTGGTTGCGGTTGTAGGTGCTATGGATTGCCCTCTGTATGTTTCCTCCCACAGCTTTCTTCACCACGTCGATTCATCTTGAAGGTGCTCTACTCATGGCTCGTTTGCCATCAATCTGACCCAGATTTATGTGCTTCTTAGATAAAAAATACTTTGATTTTCAATAATATTTACATATTTAGGTTCTGTACTGTAGCCACCCAAGTCTCTTCTTGTTTTAATGTAATGTGTTTTTAATAAAAAATACAAGGTTCGTTTTTATTTTTGGACCTATAGAAATTAACATACACTTTTAGAATATGCAGTTTCATATAATGATATGGTATTTTTAATATAAAACTTTGTATGATATAACCACAATTTTAGATGTATTAAACACTTGGTTACCTAGGTAGGTAACCAAGTGTTTTAATACATCATAAATCAAGCATAGGTATGCTTATACTTCTACACTGTATTAATAACAATAACGTCACTAATTGGCGTTGGCTAAAAGCCGGGCACACATGTACTGCGCACAACACTATTCAATAACAACGACGCGACGACGCTTACTTTATGGCTAAAAAGGTGGCATGACTGTTTCCGTCCGACAATTTACCGGACCAGTGCACCCGCGTACATCCGACAGTTTTAAGAGGACTGACAGGTGGGCGGGGCTAAGCTGTCGGATCTGACCGGATCAGATGAGTGCACCCGCGGCCTAACAGCATATTAACCGTCTATGGGATATAGATATCCCGCCAAATTAAAGAACAGTATAATAATATCGTATCGTATCTCATTACCTAAGTAAATAACATTTCACTAAAAATCCTATATGATATAGGATATAATATTTTATCAAAGTCTTAAAACAGGTTTTGACTAAAAACTCTAAGTGAGTTACGTCACTGGAATTTTTTCCTGGATTTTTATGAGATACGTTAACTATGTAAATACCAATATCATGAGAACCACTATTCATACAGAAGCGTGAGTTAAAGGAAATCATAGAGAACGACACAATGAAGTCAGCGGCAGTCCTAACTCAAATCATCAAAAAACTGAGATACGTGACTTAGTGGTGCGAGGGACGAATATCTCCTTAACTATAGGTACTAGGGCAAGTCCGATATCATTTTCGGATATTTCAAAGATGACAAATTCATCTCTGCAACAAAAAAAAATACGTTTCATAGAAAAAAAAAGAAGAAATATAACTGCTGAAATTTTGAACCGCGCGGACCGCGCGTTTTATGTCACGCTGACACGCATTGAATTTAATTTTTTTCACTTAGTATTTGTTATGATATTCTAATGAAATTAATATTTTTATAATGCTAGTGTGGCTTTCAGAATATATTTTTTTCATGCTAATATCTTAGACCATTAAAAATTAATCGACATATATGCGGAAAAAAGGTAGTTGTGTTTTATACGTTTTATCAAATATTTTTTTTTTTTATATATGGGAAGTCATTTTTTTTGTTACAGAAATGAATTCCTTATCCTTGAATCATACGAAAATGATACCTTACTTGCTCTAGTACCAATAGTTTTGGAGATATTAGCCTACAAATGGAGCGCGGCAGAAACAAACTTTCCCCCCCTCCCCCTGCCAAACGGGGCATGGCTCCCGATGGCTCCCGGGCTTAATCCACTCAGAACGGCCTAGGGAACAACTGTGCCAAGTTTGAGCGCCGGATCCAAAATAAAACGGTTCATCGCACTAAATCCCCGACTATTCAAGAAAAGAGCGTACTCCCAAATCAAAGGCCGGCAACGCACTTGTGACTCCTCTGGTGTTGCGGGTGTCTATGGGCGGCGGTAATCGCTTACCATCAGGTGATCCGTCTGCTCCTTTGCCACCTCTGCCATAAAAAAAAAAGTCCAAGACCTTTTTTTGCGAATTTAGTATGAGTTTCATGAGAAGATACCGTGGGTAATTTTTTTTCAGATATTTTATAAGAAACTGTTATATTTGTATTTCAATATTACATTATTTGTTCGCTGTAGTTTGTATAACCCTCATAAATCGTAAAACCGATTTGAGCATGTGAGCGTGATTACCCCCTCAGGTACCAAATAGCTAAAGTGAAAGACACTCCATGTAAAAAGAAAGAGCAAACAATAACTATGGATTAGGCAAGTTCTGTGTTACCTCTGCACATCAGAATACTTCGCGACGCAAAACTAACATGATATCCCACCGTGCTTACACGTACACATTACTTAACAAAAGAAAGATTCGATGTCTCGACCTCAATTCCATACATCTGGATCTTTGAAGAATCATGTAACGCTTATCCGAAAAGATGACTTACATGTACCGTAACACTCAATACAGACTGTACTTATAAACTCGCTCTGTAGACTAGGGTAACAAGGGTGCGACTGACCGGTCTCTAGGTCGGCTCGGGCTTGACGCCGGCGCTGGCCGCCACGGCCGCGCGCGCCTCCTCGGGCAGCCGCTCGGGGTTGGTCAGGATGTCCGTCGTCGTGCACAGTACTCGTAACGAGTTCAACACGGCTGAAAGAGGTAGCAAGTTGAGGGACGAGTTTGAACGAGAAAGGAACGAAAGGAAAATTCTACTCGTATAATGACTGGCAAAATAATTCAATGGAATGTCCGTCGTACCTCTCGGTAAGTAATAATGCTGCAAGGAAACATATTCAAAACATATATTTTTTTAATTTTACGAAACTTCTAGTATAGTTAAGAAACAGGCTTTGTTTTTCATAATTTTTAGCCCACAGTCAGAAGGTAAAAACAGTTATTCACCCATTTAAAAAACACTCGTAGCATTTTGAGGAAATACCAACAAGTTAAGGAAGAATTTCACATAGACAATGTTTTGTTTTGTAAAGTGAATGGTTCGTGCTGTAGTGCTGGAAGGCACTCTGTTAACAACCAATACCAGAATTTATACATTTGCGACTCGTGCAACAGTGATATTCAACTATCTCATGTACAACTCTCGTAGCTATAATAGTAATAATTACAGCAATTTGAGTAAAACTAACAAGTTAAGGAAGTTTTGTTTTGTAAAGTGCGAGGTTCGTGCAGTAGTGATAGTCAACTACCTTATGTAGCAATCCGAGTAAAAAACAACAAGTTAAGGAAGAATTTTACATAGACACTGTTTTCTTATTTTATTTACAACAGTCATAGCAATTTGACTAAAAACCAACAAGTTAAGGAAGAATTTCACATAAACAATGTTTTGTAAAGTGAATGGTTCGTGCTGTAGTGGTGGAGGGCGCTCTGTTAACAACCCCACTGCGGGTCTCTTCCCACCTTCCCATATATCAGGACGGGCATACTACTACTTGTAGTTATGCCAACTGTCAAGGTTTGGAGGTTACATTTAATGGCCTTATCAGAACGTGACGGCGCAGCGCGGTGTTTCCTTCTTTCCGCGATATCCATCAGTATATTATACAGGGGGGCATTCAGTGACTCACCCGGGCGCATCTCCAACAACGAGCAGTGCTGCTCTGCCCACAGCAGCGTGGTGCGCGCCAGGTCGGCGCCGCTGCTATATTGTCACTGGGGCACTCACCCGGGCGCATCTCCACCAGCGAGCAGTGCTGCTCGGCCCACAGCAGCGTGGTGCGCGCCAAGTCGGCGCCGCTGCCACCCGCCACGCACGCGCAGAACGAGTCCACCAGCGCCGCGCTCACCACGCTGAACTGTGCTCCGCTCAGGAATTGTATTCTCATTTAAAAAAATGTGGTAAAAAAACCGCCTATGGTTCAATCTTAGTTGTCTGTTAATTTTTGGTACACTTGTATTGTTCTCGTTTGTGTATGAACGAGTTTAGCAAACTCGATTGACTACTAGGTGCTTCCAAAGTCCAATCAATCTCCGTAAAGTCTGCAAATCATTTTTATCTTATTATTTAAAACGCGGCGTCACGTCACGATGTCGGCGAGATGCAAAAGGATACGAGCCAGTACTTCCAGTTGGTGAGCGCGCGGCTGGCCACGTGGCGCGCGAACATGTCGCGCAGGCGGCCGGCGCGCGCGCGCGACACCGGCGCGCCCGTCGCCGGCAGCAGCGCGTGGCAGTTGCTGCACACAAATCAATTTACGATAAAACGTCATGGTGAATTTTTTTTCAGAGTTAAGATATTTTTAAGTCAAAAAAAAGAGTGTTCCCATCCGTTCACTGATCTATCGCCCGAAACATAACGGATTTGAATAAAATTGGGATTGGAATAATGATTGTTTAATAGCAAACTATAAAGAATAACTAAAACGCCAAAAAACCTCGTAATTTGCGAGTGCACGTCCACGTTTTGGTCAGCGGATAACAATTTCTCAAAGAGTGAAATATACTTAGTTATTTCTAGAAAACTAACAGTGTAGAACGAATTGCCAGTGAGCCAGTGTAAGTATAATCTGTAATTGTAATTATATCTTCGATATAATTATCAGTAACTTACGATATTGAATTATTTAAGCATTCGATCTGCTGCCGCAAACTTTCCATTTCTTCTTTGATCTGATTTCTCTCTGCTTTCAGTTGTCTTATGTACTCAGCTCCTTTCTGCAGCATGGCAGCTTTACTTATCTAAAATAAACAAGTTTGAATTAATATGAGTTCTGTTATTTTATTAGTTCTTGATTCACAATATATCGTGCACAGACTAACTGATGTTAACGATTTTTTGAGCGAAATATAAATATCGCGATTTAGATTTTCTGCAAGGACTAAGTATGATTCGATTTGGCTACGGAATTTTCTACATACGACGGCTTCGCTAGCTCACACCATTTTATTTCCTAGTCTTGCCGCCAAACATCATTTTATAAAGCACTGTGTTTTGGATTTTACCTAAATGATTTTCATTTTTCTACTTAAAAGTCTCGTTTCCGGCGCATCAAAATCACTTACCATAAACTGTGATGATGCGAGGGGATAACCAACAATAAAATTAAAACAAACGAAGCTTGTGTCTGTGCGTACTGCGCAGTGTTACCCGTACCTTGGCGGCGGGGTTGGCGTTGAGGTGCGGTATGAGCGCCTGCAGCGTGTCGAAGCCGTTCTTGATGTTGTAGCGGCGCTTCTGCTCCGCGTGCAGGTGCGTGCGGCGCGGCTCGCGCGGGGAGCCGGCGCGCGGCGAGCCCGGCGACGTCGGCGGCGACAGCGACTGCGCGTGCGTGCCAAACGTCACAATACTCTTTATTGCATACACAATGTACATATTACTAATATTATGTGGGAAAGTATGGATGTTTGTTTGTTCCACTTTCACGCCGAAACTACTGAACGGAGTTAGATGAAATTTGGTAGATAGATAGATTACTCGGCTAACACATACATACTTTTATCCCCGAAAATTCGAGGGTACCTGGAGGAAGGGCTAAAACCTATGAAATCGAATGAAAATATTTTATTCTAAGTAGGTAGCAGTATACACTTTTCGAACGTCATTCTTTTATCTACCTAATACGAGGTTCCTACCACTCGAAATTCGCTGTTTCTCTCTGGACCCAATTCTGAAGTCCACGCAGACGAAGTCGCGGGCGAAAGCTAGTGTAATATACAACAACCTCGGCAGCGACAGCGACTGCGCATGCATAACATCATATTGTTAACAACCCATATCGTCCGCCTATACCTCGGGACTGTTAGCACATACTCCACACACGGGCGCCAAGTCCGGATTGGTGGAGGTTGTAGGGCTTGTGGCCAACTCCAGTGTCAGAAGTTTAAGGCCTCCGACATAGCTTAACGACTGCCATGCCATCTAGTGCTAGCACCCAGCACCAACGTTTAATCACATACCAGTAACACCAACTACTTGAGAACAGAAAAACGTCTTATCAACTAACAACAATGTAGTTCTTTGATCAAATGTAATTTAAATGACAAATTAACAAAAACGTTTAAAGAAATATGAACCAGTGTTCACCACAGGAGGATAAGCGATTCTGAAGTTCTTCAAACAGACGATGGAGTAGTACATACTTGATGCGGGGACATGACGTCACTGCCGATGGGCGAGGGCTGGCCGCGCCGCGCGGGCGACTTGGTGGGGTCGCCGCCGCTCGCGCCCTCTTCCGTGCTCAGCTTGTAAAGACTCTGAGCTGAAATTGAGGAACCATTTTCAAGTGAACCCTATTAATAAGCCTAAGCCGTGTCTTTGTTTTTTGTCTGCCCGTGTTTTTATACTTTTAAAAAGCTTTATCTTTGAATTGTAAAAGTTTTCAAGTTGATTATAGTGCAGTCTATCATAAAACAACAAATAGTAAAAACTTTAATTTAAAAAAATATATTTCATAGTTGCCAATTCCGCTAATCACCAAATAGTATCATCGATAAATATGCGCTACACGTGACCCCGGGTGCTGCTAACTGCAACGCCAGGCAACCGCCATCTATTACCTTGGGGATGGACGTTTACTTGTGACTATGCTCAGAATAGAATTGTAGAGAAGGGCAGTAAAATCAGGAATTAAAATAAGTATTTAGATATTTGTTGTTTGGGTAAGAGGTAGTGCAACTCACAGTGCTGCGAGGCGAGCAGGTGCGCGAGCATGACGCTGGCCTGCGGCAGCGCGGGCTCGGAGGCCACGCTGTTGAGCGGCGGCGGGCGGCGCGCCTCCCCCGCGCCCCCCGCGGTCCCCGCGGCCCCTGTACCCCCCGATGTCGAGCGCGAGCGCACGCGTGTCCCCGCCACGATCTCGCGCGCCTGCGGGGGATCGCACGTTATAAACCTTGTTTCAATCCAGTTAGAATAAAGGTAAACTTACTAGGTAACTGACACATGAAAACGTAAATTGCCTAAGGTGGTGCGCGCACGAGCAATTTCTGTCTCAGCAACAGTTGCGTCTCTAGAATCAAGTCTATAGGCTTGTATGGGAGTGCGCGCACGGTGCGACGCGACAGCTGGGAAAATTTTTTTGGTGCAGAGATCTGCGACGCAATCAGACGCGATGAGACAAATGGCAGTTTCTATGATGTCGCCGATGACAATACCAATAGACTGAAGGATCGAGAAGATCGATTGGGATAGAAATTAAAGAAGTGTGAAATTTTCCAGAAATTAATCTTTTACTCCATAATGGATGTACCTAATATTGGCTTTTTCGCTGCCTTCTTCTAATAACGAGAGCACACAACACAACTTTTTAATCGAAATCCATGTTGATGATGGCCGCAAACGAAAAACATTTTTTAACGAAAAAGTTGCGTTGCAGTCGCTCCCGTGCGCGCATCTGCGAAAAAGTTGCATGGCGATGCGACGGAGAACAAAAAGTTGCGTTACGTCGCGTCTCTCGTGCGCGCATAGCCTATACAGGGTGTTAAAAAAGTGCATTTGAAATTTTAAGGGGTTACTCAGAATCAAGTATAGAATCCAGGAAAAATATTGAAAAAATTCGCTCTTCAATTTTTTTTGCAGTTTTTCATACAAATTCTCGATTCACTATTTAGGTTTAGTATGAGAATCTGAAAAAAAAAATTGAAGAGCGGATTTTTTCAATATTTTTCCTGGGTTCTGTACTTGATTCTGAGTAACCCCTTAAAATTTCAAACGCACTTTTTTTAACATCCTGTATAATAAGTATGTTTATACTACCCCTACTCAGAAAGTACGTTAATACTTTATCGAATTTGAGGCAGAATGTACGTCATTACTATTTTATTTTAATATATTGTATAAATAAATATTGTACAAATATGGGGGAGAAAACGCGCTGAGCGGAAGGGAAAATTTTAGGTAAGACTATGTCGATAAACTAAATGTAAAATGCCAAAAAGTTTGTATCTTCAACTTCGCAAAATGATACTGGCCACTAGCTTTTTCCAAACATTATTTTGAAAAAAGAACATGTAGGTGTAGTATAAAGCACTATGTATCGGCTGATCTCTCGTTGGTAATCGGTCACTTTCTCGCCTTGATGAACAATGTACAGTCGCCCACAGATATATCTGAACCCCCAAGTTTTAAAACGTAATTCGCACTTTGCTTTGAAACGCCCTCTATCGCAATTTCTAACTAGTAGATGTTTGCGTGTGCCTGCGCGAAAACTTGTTCCGAATTACTTGCTCGGCTGTGGCACTGCTGGAACTTTTTGTATTTCTATTTCAAATTATAGAAAATCTGATTTATGAACAGTAATAGATATAAAAAACAAAATACATTTTACCATGCTAGGATTCGAATTCCCGACCTCTGACTTGTATAGCAGGTGCTTACCAAGATGGGTTATTGTCTAGCCAGGTTCAATGTTGAAATTTGTCATCATACTCATCATACTTTCTATGCCTATGACGCAGTCATGACATCTTCGTCAAGGCAGACTGTATAATAATGCATTGAAGATTATAGTGAGGGTAATTTACCAGAATTATGTTTGACAACTAATGTGTGATATTTATCTACCTACCTCGAATAGATAGACTCTAGCCAGTGACAAGATTATCGTTCACCTCGACAGCTAGTTCATTGAGTTGTTTTGAGTTTCAAGTTTAATATCTTCCAGTTATTATTGAACAGACTTTTTAAAAGCTTAAATAATAGTATATTGGGAATAAAACCTTCTGTGGTTTATAGTATTTCCAGATGATAAGGTGTCGCGGTAAGTAGAAATTATAAATATTTGTTTTAGAATATAATATTATAATAAAATAGCTAATTGTTTCGTGAAACATGTTCTTTTGATAGAATTAATATGTATAGATATATCTTTTCCAGAAAATCACAGTTCCTTTGTGGATTAAGACATATCAAGAACTGGTGACGTGAAGCGTAACCGCCCCGGCCGCGGCCCGCAAGCGATGGCATACCTATACAGATGCTTCTGGCCTTCACCGTGAGATCACACAGAAGAATTGAAAACGACTAATTCAACTGCCGTTACATATAATACATCATTGGAAAGAATGAGGAGACATTTACATGCAGCTGGGATCCACAATTATAAGCCGGCAAAAAAATAGAACTAACCGAAGCTCATCGTCAAGCCAGAATAAGATTCGAAGCAAATTATCTTAATTTTGATTTAGAGAATGTGTTTTATAATTTAATTTAATTCCAGATAATGAGTATAAATAGTTATATAGTTATATAAATATTATAATATAGTTATATAAATATTTTATAGTTAAATAGTCATATATACAGATAACATAATAAACTATTATTTGTAAAGAGAATAAAATCTAGGATGATTTGACAAATAACTTAAGAGATATAAATTGTTACTTAATAACATGTTGGTTCTCTTAATTAAAAAATACCTAATCATAGTTTGAGTTTATTCAGAAATATAGGTATTCATTTTCTAAAATAGATAAAAATAAAATCTTTGGATATTTAATTTTTTTTTATTGTTTTAAACTCTGTTATTAACATTTAACATAAAGTCACAGAATGACAAAATTAGCATTTATTTCAAAAAACGTAAAAGAGACGCCGGGACTCGAACTCGTTCCTCTCAATTTCATTTCAAGTCCGTTTACTAAATGAGCCATATCGGCGGCTTTTGTAAGGTTGAAATAAAGATATGTATGGTACCGTAGCAGCTGTTCCTTCGTAAACTAATCAATAGATGGCATAACCGAGAAAACATCCATCGTTATATATTTCCTTTAACCGAAGGTTCTCGTTTGCGTGTTGCGTTTTTGGTTGTTACGTCGTTATAGATACTGAGGGGGGGTTCAGATATATCTGTGGGCGACTGTACTATTGTATACCTTGTTACAAAAAAGGTAACCCCGAAATTTTAAATGATCTTCGCCCAATTAGTATTCTGCCGTACCTTTCAAAAATTGTTGAAAAAGTAGTATACGATCAAGTTGTCAAATCTATATCTATCTATCTATCTATCAGCCGAAAGACGTCCACTGCTGGACAAAGGCCTCCCCCAAGGATTTCCACACCGACCGGTCCTGTGCGGCTCGCATCCAGCGGCTTCCTGCAACCTTTACCAGGTCGTCGGTCCACCGAGTCGGGGGCCCACACTGCGCCTTCCGGTGCGCGGTCGCCATTCGAGAACTTTACTGCCCCAACGGCCATCTGTTCTACGAGCTATGTGCCCTGCCCACTGCCACTTAAGTCTAGCGATTCTGAGAGCTATGTCGGTAACTTTAGTTCTCCTACGTATCTCCTCATTTCTGATTCGATCACGTAGGGAAACACCAAGCATAGCACGCTCCATCGCCCTTTGGGTGACTTTGAGCCTTCTTATAAGGCCCATAGTAAGCGACCATGTCTCGGATCCATATGTCATCACTGGCAACACACACTGGTCAAAGACTTTAGTCTTGAGGGACTGCGGTATTTTGGACGTAAAGATATTGCGAAGCTTCCCGAACACTGCCCAGCCGAGTTGGATTCGACGATTGATCTCTTTCTCGAAGTTGGACCTACCTAACTGGACTGTTTGTCCCAGGTATACATATTCGTCAACAACTTCGAGTGTAGAGTCTCCAACCTTCAGAGGAGTGGGTGTAACACGGACGTTTGACATGATTTTCGTCTTATCCATGTTCATTTTAAGACCCACTTGTTGGGAGACTCTACTAAGTCCTAAGTTGTCAAATACTGTGAATCTAATAACATATTTCTGGAACTATAATCGGGTTTCCGGAAGGACCGCAGCACAGCGACAGCTCTCCTTAATTTAGTTGACGGTTTACTTCTTCTTCTTATCGTGTGGCACATTTAACCGTTCTATCCACAAGGTATAGGCGGCGGTTGCCTAGTGTTTCACCTAGCATCAACCGCGGTCACGTGTAGGGCATTTAGATTTACACCTACGGACGTGTGCAACGCGACCATCATACACATCTAGAAATCAGATGTGCAGGTTTCCTCACGATGTTTTCCTTCACCGTTAAAGCAGTCGGTATGATAATGCACGTAAGTTTCGAAAAACTCATTGGTGCACTGGCCAGGATTTGAACCCACGACCTCTGGTTAGGAGGGCTTACTGTCCACGACTGACTCAGGAAAGCTTTCTAAAGCTTTCAACTGTATTAATACCACTCTGCTGCTTTCAAAACTTTCGTACTACGGTTTAGATGTACATACTGTTAAGTGGTTTAACAGCTATCTCAGCTTTAGAAATCAAAAAATATTTATATAATACTTAAGTCGGATGGTGAGTCTGTTGATTCTAACCGGTTTCAGTTAATAGGGGCGTGCCACAAGGCTCGATTCTCGGGCCTTTGTTATTTATTTTAAGCCATCCCGTAGTGAGTTGAATGAAAACTAGGCGCGTCAAAACTGCGTAAACGCTCCGACGTTGCGGCTAGACATCAAACAAAGTCGGCCCTTGTGTCATGCCGCACAAGGCTTTGATTTCTGTCGTCCGCACCCCTTTCGCATCACTCGTGCGGGGGCGGGGCGGGCGCGACCCGCCGGGGGCAAGCAGCGCCCGCGCGCCATTCGTACAGTTCAGAGGTCAGTTCACTATGCGCAGCAGTGACGGGCACTCGTGACGTGAATGTTTGCACCACCCATGACCACCCCCGCCCGCGAATGCGATAACCATGTCACCCAGACGTAGGTACATACGAATCAAAAGGTGGTGAAATGGTACTTTGCTACCGCGAGTGCAATAACATCCCTGCGCATGCCGTAAACCTGCACGAGCAAAAGTTTGGTGTAAGAGTCAGCCACCAGTGTTGTGTTAATCTTGTAAATAACGTGATGATACTCTGCTACCGCGAGTGCAATAACATCCCTGCCTATGCCGTAAACCCGTATGAGCAAAGGTTTGGTGTGAGTCTGCCACCAGTGATACTTTACAGTACGTAATTTGACAGTCCAAATAATCAAAGTGTCAAAGTGTGATATTAAGTTTATCACCTTGTTACGTGAATAAGCCGTTTTAATAACTGGTAAGTTTGTTTATTCTGCTCTACATTCCATTTAAAGACAATCAGCTGATCACTAAAATAACCTGTCGAAAGAGATACGAGCGTATGTTGCTTTCATTTAGCGAAATGACATCGATTTCATTTATGATTTCATGGCGGAGCGTACGTACTTGACGGACCGTGTAATGCAAAATTAAATCAAGGTAAACAAAATTTATTTAATCTCCCAAATCAATTTAAAGACTCCGGGGTACGATTTGTTTTTACTATTGTAATCTATATTCATGACTCTTACTCCCATTTCAGCCATGGCATATATTTTGGAAGCACCTTATATACTGATGACATAACAAGCTGCTTCACTAAATGTCAATACCACATATACGCAGATGACTTGCAAGTATACACTGCAGTTGATCTTACTAATATTGATAGTGCTATTAGTGATCTAAACTATGACCTTGATCTCATATATTTGTGGTCTCTTTGTAATTCTTTATTACTTAATGCATACAAATCGAAGTTTATGATCGTAGGTATCAGAAAACAAATTCAAAAGACGATGTCTGCCGGTCCATTAAATATTAAAATTAACAACATGCCAAGCCAATAGAGCAAGTGTCCGAAGCGCGTAATTTAGGAGTAATTATGGATAACCTCTTACATTTTGAAAGTCACAGTCTAGATTTAGTGAAAATTTGTTTTTTCCGATTAAAAGTTCTGTACAAAATACGACCATTCATCAGTGTTGATATGCGAATCATATTATCTGAATCACTTGTTCTTTCGAGACTTAATTACTGTTTGACAGTCTACGGACCCTGTCTACTTCAGAAGTCCCACAGGCTTATACAGCGGGTGCAAAATGCTTGTGCGAGGTTTTGATTTAACATACCACCAAGGACGCACGTAACGCTATATTTTAATTCTTCTAATATATTAAAAATGAAAGGCCGTCAAAATTTGTTATACGCATCACTTTTGTTTTAGTAGGGAATTTAGTGCAACGCCTAGTATGGGAACCGTTTTATTTTGGATCCGGCGTTCAAACTTGGCACAGTTGTTCCCTAGGCCGTTTTGAGTGGATTAAGCCCGGGAGCCATCGGGAGCCATCCCCCGTTTGGCAGGGGGAGGGGGGGAAAGTATGTTTCTGCCGCGCTCCATTTATGGGCTTATATCTCCAAAACTATTGGCACTAGGGCAAGTGAGATGTCATTTTCGTATGATTAAAGGATGCAGAATTCATTTATGTAACAAAAAAAATAACTTTCCATACATAAAAAAAGAAATATTTGATAAAACGTATAAAACATGACTACCTTTTTTCCGCATATGTGTCGATTAATTTTTAGTGGTCTAAGATATTAGCATGAAAAAAATATATTCTGAAAGCCACACTTCCTAGAAATATAAAAATATAAATTTCATTAGAATAGCATAATAAATACTTAGTGAAAAAAATATAATTCAATGCATGGCGTAAAACGCTGCGGTCCGCGCGGTTCTAAATTTCAGCAGTTATATTTCTTTTTTTTTTCTTCGAAAAGTATTTTTTTTTTGTTGCAGAAATGAATTTATCATCCTTGAAATATCCGAAAATGATATCGGACTTGCCCTAGTACCTATATTTATGGAGATATAAGCCTCAAAAGAAGCGCGACCTAACAAGTGGATAATGCAGTGTGGGTGGATTTTCCACATATGTGTCGATTAACTTTTAATGGTCTAAGATATTAGCAAGAAAAAAATATATTCTGAAAGTCACATTTCCTAGAATTATAAAAATATAAATTTCATTACAATAGCGCAATAAATACTTAGTAAAAAAATATATCATTTATTGCTCGGCAGAGTAGCATAAAACGCGCGGTTTTAGTATCTGTTGTTCGTGAGTAAATAAAATGAATCATCTAGCATCCAAAAATGACTGTTAAATAACATAATATAAATAGGTACATAATATTATTATTTAAATATTTCTCGCACGCACAAAATATTTGTCACGTCAAACAAAAAATATTTTCCTTATAAAAACGTACGTAACTATTTCTCATACGAATTATGGTGGTCTACTATCTAACTTGCGTGGTCGCCTTGATCACCCAGGTTAACTGACTTCAGATAAGGTCATACATACATAACCATAATGAGTTGACTCTTATTGGCGCATTAATCTTGTAACTGTTTACGTGCTCCGCAAGCCACGTCAAATTATTTTCTTAACAACTGATGCAGTCCACGCTCGGACCAGTGCCTATACAACTCTAAAACCTCGAAAGCTTTCAGCTCGAGTTGCACAACCGCTTCGAATGCGGAAGGTTTGTGGATATTGTCTAAACGGCTGAGAATAAAGTCTCAAAATCAGACGTTCAAAAAGAACATCTCGGATCTCGGACCAGCGAGCTCATAGAGAACAGACAGAGCCTGATTCTGAAATCCTCTGAAGATGCTTGTCAATATCGGCGACTAAACAGACAGATCTCCAAGTCCTTGATCCGCGATATACGTCAATTTAATACCAATCGTATTAAAGAGGCTATCGAGCGCAATAAAAGGTCAAAAGTATTCGCAAGGGATCTGTCTGCTGGTCAAAGCCAACTGACAAAGCTGAAGACCGAGGATGGTAGAGTCATGTCATACAAGCCCGAGCTGTTGGAAGAGGTTGAGAAGTTCTACGGACAATTATACACGACTACATGCTTACCTGTCGTCAGTAATCTGGCTGAAGATCCAAGAGCCGGATTGACCCGACACTATACCGAAGATATCCTAGATTTCAGCCTGTGTGAAATTAGAATGGCTCACAAACAGCTTAAGAACAACAAGGCACTGAGTGATGATGGAATTACGGCTTAGCTTCTGAAAGCAGGTAGAGAACCGGTAGTTATATCTCTTCAGAAGCTATTTAATCCCGTCATGCTCGAGGAACGTACGCCTACAGCATGGCACAGAAGTATGGTGGTGCTCTTCTTCAAGAAGAGGAAGGGTGATAAGATAAGACAAGCTGTTTTCGAGAGTCATTACGAATCGTCTGGAACGCAGGTTTGACAACTTTTAGCCTCCCGAACAAGCCGGTTTACGAAAATGCTTCAGTGCTGTAGACAGATCACACAGAAGATCGAAGAGTATAATGGCTTTTGTGGACTATGAGAAAGCATTTTAATTCGATCGAGACCTGGGCTGTGTAACAGTCTCTCCAACGGTGCCAAAATGACTATCGATACATCGAAGTGTTGAATTGTTTGTATGAAAACGCCACCATGTCGGTCCACCTCCAGGATCAGAATTCAAAACCTATTCGGCTGTAGCGTGGGGTGAGACTGGAAGACGTTTTCAAGCTTTTGGACTGAAGAAGACTCGGCATTAACATCAATGGTGAGTACTCACCTTCGATCTGCTGACGATATTGTGATCATGACTGAGACCTTGGAGGACCTAGGCGCAATGCTCAATAGACTCAGTAGTCTCCCAACAAGTGGGTCTTAAAATGAACGTGGATAAGACGAAAATCATGTCAAACGTCCGTGTTACATACACTCCTCTGAAGGTTGGAGACTCTACACTCGTAGTTGTTGAAGAATATGTATACCTCGGACAAACAGTCCCGTCAGGTAGGCCCAACTTCGAGAAAGAGATCAATAGTCGAATCCAACTCAGCTGGGCAGCTCCGCAATATGTTCACGTCCAAAATACCGCAGTGTCTCAAGACTAAAGTCTTTGACCAGGGTGTTGCCAGCGATGACATAGGGATCCGACACATGGTCGCTTACTATGGGCCTCATAAGAAGGCTCAAGGTAGCCCAAAGGGCGATGGAGCGTGCTATGCTTGGTGTTTCCCTACGTGATCGAATCAGAAATGAGAAGATACGTAGGAGAACTAAAGTTACCGACATAGCTCTCATAATCGCTAGACTTAAGTGGCAGCGGGCAGGGCACATAGCTCGTCGAACAGATGGCCGTTGGGGCAGTAAAGTTCTTGAGTGGCGGCCGCGCCCTGGAAGACGCAGTGTGGGCAGGCATCCGGCTCGGTGGACCGACGACCTGGTGAAGGTTGCGGGAAGCCGCTGGATGCGAGCCGCACAGGACCGGTCGGTGTGGAAATCCTTGGGGAAGGCCTTTGTCCAGCAGTGGACGTCTTTCGGCTGATAGACAGACAGACCGATAATAGTAAACCACCATTATTCGTATGAGAAATAGTCAAATTTTTCGGATTTTCTCATATTATGTGTTTCAAGGAAAATATTTTTTGTTCTACGTGACAAATATTTTGTGCGTGCGAGAAATATTTAAGAAAGAAATAAAGAAAGAAAGAAAAAAGTTTTTTCAGCAACAAAACATAAATCAAAAGAACTAAAAAATAAGAATATTATGTTACTTAACAATCATTTTTGGGCGCTAGATAATTCATTTTATTTACTTACGAACAACAGATACTAAAATCGCGCGTTTTATGCTACTCTGCCGAGCATCAAATTATATTTTTTACTAAGTATTTATTATGCTATTCTAATGAAATTTATATTTTTATAATCCTAGGAAATGCGGCTTTCAGAATATATTTTTTTCATGCTAATATCTTACACCATTAAAAGTTAATCGACGCATATGTGGAAAAAAACCACCCACACTTCATTATCTACTTGTTGAGTCGCTCTTTTTTAGGGCTTATATCTCCATAACTATAAGTATAAGGGCAAGTCCGATATCATTTTCAGATATTTCAAGGATGAAGAATTCATTTCTGCAACAAAAGAACATACTTTTCGGAGAAAAAAAGAAAGAAATATAACTTCTGAAAGTTAGAACCGCGCGGACCACGCGTTTTATGCTACACTGCCACGCATTGAATTTTATTTTTTTTCACTAAGTATTTATTATGCTATTCTAATAAAATTTATATTTTTGTAATTCTAGAAAGTATGGCTTTCAGAATATATTTTTTTCATGCTAATATCTTAGACCATTAAAAAATAATCGACACATATGCGGAAAAAAGGTAGTCATGTTTTATACGTTTTATCAAATATTTCTTTTTTTATGTACAGAAAGTCATTTTTGTTGTTACAGAAATGAATTCTTCAACCTTTAATCATACGAAAATGATATCTCACTTGCCCTAGTGCCAATAGTTTTGGAGATATAAGCCCACAAATGGAGCGCGGCAGAAGCAAACTTTTCCCCCCTCCCCCTGCCAAACGGCGGATGGCTCCCGATGGCTCCCGGGCTTTATCCACTCAAGACGGCCTAGGGAATAACTATGCCAAGTTTGAGCGCCGGATCCAAAATAAAATGGTTCCTTGCACTAAATCCCCGACTATTTGGTATCTTACGTACGGAACGTCCAAAATATCTTTACAAAAAAACTTTTTTGGCGATATTCGAATTCGAGATATTCAGCACGACCTTGCTCAAACATATTTGTTATGCCGAAACACCGAACCACTGCAATCCGGGGTAGCTTCCGGTATTTTGCGACCAAGTGCTGGAACAATATCCCGCCACCTTTGCGTCTCGCACCATCGAAACCAGTTTTTAAAAAAACGTTATCGTGAATATCTTTTTAATTTACAGTCTGTGTAGGGTAGCTACCCTTTTCTATTTATTTTTATGTAAACGGATATAATTTTACTTTAATATTATTTTTTTCTTCCTATTTTACGTATTTAGTAGAAGCACAGACATGCACCCCGCTCCCCCCCTATAGACTAGCAATACAGGGCATCGGCCGCTCGCCGCAAGGTGGGCAGATGGCCAAGTTAAATTGAAATGTCATTTTTGTTCAATTTTCGTCTTTCAGTCTATTTCTGTCAATGGTCGAGGTAACATCGGACAAAATGTGTGTAAATTTATCGTAAAAATGCCAAGTTGCATCGTTGTCTGCATTGGCGTAGCTAGGGATTTTTTCTAGGGGGGGCCAGCAGCCGCACACATGCAATATCACAGCAATCCAGTCTTAGCACACGACCACTTTTGAACACGCGGCAAACGCGATACATATACAACGATTTGATTTCGATGTGCCTTTTGCAGTTCATACAAATTGCGTTTATATGGAAACAAAACTCGACTGACTCGGTGGCGCAGTGGTTAGTGACCCTGACTACTGATCTGAAAGTCGTGGGTTCGATTCCCACCCAGGGCAAACATTTCTGTGACGAGCAGATTTGTTTGTTCTGTGTCTGGGTGTATTATATCTATATATGTATGTAAATGTATATGTGTATGTATATCAGTCTCTGGTGCCCAAGATACAGGAAATCCTAATTTGAGGCCAGGTGACCGTATGTGTATGTACGTTCGCTAAAAGCCTATGTGCGCTTATTTATGCAAGAAAAATAAAACTTGACTCTTATAAAACCACAAAGCGCCGCGCGGTCAAAATAGGTTTCGGCATTACAAAGATCAAAATAAGGAATCGCGGGAAAATATTCACGTCGAGTGAATGAGCCCTGATGATACAGCTTAAAATAAAGAGTAAAGATTGTCAATACAATACATTATATTTAAAAAAAAATCAATATAATAAGAAAATTACAAACACACCATTATCTTTTTACTTTATTACTTTTAATTAAATAAGCTTTAATTTTCTATGTTTTTCAGTGAATTTGTTCAGCACTGCCTCAGGGGTGATGGTATTTTTCACAATTTCGTTTTCTATATGTAGCAAAGACATATTTGAGAATCGGTTTTGATTCATAGTGGTTCTCAGCCAACTTTTTATTCTTCTCATTGCAGAGAAACTCCGTTCACAACTGGCTGAGCTCACTGGGAGCGCTATTGCTACCTGTAGAAGTTTATAAACATTGGGACAGAATTGTCTTTTTATGTATTTTTTAAATTTTCTGCATTTATTTCACAGTTTTTCATTCGTATAGAATTTTTCAAGATTACTGTTTCTGCATTCAGTGCTATTGAATCGATTTTCAAAATATCTTTATAATTATCTATAAAATCATTTGCATTCACCATATCTAATTTCAGGAACGCGTCTACTGCATTTGCCAATGGCAAGTTCTCAAAACGGCGTTTTAGGTTGACAACAATGTTGTCAATAAATTGGTTAAATATATTTACTCTCCAGTATTCTTCTGGTTGGATATCGGCCGGCAAATCTAACGTGTTGCTTTTACCAACCGTTGATTCTATGTAAAAAGCGTCGTCGCTCGTCGTCGATGCCGGCAGCGGCAGTGCGGTGGCGGGCATTCGGTTGCATTCGGCTTCCGGGTCGGCTCGGCTCGGGTGACAGCCGCACTTTCCTGCTTTTACACGGGTGTGTGAGGCTATGAGAGTAAGTATAGCTGAGGTGATAGTAGGTAGGTGTAGGAATCTACCGTTCTTAGAAACTGTATCGTAGTTTTGTGATTAAAATATAATAAAAATAAACAATATTATTTCATGTGTACTGTTAATTTTTCTAGGGTTTCTAGGGGGGCCAGGAGAAATCTAGGGGGGGGGCAGGTCCCCCCTGCCCCCCCCCTAGCTACGCCCATGGTTGTCTGATGCGGGAACCGCACTGGGCATCTCAATAAATCAAATATGCGGGGTTTCATACCAGAAGTAAGCCATATATTGAGTAATTTTTATTTAAATAACTTCGTTGCAAAACATATGGTAGTGATGTAACCACGGAAGAAAGAGGTAGGGGGAAGGGCCTTAAAGACGCGTTTGTACCAGAACCGATGTCGCCGAAATCACACATCAACACCTAGTACATTTACGCACTACTAATGCAAGAAGGCCTTTGATTGGACCATAAATATAGCACGTAAAAATATAAAAAAATTAGCAACATTGAAATCTATTACTTCGTCCATAAAGCTCATACAAAATGAGCAAATAGAGGCGTATTTGATAGTGACATCTAGTGCTGAGTAGCAGAAACTCCAGATGACGGAAAACTCCAAAAGCGCTTCATAAACGTCCTAGCGAAATTAAACTTTCACTGCATATTAATAAAGCACAACTTTATTTACCTATAACTAGTACACGTCATTACTACGTCATTTCCGTTCGCTACTCGATTAGGGATGTAAGTAATCTTCTATCACTGAAATATCGATATCCGGAAATGTTTCCCTTGAAACACCCGATGTTTCTGGAAAGGGGTCGTCCATTAATCACGTGATGTTTTTAGCAATTTTTTAGACCCCTCCTCCCCCTGATGATATGTGGTGAGGTTTCAGACTACATCGCCACAACCCCCTACCCAAAATCACATGTATTTTTTGGTACAAAATATTATCTTTAAATACAGGTACAATGTAATTTAATTCTTGAAAATTTAAGCACCGTGATAAAAATGACCAGACAGACATTTGTTTCTGACTGTCCGACGCCGTTTCGAACTTTGGGATGAGTTAAAAATATGAGCGCCACGACGCCTGAGGGTAATGAAAGGCGATGTAAGATTTTACTATGGAAGGTGGCCTATAGCCGACGTTTTTTTCAAAGTTGAATACCCTTGAATCCTTTATAAATCGCTAGTGAACATTTAGATGGTGAAAAAATATGATAAGTCGTTTAGTGTTTCCACCAGTTTCGGACATATTTCGTGACAAAGATGGCCCTACCATATATAGGACAATAAAAATCATTTATATCTCTGCAACCGGTGATGTTACGAAAAAAAGACCTATTACATGTTTCATCATTTAGCTATCCTCTATCGATTTAAGTAGGTTTCAAACTGCGACACAACTTTCGTGAAAATTCGACAGGTCATAGGCCACAAATGTCCCTACCCCTTTATACGATAGTGTTGCCGCCATGTGTGATAGCTTGCTACAGTCACACACGACAGCAGCAGATATCGTAAGATGAAATAGCACAGTATAGCGTCCGTGTGATTTTTGAAAAGGTAGAGTATATAATAACGTAACGTAGACAAATTATAAAAAAAACAAGATTCAGCTTTACTTATCTACTGATACACTCATGGCGTCATTCTTAGTATGCGAGTAATTACAGCTTTAAACTCGCACTCACAGTATAGCGCCTGTGTGTGACGCCCTTTATTTGTAGTGTGGCGAGCTATATTTGATATTACGATGAAATAGCACAGTATAGCGCTCGTATGTGACGCCCTTTAGGCTGTAGAGCGTACCAAAGAATTATTTACATACATACCTACAAAATCCTTCGGTAGTAGGGAATGAACAAAGGTTTGACATTTGCCAATAAAATGTATCTAAAATATACACATTATAAACAACTGGAAGGATAATAAAATCAACTTCTCTTTTTATCGATATCGATAATATATTGTCAAAGATAAATGATTGCACATCACTATTTAGAACACACGAGAATGTTGGTGGACCAGGCCGACTTATGCTACTGACGTATGACTGCTATTACCTCTCACATAAAGTTTAAAATTATCTAATTCGTTCGGGATAAAGCTTTGAATTAAATTAAATTCAATTTTAAATCGAAATATAAAATACAACATTTACCGGTGAAATGTAATGCCTTCATTATATGATATTTTGTCTGTGCTTCTATTTCTGCACTCTAAAACAGCACAGTATCGCATGTTTACGTGTTTTTTTATTTTATTTATCCGAGAACATCAGCCGTCCGGTGCCGCATAGTACGCGATTGAGAATGAGTGCGTCCTGTACTGCAGCGCTAATTTATGACACGCGAGATCCGCCTACTTACCATTTCGCCCGACCTCTTTCTTCCGTGGATGTAACACTTCATCGACTTTTCGATAGATATAGCAAAAAGTTTAGCAACAAAAAATATTAGACTGCATATTTACATAGTTTTATCCAAAGTAGACATGAAATGTATTTGACTTATTTTTTCTTCTAATTATTTTCAGTTTTCAAAGGAACCTAAATAAAAATTAAACGAGAATTAAGACTATGAGCAGACACGACAGCTGGAAAATTTTCTCCTAACATTTCCGCCCAGCTTGGCTATAGATATGTTTTGGAAACTATGATTCGGTTTGATTTTTATTTTTAAAATATATATTTTTTGTTTTAATATGTATTTTTACTGTATTATATTTGTGAATTTGTATTAGTATTGTTTATGTATTAAGATTTAAGAAGGAACAATATGCTTAATTTATTTTGTATCCTCATTTTAAAAGTTATCGTAAGAATTTTCGATATTTGTGATCCTTTCTATTAAGTACCTCCATCACTAGATATTTCAGTCGTATTTTGAGTTTAGTCATTTTCAAATACTCTTTTGCTATTCGACGATTTAAATCCTTAGACAGTTGACATCTTGCGGTGATTGGTCGTAATTCAAACATATGACATTCTTAGATTCAAAAATTCGAACAGTTATGAAGCTTCCCCCTCCCGCACCTCAGATTTTCCCCTCAACTTCGTCCACGCGGTTTCATATTGAAACTGACGTATTAGCGTTCTATAGAGGAGCGGAGCGTCGATATAAATCTTCTTTGAGTAGAAGTATTGGGTACTGTTTATGGTTTTTGGTTTGTTTGTTTGTTAATTCTTTATTGTAAAGCAATGCAAATAACCTTTAGGTTTGCCTAGCTGTTTTAATAGTTATTTTATATAGGTACTTTCTGTTTCATACAACATTACGCTTGTTTCTAATTGTGTACTATGCTGTCGTTGTATGCCTGACTTATTTAGGAGGAAACTGACTCTTTGTTATGTCTTTTTCTTAGCCTTAAATTTTCCTTAATGTATATTGGTATATTTTTGTTTTTATAAAGCCGTCCTGGTATGCAGGTAGGCAAAGGTGCTGGCAGAATATCAGCGTTATATGTGTACCACCTACAACAAATGCGGAGTCAGTACCTTTTCCTAGGCTTGGCAGAGGTCATAATATTTATATTTTAGTTTCTAGTTTTCACCTTATCTTTTAGCTTGTATGTTTCCTATAAGAATTCTGTCAAACTATACCTCTGATATTTGTATGTGAACTGTGTTTTGTCTTGGAATAAATGTGTCTGTCTATCTATCTATCTTACACATTACACATGTCGACACGAACACAAACTTTTAATACTGAAGCTGATGATGATTGATGCTGGCCATTTCTTGGGCTGTGTTGCGATTTTGCTCATGGAGCGAAACACACATGAAGTTTGTTTGTTTACGTTACGGCCTTTATTGTACGACAAAATAATACAACAAAAATTTATGAAAAAATACATGGATGCACAAAGGCGGGTGTGGATGCTGAAAGGGATCTCTTCCAGTCAACCTTTCAAAATATAAAAGAGACTTATAATTAATAATAGGAGCAGAGAAACACAGTATAAAGTTCAATTAAAATACTGGTCTACTCGATGTTTTTGGTAAGTGTGCATTTTTTCGTTCAATCAGTGGTATTCGGTCTTTGAAAAGCTCACACAGATAACATCATATTACAGTCTCAGTAGTCTAATAAAGGGGAGATTTGTCACAAGGAGCGCTATAATGTAGGCTTCATTTAATTTAGCTGGAAAGAAAACGGCGGCATGCTAAGCAAACACTCTTTAAATATTTTTGAGTAGTCTTATAGTGTTAAGTACCATCTTTCTTGCAGGTATGCTTTTCCGTGCTCGCTCCCGCTAGCGTTGATGATTTACTTCTCGGGGGCAGTACCATAGTACAGGGTTATAAAATAGCTCGTATGGTCCCTCCTCAGGTTTCATTACCCACCAAATCAATTGAAGGAAGGTTTCTTGCTATGAATGAACCACACATCTGCCGTGCTTACGATAAGAACAGTAAGTCTGTAAAACACACTTTCGGGTTTTCGACACATTTTTGCATTTTCCGAATTGTTTCCTTAATTATTTTAAATACGATTTTGTGTGTGTAAATGTGTAGCTCAGATTCAGTATTTTTATACTGCGTTATCATTTAATTGTCTTATTTATTAGTTCTTACATTATAAAATGACGAAATGAATGAAGTTACTGTTTTTTTAAATATAGGTACTTACTGCTCTTATCGTAAGCACGGCAGACATTTCGTCGTCACACACATTTTCAGAATGGCATTCAGCTGGCGGTAAACTAAAGCGAGATAGATCGAAAGCAATCTTTTAAGTGCTCATTCAATGAAAAACTTAAACCGGCCCACATTATCTTTAAATATTTTAAGTCTGCTGATTAAGCCTAAGTGGGAAAAATGGAGTCTCAAACTCCAAAGCGTTCCAGGACCTAAAGAACCGAAGCAAACAAACTCACCCGCGGCGTATGCCTCGTCACGGCAGCGTCATGCGCGGGCGGCTGTACGGGGGAGTGCGCGGGCGAGGGGCCGGGGCCGGGCGCACTCACGGACCAATCAGCGTTCAGTTGGGCGCCCAGAGGCAGGCTGTGCGACCGGAACTGCTCTTTGCTAGCGCGAGACGTGGCGCCAGACGCCACATTGGATACCTTTGCACAAACACATATTTATTATTATTTGGGGTAATAGGGGGGATAGGACTAAAGGTGGGCCCTATTGGATCACTGCGGCCTGGCTAGCTCTATTGTGACCATCTGGGTTGATTGATTTAAATCAAGTGTTTTTTTATTTATTTAAATCAACGATTTAAATGAAAGTTGTTTTTTTTCCAAAAAAATATATAGTTATTAAATAATATGCATTAAAACTTAATTATGGACCTATAAAAATTAGGAAAGAAAATACTTGTGAGAATAAATAATAATGAAATATAATAAATATATTAATTATATGCAATTTTTATTTTTACTGCTTCAAATTAATCAATCATGTACCTATTTCTTGATAATGTTGCCAAATCAGATATTTCTTTCGCCCCGTCATTATAAACCAGCTTAACCACACACAATTCTAAAAATATGTCACAACAGAATCGTTTTGGTCACAAGTCGCAACTTCGCAACACAATAAAACAGTAGATTTCGGGTAAATCCCGTTGTCAAATGCGGCACGAGTGTTTCTAAAGTAGAATAACAGTAGGAATTTTTTAAATGTTGCCAGTTAATAAAGTCAAAACTACCAGTGACCGAAATACATCATGAATTAGTGAAGAGTTTAAAAAAAAAACAAAAATCTGTCATAATCAAAAATACACGATTTTTATCGACCCTGTTGACCACTGCCTCTATTATATTATTTATTCAAGGCCGATAATTCTTATGAACTGTAACATGCACTGTAACTGTAACGTCCACGTAGAGATCGGCTTCTGGCTTGGACCAGTGCCTCGCACTCGCAAAGTATATGAAGGTTTCCTCTTCCTCGAGGCAGAATCACGCCCAGGGGCAGGCTGTGCGACCGGAACTGTTCTTTGCTACCGCGAGAAGTGGATACCTTTACGCAGACGCGTAACGGGTGACTTTATTTGCGTTCCCCTTATACAGAGGACCCCCCCCCCCCCCCCTCATACATTTTGAATTTTGGAGACGAAGGCAGAAAAGTTTTAGCGATTAGGTACTCACATTTCGAATGGTATACTTTAACTTCAATAAGTCTCTTAAGTGGAATATAGGTATGTATTTTGTTAAATAAGTTCCGAATTCTTTAGCTACATCAGCGTTTGATTTAATTTTACCTTGATCTGTGCAATATTTAGTGGCTGGGTTGGGGACGTGCTTTGTGTACATTACTTTCATTATTACCGCCTACGCCTGTATTCAAGAATAAGGGTAGATACTTAAGTACAAAAATTCAAACTTAACTTTTAACTAACAAGATAAGTGAGCAAACTTCGTTTAAGTTTTAGAGGTTCGTTATTCTCCAGAAATCAGCGTTCATCTATGTTTATCTATGTATACTTATTACGTATAAAACATTTGTGAATCACAGAGCAATCAAACAGCGAGTGTACAAACCCTGATAAGAAATATCTCTCGCAATAGACATAGAATACCTAATATATTCAAGTACGTTTATAGATAAGCTATGAGGGCTTCGCCGCACATCTTTTCTTTTGACCTCCATGACAAGTCAACTTGATAAGCCTCATTACATCATTGACATGCTTCAAATTTATCTTGACCTCCATTTTTGCGTACGCGTCGGCTTTTCCCACCGCTTTATCGCTTTAATTAGAAAGCTCACTCACTAGAGGAGAAAAAATCTGTCTCGTAAAGATATCAACGTCTAGTCGACATGTGTCAGATTAGTCGTGAAAGAGCAGTGTCAGTGCGTTTGCTTTTCCAAGGTAACAAAAGGTTACTTACAAAGATAATGGCACTATTTAAAATGATGATTCTACGTACCTACGGTCTACGGTCTACGTATTCTACGGTCAGTTCGCAAAAAAAACATTTGGCCAATTTTGTATGAGAAATTGTCATTAATATTTTTTCAGAATAATCGCAGTTTCAATAATAAAAGCCATAGATTTAACAGTTTTCCCTGTATATTATAAAATACACTGTAAATAACACAGAGGAAAGTGCTGTTGTTGATGTCCAAGCGCAGTCAAGTGGAGCAATGTGAACAACAAGTTACCTTTTCTTCTTCTTATCGTGTGGTACATTTAACCGTCCTATCCACAAAGTATAGACGGCGCGCGGCGGTTGTTACCTGGTCAGGTGGAACATAGTGAAAAACAATAACTACCACAGTATCTTTAATATCATACTTTTAATATATTTTTTTTGTGTGTGTGTACAATAAAGCGTATATCTATCTATCTGTTTTTTTGTGTACAATAAAGAGTATATCTATCAACGAGTTACCTGGTGCGAGGCGGGCGGCGGCGGCAGCGGCGGCGAGGGCATCTTGAAGGCGCGCTTGGGCTTGTACTCGTTGGGCGCGCCGGGCGGCAGGTAGGCCGGCGCCGGCGCCGCGCCGCGCGGCTCGTACGGCTGCCCCGCCGGCGCCTGCGCCCCCTGCCCCTGCCCGTACGCTTGCTGGGGAGAAGGGGAGACCAAAATTTGAAATCATTTATTTCTTTACGTAGGTATATTAAGCACTCTTATCTGTTGAATATCGACCAATCAGTTACTCGAGGACATTCAACATTCAACTTTTAAGGTACAATTCCGAGACGGGCTGCAGGCGGCAGCCACACGCGACACTGCGGCCGGCCGCTGCGGTCGACCGCATGTCGCTGCCGCCATCATTCCAAACGCGACTGCACTTCAGTCAGCTTTTGTACCCTGTCGTTTACGTGTCTTCGCGCGAGTCAGCATGTCGGACGTGTTTAACAATAATTTACTGTGTTATTTGTTAGAGGAGGAAGATGACGACGCATTGTTGTTATTATATGCAAAAAAAGTAAATAAATGCGTATAACCGCTCTGCGGTCGGCCGCACTACTGGTCCTGAGACTTGCGGTCGCTGCGTGTAGCCGCCGCATGACGCCTGCCGCGGCCGCAGGCCACATGTCGCCGCGCTCGGAATTACTTTCATAGAGATTCATAGAAACCAGTAGTGTAACTTGCGGTCGATAAATGCAGTCTGTCGCCTGTCGCGTGTGGTCGGCGACTTGCAGCCGGTCTCGGACTTGTACCTTTAGAGGTCTAAAACGAGAATTCATATTTTTTAGCTCTAAAACCGCATTCCACTTTTAGAGGTCTAAAACCGCATTCGACCTTTAGAGATGTAAAACCTCTCGACCTAAAAGAATTCAACTTGGTCCACCCGTTTGAAGTACGATGCCACAGGCGACACACATTGGGCTCCAAACTATAAACACCTCTCATACACATATTTATGTTCAAATCTAACACACATCAATATAAATAATTAGATTTCTAATTGGCCGTAGTTATGCCATAACGATCCAACTGATTTAAAGTTGGCGAGGGATAATATACTTTATGTGAGTTACAGCTACCAATGTTTTGCTTTGTCTATGACCGCAGTAATCATGAGTACGTTTATCTATTTAGTTACCTGGTAATGCGTGTTGGCGGCCTGCGGCGAGAATTGCACAAGGCGCGGGCGCACCTTCTCCCGGCCGTAGCCGCGGCCCGGGATCACGATGGTCGACGCGTACTTCGCATTCTGAACGGGCTGTTGTAGCAACGAGACTGTTTCTGGCGCCGTTTGAGACGGCGGGATGGGCACTGTTTAAAAACGAAATAGAAAATGTTCAATTGTTTGTACTACAACTTTACACAGAATATCGCATAGGTAATATATACCTCATAGAACCTAATTCTAATTATAGAACATCTCCAATTTATTATTTTGTTTGCGTTCACATACCGGCTTAGATTAATTAGCCGTCAAACATAAATATTCAACAAGTTCCTAAACACAGATATCACTTCGCAGTATACCTCGACAAATTAAGAGAGACTGTCATTACTAACCGGGATTATATTTATTATAAACGGGTTCCGATTGCGGCATAATCTTGGGCGCAGCGCTCACGTATTGCAAGCGTGATTTGCCGCCGTACACAGGATTCATTGACTCAGCAGGTGGCTGTTCATAAGACGACGCCGGGTAAGCGGCCAGGACTTCTTGTGGTGTCATCATGGTAGTTTGGAGTTGCGCTTGGGAGTAAAGACGACTGCTGTCGTACATGGACATCTGTTCGTTCTTTACTGTTTGTTCCGGTAAAGACATCATCTGAGTATTATTACTTGTACCTGAAACAAAGTTAACTGTGTAGAGATTGTTGCTACGATAGTTTTTTTTTAAAACAAATTTGGGGGTTACGTTAGTCGGTTTGCAGTAGAAAATAGAAATAGGCTAATGTGTAAAGCTTATTTAGTATCTACAAAAAAAAACTTCATACCGTGAATAGTCATCTGACTGGTAGGCATGGCGGTCGTCACAGCGCTCTGGGCCGGTGCAATGAACCCTTGTGACGTGTACGAGTCCACGGACATACCACTGCGATACGGGTCTTCCGAAGGGAGCGCGCTTTCTTCTGGCACAGGCGGCAAGCGGGGGGTTGACAGAAGATCTGGTTGTACATAAAATATATAAACATTCAAACTTATACACGCGAAAGTAACTCTGTCTGTTACGTTTTCACGCCTAAACCACTGAACCAATGTTGATGAATTTTGTTATAGAGGATGGGACGTTGGAGAAGGACATAGGCTACTTTTTGTCGCGAAAATAAAACTTGAAGGGGGTGAAATAGTGGAGTATAGTTCGTATGGGAAACCAATAATTTCTCAAGTCATGAATATAAAATATCATCATATTTTATTCTCATTACGCAGACTAAGCCGCGGGCATAAACTAGTAGGTAATAAAAATTAAAGTTAAAAAGAAAAGGAAACTAGTTATTTGCCACCAAATCGTTCCTTGGTTTAATAAGATCTGGAATAAAAGTGAACCTACCGTGTAGTGGCTCCAATGTGTCCATAAAATCATCAAGGTTCGGTTGCAACGGACCTAAGCTTGGTTGTATGAAGTCAGCCAAACTTGCACCTCTGGCTAAAACGAATAAAACAAGATTCATTTTTATATAAGTGCTCTACATACGAACTTGTTGTTAATAAAAACAGAAGAGAAATGTAAGCATATTTTTTTATCTTTTTTACATACGTTATGTTTGTTTTTTTCACTGAGCTAGTAGACTAAACTCTTTGACAGATGTTTTAGTATCATTGAATAATTATTTTTATCAGTATTTTAATTGATTAAGTAAGCTTGTGCAAAATTTAATTTGGATGGTTTTGAGTCCTTTTGTTACTGACTTATCTCTCTACAGTCCTTTAGTTAACTATACCGACCTTTCTTTCGAGATGCTTTCGAGTCTCATATTTACCGACCTATCTCTCTACAGTCCGGGAACGCGAACGGCTGGTGGTTGGTGATGGTGGAGAAGAGCGTGTCACTCATGAAGTTGAGATAGTCCTCGTCGGTGAGCATGCTGTCGGCCAGCTCGCCGCACTGCGACTCCATAGTGTCCATGTCCATGATCTGAAACAGCTGAGCGTCCTACAAGCAGCCAGGACTAGGCCGTACGCTAATATTGATAAACAAGTCTTTTTTTTTTAAACCAAGCTTTTATTTTTACCGGCATATTTCGCGCGCACGCATAACGACGGGCCGACAGGAGATAAACAAAAGCTTGTAAAATACATACAAAGGTTGGACCTGCGCTTACAGTCGTGTACGAGTATAGTAAATCAGCAAACAATCGCTCAATTAAAATCGCACCTAGCTGTGTGTGATCCACCTTGCAAAAAGAGTACCTAATGTCTATATTCCATCATCATCTATCCCAAGCTTTTAGCATTAAAATGTTTAGTGGTACTGAATACAGTAGTCTAAATAGCGTTTTAATGTTTGAACATATACTATTTCTCACAAATCTTTTAACATGTGGGATTTTTGGGTGAAGCATCTTTAAGAGGGTCATTTTAATGTTCAAACTTCAGTTCTGTGACTATGTGAAAACAATTTTGAAGATCCACTTATTACTTCTCTCTCTCTCTCTCTGAACATTATATATCCTTTTCTTTTTATGTGCTGATATGTTGCTGTGCACCTACTAAAAATTACCTAATCTGTGAATATGTAAAACTATTATCTAATCTATGGAAAAGTAAAATGTATATTTTGCTTACCGTGTCCTGGACAGAAGTGTCCCCTTTGCCCAGGAGTCTCATGATGTGGAACATTCGCCATTTTTTATACTCTGCTATGACTGCCTCTGCTCTTCTTTTCCAATATTTCCCTTCTAATATTGTTGTCTGTAATAATGAATACAATAATTAAAGGTATATGGAATCGAAAAGCACAAATGCACAAAGCGTAAGATCGTTTTTTTATGTAATTTTTTCAAGTTTTAGGTTGATAAATAACAGTTTGATTTAAAAAAAATGTGCTACATAGTTAGAACCTCACCTCTGGTTTCACGTGTGTATCAACATCCAACGGGGACGCGAACTGACATACCAATGTATTTTGTTTCTTTATGACTGCAAATATACACAGAAATATGCAAATATCATAATTTACAAACTACCCTTCCTCTATTAGAGCTTAATAGACGTTACTAGATAGTCTTTTTGACGTAGATTGCGTAGTTAATATTTTTTTGGGTTCCGTATCAGAAAAGGAAAAAAGAAACCCTTACAGGTCACTTCATCGTCAGTCTGTCCGTCAAGATCCTTTGTCTCAGGAATCCGTGGAGGTATCAAGTTGAAACAAATATCAAATACTTAGGTTTACGGTGCTTTGGAGCAGTAGATCAGCTTCTAAAAAAATACTCACGCTCGCGCACTTTGCTCCCGCAACGACAGTAGTAAATACTATATGCACGCGGGCGCAGTTTATGAACAATTATGTAGTTAAATGTTATGGTGAAAGTAACTCTTCAACTACATGGATAGATAGTTTATCTAAATAAAAGTTTGTACGGAACTCTGCCTGGGTACGCACATCGATAGTACGCGAGTCAGACTAACACGTGTCCGGTTTTTTAAATATATGTGGATGATTTAAAACTACGTTGCTCAAAGGGCTTATCGAAATACGTATAAAACAAATGCATAATGCAGGACATTCAAAATGCTTTCAATTCGTTTTGAAAGATGAATCTTGAATCTTGATTTCAATCCTGTACAGTGGTGAGCGCGTACAAAGGCGTTGGGCGGTTGCCAGTGCCCATAGCGCATTTTTAACGTTGATACCAAAGACTTGTTTATACCTTCTTCTCAAAGTCTTTAGATACCTCACACCTATCTAACTGAGTTATCTAATCTAATTATAATATTTTCTACGGCCTACGTAAATTGCAGTATAGTAACGAACGAATACCAAATGTGAATATATTTTTTTTTATTAAAAATTTGAGTGCGTTTGACTACATCTCACCTGATGGAAAGTGATGATGTAGTCGAGGATGGTACACGCAAGCTAAAATAATGCCTATTCACTCTCGCCTTGAAGATCCCCAGATTGTAGGAGTCCGGAAATACAGACGCAGGTAAGGAGTTCCACTCCTTCGCAGTTCGCATGATAAATGAAGAAGCATACCGCTTCGTGCGTAGGATTGGAATGTCAACTACAAAGGGATGAAAAGCCTCCCTGCGCCTGGTTGACCGAAGGTGGAATGGAGCTGGGGGAATGAGGTCGTGTAGTTCTTGAGCGCAATCTCCGAAATGAATTCGATAAAAAACCGATAAAGAGGCTACTTTGCGGCGATGCTCCAGGCTTTGGAGCTTATTTAAAACAAGCTCATCATCACCTATTAGTCTCCTGGCGCGCCGGTCGATAGCATTCAAGGCTTCAAGCTGGTAGCGGGCCGAACCATCCCACAGGTGCGAACAGTACTCCACACATGATCGGACCTGTGCTTGATATAGTGTAAGAAGCTGTCCAGGTGTGAAGTACCGTCGCACCTTAGAGAGGATACCTAGCTTCATTGCAGCTACTTTAGCCTTGGACTCAATGTATCGACCGAAATTCAGGTTTGATGTTAAAGTAACGCCAAGGAGCTCGAGATGGTCAGTTATCGGAATCGATTCATTTCGGAGAGTGGGAGTCAAGGTAAATGGACTCCTTCTGGCAGAAAAAAGACACGCCTGTGTCTTAGAGGCATTGAACCTAACGAGGTTGTTATCACCCCAATTAGACACTGCCTGAAGTGATAGGTTCATGCGCTCTATCATGGCCTCTCTGAGGGACTGCGTCTCAGCGTTGGTAGCTCGTGCACTAGATAGATATCTTTCTACAACTGTGCTATCATCTGCATACCCAATGATACCGGGTTTAAGCAGATCATTTATGTGCAGCAGAAATAGAGTTGCAGAAAGAACCGAACCCTGAGGTACCCCGGCATCGATAGCCAATAGGTCTGACGAGCAGCCATCAACGACCACCCGAATCGACCGTTCCCTCAGGAAATCGGATACCCAGTTGCACAAGCTGACAGGGAGCCCGTAAGAAGGAAGCTTGCCAATAAGGCTGGCGTGCCAGACCCTATCAAAAGCCTTCGAGATGTCGAGCGACACAGCGAGTGCTTCGCCATGCTTCTCAATGGCCTCACCCCAAACATGCGTTGCATACACAAGAAGACCTTCAGTGTCCAGTCGATCGCTAAGGAGTTCGTTGTCTTCGAGGTATGCAAGGATGCGGTTGTTCAATACACGTTCCATAATTACAGATTATGGAAGTGATTGCTATGGGGCGGTAGTTGGCAGGGTCCGCACGGCTGCCTTTTTTGGGCACAGGTTGCACGTTGGCAAACTTCCAAGACTTTGGGACTACACCAGTCTCTAGAGAGAGGCGATACAGACGTGCCAAAACAGGAGACAACTCAGGAGCACAGTTCTTAAGAACTATAGCTGGTATGCTGTCAGGTCCACTGGCTTTATTCACGTCTAGATTGCGAAGTATTTTGAGAACCTCCTTTTGGCGGATACGAATTGGAGGCATTTCAGTACCGCAAGGAGGTAACTGGGGTGGTGTACTATTCGCAGAATCTAGACGCGAATATTCAGCAAACAGAGAGACAAACAAGTTTGCCTTTTCTGTTGCCATGTGAGCCAGTGATCCATCAGGTTTCGGCAGTGGAGGCAATGACGAACGACATAAATTCGCCTCGACCGACTTGGCCAGGGACCAAAACGCCTTACTCCCAGAGGGATAGGAGGCTAGTTTTTATCCGATGTGGCGTATGTGCATGGTCAAGGCGAGCCCCGCGCAGTGTCTTTTTGTAGGACTTGACAGCTTTATTAAAGGCTCTCTTCTTATCTCGCGTGCCCGGAGCTTTGCGACTGCGAGCATCAGCCCAAGCCAGGTATGCCGAATGTTTTTCTGCCTCGGCAACTGAGCATTCAGCATTGAACCACGGGCGAGCTCGATTCTCAAGAGGAATTTCAGAGAATGGGATGTATTGCTTGATAGATTACCTCTGAAACTGATGCCGCACAGCTCGACGGGTCGCAAGAAGAGAAGCACGTTTGCCGCCAAGGGTAAGATGCTAAAATATATATATATATATATATATATATATATATATATATATATATATATATATATATATAAAGATGCTATAATATTGCGAGTTATTATTACTTTTCAGATTATAAGGTCACCATCGTACATCGTATCTTCCGCGACATTTTTCAGCTTTATCAGGTCGATATGTTCATGGCCGTATATGTTTATCTATAAATTTTAAATACAGATAACTACTCTTATTAGAGAATACTAATCATTTGTTTAAAATTAAAAGAGTATAATTTTTAGGGCGACTTTCGATAAGCTGGGACCTTTGCACCTAAAGTAATTGGGATAGACAAACAAATGCGCATCATTTTTATTTTATTTTTCTTTAGGTATCCAAGGTTGTGCCATAGTGTGCCACGTGCGAAAGTGTTGGCGACAGCGGGTGACGCAGAAGGGGTAATAGTGCAACCGCTAACGCAGTAAGATTCGTTTCCCAGATTACTGGTTTAGATTTCATACAATGATTATACCACCTTATCAGCCCGGCCGGCCGGTAATTTGTCATCGAACGATACAATAAGACACTGCTTAGTTTTTTCAAGTCTTTGGTGCTTTGCTCGCTAAAATAAGTATTTTAGCTCCCATAGTATGTTATTTCCTTTTGTAACTTCATTCTGAACTTTCAATTGAACTGAATAAGTAAGTAGGTACGTGATCCAATTCCAGTTTCAAAAAATAATTGTACATGTTGCGAACTTATTAAAATGTTGAAAATTTGCATATACATATATTTATAATATGCAAAATGTTTTCAGAAATACTATAGGCCCAATCACAGAATTCGCTCATTAAGCGAAATGAATAAATTAACTGAAATAATCTAAGTTACGTAATAGGTAAGGTAAGTTTGCATTTTGTATATACACTGATGGACTAAAAAATCAACTCAAGATTTGTAGCTCGACTTTTGAACAAATAACTCAGTCTACAAAACTGCTAAACACTAAGAACAAAAAACTAGAAAACCACCAAACTAAAATCATAAACAGTAAACAGATAGTTTTTAAACTTTTGGTTTAGTTTTTTTTTGCTAGATTGAGTTAATTTTCCAAAAGTTGTGCAACAAACCTTGAGTCAATTTTTTTGTCCATGAGTATAGTTAAATATATAGTTCACTCTATTGACATCTGTTATTTTGTTCAATGAGCAAAATTAGCCATTAATTTGTCATTAATAAATAAAAAACAATTAAACTTACACTGCATGTGCCAGCATCGCCATATAACGTTGTTCAGTCTGATCTTGTCCTTCCAGCGAAGTTTTATACCTTTGAAACGATTCCATTTTGGTGATGTTAGTTTTTGTCTGAGAAATTAAAATAAATATGTTTTTATTCATAATTCACTTACCAAGCCCTTTCAATTTTCCATGTAAAGTCACAAACTAATATTGGCTAAAAGCACTTTTATAATCTGTAAGTTTACTATAAAAGTCCTTGAGTTATTAAGAAACATTTTGATTTTATATTTTGAAAATGACATTATTAAGATTTAAAAAAGAATAAATATTTCTTAAAATGAGCCTCAGAAGGAACTCAATGCTGTATGAATGATAAGATGTCACACACGCAGCAAAAGATAAACTAAATATTTATCAGTCTATCAATAAATGATCTTAAGCTTACAGCAAATAAAATTTTGATAACAAAGAAGCCTACATTTTATCTTATCATCCATTCCAGAAACAGCAAATATCATTGTAGCAATTAGAAATTCAGTTGTTCAACTAAAGTTTGAAATTACTTTAAATTATGTATTTGTTATAAAATACGGTTCCCATCAGCATACCTAAATATATTATAAGTAAAATATATGTTGTCAACAATTATCAAGATTCTTTGATTATACATGCGGTTCAGGATAACTTGTTCCAAAAAACCTGTTTATCTTAAGTCGTGACTGCTGATTCTAAAGTCATTCCAACAGCTTTTGATATATTTTTTAACTGGGCGTAGGTATAATATTATTATTAGACCATATTTTTGTTCTATTTAAAGGTTTTTAATCCCTTAATTCTCAGCTCAGTTAATTCTTTCAAATGATGAGACTGCAAGAATATATTTATTTAGTAATGTAATGTATAAATATTCAAGAAAGTATGTATCAGTAAAAATTTAGGCTCTAGCAACAAAAATTAATAAAAATACTATTCATTACACATGCCTACATTATCAGAGATGAACATACCTACAGTGTAAAAACACATGAATATCAACTAGCTAACATTATGTCCCAATATTTCAAAAGCCTTACCTAAATTGTTTGAAAATAACAGATACAACTAACGTGTCAACAGACAAAATGTTATTATCTTACATTCTTTTGAAATACTGAACCCTAAAGAAAATATTTTAATTGATGTTTAAATGAAAACACACAACGACTTAGCTTCAATTGTAAGACTTATCTCTGAAATTGACCTGCGTCTCTTTTGTATGCGCAGTGATGACCCCGCGTTATCTTTGCACACTAAACTAAGTGGAAACATACAAATTTTATTTATTTATTTTTAATTAATTAAACATTATGTTTCCTCATTATTTTCAACAACATTAGACCAGTATTTTCTTGCTTTTTTATACTCAATATATGAAAAAGTTTAGTAATGTACAAGTTTGTTGATATTCATAACATTCAAACAAGGTCAAGTTAGGAGGAAAAAAACAATGATTTTCTCTTGTAGTACATACCAACCAAAAAAGATCTATGAAAGACTGACATGTAAATGTGCGTTCACTTGATGTGCTGTACTTTATAGCAATCATAATACATAACAGGTACATAAATAATAATAATATAAAATCACACATCCTTACTAATAACAAACAGATGAAGGTCAAAATATAGATTAGAAAATAAACTGATGACATTCATAAGAAAATGGAAATGCATTGTGAACAAATAGTGAATGATAAACATGTATCCTATTTGAAAAAATCTGAAGCAAAATTAATAAAAAAAATACGTTACCTGTACGCCAATGTCATGCATCTGAACAATTTTGTCAGTGATATTTCAATAGAAAGCTGCTGGTGTTGTTTACTTTCTTCTTTATCTGGTGTAAACTTTTCCATGGCGCCAGGCACTGTGTATGTCGCAACGACTGAGACTTTTTGGACATTTTGTTCCTCGTCCGGGACTGGAACAGCTAAATCGTCGAAATCGTCTTGCGCTTCAGCCTCAAAGTGCGACACCATAAAATGCCCCGAGTGTATGGTTTCTTTCCCAGGGCGCGCTTGTCTCTTTTCAACGTGTGTCATTTTGAAATAATTTAAACTACAGCACTGATTTTGTAGATTGAATAAGAAATCACTTCAGAAATATATACTTATTTTCAGACATAATGTTAATCACTTCTCTGTACAACTTCTCACATTGTTTCCAATGTTTCTTATCGCAATGAATGACAAAATAAGGTTGCGTTCCAATACCAAAGATTTCTTTTTTTTTTTGTTTTATTTTACCCCGAGATGGGGAAGGCAAAGGATCAGAGCCATACAGCCTAGTCTGTTGAAAATCTTCTATCTTATAGAGGCCAAAAGCCATTTTCCGTATTTCTTCATCTTCATAGAAATATTGAATAAAGGCCGAAGCCATTTCTTATGTCTTAATTTTTTTTTATTCTTCAACAAAATGATAGCACTTTTGATGAAGAGTTCATGGACTTCTTGAGAGCACTCGAAACACAGTCTACACACTTTTATTTCATTATCCTACATATTAGACACTTAAATGGCACTTTACTAAATAATACACTATCAATATTATGCATTAAAAACCACGATATCTAATTTTTCGGATAATAAAAGAAAACTGACAAACTGTTGCTTCGAGTTCCCGCCCAGTGTTGCCAGACCGGATTTTAAAAAAACAGGAGGTGTTATAGAAAAGAAACAGTAGATGTATAGAACGAGCTGCAGGAAAAAACAGGAGATATTTTTTTAAAATTAAATCACGGCTTTTAAATTATTTATATATTTTACTATTGTGTTCACATGCTGTTTACGAAACAAAGTCACAAACCGCAATCCAGCCGAGAAAAAACGTAAACAATTGAATTGTCGATATAAAACAGCCTAGCAGCCATTTACAATCCGACACTTATGAGTTTTTTAGAAGTTTAGCTTTAATATTAGAGGACTCGAAAGTAAATAAATATCTCGGGACAAATCGCACACGGTCATCATGCAATGGTCAGTGCCTCAATGGTGCCCCGTGTGACGTGTTTTACGTTCTATTTCTTTCCACATCTTTCCATACTTTAATTTCAAAGAAAAACAGGAGATTCATGTAGAAAAACAGAAGAACAGGAGATATTTGAGAAAAACAGGAAATCTCCTGTAAAATCGGGAGATCTGGCAACACTGTTCCCGCCAAAAAGCCCACCAAAGATTTCACTCGGGGTGATGCGAATTTTACCCTAAATCGTTCCAAAACCGAGCCGAGTGAAACCGAGGGTAACCGAATGATCGCCTGACAGTTCTTCGTCGGGATTTTGGAACGCCTTCGTGAATGCGATTTTCACTCTGACAAGTGCGATTTTTAACGCTGTTTGATTACCGTTAAAATTCGCCTGACAGTTTATTCGGCGGGAAGTTCGTAGTCAATGTCAAACAGACTAAGACATACAAACATTTTATCTTCGGAATTGTTTTGAAATACGATTGCTTGTTCTGCGAAGGTGTTATGGCCATAAATAAGACAGAATACTACCCAAAAAAGCTAGAAACCTTTCTGAATTATTTTCGATGACGTTTGTTACCCTGTCACTCTGGAATCACTCGCAAGCGTTCCAAAATCATATTTTTTTCTCTTTCTCAAAATAGCTACGTCTCTTTCATTTCTCCGAGTTAAATTCTACCTCACCCTACCTTGGTTTTGGAACGACTTCTATAGCGGTATTGCAATACGTAAAAGAAATATTGAAGTGCGTTCCGAATCTAAACCGGACCAAAAAAAAGTTATTGGTTTTGTATCGAAAATCGAAAGGCACTAGCTAGAGTAGAGAGGCCGATTCGTCGAAGAAAGAACGACGAAACTCTTACGAACTCTTACTACTGTTCGGTCTTACGAACTACGAAGTTCGTAAGACCGAACAGTAGTATAACAACAACTGGTACCGTTGAAATCAGCATGGTCTACTGATTGTCAAACCACTTGTTGTCGCTTTCTAAAATGGTAGAGTGTGTATCTATGACGTAACCAAGATGACTGAAGTGGTATCATTAGAAATCTATCAAAAAGACCTACAAATAATATGTATACACTTACTGTCGTAAATATTTAATTTACGGAGCTACATTGAAAAAACTGACTTTTTTCGGTAAGACTGTGTGTTAATTCTTAATATAGCTCGAAAAGTAATGGGTTTATAAAATCCGACAGTAGTTAAAAAGAATAGAAGAAATAGTTAGAATTTTGTGATAAACGCCCAAACGTGCTTTGCGAAACACGGAAACGCTTAATATAAATGCCATTATTATGCTGCAAACCCATCCAGGCTATGACCTTGAATATGGTCAGTTAACCTACTTGATCGATGCGACCATGCAATCCGTACTAAACCAGAAGGTTTTAAGTAGCTTTTAAATGAAAGCACAGACATAGTATAGTTTTAGATAATCAAAGCTTGCCGATTTCGTATTTTGTTTTTACAATTTGCGTCTTGTTATTGGCTCTTGGTCCAAAAACACTTATTGTATAACTTTGACATGTACATTTTTGAATTCCGAAAGAACCGCTCTACAAAAAAGAAAATAAACAAATTTTTGATAAACCCATTACTTTTCGAGTTATATTAAGAATTAACTCACAGTGTAGACGACCGGCGAGCACAACGTCCTAGTGGGCTGTGTCTCCCGAAAACCAAAAACACTGAAATCCGGACCGACGGAGTTTATTGTTTATAAAACAAATCAGAACCCAATAATGTCCAAGATAAAACAAAGAACACAATAAAATAGTCCACAAGCAATAGAAACTAAAAATAGTTCACAAAAAATGGCGGGCACTACTTCACACAATTCGGGCACTAAATGGTCCAACTGGCCCTGCTAGGTTAACGTTCACTAAATTTGATGAACACTGTTCGGCACTAATTTTAAATGTTTAGTAAACAGTTAACACACAAAAACACATAACTTTGAAGAAATCGTCCAGGTGGATTCACCGGCGATGAAGTAACACTAGTGGAAATGAGTATGTACGCCTGGGCTACACAAGAGCACACCGGGCCACAAAATAGACAGAAGCGCCGCTCAATACAAACCACTGAAATCGTTAGCATATACATGCTTATAGAAATATACGGTCGTTTCGAGCAAGGTCACGATCGCACAGTACGTGATCTTGCCTACAACGACCGTATAGGTCTATAAGCATGTATATGCTTAGGATTTTAGTGAGCGTATTGAGCGGCTCTTCTGTGTCTATGTGTTTTGTGACCGGGCGGTACTGCAACAGGATCGTAGCACGCTTGGGTCCGAGGACACACTGGGCCACGTAGTTAACACGCGAACTTCAACACGCACACTGGGTACTTGTCGCGGTAACTGTCCACTAACTGGTTCGTAGCACTTCACTTTCTTCACTTGGAGAACCGTTCACTGATCTGAACTGATGATCAACTGATTTACAACTGACGCCGCGGTGCAGCTCCGCGCGGCTTATACAGGGTGACTGGTTGAACGACGGACGTATTTAAGGAGATGATAGGATAATTTACATACTTTTCAACCATATAAAACAAAAAAATCATACACTCAAAAAACACAAGTTACATATTTTTTTATAAAACGTAACTATTCTTGTGTTTTCTAACTCTATGCCTAGGTACTTACCACTTTCCCACAGCGTGCACCGAGCTGCTCGTGGTCGCTAAGGCCAATCTCTTAGACAGGCTGATAACACACTGATAATGAAAGGATGGAGTTCGTCTTCATGTAGGATACTTTACCCCAACCACTGGGATACCTGGAAATGCCTTCCTGCATTCCGCGTACTTTCACATGGGTAATAATTGAAGTAAATTGCTTTGTGCGGGTTCACTGAATAACGAACGATTCCTTCCTCGTCCTTGATCAGGGTTAGGAACTGGAGGAAGGCTAAGACTCCTAAGAAGTCCTATGACGGCAGCTTATGTAATTCGTGATACATTGCAATATGACGTTAATTCACGTCTAACAACACTAGCTTACATTACATAGCACCACACCATATCCCAGTATCCTCATTAGAGTACTGATAAGCCATTATCACTCACTATCAAGGCACCGAAATCCACGCGACAGCTACGTAAGTAAAATCAGAATGTTCGGGACGAACGGGACGCGTGAACACACGCCACCCCTACGACGGCCCGCGGGCGACTGACTAGGGCCGGCGCGGCGCGGCGCAGGGCAGAGACGCGGGAGCAGTCGCTCACGCGCATGCGCAGTATTGCGCAGTGGCACAAAACACATAGACACAGAAGAGCCACTCAATACGCTCACTAAAATCACAAAACACATAGACACAGAAGAGCCACTCAATACGCTCACTAAAATCCTAAGCATATACATGCTTATAGACCTATACGGTCGTTGTAGGCAAGATCACGTACTGTGCGATCGTGACCTTGCTCGAAATGACCGTATATTTCTATAAGCATGTATATGCTAACGATTTCGGTGGTTTGTATTGAGTGGCGCTTCTGTCTATTTTGTGCTAAAATCCTAAGCATATACATGCTTATAGACCTATACGGTCGTTGTAGGCAAAATCACGTACTGTGCGATCGTGACCTTGCTCGAAACGACCGTATATTTCTATAAGCATGTATATGCTAACAATTTCAGTGGTTTGTATTGAGCGGCGCTTCTGTCTATTTAGTGGCAGTGGCGAGTCCGCGCCGCCGCTACTCGGGGTCGTTGCCCGAGGCCGCGTACACGTGACTTAGTATTTAGTAAAATGTAGAGGTGAACTTTAAAATTATTTTTTAAATGATGAAAATTAAGGTCATGTTTTTTTTACATATTTGGAATGTGTATCAGCTTCTTATTCACCTCCTTAAATGCGTCCGTTGATTTACCAGTCACCCTGTATAAGGGGCATCGACTTTTCCATATTTTTCGCCGTCTGCCGAGAGTTTTCTTTTTACGCACACATACGAACACACACACGTAAGTGACGTGTCAAGGACTGCCCCTTGCTCCATCTCTCGGTCTTTCTGGAAAGTATCTCTGTCTATCTCGCTTATTTTACACAAGTTTGACAAAGATCGAATGACACCAGAATCTTCGCGCCATCTGTTCCATGCTTGACGAACTCTGGAATGTTCTTCATCAGTTAAAGTACAGGCTGACTCAGCAGTTTTGCTACTCGACGATAGATGTCGCTTCTCCAATTTTGTATGGAACTGCCGTAACTATGCGGTGTGCCTTAGGCTTTACTACAGACCACCGCTCCTAGATGGTGCTAGTAGTCACGTTTAGGGAACGCAACGCAAAATGTATGGTAAAGTGCATTTCAACAAATAGTTCCTAACCGTTATATTGGCTCCCCTGTCTATCGACGACATCAACACGCGAAGAGCGAAGACACTTCTACCATAAAACACATAGATACAGAAGGTCCGCTCAATACGCTCACAAAAATCCTAAGCATATTTATTTATTATTATTTATTATTATACGTTTACATTTGCAGCTTACAGCTAAATCATTACGCTACAAATATCATTTTATGTTACATGTTTATAGAACTAAGTGGCATCCTTCCCTCAATCACTCGCTTACATTCGTTTAACAAACATACCAATCCACTGTTAAATACATCGATATACACTGTCTCGGCGAGCACGGAGTTGAGCAGATCCAGCGCGCGCGCCACCGGCGCCTGGCTGTGCGCTAGTGTGCGCGCGAGAGGGACGGCGAACAGTCTGCTGCGATTTCGCACGCGCGTGTACTTGTCGGGTACATACAGTCTTAGTGATGCCGATACAAGTGCGTTACAGTCTATCTTACCCCGGAGCAGAAAGATGATAAATCTTGCTAGGGCCAGATGCCTGCGCAACTGCAGTGAATCAAACCCTAAACAACCTTGTATAAAAAGAGTAGGGTACATGTACGGATAGTAGGTATATTCTCTCTTGTACAAATATCTAAGAAATTTCTTTTGTATTTGTTCTAACATAAGAATATGCCTACCATCATGTGGACTCCACACTACCGCATTAGATTCAAGCAAACTGCGCACGAGTGCCACGTATAGTGTCTTCGTTGCTTGGAGCGTGAGAGGGGCCGCGTTTCGGAGCACAAACCCCAGGCGACGCGATGCTGCGTCAGCGACTGCTGAAATATGTGCTCGGAACGTTAGGTCTGGCTCGAACAGCACCCCAAGATCACGTACTCTCTTTACTCGCACGATGGTAGACCCACCGAGTTGGTAGTCATAATCAAGAGGTGACGGAGACCTACTGAAACTGATCACTTCGCACTTGGTTGGGTTGAAACACAGTTTATTTCGCTGGCTCCAACTGAAGACTGTGTTTAACTCTCGTTGCAAAGTGTCGTGATCTTCATGAGTGCGAATACTTTTAATTATTTTGACATCATCTGCGAACAACAGTATTTTAGATGATGTCATAATATCAGGTAGGTCATTAATTAACAAGACAAACAAAAGAGGTCCCAAATTTGAGCCTTGGCTTATACCGGAACGCGTTTGGTAACACTGTGATATGTAAGGGCCATACCTGACAAACTGTTTTCTATCAGACAGATAGTTTGCAAATAACTTCAGTAGTCTTGGTGTGAAGCCCATAACCGCTAATTTTTTCAGTAGTACATCATTGTCCACACGATCAAAGGCTACAATACATGCTTACAGACGTATACGGTCGTTGTAGGCAAGATCACGTACTGTGCGATCGTGACCTTGCCTCGAACGACCGTATATTTCTATAAGCATGTATATGCTTACGATTTTAGTGATTTGTATTGAGCGGACCTTCTGTGTCTATTTGTGCTTCTACTACTCTGTAACAAAAAATAGGACGTAGCTTTGAAACATGAAGTTATGTGAAAGTGACACTATATTTGTCTCACTCTTACTAAGCGAATCTATACAACTAAATATCAAATAAGAAAAAGGAGGCGATGTCTTCAAATATTTCAATGACACTTGAAGAATTTTACCAGTAGTAGTATCATAACGAATGAATGATAGATCGATATTTTTGTAACTGTAATTACTGTAATACTGAGTAGTAATTATTTAATTATTAGCAGTAATTTAAAAGCAAAAGTAAATAGGCGTATTATATCATGAAACTTACGAAAGGTTTTAAATTAACAGAATATAATGAAAAGATTTACTAAGTCAGAATATAATAAAATGTTGGTGATGAAACAAGTACAATTAATTGTAATTGACAATTATTGGCATTTTAACAATTAATAGTTATTGTCACGTTTACAAAAATGATTTTAACGATTACGATTGCCACTTTTTAGTCAAATACTTGTTAGTCAAACATTCAAATATGACTTCCGAAAAACTTTTCTCAACAGCAAGGTTAATACACACGGAAGAACCTCTTTCTTCCGTGTTAATACATAATGAAAAAGAAACAGCATGGCATCTGTCAACCTAACACGGTTTCACGGAACTATGGAGCTTGGACCTGGTCTGTGTACTAAACATCATAAATAAGTCATTAGAAACATAGTCTTTTCTAATTGTACATTTCCTTCGATTTACCTTCGTTGCGAGGTTCATCTAGTTTCTCAGATTGAAATTAATAATTTAGTTGTCCGATAAGTAACTCGAAAACCAGCTGTTAGGTATGCCTGTAAAAGAGGCAAGGCATACTCGCAGATTTTAAAAATCGTACACCAATGTCAGAAGTCAGAACAGAACAATCAGAGTCAGAGAAAGCATCTGAGGAATATGTGGACGAAGCCGTAATTTCTGAACGTGACCTACTATTGCAAGCTTCAGTGTTACCATTTATATTGTAAAAAATGCTGACAAAACATTAAGCTTGAAACACGCAACCCTGCTTTTAATATTATTTTCATTATTTTTCCTAGAAAGCCTATATTTTTTTATATTTTTCGTACTACGTACATGTCCAGGCACAAAATGAAACGTGTCCTTTAAAGTTAAACGACATAAAACATAAAGCTTTTATAATAATTTTCTCTTGATTGTATGTAATCGTCCATTTGCATTTGGGACATCTATCAAGACAAAGGTTGGGCAAAAAAAGTTATTTTCCTAATATTTTCTAACTAAATTTCACCCACGGCACAGATTTTATAATACTAACGTACAGATACCTCATGTCATACAACGAAATGCGACTGCCGTAACTCGGGCTATTCTTCGGGTTATTTTTTTCACTCATTGAGAACTACCGCTACTAGCGACATCTAGGGCGCGGGCTATAAATGCAGACATTTTGGTTGCTTACCTGTACCTTCATTTGCTTTTGTTGATTTTTTCTGCACATAACCTACTAGTATTATATTATCTGTGATATTACTAAATAAAAATACATAATTTGAAATATGAAAAACATAACGAAACCACCTATTACGTTTTTCAATCGTATTGTATCAGCGCCATCTATCAATTCACGCTATAAGTGGTACTCAACTAGTACGTGTCATTAAGGTGTCATTACTCAACTCTGACAAGTTAAGACGAAACTAGTTTTGATATGCATTGCCGTCATCAGATAATTTGTAGTAATTGATAATAAAGTGCAATATCGGCCTTTGTCATACTTTTTGGTTCTTACAATAATCAAAACACTTATTTTTAGCAACTTAATGGGTTTTTTCTTCGTTTTGCATGAACTTCGATTACAAATCGATACTTGTCGTGCCGTCTATTGACAATTTAATGAACTAAGGTTTTCGTTGTATGCAATGAGACCCCGTGCCCACGGCTTCGTCCGCGTGGGTATAGTTTTTAAGATTAGCGATAAGCGTGCATGGAAATAAGTTTTTTGGGAATAAAAGTATGCCAAGGAAAAAGCAACACCAGAATATTTTATAACTGGTGTTGCTTTTTTCTGCCCCACTGATAATATCATTGGGGGGGGGGGGCTCGGGCAGCCCCAGGCCCTATGGCGTCGGCAACAGTGAAATGTACTAGTTACCGTTACGGTTTTACACATGGTTATTGTAATTAAGTTAAAGCTACTTTGGTGGTGGTTCTTTCCAAAAAATATTTGAACTATTCAGATCGATATGCTGATGAGCCCATTTTGTATAATTTCATGTGAGACTCTTTTATAATCTGATTATTTTTACCTATTTTTTGGGTCTTGTATGGATCTTTGGGGATCCTATTTAAATGATAGTGTATGTTTTTAAATCAATTTAAAATACAAATACAGGGTAAAATTTTATTTATTTCAGGAAATAGGAAGGCTCCGTTCTTTATACAGGGTGTTAAAAAAGTGCGTTTGAAATTTTAAGGGGCTCAGAATCAATTATAGAATACAGAAAAATATTGAAAAAATCCAATCTACAATTGTTTTCAGTTCCTCATACTAAAGCTGAATGGTGATTCAAGAATTTGTATAGAAAAGTGAACAAAAACTGTAGATCGGATTTTTTCAATTTCAAATTATTAATACCCTGGTATAAAGAAATTAGCCTTCCTATTTCTTGAAATAAATAAAATGTTACCCTGTATTTGTATTTTATATTGATTTTAAAAAATACACTACCTATAATTTAAATAGGATCCCCAAAAATCCCGTAAAGAGCAAAAATGGGTGAAAATAATTAAAAAGAGATATCAAAAAGATAGATAGATATATAGATTATTAAAAAGAGACACACACTGAAATTTACATACTTTATATGGAAAATATACAGTTACCGATAAACAAACAGAAATAATACGTCCTCGTCATTCATTCATTCATTCAATTTACCCCAAATTAGGGTTTTTCTTATGTTTTAATTTTTGGTAACACTGACATTTTTATTCAAATCTTAATGAAATAATTAGTTTCCTGTGAAATGTGATACCGGTGCTCTTGTTATCCTTGGTGGAGTCAGATTTGCACGATTTTACAGCGCAATTCAGCCAAAGAAGTTTATATACAGAGTAGCAATCACCTATAACGCTTCCATGAACAAGTAGAGTCAAGTAACAAAAATTAGGACGTAGCTTTGAAACATGAAGTTATGTAAAAGTGACACTATATTTGTGTCATTCATTCTTACTAAGCGAATCTATACAACTAAACGTCAAGTAAGAAAAAGAGGGTGATATGTTTTCAATGACACTTGAACAATATTGCCAGTAGTAGTATCATATTCCCCCACTGAATGAATGAACGAATGAATGATAGATCGATATTTTTGTAACTGATTACTGATTACCATAATTATATGGTTCGCGTCACATAAAAAGAGCGCTGGTTGGCATTCCGAGGATGCACTCTGACAGCAACTGTTTAGTACCCTCTCTTTCACACTTATGCGATTTATTTTATGCTATCCTGTTGTCAGAGTGAACTGTTGTGCCCTCGGAACGCCCGCCAGCGCTCTTTTTACGTGACGCGAGGTGTACTATAACACCTGAGTGGATATTATTTAATTATTAGCAATAATTTACAAAAGTAAATTATCTTGAAGCTTACGAAAGGTTTTAAATTAACAGAAAATAATGAAAAAAAATATTAAGTCAGAGTATGATAAAATGTTAGTGATAAAATAAGTACAATTAATTGTAATTGGCAATTATTAGCATTTTAAAAATTAATAGTAATTGTAACATTTACAAAAATGATTTTATCGATTACGATTGCCACTTTTTAGTCAAATACTTGTGTCGTATACGTACACATTACTCGTGGAGATGACGTCATTGTGCAGTTATCTTGCGCTAAGTCAAGGGTCTCTCCGGTCAAACCGCTGACTGTCGCTCGACTCGAACTCTGCGGCGCCGAGCTTCTCGCTAAGCTTCTTCGACGTGTTCACGACACGTATAACCCACGTTTTAATGTTACCGCCTTATACGCATTCACCGATTCAAAGGTGGTGCTTTGTTGGATAAATTCCTCCCCTCATCACTGGCACGTACTGTATAGGGCCAGCATAGTCGCAGCCCGTGTGAGAGAAAGCTTTATCAGCTGTCGTTACTCTATGACGAGGTAAATCACTCATCAACCTGTAGCGGCCCACCGCGCCTGTAGATGTCGCCGCTTTGCCTTATTTAAATGGTTTACCGCTCGCTGATATGACTTTTGGCGTTTCCGGTCGTATCGATGTCTTGATCGGAGCGTCTTTATTCCCGCACCTACTTCTGCCGCGCATCGTGAGCAGTAACTCTGCGTTACCGCCTGCTATCCAGACCGTACTAGGCTACGTCATCATGGGTACAGTTCCCGCTTTACCCGCGAACCATAACAGTGTGTCGCTTACGTGTTTGCACGCTTTGCCCTCTTCGAATCGAGATCCTTTGGAGATTATGATGAAATAGTTTTGGGAGCTTGATGAGGCACCTACCGCTCGTCCGACGACTAAATCGCTCGACGAAATAGAGTGTGAATATTTTTATACCGAGACTACTACACGCGATTCGGAGACAGGTAGATACACTGTAGGGTTACAGTTTCGAGGCGACCAATATAGTTTAGGTAAGTCGCTCGACGGTGCTAAACGCCGCTTTTTCCACTTGGAAAACAAGATGGAATCCTATCCGCTTATACGGTAATAACTTTTATCTGTTTGATTTTGACACGCTCCTCTTTAGGCCTTATATCTCCATAACTATGGCAAGTGCGATATCATTTTGTAATAATTCTAGGATGACAAATTCATTTCTGCAACTAAAAAAATACTTTCTACAGGAAAAAATGAAATATTATATGTGGTAAAACACGAAAAACGTGGACAACTTTTGTCACAGAATGGTTTAATTTTTAATATTTTTTTAAATATCAAAGATATTAACCTGAAAAATATATATTTTAAAAGCCACACTTACTAGAATTATAGGAATATAATTCTCATTTGGATAGCATAGTAAATACTGAGTGAAAAAAATATAATTCAGTGCGTGGCAGCGTGCCATTAAACGCGCGGTCCGCACGGATCTAACTGTTGTAACTTTCGGCAGTTATATTTCATTTTTTTCTATGAAAAGTATTTTTTTGTTGTAGAAATAAATTTGTCATCCTTGAACTATCTGAAAATTATATTGCACTTGCCCTAGTAGGTAAACAATTCGATGCAACGAACGAACCAACTTAAACTCTGTCAATACATTTGTTTTCTATTCTATCATTTTAAATATTCGAATCAACGTCGTATTTACTTTTTATACAAACCTATTCAGACCTAAGACCTAACCTCCTAGCCTATATAGTCTCTACAGTACCTATATTTATGGACGTGTAAGCCCCAAAAGGAGCGCGGTTAAATTAAAACTTTCTCTGCCTCCCCTCGCCACCCCGGTGACCGGTGATGCCTCCCGATGCCTCTTAGGCTTAATCCACTCAGGACTAGTTAAGGAATACCTATGCAAAGTTTAACGGTATAATTCACGAATATTTAGACAAAGAATATTTGTCACCCGCTGTGTTTGACAATTCAAATGATAGTCATCCTAATTATATTATTCCGCATCACGCAGTCGTTCGTTTAGACAGAACGACGACTAAAGTGCGCTCAGTTTTAGATGCTAGCTCAAAAACTAGCTCAGGAATTTCTCTTAATGATATCTTACATAGCGGTCCCAATTTGCAAGGAGACCTATTTACTATTCTTTTGAATTTCCGCTTGTTCGCTGCCGCTCTTTCAGCCGACTGCCGGCAAATGTTCATGCAAATCGGTGTAAGAGATGACGATCGCCGCTTTCAACAGATTTTATATCGTTTTTCTGTCGATGAACCTTTGTTGTTATATCAGTTTAATCGCGTGTGCTTCGGCTTTAAGTCGAGCCCATACCATGCGCTTCGCACCGTACAACAGCTAGTGGAGGATGATGGTCACCTGTACCCGCGCGCTCGAGACATAGCCTCTAATTCGCTTTACATAGATGATATCGTTTTCAGTGATAAGTCCGAATCAAGTGCTATTAATACAGCGAACGAACTAACACAGCTGTTTAAAGGAGGACAGTTGGACTTGGTCAAGTGGACTAGCAACTCTCGCACTGTGCTAGAAAGTATTCCCGCGTCTCATAGGTAAACCGAACATCTCGAATTCGATAAAACTGTTGAACAAAAGGTCCTCGGGTTACGTTGGTGTAAATCGAGTGATTGTTTCCAATTTAATATTTCTTTACCCGCAGATAAGTGTACAAAACGTACCATTTTGTCCACAGTAGCTTGCCTCTGGGACATTATGGGTTTCGTCGCGCCTGTCGTGCTTTATGCGAAATTACTTATAAGAGATTTATGGCTATTAAAGCTAGATTGGGATGACGTTCCTCCCCGTCATATAATAAATATTTGGAATAATTTCCGCGCCACACCTCCTATACTTAATGATTTGAGAATTCCACGCCACTTAGGCCTATTTGAAGGCTGCGCTCTTCGCTTATTGGACTTTTTAGACGCTACCGAAAAAGCGTACGGAGCTGTCGTATACGTACACATTACTCGTGGAGATGACGTCATTGTGCAGTTATCTTGCGCTAAGTCAAGGGTCTCTCCGGTCAAACCGCTGATTGTCGCTCGACTCGAACTCTGCGGCACCGAGCTTCTCGCTAAGCTTCTTCGACGTGTTCCGAATCAAGTGCTATTAATACAACTTGTAAGTTAAACATTCAAATGCGACTTTCGAAAGACATTTCTCAACAGCAAGGTTAATACATAATGAAAAAAGAAACAGCATGATGTCTGAAAACCTAAAGACGCTATGATTTTTTTAAACTTTAAAGTTAAACGGCATGAAACATATAGCTTTTATAATAATTTTATCTTGTATGTAATCGTTCATTTGCAATCGGGTCATCTATCAAGACGAGCTGTTTTATAAGAAAACATAAAAGTGTTTCTCCCGGAGACCATCTTTCATTGATCAACAACGTTACACATATTGTGTCGTACTTTAATTTTTAATAGATAGTCTTTTAACGCTTTTACGCTATCACTCATAAAAATGATAAAAATCTATTTAATTTCCAATAATTGTTATTGTATCGGGAGTTATTTTAAGAAATAATTGTAATTGTTTCCTCACTATAAAATGTACTAGGGGCGCCGACTTCATAAAAATATTGGGGAGGGGGGCTAAAGCGAAAAAAATGGCCAAGAGAGAATCGGACACGCGCACCGAGGGTTCCGCATAAATTCATAATCACACATGTCTTGAACTCTATATCAAATTCTCAGGCCTGCAATCCCTTGAAGCTGTAGAAAAATCAAACTTCTATGCCAACGCAAATACTGATGTGCCGTTCCCGGGAATATTCCCTTAGACAGAGACAGCGCTCTATATTGCATATAGCGTCGTCCTTTGGAAATATTGGGTATATTACCATGGGAATATTCCCAAGGGACGGCGCTATATGTGATATAGAGCGCTGTCTCTGTCTTGCGGGAATATTCCCGGGAACGGCACATCAGTATTTGCGTTGGCATAGAAGTTTGATTTTTCTACAGCTTCAAGGGATTGCAGGCCTGAGAATTTGATATAGAGTTCAAGACATGTGTGATTATGAATTTATACGGAACCCTCGGTGCGCGAGTCTGACTCTGGCACGGCATGGCACATCAGTACACGCAACCAAGAGATACGGCCGTTTATACCGCATATTTGGACACACGTATGGGAATCAAAACCATGAAATTTGGCAACAACTAATGCTTTATAGCACAAGGTATAAAGAAATGAGCCTTCCTATTTCTTGAAATAAATAAAATGTTACCCTGTATTTGTTATTATATTGATTTAAAAACATACACTACACTACACTAGAATCCCCAAAGATCCCATAAAGAAAAAAAAATGGGTAAAAATAATAAGATCATTAAAAAGAGACACACACTGAAATGTATATATTTTATACAGAAAATATACAGTTATCGATAAACAAACAGAAATAATATATCCTCATTCATTCAATTTTCGCCAAATTAGGCTTTTTCTTATTTTTTATTTTTTGGTAACACTGACTATAGAAAATGGCAACGAATTTGTGTGGAATTTTCCTAAAGTTGTTTTTATTCAAATCTTAACGAAATACTTATTTTCCTGTGAAATGTGATACCGGTGCTATTGTTATCCCTAGTGGAGTCAGATTTGCACGATTTTACAGCGCAATTCGGCATATTTTCGTGTAAAAACGAGTGAGTAGTGAGGACATGTTGTTATGACCGTGGTACGATACAGACTGATGTGCCATGCCCGGGAATATTCCCGCAAGACAGAGACAGCGCTTTGTATTACATATAGCGCCGTCTCTTGGGAATATTCCCATGGAAATATACCCAATATTCCCAAAGGACGGCGCTATATGCAATATAGAGCGCTGTCTCTGTCTAAGGGAATATTCCCGGTAACGGCACATCAGTAATACAGACTGAGGCAGTAAGATGTCTTATAAGACATATCTGCCGTGGGGGCACGTTTCCGACATTGATTAGGCTTCTTGATATATAACATTTCACTGAATTTGGCATTTTTTCGTGTAAAACCGAGTAAGTAGTGAGGATAATATGTTGTCATGAGTCACATGACCATGGTAAGATACAGACTGAGACAGTAAGATGTCTTAAGACATATCTGCCGTGGGGGCATGGGTGCGAAATAGAATAGACTTCTGGAGATATGACATTTCACTGGCCGTGGGGGCATGGGTGCGAAATAGAATAGACTTCTGGAGATATGACATTTCACTGGTTATATCTATCGTTCATTCCAATCAAAAAAAAACAAAAGGTAAACAAACGTAGTATGCAGATGACATTGACATATGTCAGTTCCATTGTAAGTTTATTTACCTTTTGCTTTTTTTTGATTGGAATGAAGTATATGTAGTGTGTGTGTGTGTGTGGAAAACATTGCTGCCAACATAACCGCATAGGAACAGTGAAATGTCATATCTCCAGAACACTATTCTATATCGCAAACATGCCCCAACGGCATATATGGCTAAAAGTCTTATGAGTTACTCAGTCTGTATCAAGCTACGGTCACGACAACGTGTCCTCCGTACTCACTCCTTGTTACACAAAAACATGCCGAATTGCGTAGTAAAATCGTGTAAATCTCATTCCGCCAGAGATAACAAGAACACCGGTATCACATTTCACAGGTCAATAAGTATTTTGTTAAGATTTTGAATAAAAATAACTTCGTAAAAATTCATCACAAATTGTCGCCATTTTCCATCGTTCAGTGTTGCTTAAAAATAAATATACTAAATACCCTAATTTGGGGGAATTTAAATGAATGAATGATGAGGACGTATTACGTGTGTCTATCGATAACTGTTTAAATTGTAAAATTACTGTAACTGTATATTTTTTGTATAAAATATATACAGGGTGTTAAAAAAGCGCGCATGAAATTTTAAAGGGTTATTCAGAATCGGAAAAAATATTTAAAAAATTCAATATACAACTCATTTGTAGTTTTCCACACAAATTCTTAATTAATTATTCAGATTCAGTATTAGAAACTGAAAAAATATATTGTGGACTTATTCAATATTTTTTCCTGTATTCTGTACTTGATTCTGAGTAACCCCAAAATGCACTTTTTTAACACCTACTATAAATAAACGATAAGAGAGAGAGATAGAGAAAGAGAAGAAACAATAAATAAAAATTTTACCCTATATTTGTATTTTATATTAATTTAAAACGTAAACTATGATTCGCAAAGATCCCGTGAGGAGAAAAAAATAGTAATAAATAATAAAATTCGCGGGCGAAAGCTCGTGACAATAAATACAATAGTTGATAAAACTAAATTCTCGTATTTTATATTAATTACAGTTATTGCTTGAAGTAAATGCCGATTACAATTACAATTCGGCTATTCCAAAATAAAATACTGAATACGCCATTTCGATAATTTTATTAGCAAAATTTAAAAGAAAATCTTTAAACTTTCAAAATACTTTATTGCCTTTTTTCGGTAGCTCAGAAGCCTGATTCTTTCACAAGCTATCGAAAAATAAATCTCCGCTAAGGTGACATCGTATGCAGTAAATTCAAATGTAAGAGAGTCCTTTTTTGTGAAATAGCCATATTCAGTGTTTTATTTTGGAACAACCTAATAATTGAATTAAGATTGGTTCTGATAATATTTACGAGTGAGTTCTGATAATTTTAATAAAAGTTCCTGGATTTTTAAAAGACTATCAATTAAAAATTAAATTACGAGTTCTCAAACACGACACAAAATGACCCGTCAAACCTAAAAGTTATATGATTTATGTCGTTTAACATTAAAAATTAAAAAAACAGCTCTTTAGGTTTTCTTTCATTTTTCAGTTTTTATTAATCCTGCTATTGAGAAAAGTCTTTCGGAAGTCACATCTGAATGTTTTACTAACAAGTATTTGACTAAAAAGTTGAAATAGTAATTGTTAAATCATTTCAGTAAACGTAACAATAAGGGGTTTTCATTTTCAAGCAATTTATTGATTTTCAACAGTGACAATAGATGGCGCTGCACCGAAGTCGAGCGTTAATGTCATAAATAATTATGAGATTTCATGTTTGTACGTAATTCTTTTTATAGGTAATTACAATTCTTTATTGGACATTTAAAGAAGATTATTAAATACAACACGCACATATTCATACCATTAAAATGGTCGGCAGCCTTATACAGAGTATTAACAAAATTAGAACTAGGTACTTTTTGAGAGGCGATTTAGAGATTCTATAATATTTATCAAACTGAAAAACTTTTGTCCCACATCTTTGTAAAAAAATTGTGTACTCCATACAAAGTTCCCATGGAAATATAGGCCAAGTACGGGTTGCCAGCTATTTAATTTAATACCTAACTTTCCATCAACGCCACCTATTGAAGAGATTCGGCAACTTTTTTTTCTTAAAAACCTCTCATTACAAGTAATTGTTAAAATGCCAATAATTGCCAATTACAATTAATTGTTATTATTTCATCACTAACATTTTATTACACTCTGACTGAATAAACAGAAAACTGAATAAAAAGTTTCTATTAATTTAAAAACCTTTGTAAGCTTCATTACGCCTATTCACTTTTGCTTTTAAATTATTACTAGTAATTAGATAATACGATATTATCCACTCGGTGTTACATTACAGTTACAAAAATATCGATCTATCATTCATTCGTTCATTCATTCATTGGGGGAATATGATACTACTACTGGCAACATTGTTCAAGTGTCATTGAAAACATATCGCCCTCTTTTTCTTACTTGACGTTTAGTTGTATAGATTCGCTTAGTAAGAGTGAGACAAATATAGTGTCACTTTCACATAAGTTCATGTTTCAAAGCTACGTCCTAGTTTTTGTTACTTTACTCCACGTTGTCATGGAAGCGTTATAGGTGATTGCGGCTCTTGTATATAAACCTCTTTGCATAGGAACTATTTGTTGTAACTTGAAACGCACTTTATAGAGCGTTTCAACAAATAGTCCCTATGCCGTTATGTTGGCAGCAATGTTTTCCACTCACACTAAATAGAACTCAGACACACACTACATAGAACGCTGACACACACTAACAAAATGGGTAGAAGAGTCTTCGCGTGTTGATGTCGTTGATAGACAGGGGAGCCAACATAACGGCATAGGAACTATTTGTTGAAACTCTCTATAGAATGCGTTTCAACAAATAGTTCCTATGCCGTTATGTTGGCTCCCCTGTCTATCAACGACATCGCACGCAAAAACGCTTCTACAGATTTTGTTAGTGTGTGTCTGCGTTCTATGTAGTGTGTCTGAGTTCTATGTAGTGCGTAGAAAGAGAACGTAGTGTGTGTGGAAAACAATGCTGCCAACATAAAGGCATAGGAACTATTTGTTAAAACGCACTATACAAGGAATTTATAAGGTATGGTATTCTACGATATTATTTTGTGGCCACGTTTAGAACCTGCACTCTGACAGCAACCTTTCACTCTGACAACAGGATAGCAGAATATAAATCGCGTAAGTGTGAAAGAGAGAGTCCGAAACGGTTGCTGTCAGAGTGCAGATTCTAAACGCGGCCCAACACTGGTATGTTGTCACTTGTCATACATACAGCGTTGCCGGCGCGTACTTTTTGTTCCGATTTCGGAACTTTTCAGGCTTTAACGGAACTTTTGCGGAACTTAATGATCATCGGAACTTTTGAATTTTGAATGATAAATAAAGCTCGCGCTGAAGGAAGCGAAACTTCCACATTTACTTGACCGGTGTTTGGCGTGGTTAAAAACGAGACGACAGACGCTACTTTGAAGTTTTTCTTCGGGCTCGCTTCGCTCGCCCTTTTTTAGATCTCAGTGTCCCAGCCCCTGTGTATCGGGTCTTTTTTTCGCCACGCGCGAGACTTGCCAAGGGACCAAGGGAGTATCTCCTCAGCCATTATAAGGGTGAATTTCTCATGACGGCCAGACTAAGAAACATTGATTTCTTGTCGGAGGGAATGTTCCGTTGGATGGCGGCGTACGTGCACATCCATGAGGAGCGACTCGGCGAGAGAGCCGACCTGTGCGGCCGGAGGACGTCGCGGCGATCGAGCTGGGGCGGCCCAGTTGCATTGCTCCCTGCCACTCCTCCGCAAACGATGAAAGCGCGACGAGGGCCAAGCACTTTTGCTTGAAGGAGGCTTCCTTCATGAGGCCCGCCCCCCTCCCAGCTCTGAGTCCTCAGCTGCCGAGGAAACTATACGAGGGAGTTCCGCCACTCGTTGAGCCCCGGTGACCGCCCCGCTACGCCCCGGAGAAAAGGCCCTACCTGCTTCTCGCCCCCGGCCTCGGAATCGCTACAGCAGCGCGACCCAAGCCTGCGCCAGTGGAAACCGCCGCCGCTGTAGCTAGCGACGCCGGCTCCTCCGGTGAATGAAAACTTACGTATTATATTACACGATACTTTTACCGTTACGCCCTCCGTTTTCATTTAATATAACACTCAACTCGTAAACAGCGCCATCTACAGATTTTGAGAAAAAAAGCAGTACTGAAGTTAGTTAAACGAATAGATAAAGACAGTGCTGCCAACTGGTGTCATAAGCAGACAAGATTCTGCCTGTTTTTCGCTATTTTTTCACAAACACAAGTACAGTATTTTATACGGTTACAGTGTAGCCGCTGTCTGTGTGTGTGAATAATTTTGTACTGAAATTGCGCGTGTGTGCGTGATCTTGATTTGTAAGCACTGCTTGTTTGATTACACGGCCATTTTAAGAGGTCTAATAATGAAAGTAGTGCTAACAAGAAATTAGTTGGTATTACAATTTGCCGTGTATTTTTTAGTAGCTGCAAGGTGGTTGCATGACAAACGATGCTCTTTGAATTTACAAATAAGAACCATTTCATTTTATTATTGTTTTTTGTGAGCCCATTGTCTACGCCAACACCGGCGCGCAGAGCCGAGGCAGGCTGCGGGCGCGCGGGGGGTGCGCCGGGCTCACCGCCCGCGCCGCCGCCGTGCGCGGCGTCAGATCGAAAACGAAGACCTAACGAGATAGACGTTATTGATTTCACTGTAAATTATTCTTAAAATAAACCATAAAGCCATAATCAAGCCTTATTTTCATTGTATAGCCCCCTTAGGCCTATACACCCATTGTTTTCAAATTATTTAAAATAACGCCATATTCTTTGTTTACTGGTTGCAAGCAAAGAGTGAAGTAACTATACCAAAGTTGCAAGTGTAACGAAGTTTGAAAGAAAATTACTATAAATTAGCTTATTGTGCGTTTGTTGATAATTGATAATAGCTATTTCTTGTTGCTAAATGTTTAAGTAAGTCAGGATAATCCGTGCATTTTATTGTTTAACAGTAAAAGAGTTTGGAATGACACTGGCTTTAAATGCCGCGTCAAAGTAGCACAATCTCTGTGAAAAGCACCTAGAGTCTTGTTTATAGTTTCACATAATATTTAAAAAGTCATAGGTATCGAGACCAATGGGGAAGAAAACTGACAGAACTCGCCGATAGAGGCGCTGATATCGCTTGACTCACACTAACTGTCAAAACGTATAGAAAAAATTGTTTACGTGAACTAAACATAAGATTATTAAAAAACATGCCGCGTTGTGTGGCGATTGGTTGCAATAATAATGGAAATCATTAATTTCCTAAAGATTCTCGGATGAAAAAAACGTGGGAAAATTTACGTTTTCAATTATATACTTTTCAACTTCGCCTTTAATTGAGGAACAGTCCAAGTCGCATACATTTTCCATTTAACAATTTTACAGAAAAAAGAACTAATTTATAACACCTCGATAATAAAAATCGGGAACTAATTGAAAGTTGTTATGAGTCAAGCGTCCGTAGCGCCATCTGCAAATAGCTTTGCGTTTTCTTCCCCATTGAAAAGGCCAGTTAAAGTTAACCGATATACTTATGGTAAATTTTCCATTTTTATATAAAATTTTATTTCTGCCTACCCTATGTGTAAACTCTATGCACGCCACTGCCAGCACGGCACCCCCAACTCCTACCTTCGCCACCACCACCGCCACGCCCCACCTCTCCGGGCCACCTGTGCGGCCGCCGTGCCGGGCCTCTCGGCCGCCGCTCCGCTGCTGCCGCAGCCGCCGCCACCACCCCAAAAGTACCGCATTTTCCAGCGGTACCTGGGCAGCTTTGAGACCAGCGGCATTAACTGGTTCTTCTACACGCTGCCGGTTGAGAGGCCTCAAGGTGGCCTCTTTGGCCTCCCCTCCAGGACGGACCATGTCCGACAGATATCAGTTTGAAATATCTCTGAGCCGGTGATAGTGAGGTCTAGTACCTACCTAGTTGCGAATAACGTTGTGGCGACGGCGACGCACGCACGCTGTGGCGAAAAAGTTTTAATGTGGCCTGTGAACTGAACTTTCCAAGTCAAAACGGAACTTTTCACGATTGGTTTTGGACTTTTTTCATTTTCTGTGCCGTCAACACTGATACATATTGTCAAATGCAATCAGAATTTAGCGCGATTTTGTAATTTTGTTTTATTTATTATTTCGTTTTTGAGAAACTTACTAAATATCAGTATGAATTCCCCAAAAAATACATTGTCTCCTACTTACAAAAATTTGAAACTAAAACAAAAACAGTCTCCAGTGGAATTAAAGGAAAAAATGAGAAAAGTGAGTTTTTTGTTTTGCCTCCTATTCACCATTTTAATCATTTTAGTTATCTTTTATCGTCTCGATATATTTTTATTTTCCTGTTGTTTTCCGTAGTTCCATTGGATGTCCCATTGATGGGACGACGGTAAAAATCATTTTACCGTAGACCCATTTATGGAACCACCGAAAATATTTTTTACTCCACTATCGTTTTTCCATTAGGTATACCATTAAATTGTAGAGTTGTGCAGATTATGAAAAGGACTAAAGAGGGTTGGGATTTGGGGTGCACTTAAGAGGGCTGCCTTATTGGATAAAGCGCAGAGAAAAACGTCCCATACTACAAACGTTGTTGTCAATTGTCCCCTCTATCGTCTCTATTTATTTATTTATTATTATTGTATCCCACCATCAGAACGGGGGGAGGGGTCATCATGACACCGCAGCCAATGAACATTTTTCATTCCTTTTTTGGAGGAACTAAGTAAAAAAAATGGAGCCCTTTTTTACACCTAAACCGTAGGGAAGAGAACCGCACTCTTATCTAAGACTCAAAGCTGGAGGAAACCCTGTTCTTTGGGAACTGTGGTAATCAGACTGATAGTTATTTGTTCATTTCTTTCACATTCCCTTTCTTTCTCCTTCTCTTGACAACAGGAAATTAAAATCAAACAGGCTTTGAATATGATCTTATTGTTTCAGAATTATAAAGACAAAGTTCAAAACTGCAGAAATATGCTGCTCAATAGATTCCGAGGAACCATGATTGAAGCCGACCTGCGGAACACTCTCACTGATATTTATAAGAGCATGTTTGATTTCTCTGATGATTACAAATTTGATGAAGAAGAAAATCAAATTTTTGATGAGATTAAAAATGAATTAGTTCAGGAAGAAATGAACTGGTATGATTTTTGTTTTAGTAACTTAGTTATCACCTAAATTTTAAGTTGCAGCTACTGCTTATACTAGCAGTCCAGTAAATGAAAGATTTGATCTCTGTAATATTTTGCATATAATGTATTCAATAATGACTCAATTGCCCAAAGTGCATTTAATGATATCTAACAACGTCAAATTTCGGTGTCACCGCGAGGGTAAGGTTACCCTAGCAGCGAAAAAACTAGGAGTGCTCAATAGAGCAAAGCGCTACTTCACACCCAGTCAGCGCTTGCAGCTATACAAAGCTCAAGTGAGGCCTCATATGGAGTACTGCTCACATCTCTGGGCCGGAGCACCCAAGTTTCAGCTGAACCCCCTCGACTCAACCCAACGACGCACGATCAGAATTGTCGACGACCCTGAGCTGACAAGCGGTCTAGAACCCCTCAGCTTCCGGAGAGACTTTAGCTCTCTCTGTGTGTTCTACTGCTTATACAATGGCATGTGTTCTGAGGAACTATTCGACATGATGCCTACAGCACATGCACCTCTGGTGTTGTAAATGCCCATAGGCGGCGGTAACCACTTTCCGTCAGGTGGGCCGTCAGCCTTTTGCCTTCCTATATAATAACAATAAAAAAAAATTATGACACCTGCCCCATACAAAAATTCTTAAGAGTGACTGCACTACAATGACTGTTTATTTTAACAGGTGGCTGCAAGAATATGAAAAGTGTCAAATGGAAAACATTGACTGGTCTGCAATGGAGGGAGATGAAAATGTAATTTGTCCTGTTTGTCAAAAAAGTAATTGTTTACTTCAAAATTCTATTTTACAGTGTCCTCATTGTAAAATTGCCATAAAAACAAATAAATCTTTACAAGAAATAAAAGATTCCTTAGACAATTCAGTAGAGAAACACAGTAGCGTGTGTTTTAATGAAGCTCAGTTCACTATACTAGAAGAAATAAATGAGTCTCACGTATATCTGATTTGTCAAAAATGTATGGAGATGCAGCTCTTGGTTTAAAAATTCAAAACTTGTTATTAAATTTTTTCATTGTTATGTTTTCTTCAACTTATTTCCATGTACCCATCGACGTAGAAACAAATAGACGACAGGTCTAGTACATAATTCACTAAAAAAGCGTCCGCAGTTAACCTATATACACATAGTTATATGCATAGAAACAACACATTTGAATTTAGATCGTGTGTCATTGCATTACGGTTGATTTTTGTTTGAAACAATTTATCACCATATGAAGCTTCGACTGGAACGTACTTCACCTTACGCAGCTTCGAGTGAAGACAGAGAAGTAGCTTTCACTTATAATGTTTTTTTGTTGGCTATGTTTTATAATTATTTTTTATTTTTGCAGAAACTTGTTTTTTTTTTAATAATAAACACAGAAACACGCTTAAATATTAATTATACAGGATGAAAATGATTCGAGCAAACAAAGTGGATTTTTTTCGGAATAAAGTATTCCTCTCGTCGCGATTCGGCTATAATGTTTTTCCATGGTGCACAACGTATAGAATCTCGGGGAAAGCTAAAATAAATTAAATGTTTCATGTAATAAAAACAATAGAAAAAAGAAACAAAATATTTTAATAAAACACTTTATACCGTAAACTGCTGCAACTTTGCCACACAGCTTCAACTTTGCCTAATCTATTAATACTGATTTGATAACCTCCGTTTATTTTCAACTTCTACTATTGGGAGAAACACTACGGTTCTTTTGGCAACTCATTTCATCATTTTTCGAAGTGATAACACTCCCCTGTTTTTATTTATCAGTTTTTAATGGTCACAAGAATGAAGCACTTTTTTGAGTTGGGTGCAAAAATTTGTTCTCTCTCTGAGTATTTAAGAGGTAAGCAGATATGCTCTTTCTACTGTTTTTAATTATTTTACTTGTAAAGACAATCATATACGATTAGGGCGATGGTAGGCAATATTGCAACATGTTTCTCGGCTACTAGTTGCACAACTTTGCCTAGGAGTAGGGTTGTCACTGGTTAACTGACTACAGTGATGCGTATGGACGATTCTGATTTTCGAATTATACTTTGAATATATTGTTTAAAATGATCTTTAATTTCAGTTTGATGTTTTTCCAATTATTTACAAGAATTATAATATTTAAATTAATCATAACTATTATTATTATTTGATTCATAACTAGATTTCCACCCGCTATTTCGTCCGCATTAACTTCAAAATTCAGTCTTTACAAATTCCGGAGAACCTGTGTTATATTTCGTTTTCTATTATTTTATTTATTTTGTAGTTTTCATGACAAAAATTATAAATTTCATAATACTTTCAGTTACAAAAACAACCCATATTTTTTTCGATGTCAAAAAGGACTTAATGTTTTTCTTATTTTTTTTAAGCAATATAGTAAATATTTATGAATTTTGTGTTATTTTTGTATGTTTGGAGCAATCCTAACTATAGTAACAAGTTACTATAAAAAATATGCACTGAAACTATCTAGCTGTGCCCAACTTAACCTACTAGCAAGAAAAAAAATGTTTGTTTGTTTCAAGGCATACATAATATCTCGATGGTTATACACAGTTTTTGTTGCATTAAAATTAAGAGCAGTTTAAACGCGGTACATATTTATTATGATAATCTGCTAGGCATAGTTGCACAATTTTACTACAACTTTGCCTACAACTTTGACGGTTTCTGAACGTAAATCTAACTACTGTTTCGGCGTTATGAACCTGTATAATTTTGGCGTAGATCTTAAATTCACGTGTTAATTTAGAAATGAGCACAGATAACAAACACTTTAAAAGAAAATGATAAAAAACCTCAAATTTCGTGCAAAGTTGCAGAAGTTTACGGTACTTATAAGCGACTCTATGAAATTTTTGTTCCAAAGTTGTGATGTTCGATTGTTCGCTTATGGAAATCAAACTAAATGCGTAATTCAAATTAAAATAAACTACAGTGTTTCTTAGCAAAACAATACTTTAAATTGATAAAGCAAGAGTTTACTTACCGGAAATATGGTACTCCATCCTGTTTTTTCACTTTACTTGAATAGTTTTTACAACTTTTCACGACGCAGTACGCCATTTCGGACGCGCAGTCAGCCGGCCGACCAAATGAAGAGTGGCGCGAATATTACAACTCTTTTTGCGTTTTACTACTCTTTTGGTTCGGTCGGACACTTTTGAGCGCTGACCCGAAGTCCATTTGTTTCTACGTCGATGCATGTACCTATATATTGCTGTTCTTTTTGTTAGTATATTTAAAAATTGTATTAATTTTTGAAATGAATAATAATTATATAGGGTGACTTTAAATTAGTTCTTGATACGAAAGGCTATGCATGTGCTCATGATAACAAATAACTTTCCCCAAGGAACCCATAGTCAAATCGCAAAAAAAAAATGGACTCTTCATACTAATTTGGCCGGTCAGTTGCTCGATTTGTATGGAGACTCCAAATTTTTTTTGCGATTTGACTATGGGTTCCTTAGGGAAAGTTGTTTGTTATCATGAGCACATGCATAGCCTTTCGTATCAAGAACTAATTTAAAGTCACCCTGTATACTTACTTAGCTAAGAGCTGATTTAAAGGATAAATAAAATAGTACTATACAAAATAAAAAATGACCTTTTATTCAATTCATGAAGCATGGTAACAAGATAATATTATAGCTTTAAATTACTTTTTGTCATATAATCACGTTAGATTATTCTTTTGATTACAATCAATTACATGTTATTCTACCAAACACTAAACGGTAACTTGTATGATAGAGATTGCGATAATTGTAATATAAAACAAACCTTATATGTTAAAAATTACGTAAAGAAATGCAAAAAAGAAATATAAGAATCTGTATTGTGTTTACTTGATTGTGTATTTGTGACTCATCATCATCAGATAGTTTAGAAAGTACAGATATACCAATGTTACCATAGTTAATAATCTGTGATTATTCAGCACAAATTATTGATAATAAAATACTAACTAGTTATAAAATCAGTCTATCAAATATTGTTTTTTTATGTTTCATAATCCAATTCGAATGGATAAACAAAACCATACATCAGAACAATGAAATTGACGCTCTGCCAATTAAAGTTTTTGAAAAACTACAAAAGCCATACTTGGTCCATCCCTAAAGGTTATGATTATTGAATCTTTTCATCCATAGCATTTCTTTTCGTAATTTTACACTCCACTGTAAGATTGGGAACCTGATGCACAGATACACAGTACGAGGTATAGTGAAAACTGTACCATTATTCCAATCAATATTACAATATATCTGTATACTTTTATGTGAACATAATAGGTATTATATTCTTACTAAAAAAATGGTCAATTATTTATATTAATCTAGGCCTGAAAATAAAATCTTTCAGTCAATCTACATTACTTAGGTTACTTAAACATACATCAATTGTATTACAGTAATTAACAGTATGTTCCTTCTTTATAATTATGAAACCAAACAATCCTATGAAAAATATACTATCTACATTATAAATAGTTTCAAGTCATTAAACACAAGACTTAAGTAACTAATGTTAATAATATGTATAAATAATCTAAAATACAGCCTGCCCCTGAATTTGTAGCTATAAAGGTCTAAGAAAACAAGAATTTTTATTTATGGAAATACAAGTGTAATTATTACCAGTATTACAATACCTCAATTTTACTGTTAAACAAAAAGCAGTAATAAAATAAATAATTGGTTATTTAAATGTGTAAAATGAATTGAATAAATAGTGATAAGCCAGTAAAATCATAAATAAATAAAAAAGGCTAAAATCGCAAAGCGTGAAGTATGTACAGTAATACACATTTAATAAGGCTTGCCGATGTACCTGCGCAGTAGACAATATTTTAATTACGCGGGATACTGATGGACCAATCAAGTAGCTTCATTGTCACCCGCTCTTACCCGTTCCGAAAATCTCTGCCGCTATTGGCTGATTGATTACGCGCCTGATTCAATGAAATTGTCAGCTGTCAGAGAGCTGTCACCGTGCGTTGATTGTTTCGGGTGTTTCCGTTGATGTTTTGTTCTTGTCTGCGCGAACGAAGATTACCGACGCGCCTTATTTTTTGTGTACTACTGTAGTTCTGTTTTGTTGATTATATTATGTTGTTTTGACCAGTAAGGGCAGCTTTTCGGTACAAAAAGATAACCGGCGCCACTGTACTACCGCGCTCACTCCGATTAGAGTTGTGAGGGTTATGTTGGTGTGTTTTGAATGGAGAATGCGATGTTCAGCGTGCTCTCAAAAGCTCATAAATGAGCTATAAATATTTATTTATCTACATATATTACCACAAATTAATGTTTCAAGACTTCCCGAAGGATCAGGATCAATGAGTTTTATAACAGGCTAAAAATGTTACCATTCACTTACTTGCTACTTGTGGCATTGAAAAATTAAATGATATTGCATAAAAGTAGATCCACTATAGGCAGCCAGAAATTAGAATAACAAGAAAATAATCTATTATAATATTCCCATGTTAATGACAAGTGTAAAACTGAAAATTGTAGCATTTCACACATTAAAAAGAGATTATATACTATTATGCAAATATGCTTTACTCTACTAAACTTCAGCCATGACTCCCAACTGGCCCAAACCACATCATAAAATCTAAAACTACATCACATTTTACAATCTTATCGGCATAATTATAAAAACAATGTCCGGATGCATATTGACTATCGAAACAATGAGATATTATTTAATCAATTATAGAAAATACAATAAAGCTGTACGTTGATAGTTATGTTTAAGATACACACGTGTGCGTAGGAGTAAATCTGCAATGCCATGCCCTACAATCTACAAGTCACCGCTTGCGATGTTCAGGAAGCTGCTGCATTTTCAGATATTATAATATTGCCTGATGTTGAGAAGATTGTACTTGAGTGGATCCATTATTTTTTAATCGGCAAATGATTTGGAGAAATATTCTGGAGTGAACATATACCAATATTCCTATCATTTTGAAATTCATATAATTTATATATTGTTTTCAGTACATTCAAAATTTCTTAAATGTCTACTCAATGAGAAACAAATTAAAGTCGTTTTCATAAATATTTCGATTTCATATATTTCTACAGGAGCATGTATATCGTATTAAATAATAATAAGTAGACATAATTAACTGAATAATTCATCGTGAGGAACACTATGGGTATTTATAAATATTCACATTGGTACATAAAATTAAACTACGCGTAGATACTCACTATATTGGTAGACCTTGCACCTCCATGAGGTCCTCCTGCTGCGCATGCGCGTGCGCGTGCTGGTGCGCGTGCGGGTGCTGGTGCGCGTGCTGGTGCGCGTGCGCGTGCGCGGCGGACGGCACGGCGAACCCGGCGTGCAGGTGCGGCCGCGGCCTGCGGGGCGAGCGCGCCGTTATCACGCGCGGCTTGTGCACCTCGTCCATCACGGACGGCGCCACGTACGTGAAACCCTGACATTACAAACGTGCTTTAAATATTTGCAGAATTAAAATAAGTCATCATCTCAGTCGAAAGTCGACTACTGTCGAATATAGGTCTCTCCCATAGAGCTTCACCGAAATTAACCCATTGACCGCCACACTAGTCTTTGATAAATTGTAACACCGCCAACGTCGTCGGCTCTAGCCGACAAAATGTATGAAAATCTTAAATCCTGGCGACTGTGGCACGGAAACCGGTTGTCGGCCCTAGCCGACTTTGGCTACTTATTCAAGTAACTTATGACTTATATAATAGAATAGAATGTTAGTAACAATTTAGCTTAATTAAACTATGTTAGTCATTTCATAATCGATCGAGCGTGGCGTGGTGCACTAAATACAAATCTGATCCACGTGCAAGCCACTCCAGATCATCAGTATGTGCGGCGGGGTTCATAATTATCAAGATAATTATTTTCTTTGATAATTATCAAGATAATTATTTTCTTTGTCAATTAATGGATAATTATCTGATGTTTATCCGATAATTATCCGTGCTGATTCATAATTTTTTGACTAGATTATAATTTCATCACATTATAATATGTAGTAATAAAACTAAAACACTAATACAAATTTTACTAAGTACCTATTGTGTGTGTTGAACACAATTTTCGTGCCGATTTTGTTTTTATTATTTGATATATAACTCATTAAAATATGCGCAGAAGTGGAAAATCACATTTGGATACAAGAAAAGCGACATAATAGCTTAACCATTTATTAAATTGTATTGTTTTTATGATTTTTACTATTATCAAGATAATTATCAAGGTATATTTATCAAGATAATTATCAGTGATAATCATCACTTCGAATTTGATAGTGTAAGTTTTAGAAGTCATTAGCGTCATCTTCAAAAGGTCTTTGATTGGTGGCTACACAACATTGATCAAACGCAGTCAATGGGTTTCTGTGTAAAGTTGTCAATCTTTTTCATACTAAATACAGTATTTGTTCGTCTTTTTGAATGAATGAACCATTCGGCCGATTTCGTCATGGCGACCACTTCGACTCCTAGTCGACTTGTTGGCGCTGGTGCGCCCGAAAATGGCTAATATATAGGGTGACTTTTAATTAGTACTTGATGCGAAAGGCTATGCATGTGCTCATGATAACAAACAACTTTCCCTAAGGCACCCATAGTCAAATCGCAAAAAAAATTTTGGAGTCTTCATACTAACTTGGCCAGTCAGTTCATCGATTTGTATGGAGTCAAAAATTTTTTTGCGATTTGACTATGGGTTTCTTAGGGAAAGTTGTTTGTAGTCATGAGCATATTCATAGTCTTTCGTATCAAGAACTAATTTAAAGTCACCCTAAGCCAATCTTCGCGGCAAATCCCCGTGCACATTGGGGGCACGTGAGCACGTAGTCTTCATAATTCTACTGAATGGCGGCAGGTAGACGGGCTTTCAGCTCATCGCGTTTCGTGTCGAGGTCAGTTTTACGCTGCTCCTCGAAATCGCTTACTTGCCTCTGTACACGCCTACGCCATTCAGGGCGCTGTGCTGCCAAATATTCCCATCAAGAGGGCTCAATGTTGCACCTTTTCATGTGTCCCTTCTGAACATCTTTATTTCGGAGAAGTTGTCCGCCTTGTTTTCGCTTACCCTCCTCTAGTTCAGAGCAAAATATACACATTTTCTTACCTGAAACATTAAATTGGCACTTTCGCTAAGGGTAGACTCATCCGGTGAATCAATTGGAGTTTGAAGTGTAAATCTTGTATCAAATTGTGATACATCATCTTCACTGGCCTGAAAATAATTGTTCATATTAAAAATTTACACCAATAGATCTATTTCGGACTGGAAAGTGCAAGTATGTCGGGTTGTAGAAACCAAGCATGCTACGTTTCTTTATTCATACTTTTATAAATATTATCCTAACTCTTTTGAAACAGGTAAATTATCATTTCAGGCAGGCAATTGGTAAATGAATGTACCTAGTGGCCCTAAGGGTTCAACGCCATGTAGGTTTCGTAAAATCACGATCGATTTACAAATTACGACTATACACTCCAAAGCTCCAGCCCTCACCCACTTAAGTTTATAATTAGCTATGCGTAATCTATCCAAAATGAACCATTAAAATGAACTATTTCAATGCAATACGCCTAGTTGTTCAAGTTACGTCACTTTATGTCAATTCCACAGGATCGTTATTTAGAAAAATAAATGATGATAAATAATTTTTTAAATCTGATTTTTTTGTCAATCGGTTTAATTTCACCCCTTTTGGTTTGTGCACTTTATTTATGTATGTTATTTTACAACAATGGTAGACAAAACAATCATTTAATTGAAATGCGTTTAGTCTTACCAATTTAGGTTTGATCGGCGGCTCCAGCCTCCTGGCGAAGACGTCGTCCCAGTGCACGTGCTTGAAGAAAGCGTGTCCGCGCACGGCCGCCGCGCCGGTGGCGCCCAGCCGCTGCGTCTCCGAGCGTTTCATGAGTTTCCTTATCAAATCCCGAGCGTCTTGTGTGAGGTAAGCTGGCAGCATCAGTTTCCCTTTCAAAATTTTCTCTATTGTCTTTGTACGATTGTCTCCAGTGAATGGTGGCTAAAGAAATATTTATGTCATTAGGAATAATGTTATACAGGGTGTTGTTTTGGTCGACAACGAGCTTTTCAGGGGTGATAGTATACATGATACTGATGATGCCGAAAAAATATAAAAATGGTACCTTAAATTTTCTTAAGAAAATCTTAGAAAATAATTATTTATGGTATCCTTGTTTCCTTGCGTAACGTATTTTAACAATGAATGGTTGCGTAGCAACGAGGTGAGGTGTGCGGGGGTGCGCGAGGGGCCCCGGCTGCGGCAGCGGCCGCGGCGGCGCGAGCAGTCTGCCGCGTGCCTCCGCGCCGAAACTGCGTCTCATTTTCTCAGCGAGAGCAAGCGCCTCTGCGCGTGAACTTACGCTACGGCTATGATCAGGAACAAGTCTTTATTCAATAGTCGTGAACTGAACAATGTAGATTTACATTTCGTGTGGTGTAAATCAAGTGGAGTGTGTGAGATTTGGATTGACGTCGCGCCGCCGCGCCGTAACGTGTTACGCAATAAAAACATTATTATTTACAGACTCCACAAATCGTGTTCTCCAAAAAACATCCCATGCTGAAGGTAGAGCCTAAAGTAGACAAGAGTTCAAGGAAGAAGCTATCTTGGAATACTTCTCCCGACAGCCACGTTCATGTAAGTGTCATTGACCTTTTTGTAGGAAAACACGTAATAATAAATGAGCCGGCCGTCATTGACTGACTGCGCGAACATGCGTTTTGATAATTTTGGGAAAATTTGTATGTCATTTTTTCAGTAGAATCAATTTATTAAAAAAATATTATTGATATATTCAGAACAAGTATTTTTTGTACTTTCATCCCTTAGAAGGCCGTTGTCGACCAAAACAACACCCTGTATAGGGTGACTTTAAATTAGTTCTTGATACGAAAGGATATGCATGTGCTCATGATAACGAACAACTTTCCCTAAGGAACCCATAGTCAAATTGCAAAAAAAAAATTTGGACTCTTCATACTAATTTGGCCGGTCAGTTCATTGATTTGTATGGAGTCAAATTTTTTTTTGCGATTTGACTATGGGTTTCTTAGGGAAAGTTGTTTGTTATCATGAGCACATTCATAGCCTTTCGTATCAAGAACTGATTTAAAGTCACCCTCACACCCCGGACACTTCATACAAATATCGCGTTATTGTTTACTACATAGAAATTTGGCACTTCTTCATGTCTGTCTGTACACGTATTTATGTGTTTGTGAGTATTGTAGTGATGGAATCTCTACAGCCGCGCATTGTGATCTTTTCGGCGTTGGAACGTTTCTATTAAAAATAATAAGGATTTATATAGTTCGCTGTCTGAATTTGATGGTTTGGAACAAGAGATTCTCTAAGGGTTCGTCATGATGTAAACATCTGTGTAAATATTTTAATAAGTTTAATTGGAAATAAACCGAAATAGTTAAAAGTATCAGTGTTTTGCTCAAGAACCCTATAGTATCTAGAGCATGGACCTACTATCTAAAATGGACTGAGCACTCTCAAAATGCTTTTAATAGAAACTAAACCCTAAACAGGTAAGCACTTATACCTATCTTAATTAACATACCAGCAGTGGACGTATTTCGGCTGATGATGAAACCCTAATCCATAGTAATAAAACACATAAGAACTTTAATGTAATCATGTAGAGAAGACGTGCCAAGTGAAAGGAACATACTAAAGCCCTGTGTCCCGCTCGCACAGTTCTATTATCCAATAGAATTTCAGTATGGTAGGGTAACCATATTTATGGTTCATTCCAATCATAAAAAAAAACAAAACGTAAACAAACTTACTATGGAACTGACACATGTCAGTGTCATCTGCATACTATGTTTGTTGACCTTTTGCTTTTTTTTGATTGGAATGAACTATACACATAACCATTGACTTAACATTATTAGGTTAAATTTTATTCCCTAAACGTACAATTGTTTGGTCACTCTAATTAGAAAGAGATGCAAAGCTCTAGTTAGACTGTTTTTCTTGCAAAGTACTCAATCCAGTTTGGGTGGTACGTCCATGATCTAGGGCTGCTTAGGCTAAGGCTTCTTGGTCATACACCGCGTTGTCGTAGGTTACACTTATTTTTGTTACGTTGACGTTTTTAGTAATTGATATTTACGAAAATAGTAGAACTTTTACGACAGATATGAACATAAATGACAGACTTTTACAATAGACATTTTAACGATGTAAATACTGTATACACGAGACAAGGCTGTATAGCCTTAGAAGCCATTACCTATCTCCTTATGAAAATAAAATTGTCTTTGGTTTGCCAATCTCGTGACATCTCATTCATTCATATCATTTACGGGCCGTATCCTTCTACTGCCCTAATAAAAGAGAAGGCCGCAAAGTGTATAGAGCCTTATATAGCGGCCTTCTTTCTTATAAGGGCAGTCTAGTAAGTCATAATCCGCTATTAACTAAAGTCCTATTGGTAGGACCTTGGGCGGTAATGATCAGAAAGCCAAAAAAGTATTGGGTCTATAATCTTGGGAGGATATAATCAAAATACTTTTTATCCATCCGATTCTGCTACACACATCGCCGCTGTCGTGAAAGACCTAAAGAGCGTATGGCACGGGGCCTCATAACTGGATAGTGGATAAGTTTCAGTACATAATTAAAAATCCTTACCTGTCCTATCAACATATCATACATCAAGGCACCAAGACTCCACCAATCCACAGCTTTACCATGACCACTCCTTGTTAATATTTCTGGAGCCCTAAAACAAGTACATACAATTTTCATACAAAATAATTCATATTTCATACCTAATATTAGCCTTATCTAATATTATTAGGATATTGCAAAACATCTTTTTACTTACATGTACTCAATTGTGCCACAGAATGTATGTGTGACAATTCCCTCTTGGATATGCTCCTTGCATAATCCAAAATCTGTGAGTTTTACGTGGCCCTGTGCATCCAGAAGAACATTCTCTGGCTTAAGGTCACGATAAATTATACCTAGACTATGCAAATGTTCCAGAGCCAGTATAATCTCTGATAAGTAGAAACTGAAAAGAACAATTGGAATTAAGATTCAAGAATGTGCATTATCAATATACACAACAGGGCTACAAATAATTCCCAGTAATTTCAATACTTTAACAATTTAGAATGTAAGAGAATTATTATTAACAAAATATTACAGCTTCTTCATTCCACATTTTTTTCTGTTATCCAAAACCATTCTGAGAACACCCTTTGACCGTTACACTTCTTCTTTCATGTTGTGACCCAAGGGACTGAGGATCGTCACCATCATGAGATCAAGTCAGTGAGAACTTTAGATTGGGGTCGAGTCAGGAACGTCTATTACCAGTTTTACCACGCTTCGCTATGTGAAATCATGTGACAAAAATGTGTGAAAATATCAAATCCAAGCGTGTGTGGCACGAAAACCCGTTGTAGGCCATAGCCGACTGTGGCGGTCAAAGGGTTTTTATTTAGCCCTATTTAACCATATTAACAAATATATTTTCCTCAATAATTTTGTGATAAATTACCTAAATTACTTAAAGGCTGAGAAAGTGATTCCACTTTATAAAAAAAGATAAATTGCTCACTGAACAGATTAATTAGTATTGAAAGTCTGGTGGACTAAAAATGTCTAGTAATAGCAAATAGCTATTTTTAAATAGCAAAAATGTACATGACCTCTTCTGTAGCTAATGGGGGCATGCTTAGTTTATTTATTTTATTCTAATTATTATAGGATTACACATGATTAAAAGAAAAATTTTTCAATTGGTCCAAAATATTGCTTACCATGCTGTATCCTCCAGAAATATACCCTCTCTTTCCAGGTGCATAAACAACTCGCCACCACTTAAATATTCTAGTATTAAGTATAGTTTACCACCAGTTTGGAAGGCATATACTAATTCAACTATAAATGGATGCTGTAAAATTTTTTGCAATATGGTTAATTTCATTGTCATGAAATGTACTATAAGAGTTAATAATTTGCTGCTATAATACAATATTTTCAAACAGTCTTAGATGTATAAGTCACCTGACTAGGGCATTACAACTTTAGAAAATCAAAATAATATAATAATAAATATTATTTATGCAACACATTAGTAATTAAAAGTATTTAAACAAAGTAAACTTAATACTATCTCCTTCAATAAATTAAGATATTTTTTTATTATTTTTTAAAATATATGTCTTTCGTTCAATTATCAGTTGTACAATTGGCATGTAAAACAGAAAATGAAAAGAAAGTTTTGCAAACTGTACCGTGTGATATATCAAATAAAAGGGCTTATTGTAAGGATCTTAAATATGTTTTTTTATAAATTGAAAATAAACAATTTAAAAGTTATTTAAGATGAAAACCGCATTGAAATCTGTTCAGTGGTTCCCTTGAAAATCGTGGACAATACAAATTCATATAATACTGAGTTTAGCGGCACTTTATAAATAAGTCATAAAATGTATTGTATATTATTAAATAAATAAATAAAAAAATATGGTTCATTCCAATCAAAAAAAGCAAAACGTAAACAAACTTACTATGTAACTGACACATGCCAATGTCATCTGCATACTATGTTTGTTTACCTTTTGCTTTTTTTTTATTGGAATGAGCTATACAAGACAAACTGATAACCATACTTTTTGAAGCAGGTTAAAAATAGATGAAAATTGACCATTCCCTTATCTCCAATACTACTGAGCCAAAAAAAAAAATATATATTCCTTACTTATAGATTACAGGAAGGGATTACAGGATTAACCAATCTTTGACAGAATCATGTGAGTTCAAGTTTTTAGTAAAAAAATATTTAGTCCTGAGAATTTAAACCTTAACACAGAATGGATATGTATGTTGTCAGAAAACATTAGCCAAAGGTCATTTTAGTGGGTGTTCAATATTGTTTACTACATTTATTTCAAACTACAGGTTAAGAAACATTTTTAAGGTATATTGTGTTATTGTGTAGGCAGGCCACCGACTCGGCGGACCGTCAACCTGGTGAAGGTTGCGGGAAGCCACTGGATGCGAGCAGCACAGGACTGGTTGGTGTGGAAATCCTTGGGGAAGGCCTTTGTCCAGCAGTGGATGTCTTTCGGCTGATAATGAAAGAAATATTTTAGTTTAATATTTTTACCTTAACAGCCTCCAGTATATTTCTTTCTGCTTTAGTATGAGCAGTATCCTTCTGATTGCGTACTATGGAAGCTTTTTTCAAAACTTTCATGGCAAAGTGGGCACCAGCATCAGGCCCTGTAATTTTGCGTACTTGGAAGACCTTCCCATATCCTCCCTTCCCCAAAACTTTGCGCAATTCAAAGTCTTTAGGACCGAGGCGTTTGCATTGGCCAGGATTCACATTGTCTTCTGATAGCTGGATTGTTTCAGAGCCTTCGGAACTAAATAAAATATATTAGTCATCAATCAATAGACAAAACTATTAACAATTGTTATTGCATTGCCATAAACTGCAGTATAGTATTTCAGTGATTATGGAAATAAAGCATAAGTTGGTACTTACTCTGCTATGTTGTTCACATTGAGCTCAGGATCGTAGTCAACCTGGATCAAAAGTGTAACATTGTATAAAAGCTTAAGCTAACAAAATACTACACCTGACCAATCCAGTAATGTGTGTCTACATGACAAAGGTAATAGGAAGTCCAGCAAAGAGAAAGTAACAATTTCCTGTGTCAGGGCGTACCTATATATCAATATTTCAAAAACTGAACATGTACGCTGTGGTAAAACTTTATCCTTGATCATTGGAATGACAAAGGTTTGAGGTTATGATGATTTGTAAAGAAGAATCAGTCGGAGTTGCCTTAATAATTGTAATAAATAGGTAATAAACTTACATCGTCTATTTCGATGATGTCGTCTTCGTCTGAATCTCCCACAGTACTAGTTTCCACATCTAAATCTAAATCAAAAACACCAGCCATATACGATGACATCTCAAGTAATATCACATCAGCAAGTGTACTGATTTTCTGCTCTCAATACAATAACTTCCTCTCAATTAAACTTGTAGTATACAATTTTAAAATGTTTTTTGAACAAACCAATTTCATCAAGTCACGTTTTATTTGCCTATTTCGCAAAAATTCAACAAGGAAGGAAAAGTATAGAAAAAGCAAGCAAAGCTGTAAAAATTGCCAGAACTACCCAGTGTGACCACTTTTTTAACGAAGATTCTACTTTCTACTAACTAAATCCCGAATGCGTGCCGCGTTTTCAAAGCGTCCCGCATGCGTGTACTACGGATGACAATAAAAGGGTCCTAAAACACGTAATGAAACGATAGGTTGCGGGCTGCACGCAAGCAGGCATGGCCCGCGTGCGGGCACAAATCCGCGACCGTGACAATGAAAGCGCCCTAAATACGACACAACTATGAATATGAAGTACTCTATAGTCAAAGAGAATATAATCACTATCTATAGTCACAGAGTATACAGAGATACCGCTCAATACAAACCACTAAAATCCTAAACATATACATGCTTATAGACGTCTACAGTCGTTCAAGCCAAGGTCACGATCGCACAGTCACGATTGTCACAAACTTGACTGAATCGATACGTCAGTTGTTAGCGCTGGGCGTGGGTTCGATTCTTCCTGTATTCTATACTTGTTTCCGAGTAACCCGTAAAATTTCAAACGCACTTTTTTAACACCCTCCTGTATACCTATCTAGCTGGAGTGCCCGGCTTCGCTCAGGAAGTTGATATAATATCGTCTGGTAGTTGGAATAAAAGGATAACATTTTAAATCCTTTTTTTTATTGAAACAGTAATTTTCGTTTTCATGGTACCTATACAAAACATTTTTGAATTCCCTCCTCGAGCGAGAGCAAACTACATATAGCTGACCGTGATAAAAGCAGGAGGCTCGCGCTCCCACCCGCACCCCGCTTATCCTCCCGCACCCCGCGCCTCATCCCACGCACCCCACTCCTCACCGCCGCACCCCGCTCCTCACCCCCGCACCCCGCTCCTCACACTCCTGCACCCCGCGCCTCATCCCCTGCACCCCGCGTCTAACCCCCCCGCACCCCGCTCCTCACCTTCCCGCACCCGGCGCCTCACCCTCCCGCACCCCACGCCTCAACCCCCCCGCACCCCGCTCCTCACCCCCCGCATCCCGTGCCTCACCACCGCACCTCGGTCCTAACTCCCGCACCCCGTGCCTCATCCTCCGCACCCGCTCCTCACCCCCCGTACCTCACGCCTCATCCCTTCCACCCCACTCCTCACCCCTCGCACTCTGCACCTCACCCCCGAACGCCGCTCCCCCCCCCCCGCACCCCGCTCCTCACCCCCGCACCCCATGCCTCAAACCCCCGCACCTCGCGTCTCATCCCCCGCAGGCTATGTCTCATCCCCACATTATGAGCCTAGCACCCGCACCCCGCGCCTCACGCCCCCGCACGCCATGCATCGCCCCCCGCACCCCGCTCCTTACTCGGTTGCGATTAGTCTCGCAATGCCTATATTATCTTTACGAGTTCAGTCTACATGATTTTGATTTTTTAAAATGTGAATGTTGTGACAACCCTTTCGGTGAGGTCAGCAGTAGGTACCTATATGCCGGTACATACATGAACGGACCTTTTGTTATGTCTATATTAGGGAATTTTCCACAGAGTTCACTAGATTTAACTAGATGGCGCTGATCAACATTGGAAATAAGAAAATCTCTAAAAAAACCGTCATAACTGTTTGATATTACCGACTAATATCATAATAAATTCGTCATTACCTATTTCGATTCGAAGATTACTTTTCGTTGAATTTTTTTTTTTGTATTTTGATACAAAAAATACTTTTCATAATTTTTGATGCACAAAGCTTATCAGTATGCAGTAAAAATGGCATTTAGTGCAGTATGACATAAAGGCGCGGAGAGTACGCTTGAGTAGTATGAAAGGCCTTATTGCGACATGGGTCTCCCAATAACCGGAGGAGGACCGGTCTGCGGGGGGAAGGTACGAGGTGTGGCGGGGATGATAAGTGGCGTGCGGGGGGTGAGGCGCGGGTTGCGGGGGAGAGGAGCGGGGTGCGGGGCAGGGTGAGGAGCGGGGTGTGTGGGGGAGACGCGGGGTGCGGGGGGAGGCCTGGGGTGCATGGGGAGAGGAGCGGGGGGAGGGTGAGTCGCGGGATGTGGGGGGAGGAGCTAGGTGCGGGGGGGAGTGGGGTGCAGGGTTGAGGCACGGGTTGCGGGGGTGAGGAGTGGGGTGCGGGGGTGGAGCGGGTGCGGGGTTGAGACATGGGTTGCGGGGGAGAACGGGGTGCGGGGGGAGCGGGGGGGTGAGGGGTGCGGGGGGAGCGGGGTGCGGGAGGAAGAGCGGTGGGGGGTGCGGGGTTGAGGCGCGAGTTGCGGGGGAGAGGAACGGGGTGCGGGGGACGGTGTGGAGAGGGGTGCGGGGTGCGGGGGAGGCGCGGGGTGCGGGGGGAGGCGCGGAGTGCGGGGGGAGGATTGTGGTGCGGAGGTGAGGCGCGGGTTGTGTGGGGAGAGGAGAGGGGTGAGGGGAGGCTCGGGGTGCGGGAGGTGGAGGAGCAGGGTGCGAGGGAGGGTGAGTCGCGGGGTGCGGAAGGGCGAAGTGCGGGGTGCGGGAGAGGGTGAGTCGTGGGTGAGGTGAGGGGTGAGGGGGGTGAGGTGCAGGGTGCGGGGGGATATCAACTCCCTGAGCGAAGCCGGGCACCCCAGCTAGTATCAAACTTTATCATTTTATTATCTGAAACTATTTTTTCTTCTCAAACTATCGATAGTTTAAACTGGTTTTTCGATTAAAGAAGAACGTCCCTAAAAGCGCGACGTCCTTCAAATGTCGCTCGTCGTTCGTGTGTCGCCGCGCGTGTCGTTGTCGTCCAAAACAGCTCCATACAAATGTATGGAAATGATCAAGTCGCTCGTGTCGCTGTCGCCTGTCGCCGTCGCTGTCGCCGTCGCTTGCGTCCAGGCCGCAGCCTTAAACTTTATTAGAATCACTCAGCACACAAAAATAAATAAAAAATCTCCACGAACATATCACCAGCAGTTCTATCGACAACTTTATCTGTCATTTTTATTTTAGTACCAAATTTTGCCGCGGGTCTCCTTTGTGGCGCGCACTCTATGAGGGACACAGTACGGTGATAGCGGCGCGTGGTCTTATGACGTCACGCGCGCTTGGCGCGCCTGCGCGATTTATTTGAAAAAGGCGGAAACTAAGATTATCGTAATTTCAAAACTGCAAGCTTGATTTAAGTGAAACAAAAACAAATGTATTTCTAATCATTTAGGCTACACGGTCATAAAGTTTCAAGTGATTTGAAGGACCTATTAACATTCTTCCAGTGGCGGACTAACAGGGGGGCGGAAGGGGCGGCCCGCCCCGGGCCTCCGGTCTTCGGCCCCCAAATGCCTCCGCGTTCCCCTGATCAAATCCTAAACAAGACTTTAAAAATGTGCTTAGTACTATCAACAAAGCCTGTGCCTGACCAATTTAAAAACCTTTTTGCTTGCACAAGGCGAACTAAGCTAGCCCCAAACTAAACGTCTTGAATGAGTATTTAATGACCGAACGAACCACGATTGTAGACTATGCTGTAGTTTTTGGCATAAAAAATGCAATGACATGGACATCAACATCGAGAAACGAGGAAGAACGAAGGTAAAAAGAACGATGCCGGGTGAATCAGCTCATGATGCTGGATTATCAATTCAAGAAGAAATACGTCGGTCAATGTATGAATGCATAGACTGATTTATACAAGACTTGTCTACACGATACGGGGCCATGAAACAAATCAATAATATTTTCCAAATGATTGAAACAAAGTTTATGTTAGAAGCTTCAGATGACGCTCTGGCTGTAGCAGTTGACAATTTGATACAAGGTGAATTTGACAAGGAACAAGTTTCCCAAGAAATAAAAAGGTACTGCAGGCATGTAAAAGGCACCGATACAAGTATGGACGTTGCTGCCAAATAAAATGGGTTTTCAGTGAATCGTTACCCTGTATATCGCTTATACTTCAATACTTCTTGACCATTTGCATGCGAGAGGAGTTTTTCGAAACTCAAACTAATTAAAAATTATCTTCGATCTACAATGGGTCAAGAGCGACTGGTTATAATCTAGCCGTGCTTTCAATAGAAAGAAAAATTTCCAAATAAATTGATTTCACAGAAGTTATTGAGGAGTTCAGTAAATTGAAGGCACGAAAATACATATAACACGCTTCAAAAAGTAAAAAACTATCTTTGATTTATTTTATCTATTTTTTTTGTCGATCGATTCGTATTTTATTTTCCTCACCCATATCCATTCCATATTGTAGGTATGTATGTTTATTTAGCCTAAATAATTTAATTCGAATTTAAATTTCACTTGCCATAATTTAACGAAATAAACATAAACACTTATTTATACATACAAATGTGAACTGAATAAAAAGTTTGCAAAACTAAATTTTTTTAAAGCTCGGGGGCCTCATTCCACTTTGTCGCCCCGGGCCTCTGACGGGCTTAGTCCGCCACTGCATTCTTCATTAGTCACGTGGGGAGTGCATCTACGTTTCGAAAGACTGGATAATTAAATTGCGCCTTATAGCACATTCCTCACGAGACTATTATGTATGTATTATGTATGTATGTATTATTTCTCTGTAATTTTAAGGTCCATTATCATATGACCATCGTACGAGGTATGTTTCGAGTACAACGAGTGCGTGTAAGCTTTTTGTATGTGTGTAATACAGTACTATAAATACGAGAAATGTTTTGCGTCAGTGTTTGTAAGGCTGTGCGTGGCCTGGACGCAAGCGACGGCGACGGCGACAGCGACGGCGACAGCGACGGCGACAGCGACGGCGACAGCGACGGCGACAGCGACAGTGACAGCGATGACTGTTCACGACGCAAGCGACAAGGTCACTGGGTTTGCGGTGAAGTAGTGACGTACTCTGTCGATGTCTGTCTGTCGCGATGTCGATATTTCGATATTTTCATAATTATTCTTACTAATATAATAACACATAACACTGACTCAGCGGTTTTCGCTCCTGACTATTGATCCGAGAGTCGTGGGTTCAATCCCCACCCAGGGCAAATATTTCTGTTTTTTAAATATTACTACTAACTTGCTAAAGAAGACGTAGATTTAGACAAAACAAAAAGGCGATTTCGGCAACTACTGAAGAATTATGAAGATCAAAGTCGAAATCCGAAAGTTTATATTACAAAACAATATCAATATTTTATTTAGTCAATAGGTGCTTGTTGACATATAAAGCTGTTAAGTACTGTCTTAATTTTTCAGAATGTTTTATTAACATGTTTGTTTTTATATAATATTTTGAAAATTATGATTTAACATTTTCGATTTATTTTCTCATTTAAAAATTATTGTACGCCTGTAAACTATGGAGTCCGTTTATTACTTATAAGATCTTTTATATACCTATGGTTTTCAATAAAGATACTTTGACTTTGACTTAAAAGGATGACTGTGGAAATTTTCGATTATATTCTACATTATATTCTAGAACTTTCCGCTCATGTCGCTTTGCTCCTGCTCAGAATATGTTTCGCTATGCCAAAAATCACTTACCTGCTACGGACTTCACCCACCTGGCTACACCCAGAGGCCATTTCATCTTTTGATGCCACTCTGATGGGTACGGTGGAGTCCATTCTAAACGTAAAACTAAATGACACCCAGTGGAGTCAGGCATCGTTGCCAATTCGGTATGGTGGTTTGGGAGTGAGGCGCGCTCGTGACGTCAGCGTTCCAGCGTTCTTGTCGTCCGTCAATGGGGCCACTTCACTAGTTGCCAGAATTCTCTCGGTGGATAGCGACAATTTACACATCCCGTACGCGTCCGATGCTAAGGAAATCGGATTGTGTTGACAATCTTGTGGAATTTACAGAGGTACTTAGTGAAGTGGCGTCTATTGTGGAAAGCAGTGACACTGAAGCTGTGTACATGTTAGGCGATTTCAACGCCCATCCGAGTGAACTCTTCGGTGGTGAGTTAATAAACTTTTGTTGCGATCAAAAATGGATATGTGCAGACTACGAGAAAATGGGAATAGATTCTGAGACATATACTTTCATAAGTGACGCGCACGGCTGTCAAAGATGGCTTGACCATTGTATTGTGACGACATCTGCATGGCAAACGATTGTTAATGTTAGTGTATGTCAAGATGTATTTGTGTCTGATCATCTTCCTCTGATAGTGGACTGTAATTTGGAGTTAGTTAGGCCTAAAAAACAAGTACTTATCAATAGTAAAAACACAAATTCGAGAGTTATTTGGGGAGAGAGAAAACCTTCCGAAATTAAAATGTATCATGACCTGTGTAATTCTGAGCTAAGAAATTTTGATTTCCCGGTAGCTTTTAGGACATGCTGTACTGGAAAATGTCAAGACAGTGAGCATAAGAACATACTGAAAGACATGTATACAGATATTGTAAAGGTGCTAAGTAAGGCCGCAGAACAAAGTAACATCTCGCTACGTTCTGGTAGAAAAAAGCAAAAAACAGTAACTGGCTGGAATAAATATCTACGAGACGCCCATGGGAGGGCCAGGCTTAAGTTTGAGATGTGGACTTTGCACGGCAGACCGACCAGTGGCAACATATACAATGAAATGCGCGAGGCCCGTAAAATATTTAAGTCAAAACTAAAGTGGTGTCAAGATCATGAGGAACAGCTTAAAATGGACATAATTGCGTCACATCACGCCGAAAACAAATTTAATAAATTTTGGAAAGCCACGAACAAACTTAATCTTAAGCCTGGTTTACCTGTGAACGTTAGTGGCATAAGTGATCCTGATAAGATTGCCAATATTTTTCGAGAGCACTTTAAGGTGAGCTCACCGCTAGGACTATCGCGGCTAAAGGTGGACAGTGCTGAGATCCGTAGTGATGGGGAATTAGTTCGTTTCTCCGCAAAGGATGTTACGTCTGTTATCAGAAATATGCAAAGAGGAAAGTCCCCGGGTCACGACGGACTGAGCATTGAACACCTAAAGAACGCTGGCGTCCATTTGCCTAGAGTTCTATCTATGTTCTTCTCGCTATGCATTGTCCATTCGTACCTACCGCCAGACTTGATGAAGACTGTCGTAGTAACGATCATCAAGAACAGAACAGGTGATATATCGGACAAAAGTAACTATAGACCTATATCTTTGGCAACCATAGTCGCTAAAGTGCTTGACGGTCTGCTTGACGCTCAGCTTTGCAAATATGTTAAAATACATGACTCGCAGTTCGGTTTTCGTGCCGGACTATCAACTGAGAGCGCAATTTTGAGCGTGAAGCATACAGTCAGGTACTATACCGACAGAAGTACTCCGATATATGCCTGTTTCTTAGATTTATCAAAGGCATTCGACCTAGTGTCGTATGATGTGTTGTGGAGAAAGCTTTCAGAAACGGAGTTACCCCCTGAGCTTTTGTCTATCTTTCAGTACTGGTACAACAATCAAGTTAACTATGTCAAATGGACAGACAGGATTTCGGATGAGTACAGAATGGAATGCGGAGTGAGACAAGGAGGGCTAAGCTCTCCTCGGCTCTTTAATGTTTACATGAACGAGCTCATTGTCCGTCTCAGCAGTATGCATGTCGGGTGCTACATAGGAGATGTCTCAGCAAACAACGTCAGCTATGCGGATGACATGGTGCTGCTGGGACCGACGGTGGGTGCGCTCAGAAAGCTCTTAGCCGTATGCGAGGCCTACGCAAAGTCGCATGGCCTGATTTACAACGCAAAAAAGAGTGAATTTATGCTTTTCAAGGCAGGTTCCAAGTGCCCAAGTGTAATTCCGCCACTGACCCTCAATAGTACTATACTAGAGAGGGTCAGAAAGTTTAAATATCTAGGCCATGTGATTACGGAGGACCTCAAGTATTGACGAGGACATAGAAAGGGAGCGCAGGGCGTTAGCGGTGAGAAGCAACATGATTGCACGGAGGTTTGCTCGATGCACAAGGGATGTGAAGATCACGCTCTTTCGAGCTTACTGTCAGTCGTTTTACTCAAGCAGCCTCTGGTGTAAATACTCTCAGAAATCGCTGAATGCCCTGCGCGTCCAATATAATAACGCATTTAGGATGCTGTTGGGGCTGCCCCGCTTCTGCAGTGCATCGGGAATGTTTGCAGAAGCCCGCGTGGATGTATTCCCGGCCATTATGCGCAAGCGGGCTGGTTCACTGATACGCAGAGTGCGGGCCAGCGGCAACAGCATCCTGCAGGCGGTGGCGGACAGCTGCGACTTTCCCGTGATGTGGCACGCAGTGCAGGTGGCGGCAGGGCACATGCACTAAACCATATATTCCACCTTTATTTATTTTTCTACTAACATAGTTTATGGATCTTGTAATCTGAATAATAAATGGATAATAATAATAATAATAAATAATAATAATAAAATCTGGTTGTCCCTTAATGCGAATGCTGACGCACCGGAAAATCCTCAAAGCCAGCGGTCATGGGATGAACCCGGAGCTAAAAGGACGCTCACCCATCTTTTAGATATGGCGTCTGGTGTAGACTTGGCGAGGCTGAAGGCAGTCTCTAGGGCGGAATCCGGAGCGTGGTTGCAGGCCTTACCGTCGCCTCACCTGGGTACCCTTCTGGACAATGACTCGATGCGGATGGCTGTGGCACTCCGTCTGGGCTGTAATGTGTGCGAACCCCACATATGCATTTGCGGCACCAAGGTGGAAGCTAACGGTCATCATGCGTTGAGTTGTCTCAAATGCTCAGGGAGGTGCCCGCGGCACCACGCTCTTAATGATATCATCCGGAGGTCGTTGATTTCGGCTAACATTCCGTGCCAAAGCGAACCGCTAGGTCTCAGTCGCACCGATGGGAAAAGGCCCGATGGTCTGACCTTAGTACCCTGGCAGAGAGGCAGGTGCCTCTTGTGGGATGCCACGTGCGTCAGTACCTTCGCCCCGAGCCACCTGAAGCGCACGATAAGAACTGCCTGCTCTGCTGCCGAAGGTGCAGCGAAACAAAAACACGAGAAGTATGCGCCCTTGGAGGAGACATATTTCTTCGTACCATTTGCTGTGGAGACCACGGGATGCTGGGGATCGGAGGCGATAGATTTCATCCGTGAAATCGGCCGTCGCATCAGGCAAAGAGGGGGTGACCCCCGCTCCGGGGCTTTCCTGTAGCAAAGGTTGTCCATTGCTATTCAGCGTGGAAATACTTTTTTTTTTTTTTTTATGGCAGAGGTGGCAAACGAGCAGACGGATCACCTGATGGTAAGCGAGGGTATACTGCAAGCATAATGGGCACCTTTCCATCGGGAACGTCTAGGGGTGGGCTATTTGAATAACGAAGCCTTTTGGTGGATTTTTTTTTCTTGACATGTAACATTTTATACCTTTTTGTCAGTTTTAAATAATATTCTGCATAATCAATATTATAAAAGAAAGTGTACAAATGTTTGTGCTGATAAAACTCAGGAACGAATCCAGATACGATCAAGGGAGTTATATGGTGTGGTAGCCCTCTGTCCCCCATCCATGAAGAAGGTTTCCGTTTTTGCCTAAAGGGGAAGGTGTGGGGTGTGGCGGGGATGATAAGCGGTGTGTGGGGGGTGAGGCGCGGGTTGCGGGGGAGAGGAGCGGGGTGCGGAGGAGGGTGAGGAGCGGAGTGCGGGGGGGGGGAGACGCGGGATGCGGGGGGAGGCGCGGGGTGCGGGTGGGGGAGGAGCAGGGTTCGGGGGAGGGTGAGTCGCGGGGTGCGGGAGGAGGAGCTGGGTGCAATGGGTGAGGCGCAGGTTTAGGGGGAAGGAGCGGGATGCAGGGGGTGAGGCGCGGTTTGCGGCAGGAGTCGCGGGGTGCGGGGAGGGTGAGTCACGGGGTGTTGGGGGAGGCCCGGGGTGCGGGCGGGGAGGAGCGGGGTGCGGGGGGAGGTGCGGGGTGCGGGGTGCGGGTCGTGAGGCGTGGGTTGCGGGCGAGAGGAGAGGGGTGCGGGGGGAGCGGGGTGTGGGGGTGACGCGGGGTGCGGGGGGAGGCGCGGGATGCGGGGGGAGGAGCGTGGTGTGGGGGTGAGGCGCGTGTTGCGGGGGAGGAATGGGGTGGAAGGAGGCGCGGGGTGGTTGGGGGAGGAGCAGGGTGCGAGGGAGGGTGAGTCGGGGGGCGAGGTGCGGGGTGAGGCACAGGGTGCGGGGCGATATCAACTCCCTGAGAGAAGCCGGGCACTCCAGCTAGTATCAAACTTTATTATTTTATTATCTGAAACTATTTCTTCTACTCAAACTATCCATACTTTGGACTTGTTTATCGATTAAAGAAGAACGTCCCTAAACGCGCGGCCGTCCGTGTGTCGCCGCGCGTGTCGCTGTCGTCCAAAACAGCTCCATACAAATCTATGGAAATGATCAAGTCGCTCGTGTCGCTGTCGCTGTCGCCGTCGCTTGCGTCCAGGCCGCAGCCTAAGCTCTATAGTTCATTCCAATAAAAAGAAGCAAAAGGTAAACAAACATAGTATGCAGATGACATTGACATGTGTCAATTCCATAGTAAGTTTGTTTACGTTTTTTGCTTTTTTTTTATTGTAATGAACCATACGTAGTAGTGGCATCACCCCCCGCAAAAATCGGCAGAATTCTCCACGACGACGATTTCTCCAATGCTTACTCTAGTTTTAAATCCTCCTTCTATCTATCTGCCGATAGACGTCCACGTCCAGAAACCTCCTTAATCGCTTAGTAAGCGCTACTTTTGTACAAATTGATTATAATATTCTCTTTGGCATAAATATAAGGGAGAGGTATGGTACCGGTGTGGTGTGGTGTGTGTGACTACGGATCGGTTGCCTTTTACAGGCTGGGCACAGGTCTGTCATGTTTTGGAAAAAAACCAAATAAAAGTGATAATAATCAGAAAAGAGAAAAATAGGTTATTGTTACTCTATAACTAAATATTCTTTGTTACTATTGTTTATTTATAGAATGTCTTAATAAACAGAGAAGGCCAATAATTGAACTGGAGTATATCAAATACTAGCTTCCGCCCGCTACTTCGTCTGCGTGGACTTCAGAATTGGGTCCAGAGGGAAATAAAATGTTAACCTCTCGTATGCCGGAACGGAGATCTACGCTCGAACATTATTTAAGGGTGTCACGCACTTAAGTGCGTTTCAACAAATAGTTCCTATGCGGTTATGTTGGCAGCAATGTTTTCCACACACACACTGTATAGATGCAGACACACACTAACGAAATCGGTAAAAGCGTCTCCGCGTGTTGATATCGTTGATAGACAAGGGAGGCAACATCGTTCGGCAAATTACTTACTTTTTACTTACGTTTACTTACTTACATCTGAGTTCATCACATCGCACCATCGATACCTGAGGCATCTGACCGGACGTCGATCTGTCGGTTGACCGTGATAGCAAATCTCTGCTTTGGTTGGCCTGAAGAATTTTTGCGGAGAATTTTTCGTTTGGCCACCAGGAGCATGTTCCCCTCTTTAAATGTAAGTGTCCAGGCCTCACATCCGTACACAAGTATAGGTTTTATAGATGCAGATTTTTGTACATCTACTGCGAAGCTTGGACACCCACACCTTGTCAGAGAGGCGCTACATCTCAAGGCATTTTGGGCACGAATGTTGATCTCTTCTTCCCGGGTATTCGTAACATTGATGGTACAGCCCAAGTTTTTAAAGGACAATTCCGAGCCGGCCATACTGTCCTGCCCTAGCCTGAAATATGCAATTCACTTATTAAACGAATTGACGACACCTTTAGATATGGTAACTCCGACATGCAAGTCTCTGGGCTTGGCGCTAGTCTACTTGTGACGCCTCATGTAAAGACACTTAAGTCTTATCGTGGTTAATTTTTAGGCCTACATTATTTGTCTCTGTTTCAAGGGCCTTAGCTGCTATTTGTACCTCAGCGCTAGTTTCTTCCATCCAGAGCAAGGTCGTCCGCGTACCCTATCACTTTGTGCCTTCCGTTCAGTTTCAGTCCAACATCTGGTGCTAACACTCCCATTGGATGGAACATATTCTAACACCAAATTTAAAAGCATAAGCGATAGGACATCGCCCTGTTTTAGTCCCGCGATTACAGTAACTGCTTCTGTCAGATCGCCTTCCTTCCACCCGCGTGTTCATGTTACTCTCTCTCATGGCCTTTTATTGGGGATGCTAAAGTTTCTCAATATTACGTACAGGGCGCTCCAGTCTATGCTATCATACGCTTTCGCGAAGTTCACAAACAGTGCGTGCATGCTCTGCGCGTATTTCCACCTTTTCTCCATAATCTGCTTATGGAGAAAGATCTGGTCAATTGTGGTGCGATTTGGACGGAGCCCGCACTGATAATCACTGACATTTTTTTCCGAGTACGATTCCAGTTTTTTAAGCAGTACGTATGATAAACCTTTGTACGATATTGATAGCAGTGCTATTCCCCGATAGTTCGTGCTTTTCTTTTTACAGCCTTTTTACGGACGGGGCAGATGACACCTGTGTTCCACTCTAGTGGTCGTTCATCTGCTTCCTAGATCTTGAGCAGCAACTCATATAGATAGAGTCGAACCGTTCCTCCGCATTACTTCCAAACTTCAAGCGGCAGTTCGTCTATTCCTGGAGCTTTATTGTTCTTAAGCCTCATTACGGCTTCTCGAACCTATTTAAAAGTTGGGAGCTCTACCTCACTGTCATTATCGACTGTTGTGCGGGTCATGGGTTCATCAAGCGGGGGCTATTCAGAAGATGCTGGAAGTAGTTGCGCCATTGAGTATTTATCTCTTCGCTATACGTTACCAGATTGCCATCCTTATCTTCGAGCACTTGGGCTATGGGTTGATATTCTTACATGATCTTACTATTTATAGAACTTTCTCGAATCATTCGCTCTAATAAGTGTGTCCATTTCCCGAACTATGTTGTCTTAGTGCTGTCGTTTTGCTCTCCTGATCACACATTTTGCTTCTGTTTTAAACTCCTTGTTTGTATCTACCCACTGCTTAGCCTGTTCGGATATAATTTTATACGAAACTTCCATCTTTCCTCCACTATGTTTTTGCAGTTCTGGTTCCACCATTTCCTCTTTTTCTTCCACTTTTTATGGCCAAGAATTTTTACTGCAGCATCTTTAACAGTATTTCTTAAATATTCACAGTATCTATGCTGTCTTCTACTTTCAAATCTTTTCTGTCGCTTAATTATAGTTGAAATCTGTATCTACATTCTTGATCTTTAAGATTATCTGTGTTAATTGGCTCTTCGTTTTTACTATGTTTTATTCTGTCTTACTTGTTTTATCTTTATACCCAGTTAGTAGTGATCATTATCACAATCGGTGCCTTGAAAATAACTTACATCCCGTATGGTGCTCTTGTGTCGGTCGCTAAAAAGAGTGTGATCGATTTGATTGACAGTCTTTCCATCGGGAGATTTCCAAGTACCTTTGTAAATCGCTCATTTGGAGCAACAACGACGTAACTACGACGTAATTCTTTATCAAAACTGACTTGAGTATGCCACTTGGGTTTGTAACGTTTGGAGGAAAATCGTCGAAATTGTTTTTCTATAAACATGAGCTAGATGCCGTCACCCACCGTCATACAATTGCGTTGATTTTTCTCCGAACGTAAGTAACAAGCCTCAATACATGGTTTGGAATACTCAAGTCCATTTAGACAAAAAATGAAATTACGTCGTTGTTGCACCAAATGAGCGCAATGTCCTTGTGTGGGTAAAAAGTGCTCTTGATTATCATAGCTTAAGACAACGCAAAGCTAATGAGTCTCACACCGTTATCGTTGGAACGTTGATGTTTGCTGTATTGGCTTACTGTTGGTGTAAATGTGTCTTCTCGCCCGACTTGTGCATTAAAGTCGCCTACCTAAAATAATAAAAATAAAAATTTAAAATATTACAATTTTTTGTTGTAATTAAAGCCTAGATAAAGAAAAATACCCTAAATATCATTTATATATTTTAATAAATTATTTTGATAAAGCTGTGTAATTTGAATAACTTCTTGATAATCTAGGTATTAGAAGCTAAGTGAAATCATAATATTGAGATTTATGACAGTGATTCTAACTTTAAATAGTTGTTATTTTTAATATCCTGCACTTGTTTATTAATAAATATATTATACGAACAATTCTAACAATTATAATAACAATTTTAATTTTGATATTGACAAATTAATACACAATACATACATTAATACATAATATATACATTTTTATGATTAAAATGCAATTAATAACTCAATATTGTAGTAAAGTTCTTCTGAGAAATACAAAAACAGCAATGTCAAGCTTTATAGATTAGAACCTTTTTTTATAAAAACACAAAAATTATAAATTATTATTTAAAAATTAATATTTGCAAGACAATATGTGATTTATTAATATACAATTTAGTAATATCAATCAGTTTTCATGACTTTTAAGAGGTTTTCATATTCCCAATGTTCATGCCATCTAGCTAGATGATTGTATAGATAGAAAGCCGTGGGAAATTCCCTATTCCAATTCACTTTACAAGCAAATAAGACTCATTGAGTAAATTATGAAAATAATGCTAATATTCTTAATGGTTTAATATCAGTTATATATCTGATAGATAAGGTAGGCAATAAACTTCATAATTAACAATATTTTTATATTAATTGTATACTAGCTGGGTGACCGAGCTTCGCGCGTTCAATCGGAGAGTTTATAAACTAATTCACTTAATACAAAAAAAAACTGGAGACATGAAAAATGGCAGATAAATACTCGAAAATATCAGTGCATGTTGTTATTCCCGAGCTCATTCCTTCAAGAACTGCACGTTATCTGTTGTCGAGTAGCGCGGAACGAGCTTTAAAAGTCAATGTTAGCAACAAAGGGCTCCAAGTAATGTAAGTCACTGGTAGTTGACAAAAGATGGCGCCATTAGTGAAATACATTAGTGTGTACAAAAATTACGTAGGTATCAAAATATGTATATTCCTCTTTTTTCTAGAATAAGCTTAGGTTTTTTAGACTCTCACAGATTTATTGTAGATCTAAAACAACTAACCATAGATCGATAGAATTATTCGTTTTCGACAAAGATATAAAAAAAAAACAAATTTAATGCACAGTAAATTCGAAACATAAACATTATAGCTAGGGTTGCCAACTTTTTTTTGGCAAAAGAACGTATATTTTAAACTGACGTGTGTGAAAAAAAAGTATTTAAACAAAAAAAGTATTACTGAAATGTATTTATTCATGTGTTTAAAAACATTTATTTTGTACTTTTGGCACTATTTAACATTTTCTTATATTTTACGAAACGTTTTTGCGACTCATCATAATAAAAATTCAACTTATAGATGATTGGTTCAGTAGTATGATTAGTTCATTTATTTAATTAGTTATGAATAATTCATTTTTATACAATTTAAAGTTGCTCTGTTTCTCTCTTCCGGTCACTTTGTATTCATTACAGAGAAATGTCCGTGTCACTGCAAGGATCAGGATCATACTCCATTTCGAAACACAATGTAAAACGTCCTGCCTATTCCAGTCAAAAATCAAAACAAAACAAGAGACAGAAAACCGCCAAGACAAATGAAGAAAGATGATAATTTGTATTGTGTGACAGAATAAGTCATGTTCAGAATCTGTTCAGAATTACGTTTCGTTTTGCTATTCACGTTTATGTGGTACAGATTTATTTGTTCAAAAATCAAATCAAATCAACACTGTCAGACAGGAAGGGCAACATTCCGTTCCATTTCACGCATACACTATACCCGAAAATAAAGTATCTTTAATTCTTTTTTTTTTATTCAAAAGAATAAAGTAAGAGGGAGTAAAATAACGTAGGATACGTTATTTTAAAGAATGGTTGGCAACCCTAATTGTAGCACTCGTTGATGTCTTTTATATGAAAACTTGTTAATGCAGCTCGCGTTGAAATATTTTATATGACACGTATATTTTTATTGTAATTTGTGTTCATGTATATAATTTACTGCAAATTTCATTAGATCCGAGTCCGAGTCTTTGAATAAGGTAGAAGCTCAGTCACTGCATTTCAAACTTTACTTGGGTCAAAACAAAACCACAGTGACAAAACTATACAAATTCACACAATATTTTTTTTTATTTTATCTGTCCAATCTAAAAGTTAAAACATATATTTTCTGTAATTTCATTCAAAAAACAGTGAAATATCATAAATACATACAGCGCCACCTTTACTAAATAACAGTTAATACAATGTCAACTTCTTTGATAGTTTTGTTTAGCCGTGGATTTTCATTCAAAATTACGATTGTCTCGTTGGACAAAATGTAAGTACCTAGGTTGTACCAGCTATGGCAACTACGCGATACAACCTGTAAATATTATTATTAAAACCTTAAAATGTAGAATGGTAGAATAAATAAATCATATGTACGGGATAAGTAAAATTGCTGAATAAAACACTTACACTATTTTCGACATCTCTTCGTATCCCGTGTGCATGGTAGTTTTTTTATCGCTCTTAAGTCTTTTTATTTACCTACTTAATAAAATATAAAAAAATACCCAAAAAAAAAGACAAAAATCAATGAAGTCTCGTGGGATTCGAATCCAGACCTACATAAAAGAAAGCTAGCACCGAACCATTACGCGAGTTGGCGCTTGAGAATATTGTTAAAAATAAATATCATATGCGTTCTGCTTTTATGTAATTTCGGTCATATCTCCCTTAAATGAAATTTTAGGAAGATAATTCTCCCATAAATCGATTTCTGGTGATTTTTAACCCCTAATCCTAGATTTTCGTCAAAAGGTTTCAAGCCGTTTTCGAAATCGTCGGGACACTTAACTCGTTTAATAGTATAGGATAATGTTACTCGTAAATACATGTTGTAATATAAAGGGAATTTTGGGGAATATTCCCAGTCACAATGGGAATTTCCGGGAATATTCCCATGGAGTAAAATACTGGAAATGGGAATATTCCCTCCGGCACATCAGTAGTGGCGGATATCGTAAGATAAAATCGCCTTAGTGTGTGACGCCCTTTACAAAAGGCGATCCAGGCCGGGAGCCGCGTTCAGAACCTGCAACTGACAGCAACCGTTCATTCTGACAACAGGATAGCATAATATAAAAAGTGTGAAAGAGAGTATACGAAACGGTTGCTGTCAGGCTGTCAGGTGCAGGTTCTGAACGCGGCCCTGCCTGGTGTACCTTACCTACTTGTTTTGGAATTGGAACGACTCGGAGATTGTGATAACGAGCGAGGGTGTAAACAATTGCAATTTTTACTTTGTGATTTTGTTATTAATTAAGTGGCATAATTAGTTAGAACAATGAATTAAAACTTCTATCAAAAGTACAGATCCAATTTAATGTGAACATGATCATTATCTCGTCGTATTCTAAATAATCTTATGTCATTTCAATGGCTAGTGACAGCGACAAAAGTTCTAATCAAAACTTGGATGGTTCTTTGAAGAGCAATAAAAAACGACTTAATTGTGAAAATCATTGTAAGTATTACTGTATTTTCATGGCAATTTACACAGTAAATGACATGCATGCATCTCTTAACGACAACAATACTGTTCTAACCTAAATCGTTTCGTACTTTTGTTTTTCCTTTTTCACTTAGCTACCTGCCAACTTCCTGTTTTACCTGTGTATATCGATTAATTGTAAGTTTCATTCCATTTCTTTGTCTCAATATTCTCAATTTCAAATCAATCAATATACTTAATAATAATAATAGTAATCTGTCAACTATCTGATTTTTACTAGTTTCTTATACTGTATATTTTAGTCTGTGAAGCATTTATTGTTCTAATAACAGGTATTGTTATTTATTTATATTTCTTACACGAGTTAGTCAAAAATTAAAAACGAGTTCTCAGGCCAAGAGTAAATATAAAAAAAAAATTATTAAACACCAGCACTCATGAAAAACTAAAAAAGGATTTCCAAAGTATGTCAGAATACAAATTCAAATATATAAATAATATAATGGGACTATTTCCTCATTTCCATCGTCAACAGCTTTTTAATGTCTATAGTCTATACTTATGTTTATGGTATCTTGACCTGAGTGTAGCCATATTAATATTAAATAGTATTTTGTTAACAGTCCAGTAAAACAGCTTTACGAGAAACTAAAATTTTTGATAAAATGTATGTGTAGTAAAAACCCATGTTTTTGGGGTATAGTATCTGAATTTCGATTGTACAAAGATGAAATCCCAATAGACTGAAAATGTTTAAAAAATAGAGATCGTAGATTATAATTGACCACTTTTTACATTCCTTTATCAATCAATCAATGGCCTCTGCCTCTATTGCAGACAATTTACTGCAGTTTCTTGGCTCAACGCTTTTGGTGACTAATGAGACCAATGCAAGACTTGCCCGCAGTCCTGACAGTGAAAGTCATACATCCTTTTATACACATCCTTTTATCTAACAAAAGGTAGAAACAGATCCCAGTATTTTCTCTATGTTTTTAAAAAAGATTTTCTCGGTGTGCAGGATATTTATTTTAAAAAAATGTGTTTCAAATTATCAGAAAGTACTTATATACTTACACTCATAGAAATCATTTTGGTTACCCTGTCTGATGTACTTACAAGTTACTTGTACAGTACAAGTAAGTTTGTTGTACAAGTAAATTTTTTGGTTTTCGTTTTTTGATTCCCATGCGAGTGTCCAAATATGCGGCATATACGGCCGTATCTCTTGATTGCGTTGGCATCGAAGTTTGATTTTTTCACAGCTTCAAGTGATTGCAGGCCTGAGAATTTGATATAGAGTTCAAGTCATGTGTGAATATGAATTTTTACGGAACCCTCGGTTCGCGAGTCCGACTAGCACTTGGCCGTTTTTGTTTTGTTTTTGTTGATTTGTTCAAAAAGCACTAATCAATTTCGAAAAAAAATATGGGACCACCTCTGAAGTATGACCTACCAAACGAAAAAGAATCATTAAAATCAATTCATAATGAAGAATACCACCAATTTTAGTTTTTTATCTTAAAATATACTCTATTAAAAGTAAAAAAATATGGTGAAAAATTTTTTTTGATACGTTTGATAGTTTCCGAGATACTGAATTATTAAGGTAGGCAAGTGACGCGGGGTCACCGTACGCTGCTGTGACGTCACTCCACAACGGTCGCTCAGTGCGCGCACCGCTCCCTACCTGTATGCATGAAGTTTGCGTTGATTTAAAAATGACGAATCCACAAACTAGAAAATCGTGCTCGTGTCAAAGTGCTTAAATAAGACTACCAATATACCCGAAAAGTTATTTTTTACTATTATATTTTTGAACCTTAAAGTCAAAAGAAATGTATGAGAAAGTATGATCCAACCAGACCCAAAGCCAAAAGTTGTGTCTATCACCTTCTTCTTATCTTATAACTTTTGCATAAACAGTAACGTCATCGCCGTAACTATTTCTAGCCAATCTAAAATAAAATAAATATGAGTTAACCTATACACATAAAAAATAAAAACGGGCAAGTGCGAGTCTGACTCTCGCGCAGAGGGCTTTGTCCATACCTACAAACAAACAATATTTTAAATTTTATCAACTTATTTTAAGATTTATAGAAACTTCTTAGAGATTTTCCTGTAATTTATAAGCAAAGATCTATTTTCTGTATAATTTTTTTAAGTTTTATGCCCAGTTTTCGGAAATAAGGAGTGAGGGGCATGGTAAAGGTGATGGTGTCAAAATCACTTATGTCATCAACTGTAATATAATGACACAATAACGACACTGAAGCGGTCATGGCTCAGCGCTGCTTATGTGGTCGCGTCGATCACGCAGGTTAACTGACTACAGACACGGTCACAACTTGGATGGGCTTAAATATCAGTAACTATCACTAGATGGCAGTCGTCAAGCTATGTCGGAGGCGTAATAGGCAGCTTGGATGGACTGCTAGTCAAGTCCATCCAAGCTGTGACCGTGTTTGTAGTCAGTTAACCTGCATATTCGACGCGACCACGTAAGCAGCGCTGAGCCATGACCGCTTCAGTGTCGTTATTGTGTCATTATATTACAGTTGATGACATAAGTGATTTTGACACCATCACCTTTACCATGCCCCTCACTCCTTATTTCCGAAATAATACGTTCATAAATATAATTATTACCTACATTTTTCAATACTAGTAATGAAAAATAGGTATGTAGGTTCTTATAGGGATCAACAAATTTGTGATAAGAAAGAAAAAAAAGTTGTAAGTACTTTTGCATTTTTTATCATTGTGTCTCGGCGGCCGCGGTAAAGAAATCGGAGTTATTCTAGAAATAGTAGCTTAACTCGTCTATTTAAGGAATCATTAGATTTTTCAATCAATTTTTAAAACTGTCATCGATTATACTTGTAACACTACTGTAACACCGATTCACATAAAAAAAAAAAAACTCCAGCTAGAAATGTTATTGTGGGCGAACATAGGGACCATCTGATAGCAATGTATGAAGAACACAGTACGGTGAGAGCGGCGAGTTGTTGTATGACGTCACGCGCGCTTGGCCATGGCGCGCCCGAGCGAAGTATTTGAAAAAGGTGGAAACTAAAATTATCGTAACTTCAAAACTACTCTCTTGATTTACATAAAACAAAAACAGGTGTATTTCTAGACATTTAGGCTACAAGGTCATAAAGTTTCAAGTGATTTAACGGACCCATTAACATTCTTCATTGGAGGAGTAATCGCGTAACATACATACAAAAAGAAAAACAGTAGAATTGAGAACCTTTTCCTTTTTGAGGTCAGTTAAAAGCATTCCAAAGCAGGATATAGGTCGTGCCAAACTTTAAGATCGCTGAAGGGTACTGAGTGTGGGAAGTGTGCGTTCACTTGGAATCCTCATGCTCGAATTTTGATATTCTGTTTATGCCAATATTTATTGTCTAATAGTGCCCTAAGGAAAAAAATGTGCTATCGTAGTTTCAGAGAAAATGGAGTTTTTCACTGATAATGCTAGCGGAATTTTTCGCTGGCAGCCTCATCTCTGGAATCAAGGAACTACTTCGAAATTCGAGCATGAGGATTCTAAGTGAACGCACACTTCCCCCACTCAGTACCCTTCAGCGATCTTAAAGTTTGACGGGACCTGTAGCCGTCTTATATCGTAAGTGTGAAAGTAACAGACTCTTGTCAGAAAAATATTATAAAATCTTAATTTGTTTAATAGTTTTTTGGTAGTAAACGTTTGTGATACAGTTTTGTATCTAGGTATCATTCTATCCCCGTAAACTTATTACTAACGTCAGTTTATCATGACGCGCAATATGTCAATGTCACTAAAATAAATATTCCACGGTTTGTCTGGAATATTTTCGTGATTTTTGCGTTTGCTACGCCTGGGAAATAGTGATAATGTGTTGCAATGATTTTTACGTTGGAAGAAAGTACGACAGAAAAAGTCTCTCCTATGTTAGACGAGATAGTGACGAACGTTTTGTCTCAGAGCACATCCTGTTATGATTCTATACAAAAAGACATTTTGTTCGTTTTAATTATTGTTTTGATGATGGAAAACGGGTTCTTTCCAATGAAAAATGACAAGGATATTGTAAAATGTCCAAAAAATATAAGCGCTGAGCAGTTGAACAAGTGGAAGAACCCAACTGGACTCGTGGAAACTGTGTTTGTTCTCAGTGGCTTTGAGGGTTACACAGTCAAACTAATCATTAGCCCATTGGGCTCTATGGCGCTCGTTAATTTAGTTATCAATGAATTGGATACCGAAACATATACTGTTTGTTTACCAGTGAGCCGATATGTGGTTTCCCCTCAAGCCTCAACAATACCAATGATATTTCGCGATCTCAAACATTTCTCCACAACTTTTAAGAACAAAATGATCACAGCCATTAAAAGTCGCATACTGAGTCAGTGTGGATATCCCAGTGCAAGTTTATTGGGAATACCTGAAGAAGTACTTTATAAAATAATTCTTAAACTCCCCATCTATAGTGTTATCAATATGTGCAAGACATGCAAGAGACTGAATTTCTTAATAAACAATTCCAGTTTGTGGCATGATTTGTATAGAAGGGATTTTGGTAGCACAGCACAGATTGCTGAGCCTGGCGATGAAAATAATTGGAAGGAATTGTACAAGAAGGAGTACATTTCCAGAGAAGACAGTAGTCTAAGACAGAGCTGCCGAGCTGCAGGGTCCATGCATGACTATATGGACTACTCTGACTATGTTTCTTACATAGACAACCCCCTGTGGGATATATTAATATGAGTATTTATTTATTACGACTAGTGTAGTTGCTCTGAAGTTTTGTATCAAGTGCCATTGTTTGCTGTGAAATAATGTTTGTTATTTGTAAAAGCATTGTAACTTGAAGAATATTTGATAGATGATTTACCATATATTATGCATTTATTGTAAAACTATTAAATCTTACATTCAATAAATTTCTTATTTTCAATATATATATATTTATGTTTCATTGTTTGCATTAAAAAAATGCCTTTATCATTTTATTACTTACATAATTATGGTTATCTGCAACAATCGTGTAATAACATTAAGTTGTTTATATTTAGGTGAGAATGCAGAAAAGACAAACTTAGGCGTGCTTCCAGTCGGCAAAGGGGGGCGTCATATGTCGATACCTTTTGATTCTTCTACTACAAATGGTGACATCTGTGAGTAGTTTTAAAAATTTTTTTGTTTTTCAAATTGCTTCACTAAGTGATAGGGGTAAAATTGTAGAATTTACCAGTCAAGCCCTGATTCATAAAGTATTAAAGGAACACATCTACAGTCATAAACAAGTATTGTAAATGGTAAGTAGTTATAGGTCCTTTCAAACAGATAAGGCCTGTGAAGATGTGATATAAGAGGGGTGGGGTAGGAATGCGCGCGTGAGATGCGCGGCGCAGCCTCCGACCCCTGACGCGCCGCCATTGGCGATTTGACGCGAGTTTGGTGCGGAAGACGCTACGCTGACAGATTGCGTAGATGTAGGATTGTGGGGCTCAGCTGGGGTGCGTGGTCACTGCTGATGGGGTCCCGGTGAGCGCCGCGGTGGAGGGCCCGCGCCCGCCGAGAGACCGGCCGCCGTGGCGGTGCTACGGACCCATGCTTACACATAGCAGATCCGACGGCGATTTCCCCATATACACACAAGGTAAGTGTGCTACCATCCTGAACGAGACAAATGTTAGAGCATCTATTTAAGTACTTTTATAATATTATACACAAAGTACTTATCTCATTTGCTTCTTTTGCCCCGTTGTAAACCTTTTTATAATAGGATATCAGTAGAATCATCTGATATGTAAATGTAATATATTTGTTTTATTTTATGCATACTTTACAGTTTCTCAAAGAAATATCTTGTATAACAGTGCAATATAGCCACTACAACAAATAAAATAAATAAACAAATAGCACATACCAACTCAACAGTGGTCAAAGAATTTGATAGATTCAATTTATGACCAGATTATCATGGACAAGTAAAGCCCTAGTGACGGATTTGTAAATCGATACTCTACCTAGCGCGTCCTATTTCCCTGGTCATTGCATATATCATTTACAGTGCAAACATAAAAAAAACGTTTATTTAGGACTTAGGGGTGGTAGCTGAAAGTGTTTTAAATAAACATGAAAGAATAAAATAAAATTCAAGCTTCGTTGCTTGGTTTACACGCTACGCATGGCCCCAACATAAAAACCATGGCTGGCTTATTTTCTAGGGCATTAGGTATCTATAAATAAATAAAGGCTGTAGGCCTAATCTGCCGGCTTACACCAGCTAACGCTGTGCGCTGTGATCGCCGATCCGGCTAATCTAATATTTTTAATGTCACTTAACAGCACTTATTGAGCGCAATGACTCGTATGCGTGGTTCATCGAAGTTAGTAAACATACGTACTTGTGAAGTTAAGCCACCAAAATCATATGCATCTAAGCAAAATGTTTATCTATTAAAAACTTAAAATAATGGGGTAAACGTAACATAAAAAAAGAAATTGACAAACAGACGTAAGGAAAATAAACTCTAAAAGCAAGGCAAACATAAGTTTTAATTTGATAAATATAAAATGATAAGCAGTTATCATTTCCTATCTAATCTCCAGGTGTGTATGCAATGTCTTAGTTATGTATCGTATTTTAGCATGTAGAGACATTCACAAGTTGAACAATGAAATAATTTTGTTGATATTTAGTTATTTTTTGTGTTGTGAAGTTATGAGGGATATTAATTTACCATTAACAAGAAAATGTGGAAAAAGCACAGACCTATTGACGATGATACTAGAAGTGACTCTGGAGTGATAGAAGAAAACGAGGAAATCTGTGAGTTTTAGTACGAGTTGGTCGATATGATGAGTTTTGTAGAGATTTTCAGTGAAATCTAATCCAGATAGCGTTAGAAGAGAAGCGATTGTTATACCTACTCCTATTCATTTATACATATAGTTGTATTTAAAGAATTTAATTCATTTAACATGCAATATACTCGTTAACTCACGTACATATATTTACATACCGATTGCTTGCTTCAACTTTTCTGGTGTTTTTGTTGTAACTAACTTACTATAAGGGTAAGGCCGCCAAAATTATTAGTTATAACACAAAAGTAACACAGCGACTTTTGTGTTACAGTCACACAAAAGTAACTCATTTTTTGTATAAAGCTACTTCATTAAATGTACCTTACTTCCTTACTTTTATTGGTCTTTCTTCTGACCATTTTGCACGAAGCTTTACATTCGATTCACAAAAATAATGTGTGAAGATAACACAAAATTAACACAAAAGTGACACAAATATAACAAAAAAGCTAGATTTCTACAACAATTTGTCGTAATAGCCGCTAACGGTACTTAACTTATTTAATGGTACTAAGTATAAACACCAATGCTTACAAATAACAACACAAGACAAGAAAATAACAGTTAGCTGCTTAAGAAATCTCAAAAAATGATTTTTACTTTACCACTGACGAAAACCTGACTTGCACTTCGACACTCAATAGATACTGTTAATAATATCTAATAATAATAACAATAAAACCAATAAAAACTACCTACCTCATAGATATCTCCATACTAAACACCAATAACCTACAACAGAAGCACACAGAAAAAATACATAAATACATACAAATAAGGCAGATGTGGCATCAGAACACAGTCAGAATAATCCCAGTAATCATATCATCTACCGGCGTCATACCGAAAACATTACATAAAGCCCTGCAAACATTACAGCTCCATGAAAAAACTTACATTAGCCTCCAGAAATCAGTAATAATAGATACCTGCTCCATAGTACGTCGTTTTTTCAACCCTTCAAGCGAGTCACCGGACACTACTGAACAAGGATAGGGACGGCAATCATGTCACTTGGCATCAGCCCGTGCTTGGTTGTCTTAAAAATAACCGACTTTGTGTCGAGATAACAAGTTTGGAAAACTGATAATAATAATAATAATAAAAACACTATATGTATATATATATATAAACACTATATCACTATTCCACACGACGAAAACCTCGTGCAAGCCGATGCCGACAAGAGGTTACGGTACCTTCTTAACCTGGCGCACGAGGTTACGGATGTGTGGCAAGTGCAATCCACTGAAATCATTCCTGTAGTCCTGTCCGTTAATGGTTTGATCCCCGCTGACCTGGATCGTAACCTTATAGGCGGTTGGGACTTCGAGGCAGACCGATAATAGCGGCTATGCAAAAGGCAGTCCTCCTCGACAATGCCCGGATTGTCCGACGCTTTCCTCGTCGCACTTACCTCCAGCCGACTGTGCTTCTGCTGGAGTAGCTCCTGCCACTTCGTCTAGCGCGAAGTGGTCAGAGTAGCCCAAATTCATATTACAAAATAAAAATAATAATAAAAATATCAAAACCGCTTTTACCTCGATTTTCTTTAATAAAGTAGGGGTGAAAATTCGTAGCACAAAATATCGTAACACAAAAGTTAAATCAATAACATTTTTTTAAATATAAACATGTTTTATTCAGTGTTTTTCTAAAGTGATTACTCGTTATAGAGGGCACTTTTTATAATTTTTTAAAAATTTCTTCATGTAATTAGTCAAACTTAAAAATTCAACCTTAATGTCCATATAAAAACGACACCATATTTTTGTCCAAAATTAAGGATCCTAACTAACATAACACTTTCTTTTCACGAAGTAATGCTAGTTATATTCAGTTTTCCATTTGCAACAGTAAGCTAACTCATCACTTTAAAAAAATTAATCATAGGAAAACATTAAACCTTATTAATTTTAGAGAAATTGACTAGGACATTTTTATATTTGTTTGCTCTGAAAAAAATGATAATTTTGGCGGCTTTACCCATAAGCCGTACTAACGTACTATGGATTCTTAAGTTGTCCGAAATACCCAAAGCCTTACCCAGTTGAGGATAAAAAAAATTAACGGTGTCTGTCTACTAGATAGCTATGTAAAATATATTATAAATAATATGAATCTCTTTAGGTAAATTAACATGCACGTACAGTACAGTACAAGTGCGTAAAAACGTAGTGTTTGATATACCTTTATTTAGAAATTAACAAGCTGATTATAAATCCATGATTTTAAATGCTTGTAATCAGATAAGTACCTACATCTTTATCGTGTTTGCCGTATTATTATTATTTTATTAACTTAATCGATTAATATAGCTAGTGAGAAATTTTATGATCAGTATTTACTTTGGTCACTCCCTTTTGGTCCATTCATATAATAATGCTAGTTTCCTAAAAAAACTAATTATTTTTTGTTGTACAGGGCACCAAAAAATGACTCATAGAGCTTAGCTTACTGAATTGATGGTATGTATGGAGTGGTTTGATGCACCCACCACTGATTTAATACCTGGCTAGCTCGGTGGTGGTGGGCGCGGGGCTCGGGCGCGGGGTTCACGTGGTGTGTACAGTTATTTATTTATTACACATCTGCCATCAAGGGGCGCGGGCTCGAGGGACAAGGGAGAGCGTGACGCGCCCTTGCTGTCAATGTCAATGCAGCGTAATGCTGTTTTAAACCAAACCGAACGTAACGTCCATTTTCTTTCAGTTTTACTTTCAGGATGACTTTAGGTGTGCACTGTATGGCTTTAGAATACTGTTAACATTTCGATCGACATTTACTCAAAAGCAAGCCTTGGCGCAAAAATGCTTAGTCCGCTAAGTAACAATTATCCACATTCTCATCGTCAGTTCAGAAAGCTGCTGAACTTGTTTCACAGGGGCAAGTGTAAACAAATCGAGCAAAACAAAACTCATAATTTAGCTGTACGCCAGTTGTGTTGATGTCGGAGAGTCGTAGGCTCGCGGCTGTTGCCGTGGCGAGGCGAGTGCATTGCAACATGCAGGGCAGGGAGAGGCAGACAGCGGGCCCCGCTAGCCCCGCGCGGCGTCTCGCGACTCGCGCCGCCGACTGCCAGTCCGCTGTCGAGCGTCCCTCACGGCGCAAGCTCTTCGCTATGTTTCTCTCGTGTTTCTAATTATTATTCTGTGGCTGCCGGTTTCGCGTGTGTCTTTATTCTGTGATAAATGACAGTGTTGGTGTGTTGATACAATGCCGATGATGTGTACAGTGCGCTATGGGTGGTCGTAGTTGACATGTCGCTGAGCGCGCCCGCCCAGGCGGTGCGCGGGACTAGGACCAATAGCCTAGACCAACTCGATTTCCAGGAGAGGAGGCAACTCATCGCGAGTTCGCTGTCTCTTACAGACTTCTTGCATGTTGGGGCCAAGGAGGTGGCTGCTGTCGCCGGTCAGTCCCTTTTTCGTTTTGTCTCACCCGCCCAGTCAGCCGCATTCCTAACAATACATTTGCGAAATTGAAGAGTCTTGCACGACATTAGCCTTTAAACCATCACCACACCTGCCTATACTAATAGTTTAGTTGTGTCTATGCCACTAATTATTGTAGTATAGGCAGGTAGCAAACCCAAAAAGAAACTTGATTATTATAGTTTATATTTATAGTAAATTTGCAGTGAAATAATTCCCGTATTATAAACAACGCAGAACTTTTACTGCACTGTAATCGACTATACTTGGTGGTGGTTATCGACGCGTGTCGAGAATCCCGGAGTTTATTATTTCTTGTCTTTATTGGCTCTCTCTCAATTTAAAATTTTCTGTTATTTTCACTATAAGTTGCGTTGCCTTCTTTACATTGAGGGTTGTTATTACTGAGGCACTTCTTTACTCTTACTAACTTCCACGAATATTTAACGAGGGGTGATCAGTAATCATCGTTACTATGTACAATTCATTGTAGCCATAGTTACTGTATTGAAATACCCACAAAGTTACCATTTTACAATAATATTATCAATGAAAGGCCCAAATTATTTCAAAGTTTAATCATACTCAGTGAGGTTAAAAGTAAGCCAGGCGGCTATGAGGATATAAAAAAGATTTTTAGACCTACTCTATTGAATAAAAAAAAACAATTCCAACAATGATATCACCATAGCCGAACTGCTCTACCTGCAGGAGTGCCTCGCTTGGTCACGGCATCGGTCAACTTATCATTAACCCTTGCGTGTTTTTTACTTTTTTTATTACGTGCTTCATATTTTAGTTAGGCCAACGCTCTCTTCACAAGGAGTTTGATGTTGGGCATAATGATAAAGTCCAAACAGATGCTTAGTTAGATAAAAGAGATTTATTCTTGCGCAAAGTTAGTAATACCATGATGAAGCAGAGATGTAGGGATCTACGTAATTGTAACTTTTTAAAATTATACTTAAAGTCAAACCAAAATGTTTTAGTACCTAATACATTTATGCATTTTTTGGAATCGTCATTTTTCTCTACTACTACCTACCAGTTTAAATTCTTACCACGTGGAAATTGTACATTCAACATTTCGGGAACTGTTAGCGAAGTATGAAGAAACGTCGAGTCTAAAAGAAACTTGCTTCAACAATTAAAGAAACCTTAAAGTGTCGGTCTAGTCTTCCATTTAAGGTGTAGCCAGGATAGAAAATTGACCTTAGGTCTGCTTGGAAATCATGACCAAAGCAACCTTTGGCAGGGTCAGTTAATAAGTGAGGCCATTTCTAGTAATCTTAGTAATGTAACCAGTTTTAATACAACTGTATACACAATGTGTATGATAATTCAACTGTCAAGATCTGCGCACCAGTTGTTGCAAGCTTTAAAACTTATGATAATAGCTAATTATCTCTGATGTCTGACCGAGGCACGTCATTCATATACCTAGGTACTTGCATATATTACATACTAGTTGCTACCTAATAAGCACTGACTGTATCTCTTCGTGCACCTATCGCGTCCCACCGTGTACTGTAGTGTAAATTTTATTGCTTGCAATTAGTATACAATACATAGTAGAAAAAAAGATTAGATTTACTTATACCTTTGTTTCTCATAGAGCTAGTCATAAATAAATGTACTGTTCCATTGAAAGTGAAAATTCTGTTTTCCACTCATCATCGCACAAATAACATAAGTTACATGGCGTCTTGTTCTGCTTACTTAGACTTTCTATCGCAATCGTTTTCATGGAGTAGAATTCACATTGATTAAGTTGGCTACTTACTAGATGGTAGGTAGGTATCGTATCTCTTACTTACTATACTATAGTATACTGAGAGCACGCCTGCGCAGTACCATGGCGGACACACAATACAGATATCGTTGATATTATCTACACTGCGTTATTCATCGCGAGGTGATGTCACATTGCTCTTTTCACTGGCCCCTACCATTTATAAATGGTTAACGGTATTCTGATTTGGGATTAATAACTGCGCAGATAATTTGAATGTTTTGCGAGGCCACCGTTTGTTAATCGAAACCCACATCCTATTTTTTTCAACTTTCTTTAGATAGATCCGTCCAGCTTTTGGACAGTTCTTTTCGTTTTAGTTTTGGCAGAATGCTCGATCTAACCAGAACAAATGAACGCTGTAACCGGCTAAGTTATTGAACACTGAACAGACATGGGTCAAAATAAGCAAACCTGCCAATTGGAGACCTTCCAAACACATTTTTCCCGATACAGAGTTGCTCTTCATTAGCTGCTCTAAAATGAGATTACAGTTTGATAGAGCAGTTTATTTGATAGCTAGTTGTGCTCTTCGCCCCCCATATAAACGCTGAAAAACAAAACGTCCATTAGTTGTTGTCACTATTTAATGGTATTCCTGTGTAGCTACACATTATTCTCCTTGGGAAGCAATTTACCGCAATTAAGAGGTCGCGCGGATTCAAGTAGCTGCGCGTATCTGCCAAACATTGTTCAATGGCCCTTTATTCTTATGAATAGCACTTGTGCTCTTCTGAAGGTATCTTCATATTCATAGCGTTATTATATTAGGTACAGTCATTATGCAAACCGTCTAAGTTACGCAATGTTATGTACAATAACTATGACACTGCTCCACCATGAGTGTGCACTGCACATTGAATGTTGATTAACCTGAATCTGCGGTTGTAGGTTGTCCTAGACTAGACTAAGGAATGTAACTCACATTGTACTCATAATTTATACCCTATAAACATTGTATAGTTTTGGAATCTTTAACTCAGTCAGACACGGTATAAAAATTAAACAGTAGTTGTCAGTAAAATGTTTATTCGGAATTAAAACCACATTGAAACCGTAGAAGTGTGTGGAATTCAATGTCGGAGTTTCAATGTAAGTAAGAGTCAAAGTCACCTATTTAGTTTACGGATACAGTAGAGATCAATTCATTGGTTTTAGATATGTCTTACGGCAACTTTGTCGTTGGAATGTGCGAGCGGTGGTCACGGTCGCGGGTCGGTCCTCGAAGCGAAGGTAAGCCTGCTGGGTGCGTCGTCGGTCGTGTCGCCATCGATCACAGCTAAACGCCTCCTAGAGACAGCATTACTCACTCAGGTAGATGTTTTGCGAAGCGCAGTTATAGAAGACACGGCCCCTTTAATTTGTTTTATCCTCCGCCGACGCACATCATTGAGCTTATAAGCCTACCTATATTACGCCTTCATCGCTCTATGATTGATGATCGTATCTTATGTATCTTCTGTTTCACGGTGTACTGTATTATCAATTATTTCGAAATCCTACAGATGCCTAACGTTGATGTTGAGGAAAGTGAAATAAGATGCTAAACTGTGACACTTCCGCCAGTTTTACGAAACATTTAAACAGTCTTTCACTTTCAAGAATCCTCAGACAATGATGTTTTGTTTATCGGCCGCAATAATTATTGTTTCTAGTTATTTTCGTACCGGCTGGCGTGTCATGTTAACTTAAAGGAGATAACATAGTGTCGTGATAAACGTAATGAAACGTCTCGTTATGTTTGAAATGGGGCTTCCTTATCAACGTTTATCAAAGAACCGAATTCTTCCAAAATGACGCATTGTTTACGATTGAGATACTAGTACGTACTTGGCACTAGTAAATACGTAATTAGCTGTGCCGTAACGAACAAAATATTTTAGTCAGTATGTGTAAATTAACATCTTATAGGATTCTTTAAGGTTTTAATCTCATTACCTTATTAACATAGATAGATAATACATACAACACCCGATGTAATACTTGTAAGCCTGTAAGAGCTTCAATTATTGTATGTTAATTAAGTAATTACGTGGATGAGTTTCAAATAAAACTTTGTGTCCGGGAACATTCGTGATGTCTACGTACCTATGTGATATTGTTATTAAATCCTGCATGCAACGTGGTAGTTTCTTAGTTTCAAACCAAAGTTCAGACTCAGTTCGACGGGTGCACTTTGAATAACAATGACTTGAGCAGTCGTGATTAGTATTATGAACGCTCCGATGAGACTCCTTGACTGTCTTGTGATCACTGATCACTGCTGTTTTTGGTTTTATACCATTATTTTGCGGTAATACATTTTAAATACAAAAAGCTATGCCAATACTACTTACTTCTTATCGAGTAGCATAATATAAACGTGCTATCGCACAGAATAGATTAAATGGTTTAGTTCAATACTACTATGATGATCGATAGGTATACATACCCATACATGTTTGAGATGAGTTTCTCTTTTGAAGCTACACGCTTAGTTTCCGTTGGTATTGTGCCCGCCACGGACGGTTGTTGACAATGGATGGTCGAGGCAATGGGGACAAACATTGATTGTCGACGTATGCATTAATATACGAGTCCACTGATCACCCACTTGCCAGGTCATAATTTTTATTTATCATTGTGCCATGATTTGCGGTTTAGTGGAGTTTTTGTGGGTAAATGTAGCACGATCACATTCATTCACGCATTGGAACTTGCGTGTTAGGTGAAACAGATTTTAAGTTTTTTTTTGTTTTGGCCATAGGAACGATGCTGACTTATCATTGTTGGTTGGTTGGAGGTGGTTAACCTCCCACAGCTCATGTGGTAATCTTATTCTGTATAGGATTCGATACTATGAAGAATATTTATTTGACCGTCCTCACCAATAGATATTCATTAAGAAACTTCTCACTTCTCATCTCACTTATATTATAAATGCGAAAGTATGGGTGTTTGTTTCTTTATTTGTTTGTTTATTCCACTTTCACGCCGAAACTACTGAACGGATTTGGATGAAATTTTGTACATAAAGTAATCGGCTAACACATACTTTTTATCCCGGAAAATTCAAGGGTTCCCGGAGGAATAGCTAAAATCTAAAATTTTTACTTCGTCACTAGATGGCGCGCGCTTAACATTTTATTTCCCTCTGGATCCAATTCTAAAGTCCACGCAGATGAAGTCGCGGGCGGAAGTAAGTACGTAATAAATGATAAATGCAAGTATATCAATTAACCGAAGTGTTTTCTTTGCTCCACAGCCAAGAAACAGAATGGCACGGCGGTGCGCACGAACAGCCTGGGCTCGGGTGCGCGCACGCCGCCCGCGGAGCGCCCCAAGTCCAAATTCTCCGCATTTGGTAGACTCTTCAAACCTTGGAAGTGGAAACGGAAAAAGAAATCGGAGAAATTTGAAGCAGCTTCTAGAAGTAAGTGTCACATATACAATTTCATATGTAATGTTACGTCAAATGGTTACATGTGTGTGTAAGTTCATTGGATAGATAACAATTTCTGATAGCCACAAATTTTGATTGCTCGCATTACTTCCCATTTTAAAGTAATGTTCTACCCTTGCCTTGGGTTTTAAAAAAACCTGGCAGGTTAGTGCATACTAATACACTGGGCGACACATCAAACTAAACTCTAAGGAATTTAAAGTATGCATATATTAAAAGTTAGACGCAGTGAATCTCGAATAAACAGCGACAGTGGAGGTAAATAATACAATACGATTTTGAATATTTATTAACTTCAAAACAAACTCTAAAGCTAAGAGCGTCCACTTGACATAGCCTTATATAGGTACCACTTTTATCATACAATAGATTAATCCCGGCGTCCCTTTCTTACTATTCATTCTCTGTATTGTACATAGGGTAGTTTAGGGGGCGGGATTTGATCTGTCGCTTTATGTACATGAACCAGTTAAAAAAACGTATATTTCCAGAATAGTAATAAATCAATAATTATCCTTAAATTATCAAACTTTTATCAAAATTATACTAATCCAAATATATTTTTCTGTTTACAGCGTTAGAGAGGAAAATATCCGTCCGTGCAAATAGAGAAGAATTAGTGCAGAAAGGCATTCTCCTGCCGGAGAGTCCTGTCACACCTGTACCCGAAGACAGTAAGCTTTTATTAAATCCTGTATATTCTGTGTTTACACAGCTTCTTCATGTAAGATAACTGCGCTCATAATGATTTCCACTGAGATTCACTGGAATATATTAGACCGCCTCCGTGGTCGAGTGGCTAGTCTGCTTGCTTCACATCAGGAGGTCGCGGGTTCGATTCCCATCCATTCCAGATTTGTAGGAATAGATTTGGTTGGTGTTAGGGCATTTTCGGAGCCCGCCTGGCTAGCTACCACCATCGTATTTCAGTCTTGCCGCCAAACATCACTGTTAATAGCATTAATGTGTTCCGGCATGGATATACGATAGCCAGTTCCCCATTGCGTTGGGGAATCTTGGTAAGCACGCTTCCATCTTCGGCATCGTCATCACTTACCACCAGGTGAGATGATGCCAAGGGGGTAAAAAACAACAATATTATTTTCTGGTTGGACATCTACCTGACATACATAAATCACGTCTCACGTAAATACTTCAGATATAATAGATAAGACTCAATCTATCCTATTCCTAATGTTGGCCCTAAGTAAAATACTGAAAATCATTATCACAGGTCATAGGAGTTGTCACGAACAACCGCACAATTGCAATGCTAATTTGTCGTTCAGCTGAGATAGCGCCTTAGGTGATAAGATTTATGTTGCGCGGCGCGGTGTTAAGTAAGCGGCGCGCGTATCATCACAGGATATGGAAGCTTCCATCCCCAACACCTATAAGGTTCGACTAGGATTTGGATTAGAATTCTGTAAGTCTCGATTTACAATCGATATTGCCTGCTGGAGTTGGAAAATATTTTATTGTAAACTTACAGTGGCGATGTTATTTCACTATTTGTGAGTCAGTTAAAAAAACATCTTTATGGTAGATAGCTCGTAGAAAAAGGTTGACGATTTTCCCCAAAAGTCGTGGCTTTCATTGCAGGTTCATTTTAGGTACGAAAAGTATATCGAAGATATATGTCATTACCAGTCAGCCAGAGGAAAACGACAATCGCTGGCTGACTGAATATTATAGGAAGTTTATTTACCAAGTTCTACTTTTTTATTTATTTAACTTTATTGTATATGTACAGTAAAAAGATAACGAACCTGCTGTTTGTGGTTAGTAAACCCTTGTGCAATGGAGGAAAGCAATATAAATTCTGCTAGGATGAAACGTATGGTATGATAGATAATATTACAAGAAAGTTGCTGAATAATACAATACAAAAAAAAACATCTTAGGCTGGTAGTTTGTAGATGGTTGAGAATTACTGTATTACAAAGAAGTTAGATACAAAGTCACGTTACGATCATATATTATTACGTAAATATTAGAAACTTAACAATGCAATTTTCAGAATATGAGACAAATCCAAATATAGTCGCATTTTTCAGCGGCGAACAATAATGACATACCTTTTGCAGACCTGTCTTTATTATTATAAGATACATAAGATTATTATGTTTGCTGTGATTTAGCTAGGGGGGTTTTTCCTGTACCGTGACAACAACATCCGCAGGTTCTAGTTAGCAGTAAGAGATCTTAGTGATAAATACATAACATTGATTCACTTTTATAGTATCGTCTATGCCACTGCATAACAGAAGGTTTAATAACTATGGATGTTTGTCATCTAATTTGTAAACCCAATCACGCCTATTGCCATTTGTTCTACTCTACAGTGATATCTACGTAGCTTGTTAATGCCACAGACGGTTTCCTTCCTTCCTTGCTTGGTGAGGTCGGTACGACGCGATTGGGAACTAACGAGTAATGACGTTAATTCGATGTATGTTTTCCTTCCTTATCGGCATCAATGTTGCGCCACAACAAAACTGTTGCCTCTATACTCTCAATATGGTAGTGTATCAAGGGCACTATTATGTTTTGTTTGTATATGTATGAATAGGTGATATAATATTGTATACGGCAGCAGTGCTAATATCAGTAAAGTATAGTGTTGTTTTGAAGTCAGTTGTCGCCTGAGAATTAGTGAAGGCATGAGCAAACAAAATATTATCCATACTTCCATAATATTATAAATGCGAAAGTCTGTCTGTCTGTCTGTTACGCTTTCACGCCTAAACCGCTGAACCGATTTTGATGAATTTTGGTACAGAGATAGAGGGGACCTTGAGAAAGGACATAGGCTACTTTTTGTTGCGAAACTCGAAGGGGGTGAAAGTTTGTACGGAGAATCAATCATTTCTCAAGTTAGGGATATAAATATCATCATATATCTACACTATAAATGTAAAAACGGTCTCTGCTTAGTGGGCTCGCGTGGTCAAGTTGATCATGCAGGTTAACTGACTACAGACACGGTCATAACCCGGATGGGTTTGACTGTAAGTGGTATTTATCTCGACCGTTATCGTGCTTCGCAAGGTACGTAAAGCCGTTGGTCGTGACTCAGTGGACTTGCGTGGTTGCGTCGATCATGCAGGTTAACTGACTACAGACACGGTCAAGAGACTGTTAGTGGCATTTATCTTGACCGTTTCCATGCTTCGAATAGTAGTTAAGCCGTTGGTCGTGATTCAGTGGGCTTGCGTGGTCGCGTCGATCATGCATGCTAACTGACTATAGACCCGGTCACGACCAGGATGGGTTTGACTTTTTGTGGCAATTATCTCGACCGTTTCTGTACTTTGCAAGGTACATTGAGCCTTTGGCCGTGACTCAGTGGGCTTTCATGGTCGCGTCGATCATGCAGGTTAACTGACTACAGGCACGGTCACGACCAGGATGAGTTTGACTGTTAGTGGCAATTATCTTGACCGTTTCCGTGCTTCGCAAGGTACGCTAAGCTGATGGTGCTGGCTGCTGTCACTAGATGGCTGTCGTTAAAGCATATCGGAAGGCCTTATAAGCTGCTTGAAAACTTCTGACACTGGGGTGGCCATTGAGCCTACAACCCCCTTCATTCCGGACTCGGCCCCTGTGTGTGGAGTATGGCCTAAACGGGATATGGGAAGAGATCCGTGCCATTGCATTGGGAATAAGTCGTTAACAAACACTATACATACTTTTGCTCACGTAGGCAATCACTTGGAAAGGATTTTTGAAAATTCATCCCCTAAAGGAGTTGCAATATGGTATAAGAAAGTTAAAATAGTATGGAGCTTGCCTTTATTCTTTAAATATACTTGAAAATATTTTTGAAATACTATAATTAGCGTTCAGTCAAATCAAAATCAAATGAAATGTCTTCTGTTTATGCACGTTTCCCGTGGATTAACCTTTGGCCGGGCGTAACAAAAATATAAACCACTATAAACGATGTCAACGCGGGCGAACCCGCGTGCGGAAAGCTAGTAATAGTATAGTTTGCAAACCTCGTGGAAACGCGAACATCTGATGGTAAGTGGTAAGTAATGAGCCGAATGAGGGAAGTAGATTTACCAAGATTCCCAAACGCAATGGGGAACTTGCTATCTTATCTCCATGACGGAACAAATTAACGCTGTCAGAATTGATTATTTGTCGATAAAATAGATAAGACGGTTGTATTGTAACTAGCGAGTCGGGCTCAGAAAATGTATCAACGACCAAACGGGAATTGAACCCGTGACCTTCGATGTAAATCGAGTGTACTTGCCATTGCGCGACGTTAAAGCGCGTTTTGTAGTAAGTGAATAAAACTTTGTATGTTAAGAATCCGAGAGTGCAATGAGACTTTTGTCTGACTGAGAAATAAACAGTAAAACTCTATAACCTTGGTGGGAGGTGCGCCAAGTCAATGTAAATAAAATACCTATCTTTGTAATGACAGAAGATAATATAGTCAGAATAGATTGCTAAATACACAGACTGAGACTCGCTCGTACCGTTCCTCAAATATTATCTTATAGATGGTGTCAGGTAGTTTTAGGTCGATAAAAATCTATATGGCACTGTGAAAAATGTTTTTTTTTTTAAAGTACAGTTTTTTAAATGATTTTTTGCTAAACGAATTTAAAAGTGCTGAGAATGCCATTTAAATATAATAGATACCAAAACTTAATGGTAATTTATTTAATATGAAGTTTTAAAGGTCTAGATGTCGCTAATTAGTGGGATTATACTATAGTTTATAAGAGAGGAATAAGATGGGCCCTATGGGATCACTGCGAATTTACGATCTGGGTAGATCTATTGTGACCACTGGCATATATATTATTTACTCAAGGCCGATAGTTCTCGTGAACTGTAGGAAACACTTGGGATCGAGTTCCCTAATGACCTCTGGAATTACCATTTGTCCACCTAGAGTACGGCTTCTGTCTTGGACTGGTGCTTCGCACTTGCAAAGTATTGTATGTGTAGAGGAGTTTCCTCTTCCTCGAGGCTAAATCGGCACTCGTCCGCATCTGTAAGCTTCATTTTGATTAAAGCGCTTATTAAGCTTTCAGTGGCCAATTAAAGTTCTGACTAGAACCCTTATTCTAGGCCTTTGTAGTTGTAGTGCTCTACACTTCAAGCGTGACGTGCAGTGAGCGCTTTCGAATGATTTAGGCCTAGCCCAGAGTGCTCTACTCTGTGTATTAGCCCATTCCTACAGATGAATTGAGTTACTCTATTGTAATTACTGTAAGGATTTATAGTCTCCTTATAAATGGTCTGGTAATGACTGCATTCTGAAATTTTGATAAAATGTAAGTAATTAGAATTAAAGTACCTACGTGTATTCATGTTTATGTGTTGACAAAACGAACTACAATAAATATCTTGTTTTGTGTCCAGATGAGGATGAATCCCCGCCATACGGCGCAGAGGAGGCGCGGGGCGACGCGGGCGACCGCAGCCTCACGTCGATGCACGCGGCGCTGCACGCGCAGCTGGCCCAGCAGCTGGCCAACCAGCAGGCGGCCATGGCGGCCGCCATCGCCGCCCACCACCACCACCACCAGAACAATAACGTCATCGGTGAGTTGCACTCCTTTATTGAATCTCGTGAAACCAAGACAAGGGTCAAAGTTTTTGTTTTGGCAAACGGATTGCACTTAAAGGAGCGTTGCTACATTTAAACAGTTAAAACAGTGATATCGTCACTGTCGCCCGATAGCCTGTCGGATACTGTATCGATAGATCAACATTTTTTACTATTGTGAAACATTTGCACTGTGTACGGAAACATCCGTACGGGTAACAGTTTAATCGGTCTAATCGGAATGCGTATATGCATATACGCGCATGCGCATTTGCGCGCATAGCCAAAGGGTACGGAATACTGTTTAAACTTTGAAAGAAATTAAACTATAAAAAATGCATTTTTCGACATTTGTAAACGTCAGTAGCCTGCTGTGTATATATTATATGAAACATATTCTTATCATAAATATGTACTTACATATAAAAAAGTAATTGTAATTCCATTTACAATTTAATATTTGAAAACATATTAACTAAACACCAAAGATAATTTCATTGATAAGAGTTGATATGGAGATGATAGAATTTTGATTGGCTGCAATCACTAGGAGTATGATACTTTAGAATTTTTACAACGACAGTATTAACTTCCATTCCGTTCCATCTTAAAAAAACGATGTAGTTAGCAGTAAACTTGATGCATATGGATGAGCATTGCCCTGAGAGGCGGTCAATTATGAAATTGTTAATCTAGACTGAAATGTGGTCCATAATGAATGGACTAAAAACCCAGAATCGATACGAACAAACTGTGTGCCAATAGATTCCTTAGCATTAACTAAATAATCCTACATAAGTCACAACCCCCAAATCAATGGCGAATCTTCTTGATATTTTCGTAACTTTAGTACCAAAATCACTTATGTTATCGATTGTACTGTCACAATAACGACACAATAGATAAAAAATAAGTTACCTGGAAGAGATTATCTTTAGAGTATTTACTGTTGATAGTATAGTCTGCGTCATTACTACTCATTACAATTGATAACATGTGATTTTGGTACTAAAGTTCAAAACATCACGAGGTCGCGGGTTCGATGTCCGGCGGGGTCCAACTTTGTAGAACTGTGTTTTGTTGGAGGTAGGGCATTTTCTGAGCCTGCATGGTCCAGTGCCACCATCTTATTTGTCTTACCGCCAATATTAATGTCTAATCTTATCATTTACATTAATCCCGTGGGAACGGGGGCGGTGCTTGGTTTGGGATGCGACGTGTGTTAGTACTTTCGCACCCTCCCATTTGACACGAACGACTGGCACAGCGGTTTCGGCAGCGGAGTGGGCTACTGTGCAAAAATACACCAAGTACTCGCCTCTCGAGGGAAGATATACTTTCGTCCCATTCGCGGTGGAGGTGAGCGGCGCATGGTGTGCGGAGGCCAAAAAGTTTGTGCGGGAGCTGGGGCTGCGCCTGAATGACAAGTGTGGTGATGCTCGCTCCGGTTCTTACCTGGTGCAACGCATCTCGCTGGCAATACAGCGGGGTAATGCTGCAAGTGTTATGGGCACATTTGCACCAGGGGCGATCCAGGGCGGGATTTATGACTAAGGCTTAGCCGTAATCGTATTTATTTAAAAAGTGTTTGCTTAGGAAACCAAAGTCAAGATTTCCGTTATTCGAATCGAATACTTTTCTTTAAGGCTTCAGACTAATGGCTTCTTTTCATGTGTTGTTACGTATTCCAAATTTAGCTGAACTCAAATCGTCGGTATGAGGTTCTTGAATTCATTGTACTTTCAATTCATACTAACAAGGCAAGTTAAGACGGCATTTGAAACACATTAACGGGAATATTTTCATAATTAAAAGCAATTAGCACCGCATAAATCACTTTAACAGTTATTCCACAGTTTCAACAAATCTACACAATAGGTATAAGGTGAACATGAAAAGAACATAAGTTCAAGAGAAATTAATAACCCTGATAATCAAAAACTTTCACTGTTGTACATGGGCCTATGCAATAGGGAGTTTTCAGATGACGTATGTCACACCGTTCATAAGTGTCTCAATAGATGGCGCTTCTAAACTTTGGAAATATATTTTTAATAACAGCGTAGAATTTACGGTAGCAAAATAGATTTAGTATGGTTAAAAACATATAAAGAACCACCTGAACATAGATTCTTATTAATTGAATTAACAGAAACAATAAATTTCCAACTTGGTCAAGTATGGATAACCTGGGTGCGTTCTGGTTTCTTTGTTATATGTAATTTCTTCTTCCGAACTAAAAATAAATTGATTGAATACATTTTTATGATTAAAATGCAATTTATAACTCGGTATCATGTTAGAATTCTTTAAAGAAATACAAAAACAATAGTGATAAGCTTTGTTCATCAAAAATTATGAAAAGTATTTTTTGGATCAAACTGCAAAAAAATATTCAATGAAAAGTAATCTTCGAAAGCTAATAATCATTATTAGGATATTAGTCGGTTATATCAGTCAGTTTTGACGATTTTTAAGAGATTTTATTTTTTCCAATGTTGATCAGCGCCATCTAGTTGAGTTTAGAGAAACCCGTGGAAAATTCCCTATTAAATAATCATATAATATAGGGTAAGATTCGTTAACCCAGCGGGCATCCTCATCACATGTATGTAATGTATGTACATAATTATGTATTTATCTCAGCTTCACTGTAATTGCCTACGACCGATAATGGATTTTGAAGTGTGAGGTGTCGTTAGAATATCAATACCCAGACTGACAGTGAATGCATTTAACGCAGTCGGGTTTTTAATGTTTACGTCAAATTGTTTAGGTTATTTCAACATACTTCCGATAAGCAAACAAATCAGCAACATATAAGTGTTACTTTTACTCTACTTACTCTCAAAATAAATTCGGCTTTTGGATATTTATTTAAAAATGTTAAAGAGCCTAAACTTCAAACGGTTCCCACAACACAGTGTGCCGCTGTTTAAATCGTTTGTGTTAAATGTAGCTTTAATACATTTGTAAGTTTTTTTTATTAAAAATTAACCAACTATTGCGATAATTACTAATTAGTAAAATGTGACTTACAAACCGACACACGACAGACATATGCAGGATGTAATATAAAGGTGTAGCAATGATCTAATAAGGTTAACTTGTCGTTAACATCTCATATCTGCCCCACTGTCCCCAGAAGGTTAGGTTATGTAAGGTGCCAAATCCAGATTGCTGAACTTAAAAGAAACTAAATGTTTTGGACTTTTTACAGAAATCAATCGACTGATTGGCCAATTTATCAAAATTCTGTTCATGAAAGTCATCAGTTTCATTAGGAGAAGCCCACAGTTTTGTTATCTCTTGTAAGACCTCTTGAAAGACGTCCACTGCTGGACAAAGACCTCCCCCAAGGATTTCCACACCGACCAGTCCTGTGCTGCTTGCAACCAGCGACTTCCCGCAACCTTCACCAGGTCGTCGGCCCACCGATCTGAAGGCCTGCCCACACTGCGTCTTCCGGTGCGCGGTCGCCACTAGAGAACTTTACTGCCCCAACGGCCATCTGTTTTACGAGCTATGTGCCCCGCCCACTGCCACTTAAGTTTAGCGATTCTGTGAGCTATGTCGGTAACTTTAGTTCTCCTGCGTATCTCCTCATTTCTGATTCGATCACGTAGGGAAACACCAAGCATTATAATTAACTGATAAGCAATTTCATATTCCATTCTTAGAGACAAATACGAGTAAAAGTAAAACAATAGAGTGCATAAATCTTTGCGCGTGTCTTCTTAGAGAGCAGGAGAATAGTAATATGGAAAGGTAATTATTCAAATATCATATTCAAAGACAGTAATGAATTAGAAATAACTACTTACTTGACGAATTTAAATAAACCTGTGAATACATTACACTTGACGAGTTAACGGCTAAAATACTTATACTGCTTTTCCCGACAAATTAAGAAAGCAATTGCTTTTTTAAATTATCTTTCTCTACACTGAGTTCTTACACCATAAAAACCGCATGTTTAACATGCGGCGCCACTTGCTAAAATAATATATGCCACCAACAGGCTACAGGTAGGAATAGAGCGCTACTAACCTCCACAATACCCAGAAAATGAAATTTACGCATCATCAGTTACGGAATATTACATTTTTAAGAATTTAACGCCATGTAACTATAAAACTTGCATGGTACTGCTACTTTCACACCTGTGCTATGCACATGCTGTGTTAAAAAGGAAAAGTGTGATCTATATTGTCAGCTTTCATGTTTTCAATTACTTTTCCCTCGTTTACAAGATTATGATTTAAGAACTCAGTGTAGAAAAAGATAATTTAAAAAAGCAATTGCTTTCTTAATTTGTCGGGAAAAGCAGTATAAGTATTTTAGCCGTTAACTCGTCAAGTGTAATGTATTCACAGGTTTATTTAAATTCGTCAAGTAAGTAGTTATTTCTAATTCATTACTGTCTTTGAATATGATATTTGAATAATTACCTTTCCATATTACTATTCTCCTGCTCTCTAAGAAGACACGCGCAAAGATTTATGCACTCTATTGTTTTACTTTTACTCGTATTTGTCTCTAAGAATGGAATATGAAATTGCTTATCAGTTAATTATAATGCTTGGTGTTTCCCTACGTGATCGAATCAGAAATGAGGAGATACGCAGGAGAACTAAAGTTACCGACATAGCTCACAGAATCGCTAAACTTAAGTGGCAGTGGGCGGGGCACATAGCTCGTAAAACAGATGGCCGTTGGGGCAGTAAAGTTCTCTAGTGGCGACCGCGCACCGGAAGACGCAGTGTGGGCAGGCCTTCAGCTCGGTGGGCCGACGACCTGGTGAAGGTTGCGGGAAGTCGCTGGTTGCAAGCAGCACAGGACTGGTCGGTGTGGAAATCCTTGGGAGAGGTCTTTGTCCAGCAGTGGACGTCTTTCAAGAGGTCTTACAAGAGATAACAAAACTGTGGGCTTCTCCTAATGAAACTGATGACTTTCATGAACAGAATTTTGATAAATTGGCCAATCAGTCGATTGATTTCTGTAAAAAGTCCAAAACATTTAGTTTCTTTTAAGTTCAGCAATCTGGATTTGGCACCTTACATAACCTAACCTTCTGGGGACAGTGGGGCAGATATGAGATGTTAACGACAAGTTAACCTTATTAGATCATTGCTACACCTTTTTATTACATCCTGCATATGTCTATCGTGTGTCGGTTTGTAAGTCACATTTTACTAATTAGTAATTATCGCAATAGTTGGTTAATTTTTAATAAAAAAAACTTACAAATGTATTAAAGCTACATTTAACACAAACGATTTAAACAGCGGCACACTGTGTTGTGGGAACCGTTTGAAGTTTAGGCTCTTTAACATTTTTAAATAAATATCCAAAAGCCGAATTTATTTGGAGAGTAAGTAGAGTAAAAGTAACACTTATATGTTGCTGATTTGTTTGCTTATCGGAAGTATGTTGAAATAACCTAAACAATTTGACGTAAACATTAAAAACCCGACTGCGTTAAATGCATTCACTGTCAGTCTGGGTATTGATATTCTAACGACACCTCACACTTCAAAATCCATTATCGGTCGTAGGCAATTACAGTGAAGCTGAGATAAATACATAATTATGTACATACATTACATACATGTGATGAGGATGCCCGCTGGGTTAACGAATCTTACCCTATATTATATGATTATTTAATTGCATAGGCCCATGTACAACAGTGAAAGTTTTTGATTATCAGGGTTATTAATTTCTCCTGAACTTATGTTCTTTTCATGTTCTCCTTATACCTATTGTGTAGATTTGTTGAAACTGTGGAATAACTGTTAAAGTGATTTATGCGGTGCTAATTGCTTTTAATTATGAAAATATTCCCGTTAATGTGTTTCAAATGCCATCTTAACTTGCCTTGTTAGTATGAATTGAAAGTACAATGAATTCAAGAACCTCATACCGACGATTTGAGTTCAGCTAAATTTGGAATACGTAACAACACATGAAAAGAAGCCATTAGTCTGAAGCCTTAAAGAAAAGTATTCGATTCGAATAACGGAAATCTTGACTTTGGTTTCCCAAGCAAACGCTTATTATTTAATATAAAGCCTTTTAAATGTAAGTCGACGAGTAGCGGAGTGGGAAAGGCGTGCCCGAGAATAGGCGATATCCTGCCGCCGTACGTTGACCCACCCATGTCCCAGCAGGCCCAGACCAAGTCCAGAGCCTGTCCCATGTGACATCAGCGATTTAATTGGCCATGATTGATTAACAATGCGTCTGATCAAAGTATTTTGCAAAAATCTTTACAGCTTCCTGTTTAGTGTGGTGAGATTGATTGTGTTCTGATCAGAGACAAGATAATCTATTTCTATGGTTCTGATAGATGTGTGGTCTTCGGGCATTGGAAGATTACATCGTTGTAGAGTCAAATATAAGTGTTCTTCATTCGTAATCGTAGCATAATGAAATTATTTAATTATAATAATGAGACCGCATACCTATTAGTATTAAGTAATACAAAATATTATCCGCTTTTTATTTCATAAAACGTTGATAGGTGAAGAAGGATAAACAAAATATATCAAACCATTTTAAGCAACGTCCCTCTGTTTTCGGCCCCTAAGAATGTATTCATGTATATTAAATCAATGATTATCTTGTAAACTACTGATTGCAATGAAACTTAGATTTCAGTAACTTTGGTATTACTAAGAACAGTGTTTTTCAACCTTTTTCATGTCCCGACCCCCTTACAAGTTAAAAAATTCTTGCGACCCCCCTAGCCCCATAAACATACAAAATGTCAGTGATTTAAAAGACTACGTTTATAATTTTCTTCAAGTAGAAAATTTTAAGTTATCGTCTCCAAAATAGAACCGCGTTTTGACAAATTGTTCAAAAATAAACAGGCTCAGCCTTTTCACTAAAATCGTATTTTTTCATTGCAGTGTAAGACCGTCCCCTGGGGGTCGCGACCCACAGGTTGAAAAACACTGACTTAGAAAATTCTACCATCAATACGGCAACACTCGTTGATGTTTTTGGTCGATGCTTATGAATACGACCAAAACTAAAAAGTATAAAATAAGAACATAAAAATGCAGCATAACACCACCTAAAATTCCTCTGATAGCTGTTCAGTTTTTAAGTAAATTGTTTTACAAATTGAAAAAGATTGCTAATGCCAGACATTTTTAACTTCGTACGATGACGTCATCTTTCTTATTAGCAAATAAGTAGCTTATATAGCAAACATAATTAAATCAGCTCGTCGTAAAAAAATTGTATACAAAGCTTAATAACTTTTTAAGTCAAAAATAAGTTCCAAGAGTTTGGTGCTGATGAAGTCAGTGAAAAATAGCGTGATAATTTGCACGGTTAAACGATGCGAAATTTTAGATGAAAACTACTATGACTAGTCGGCAAATTATTTTTCACCTCTCCAGCACGAAAAACAGCTTTTTGCTGCGAGCGTGAAAAAAGTGATTTGAATTTCGAACACCACCTTTTGCGCGGCGCTGAAAAAATATGGGCAATGGTTCTTTCAAAAACTCATTTTGGCCTAGCGATTTAACTCATAGGCACAAAATGTTGTATGCTATTTAATGAAATTTAAGTTTATAAATTGTGTTATTGGATTTTTAAAGACGTAATATTTAAAATAAATATTTACCTAGTACACATTAATATCGCTTACTTAAAAATATGTTTGGTTTTCATCTTAGGTTTTCGTAAAAATGTCAAGCAGCGGCGTTTTCGAACGCAACCTCTAAATTAAAAACATTATAACAAAAAACTATATTGTCTCCAAAGAGAATTTAACTACGTTTTTACTTTTCTTGCTGGTCGAGGTGAAAAGTTGTATGTTTCACACGAGAGCAAGTTATTTTTATGTCTCGTGCCTTTAAATCACTTACTATACTCAGTAGTCTATATTAGAATCACTGGCTACGCTCATGATTCAATTCTAGACTACTTTCCTAGTGCGTGATTTAAAGTCAGCACTCGTAGCAAAAAATAACTTTGCTCACTAGTTGAAAAAATAACTATTGTCGCATAGTCTGAAAACTCGCAGCGTTTTTGCTGCGAGTTTTCAGGGATCAAAAGCACCCTTTTCGTGCTGGAGAGGTGAAAAATCATTATTCGGCCTAGCCTAGTGCTGTTTTAATGTTATTTAAGCTAGTTTTACTAGCTTTTCGCCCGCGGCTTCGCCCACGTATATGTCGTTTATGGGGCTTGGCGCGCGAATTATTTTTTTGTTTCTCCACGGCAATAGGTTAATCGACGGGAAACGTGAGTAAACAGAAAACTGAACACCAGTTTCCGTATTTTTGAACTCAAAAATGAGAACTTCGATATCGTTACCCGATTTAGGGAAGATGTAATCTAACGCATCAAATTTTTAATAAAAAAAAACAACCCCCATACAAAATTTCATCCCCTATTTTAACACCTTGGGGCATGAATTTTCAAAAATATAGAAACACTTCTATAATCATCTTAACGGAAGAGCATCTCTGTCATTTTGAGAGTAAATCGGCTGAAGGAAATGGCTAGCTCCATACTAGGTATATGTTATATTATTCCTATCCCCATTTCAATTCCGTAGGGGATGAATTTTATAAAATCCTTTTACGTCAGCAAAAGTATTTACAGTACAGTACAGATTGATGTTTTTAGGGTTCCGTAGCCAAATGGCAAAAAACGGAACCCTTATGGATTCGTCATGTCTGTCTGTCTGTCTGTCTGTCTGTCTGTCCGTATGTCACAGCCACTTTTTTTCCGAAACTATAAGAACTATACTGTTGAAACTTGGTAAATAGATGTATTTTGTGAACCGCATTAAGATTTTCACACAAAAATAGAAAAAAAACAATAAATTTTGGGGGCTCCCCATACTTAGAACTGAAACTCAAAAATTTTTTATCTATGGATAGGTCTTCAAAAATGATATTGAGGTTTCTAATATCATTTTCTTCTAAACTGAATAGTTTGCGCGAGAGACACTTCCAAAGTTGTAAAATGTGTCGTCGTCCCCCCCCCCCGTAACTTCTAAAATAAGAGAATGATAAAACTTAAAAAAATATACGATGTACATTACCATGCAAACTTCCACCGAAAATTGGTTTGAACGATATCTAGTAAGTAGTTTTTTTTTAATACGTCATAAATCGTAAACCGCAATTTACCTTTCATTCAAGTTACAACGAACTACAAAAACTTTTATATTATGTTACTTGCTGCTACGGAACCCTTCATGGGCGAGTCCGACTCGCACTTGGCCGCTTTTTTATATCCCTAACTTTAATTCGTTCCCCATACAAACTTTCATCCCCTATTTCACCCCCTTCAAGTTTTATTTTCGCGACAAAAAGTAGCCTATGACCTCGTCCCACCTATCTCTGTACCTAAATTCATCAAAATTGGTTCAACGGTTTAGGCATGAAAAATTATACACAGACAGTTTCTTAAGCATTTATAATATTAGGTGCTTACCTATGAAATTGTCGATTAGTTAAAAAAATTCAAAGAGAAAATTAATATTAAATAATTAAGGTTTTAAAACAACTAACTATTTTCAAAGTACCATTGGACATTCATAAATAAAACAATGCTTGCTAAATGCACGTTGTCTGAATATTTTGAGAGCACAGTGGTGTAGAAGCTAGGAAAATGGATTTTTTCGTCACTGAAAATCGCCATTTTTTCATTTTTTTATTTTTTATTTTTGAAGGCTACACCAGTATGTTCTTCGTTACCATATGTATTTTTGAACATATTTCGCATAATATTTCACAATTTTCAGATAATTTCAATTTTTTTTTGGTAGAAAAAAATTACTTAATTGACCTCTAAGAAAACGTCAATACAGTATTTAATGGAACCCTACTCAGTCAGTTTTTACATGAGAGACATGACATCACTAATTCATGAAAGACCTTGAATATAGCTAGAAAATGATATATAATTTAATGGAAGTAAATTCATTTTTGGGGGAATATTATTCTGTTGAACTTTCAAAACTGAAACGGCAATTTCATAGGTAAGCACCTAATATTACTTTGGATAGTTTGCATTAAAAGTAATGTATTCAAAAATGATAAAAAATTAAGGAAAATAACACCTCGTGTATCTACAACACCAATGTCGTTTGTGAATGTTGCGAGATGCATTTATGGTTACTTGCCTTGTTAGAGAGTAATAGGAATAGGTAAGCGAGATCTTTAGACAAGTAAGAGAGCTGCTTGCAGAAGTCATTAGCGCATACAATGGGGATCAGGAACATGCAGATTCCATTGCCCACGTGTAGTTTAGATAAATGCCCCATTGTAACAACTAAAGTATTGTATTTGAATAGATAATGTGAGATCGGAATTTATTACCGGAAATGATCGCTACACATTTTATTATGTGTAAGTTTTGTTTGTATTTTCCATGATGACTCTAATATCAGCGCAAACTATTCGACTTGTTATCATGTTATTTATTTGATTAGATTATTTGATTCGATTATCATTTTTCAGTCTTAATGTAGTCAGTGTTGGATAATCTTGTTTCAGTTCTTTTCGTAATATCTGTTTTGTCAATTTATCGCCGATAATGATAAGAATTTTATTTGATATAATCACCTCGCTAGTGATTGTGACGTGGTTAAGTAAGCTAGTAAATATATACAGGCGTAAGTACATCGTCTACATTTCTTTTCGAAATGATGGGTTTTATCTACCGAAGCGAAAAGATGTGAAAGAATTAGGTGCGCTCAGTGCTGGCTGTAAACGCTCGAGGCGTAGGCGGGCATGGAAATGGAAGTCTAGATAAAGTGACACTAGAAGGAATGTATTACTAGGTATCCTTAGATAGGACTTGGCTGCCAATGGCTGAGAGCTCGGGGGCGCGCGGGCGGGAGTGCGCGGCGCGCGCTTCGGCCGCCCCGCAGTGCCGCCCGCGCCCGCCGGCCGACGGCGCGACCTGCCGCAAGCGACCCGAACGCTGTCCTAACCTCACTCGATCCAATAACCCACCTGTCAAATCACCCATCAGCCTCTCAGTACTCATCACATATTCCCAAATCTTTATTGCCGCCCCAATTCTCTTGGAATATTAGTATTGACCCTCGAGGACTTTTATTCTTATTTCCTTGAGGAGGGTTTTTCCGTGTCGGACAAATTGGTTGATTTGAATTAGATGAGTTTGTTTGTTTTTGATTCACTATGATATCTTTTAATATAATTTATGTTGCGTGATCTGAAATCAATACGAATATATGCACAAAATGCATTCTGCCACAATATTGTGTTGTATAATGTGATATTCAATTCTGCATTACTGCACTGTGTGTTCTGCCTAATGTCTTCCTAATTGGGTTACTTCGTTCTCTAAAAAGAAAATCGCTTACGTGTGTTCGTCTTAGAGAAATTACTAAAATTTTAAAAATTGGCTCATGCAAGGTAGTATCGATGTTTCACTGGGCCGTCGGAGAGTCGCGAGGCGCGAACTTGCGGCGGTATCGATCCGCAGCCCGCACCGGCCGGCGGCGCCAGCACGCGATCGCTGCAACGCTACTGTCCCTCGAGTCCACCACGGTACCACGCACACACCTTTTAACTAGGTTAACTCTTTATCACCACTCCATTTGGTAGCAGTCCTCATACTTGCCGTTTGTCAAATCGATGAAAGGCTCCACCTCAGAAAGTTTTTCGTGTAAAAACTTTAAAAGAAACTTTCTAAACAACAACGACGGCAGCTGGAACTTTATCTTGAACTTAGAATTACAGTTCAAAGTTTGCACAAGCACAAATATAGTGAATATACTTATATCCTTAGACTGAACCTTTGCCTTGTAACAATGAAATCGTGCTTAACATGGGCTTATCGAATGGGGAGTCGTTGGTGATGGGTTCGGGTGTAGAGGAGACGAGTCGGCCCCAGGTCCGGGGCGGTGGATGATCGCAGCGCGGTGTCGCGAGCGCGCGCGCCCCCCCGGCCCCGCGGCCGGCGCCGCCAGCCCCCGCCGCAGCCGCCACCGCAGCCGCCCGCGCAGCGCCTCTCTATGATGGGCTACATCATGGGCTGTGCTTGTTTGAGAGGTGCGTAGCCGTCATTTTTAACCGACTTCAAAAAAAGGAGGAGGTTCTCAATTCGTCGGAATCTTTTTTTTTTGTTTTTATGTATGTTCACCGATTACTCGAAGACGCCTGAACCGATTTGGAAAATTATTTTTTCGTTTAAAAGGGTATACTTCACAGGTGGTTCCATATAAATAAAATCAAAATCGATTCAGGAGTTTTTGAGAAAATCAACAAAAACATAGCAAAATTGGAGTTGTTGCGATTGAAGTCGGTTGTTTTTGTTAACAACATTTTAGAGGACTATTTAGCCAAAAATATGGTATATTGGCTGTTTGTTACAAAGGGGCAGTCTGATAGTTTTACTATACATCCGTAGTAAAAGTGCAAATATGGAAGGTTCTAATTAGGGACCCGTAAGTATCCGTCTCCTGCTGTAAGAGGTTAAGTCACATAAAAGTTACTGCTGTGTTTTCTTTAAATATACGTTAATTTTAATTCATATAACAAACTAATAAAGTGATGGATGACAAAGGGGTTTATACATATTTTGAGAGTCGGTTATGACAATAGGTACATCGATACTTAGAGGGTTATTAACAAACTAAACAACTCAGGTTGTACAGATTTACTGAAAAACAGGTACAGGTTGTGCTGTTTAATTTATGGAACTTTTTTCTCATAATATAGGCTATGTACATAAGTACCTCTGTAAAATGCGCCATCTGTTAGCGAGTAGCGACTTGTCATCATCACAATCTTAAAATTATTGGTAATAAAAAAGTCACAGCCTAAAAAGTATTTTATCACGTATCTAAATATTTATTATCAAACCGAAGCTACGATATTTTAAAGTATCCAAGATCTCTTAATCTCAGTCATGGAAAGGAAGCTGGTAACCCTTATACTTATTCAATTACACCGTCATTTTCGTTTTGGATTAATTAATCGGCTAATAAGCTAATTTAGCATGAAACTCCAAAACTAATATCTACGTTCTATCTTACGTTCCATATTCTTTTGACGTGAAACGTCTGCCACTTTAGCTTTAGTCTTAGGGGCCGTCCATTAATCACGTGATGTTTTTTAGCAACTTTTTAGACCCCCCCCCCTCCCCCCTGGTGATACGTGGTGAGGTTTTAGACTATCCTCCCCCCCCCCCGCCCCCTACCCAAAATCACGTGTATTTTTTTGGTACAAAATATTATCTTTAAAAACAGGTATAATGTAATCTAATTCTGGAAAATTAAGCACGCACCGTGATAAATTTTCCAGACAGACATTAAGGTTTCAGGTTGTTTCTGACTGCCTGAAGCCGTTTCGAACCTTGGAGTTAAAAACTTGAAGAGATAAAAATAACATAACAACAAAACCGACGTTTGGAAATTACTCTAGAAATTGCGCGTTCAACGAAAAAATAAATACACTTGATTTCAGTACACCCCCCCTCCCCTCTTGTGATATTTCGTGATTTTTTCTGAATCCCCTCCCCCCTTTTGAGCCTCACGTGATTAATGGATGACCCCTTAGGCACGTGAGTTAAGGCTCAAAAACTTTAACGGTTTTTTAAATAGAAAAATAGAAATAGAAAACTCTAATATCAGTTCCATTTGTAATTTACTCTTACTAACCGTTAAGAATTAAATCAAGTATTATGTTAATATGACTTTTTTTATTGGAAATATGATGTCATAAGTGTGAACAAAGAAAGTTACGAAATTTAAAGTGAGGCTTCTTTTCATCATACTTAACAAATTACCATACGAACCCACCACAGATTAACAAACCCACCCAACTTTTCTCACCAATTTGTGTAAAACTGAAAGGGCCTTCTGAACTTCCTGAAAAATTAAGGTTATTTTTTCAGGTATTTCGCCCCATAAATGTAATTGAGACATAAAGATCGTGACCCTGGTAAAAGACGCTCCACATAAAAGATGGAACGTATCTTGTTTATGTTTAATTTATATTCTGTACTACTTATATGAAATAGTAAAACAATTTAGACTTTTCATACCAACATGTACCTATAAGATTTTTTTAAGAATTCAACAAAGACAAAATGCTATTTCCTTTGTTGAATTCTTAAAAAAATTTTTTTTTAAAGAATTTCCTATAAAAACCTTTTCGTTACATTCAGCATGAATAGGTTTTATGTTTAGTATGGTCCTATATATAAACAAACAAAGAAACAAATCCTCTTACTGGTGCTCGTAATATCTGGATCTATAGACCGATTCTAAAAATAATTTTATTGCTAAAAGGCTTCACTATCCCTGCAAAATGTTAATTATACAAATAAAAAAAAACCGGCCAAGTGCGAGTTGAACTTGCGCACCGAGGGTTCCGTATAAATTCATAATCACATATGTCTTGAACTCTATATTTTTTATATTTGAGTTGATTGAATGAAAGGTAATTTGCGGTTTACGATTTATGACGTATTAAAAAAAACGACTTACTAGATCTCATTCAAACCAATTTTCGGTGGAAGTTTGCATGGTAATGTACATCATATATTTTTTTACTTTTTTTATTCTTATTATTTTTTATTTTTTTGTACAGAAGTTACAGGGGGGGGGGGACACACATTTTACCACTTTGGAAGTGTCTCTCGCGCAGACTATTCGGTTTAGAAAAAAATGATATTAGAAAACTCAATATCATTTTTGAAGACCTATTCATAGATACCCCACACGTATAGGTTTGATGAAAAATTTTTTTTGAGTTTCAGTTCTAAGTATGGGGAACCCCCAAAATTTATTGTTTTTTTTCTATTTTTGTGTGAAAATCTTAATGCGGTTCACAGAATACATCTATTTACCAAGTTTCAACAGTATAGTTCTTATAGTTTCGGAAAAAAGTGGCTGTGACATACGGACGGACAGACAGACATGACGAATCCATAAGGGTTCCGTTTTTTGCCACTTGGCTACGGAACCCTAAAAACGACATCCTTTAGGGTGGAGCCGCGGGCGAATCATAATAATTTGTACAAAGTTTCGTAAGACAAAAGCATCCCGAACAAGAGCATTATTCCTCTTTGAGACCATCTTGGAATAACTGAGTCTTCAAGTGACACAGACGTTTGCCCACGCATTTTAGCTTAACAAACCTCGCAAAAACCTTTTTAACTTGTCTGTTTTCCAATTAAAATTCGCTTTATTTTATTTGTTTTTACTTTAAAGCGACTGAGCGCAGCAAGGTGCAAGAAAGTATTGTCGTCTTTGAAATAGACAGAGAATTTACTCGAAATGTGTTCTGTGTTACTCTTATTATCAATAGTGTAAACAAACAAAAAAAAACATTATTTGCCAAAAACTAAACCAAAAGGTCTCAAAAATGGCTCCAACTATTATATATAAACCGTTTATATATAATAGTTGGAGCCATTTATGTAAACCGTTCTTGGATAATCTGGCGAAATTCGTTAAAGGCAGCCCGTACATCGATCGCTAATTTGTATGCGATTTTTTTTGTCATTTGAGAGTTACTAAGTCGAAACGTTGTCGCGAGAAAGTATTTGCAAAGCTGTACATTTATTTTAACATCTACGTCTATAGTCAAGTTTCGTTTGTTCCCCTAGGCTCAACTGCGAGGCTCAACTGGTTGAGCCTTACCAAAAAAAAATTCCCCACGGCACAACTGGTTGAGCCGTTCGTACATTTTTTTCTCATAGGCTCAACTAGTTGTGCACATAAGAAAAAATATATTGACGGCTCAACTCTGGTTAGTAGTATGTAACACATGAATTACTGATGACTGAAATGAAGATGTATCAGACCTATCTTATCTCATGTGTGGTAAGTTTGTTTTTTAACTAACAAATCTTCAGGATTTTCAGCCGAAACCGAACCTTCGGCCTAAGTCTCAGTTTCAGCCGTTTTGAAAGTTTTCAGTAGCAACAGTCTGGTTGCTACTGAAAACTTCGTGTTCAAAAGTACCAGGAGAGCATAACCGAACAGAAGGTAGATAGTGTCGGATTACTCTTTGAAAGCCAGCGGTCGGCAACATTTTAGCAGGCAAGGGCCACATCATAGAGATCTTAAGGCCACATATAGTAATAAAATGAAATGAAGGCGGGCCGCACTTATTTCATAATATCACTATGTGGCCCTTGTTTGAATAATGTATGTCAATGTCAATTATAAATATTAAAAAATATAAATATATGTATTTACAATAACATCATCAGTTTATTGGCAATAAAAAAGCCCAGGGTTGATTGATTTAAATCAAGTGATTTTTTTATTTAAATCAATTATTTAAATCAAAGTTGTATTTTTTTCCAAAAAATTATAAAGTTATTAAATAATATTATGCATATAAACTAAATTATGGACCTATAAAAATTAGGAAAGAAAATACTTGTGAGAATAATAAAGTGTAATTTTTATTTTTAGAGCTTCAAATAAAAAAATACGATTATATTTATATAATCTAAATAAAATGAGAAAAAAATATTTTTATTTTGATTTAAAATAACATTTTGTTCACAAAAATCGTACGTAGGTAGCGCTGTCTTGTTTACTACCCTAGCTAATGACGTCACGACCGAAACATCATGGCGGCTAGCGTTAAATACAAATAACAAAAAAAATGTGATGTAACAAAAAAAATTTGATTTTCGTACTTTTCCCTTTACTTGTGCTATAAGACATTGCTTCCTGCCAAATTTCATGATTCTAGGTATACGGGAAGTACTCTATAGGTTTTGATTCCCATGCGAGTGTCCAAATATGCGGCATAAACGGCCGTATCTCTTGATTGCGTTGGCATATAAGTTTGATTTTTCGCTTCAAGGGATTGCTGGCCTGATTATTTGATATAAATTTCAACTTGATACATCTACGCGTTCCTGAGAAAAAGGGTCTTGACAGACAGAAGACAGACAGATGGACGGACAACAAAGTGATCCTATAAGGATTCCTTTTTTCCTTTTCAAGTACGGAACCCTAAAAAATGGTGAATATCCCTATTGTTTTGGTTGGTCACAAGTCGTAACTTCGCAACACAATGAAACAGTAGATTTGGGGAAATCCCGTTTTCAAATGCGACACGAGTGTTTCTTGGGTAGAAAAATAGTAGAAATTAATTAAATTAAAGTATTGTGTGTGTGTGTGTGTGTGTGTGTGTGTGTGTGTCGGTTTCTAGCGCCAAGACCACTGGACAGATTTGGATGAAATTTGGGTTAGGGCACTATTTTGTTAATATCTCCAGCTGTTTTTAATTTTTTTAATTTTTTAGAATTGCCATCAAAAACACTTTTTTTTTTGTTCAAACATGGCTTACGATTTTGATGAAACCTTGTAAAATACTTATAAGGTCTTCCAATATGCCTTAACGACTGCCATCTAGGGATAGCAGCCAGCACCAGCAGATATTTTAGATATTATGACGGTGTCTGTAGTCAGTGAACCTGTATCATCAACGCGACCACGCAAGCCCACTGAGTCACGGCCAACGTACCTTCCGAAGTACGAAAACGGTAAAAATACATTCTTATAACGGTCAAACTCATCCAAGTTATGACCGTGTCTATAGTCAGTTAACCTGCATTATTGACGCGACCATGCATGACCACTGAGTCACAACCAACGGCTTAACGGCTTACCTTGCGAAGCACGGAAATGGTCGCGATAAATGCTACTAACAGTCAAACCCATCCTGGTCATGAACGTGTCTATAGTCAATTAACCTGCATGATCGATGTGACCACGCAAACACACAGAAAGACCTTTCTTACATTTACAGCAAATACACAGTCAAGTAATGATGATATTTAGATCCCTAACTTGAGAAATTATTGGTACCCCATATAAACTTTCATCCCCTATTTCACCCCCTTCAAGTTTAATTTTTGCAACGAACGTACCCTATATCCTTCTCAAAGGTCCCATTTATTTATTTCCCAAAATTCATCAAAATCGGTTCAGCGGTTTAGGCGTGAAAACGTAACAGACAGACAGAGTTACTTTCGCATTTATAATAGTATGTAATTATAGTATATAGTATGGATTCTCAAGCGGTTGAGCCTAAGGGAATTGGTTGTGCCGTGGGTAAAAATATTACCATACATTTGCTACAGTAGAAAACCAGTTGTGCCGTGGGGAATTTTTTTTTGGTAAGGCTCAACCAGTTGAGCCTCGCAGTTGAGCCTCGGGTAATAAACGTCAAGTTTTCAGCAAAAAATGTTAGTTAACTAATGACGCGCCGTAAAGCAATTACTATAGCTGTACCTTGGTAGGTACGTAAATAAAATAATTCGAATGCGTGTTTCTAGATTGTATTGGTCGTTTGTACTGCAATTATGATACCTCGAGCACTGGAGTTGTAATGTACAAAACTAAGAAGTTGAGTATTGCTATTCCACCACCGTTTATCTTTTGGGGTAGTACGGTAAATTGTCTCACACGATTAGAGAGAGAGAGATTGTACCTAGACCTAGACTCAGCAAAAAAATATTCCCTAGTAACAAACATACAGAACGATTATCCTCGATAATCTTAAAAATTTATCCTCGGTTCTGTGAAAGACTACTTATTATTACCACGTATACTGCCTCAGTGGTTTCATTCAATATAAATAATACAGCGATTTAATCGATGCACCCGGGCTTTACTCGGCGTGACGTCATCGACTGCACTGCAATGCAAACACACACGCCACCAATGGGTAGATGACGTGGTACCGGGTTCAGGTCCCGGCCCACGCAAGTCCACGTACGAAAATAATTCAAAATATACGTCAGTTGCCTCTTAAATTTAGAACGGATTGAAATAGTGCGAAGAAAAGTTATTTTATCGGTGCTTTAACGTTTTGACATATGATTCAAGTTTTAATTATAATTAGGACGTGTTTGTAAACCAGTTTATTTTAACTAGATAATAAGATTTACAATAGGCTATCCGGTTTCAGAGTAATAAAATTACTCTGTCGCATATTATGTGTTTTGAAGAAATATTTAAGCAAAGAAAACTCGACTGTGTTTACTCAGATGAACCTCAAGTGGCGTCTAAATTGTGAATGTAATTAAATATTCACTATTTGTTAAAATTTTGTTATTTGACATGTTTATTCCAAAAACGTTAACTATTCATTTGTTACTAAGTTTGTTGTTAACAAGTAGTCCGTCCGATAACTTTGTAAGTTGGTTACAACAAGGGAAGTCGTTTATTAGAACCCTCACGCTGTTTTATGGCTCCCCGAGGGCTTAGTGGGCGACCCTGCGAGCCCTTTGTAGGTACGTGACACCAGATCTTTAGTTAAGGGAAACTGCTCATAACTGTAAGGGTTAAAAATCTACATTAATTCTTTCTTTGATAGGGAAATGATTATTTATATCTATGTGTACCAAAGTTAATAATTGCTTACCATAAATATTTTTTGTCATGATATGTAAGCTCAAAATATCTAGATAACCCATACTGCTTAGGTGAAACACAAAAATAATACTAATTATGTACTTGTTTCATGTTTATTTACATAGAATTTTATTAATTAAAAATGCAGGTAACAAAGAACCATACATAAGGCGAAAATTTTATTGATATTACCCCCCAGTCTGTACGTAAGGTAGGTAACTGTTTATCGAAACGATCAACAATTTATATAAAAATATCCGAAAATCCAACATTATAGGTGTCCCTTCCGAATGAAAATGTGATTTGATCAAGGACGAAACACGAGGTGTCCTTCTACGCCAACTCTCAAGGACGACCCGTAGGGGCCGCGGAGCTCGTAGCAAGGTCGTTGATCTCGCCTTTGTCGTGTTGATCTTATCGATACGTGGTTAATGTTAAGAGTTTTTAGAATATTATTTACACTACCTTCTTACGAATTTAATTCTATAATATCAGCCAGGGCTTAGGATTACATTTAATTTTTGTTTTTGAAATTTTCAAAATTTTATTTTATTCCTAAAACAGCTGCGCTATTTTGCCGTTCGAATTACATATGTTTTGAGGTCAGCGAACTTTAATATCTTCCTCCAGTCACCTCGACACGATGCACTTGTAATAGATGAATGGCGATAAATTAAAAATTCACAACAAAGCTCATGGGCGCGTGGGCGGGCGGTGCGCGCGGAGGGCGGGCGGGCGGCGGCGGCGGGCGATCGAAGCGCGCGCGTCCCGGTATGGGGGGTCGGGGGGTGTAACGATCGCTTCCGCCGCTCCGGCCGCAGTCTTCCAGCGACCGCGGGCCAACGTAGCATGAGCGACGTGGGCACGCTCGCGGCGATGGACGCGTTCGCCGGCGGGCGGCGCCGCGCGGCCCGCCTGCCGCCGCCGCCGCGCGCGCCGCCGCCGCCGCCGCGCCACGACCACTACTACTCGCGCCGCAGGTCGCCCATCCCTCGCCAGCCCGCCGGACTCGCACTCTTCGCGCGAAATGGTACACCATAACATACACCCGCTATCACAGCCAATGTCACTGCCACGCCATCGTACTCGCGCGTACATGATCATCTCAATCACCCTTCCAACATGAGTTCATGCATTTCATGACAGAAACTGCCATTATTTTACATTCATTACTAAAATTTTCATAAATAAATTCATTTTAAAACTGGTTTCGTGAAATTTACCGGACAAATTGATTTTACCCTTCAATTAGTCAAAGCTGCTCGGAATTAAACTAAAACAAGATTAAGACTCGGAAGATTTTAATTTATTCCGGAAACTTGTGCGAATAAATTTATTTTTCGCATGAAATTGTTAAGAAAGCCGTTGATTACAGAATTTATACAAACAACTTTATTAGATTTCAATGTCTACGATTAGAAAAGCTTGCAAAAAAGCTTTGCTACTTATTTTAAACGACTCGAAATATTTTTATGAACTTATGAAAGTTTAACAAATATCTTTATAAGTATTTGCATTTATTCTTTACTTTTATCACATTTATTCATTTATAGTATAGTATGTAATTTTCGAAATCATAAGTAGGAAAAGGTGACATACATTTATGTGATCGCGATGTCAAAGCTATGGCATTTACCGGCAACGGATTAACGTTAGTAAAAATGGGCTGGGACTGTAAAAAAAAATACCACATTTTTCTATAATTAGGTTTCCAAATTTTTTGGGGAAACTTGAATACCAATAAGGTTTTATTATTAATACCCAAGAATGCTTAACATACTTTAATCACCTGAAATTTGAGCTCACTGTTCAGATGAACTTTCGGCCATTTAACTTTGTAAAGATCCTGAATATTAAGTTATTAAGAAGTAATTAAAAGCTTCATTCATAACCCGGTTCTACTTAAATATTGCATTGCCGCCGCCGCCGCTGGTTGAAACAAAAGCCAATTCAGGTTGGGCGCAACGGGATTATACGCCCACCACGCCTCGCAACTTGCCCACATAATGTATTATCTTCAACTTATATGCTACATACATTTACCCGCGAACTTGTACTAGTATCTCTAAAGGCCTCCTTATTTATGCATTACATGCTAGTTGCCGCCCGTAACTTAGTACGCCGGTTAAGGAACCCCTACAACTAATCCTGATAAAAAATACAGCAGAGTTATGCTATTTATGATGTCCTGATCCTGAAGTAACGTATGCCAGGAAAACTTGGTTTTCCGCAATAGCGTTGCCAGTAAAAAATCACCCGCACCTTTCTTTCTGCTAAGTTTCTCTTTATGGAAATTTGCTCAAGAGACTGAACGCTCTTTTGTTTTACAACATTGCTGAAAATTCCAATAAAAGACTAGATCGTGCATACAAAATCGGCTGGTCTTGATAGATTTTCTTCGGGTCTTTTTTTGACAGCAAAGTAGTACAGCAAAAGCTGATCAGTTTCAGAAGTAGAATTGTGACACAAATATTTTCTTTAATAAGTAAATAAGTCCAAATTTTACGTAGAGCTCGTAGCTAAGCAGCCGTATACTTGCTTTGTTATAAGTTTTCATTCTCTACGTAATATGTATTATCGACAAAATATTTTACTTGATATTTCATTTATGGGTGGAAGCAGACCACCGTGCACCACTTTATTCAATTACTTAATTAATCTTGAAATTTGAAAATGGTCTTGTTCCTAATTTTAACTAAAAGTAATTTTAACTTTCGCATAAGTTCTATAGCTGTGAGAATGCTTATCCAATTTTGATTGTACCTAATAAAAATGTAGAGGGTTCACGTTACAGTGCAGTTTCGTTTTATTGCTACGTTTTTAGTATGCTACGAAGTTGCTGGGGCCTACAAAGTTACTTATTGTATTCAGTTATTTCAGATCCTTTCACCGCTCTGTAATCCCAACCGCGCCCTTTTTGCCCTCTACTCGTCCTTGAACCACTAAACGTGGATTAGATAGTCCGTGCTACGCGTAGGATGTAGCGAGCGATACAGTCTTCCACAGCGCATTTTACTGAAGTGGCAGGTTTGTCGGTCTTGTTTTCTTCAAAGTGTGATTCATTACATTCCCGATTTATACCGCAAAATAAATACATTAATTGGGTGAGTGACCAGCACGTATCACTCGGCGACGTCGATTGAATGAGACGTTTCAAAGGAGACCGGATGTTTGTCGGGGACACGCCTGCGCTCGCACAATAAACAGAAGCAGCGCGTCCTTTAATAACATTGGCGAAGCGACTCTGTAAGATTTACCGTTTTACAAACGAGCTTTGTCGCTTTGTAAACTATCGTGTAAAAACTACAAATGAAACAGAGTCGAACGAGGCTATTTTATAATGACAGCATTAGACATACATACACTGACCTTACCTAACCTGACCGTCAATTCCGACCGAATCGCTTTTATTTATAGTTTTTTTTTTTATCCAACAGTGTTTTTCTAATATACAATTTGGCTACGACAGCTATACAGCGACGCGACGTCGTCGTCACACGGCACGGCATTAATTGCTCGCTGTAATGTCGATTACTGAACATTCCTCCGGTAATTGCAGTCTGGTGCGAGGGTTTGTTAAATGAGTTTCTGTACACAATTTCATGTGACGCACGAAACTTTGGATTGCCCATTAATTATTGTGTCTGTGTGGGTACTACTATAATAGGTGCATAATAATAAATAAATAAATTCTGGAACAAATCACACAGAGGCACCTAATATGGAAATATATAGCCCTTGGAATTCTCACCTAATTATGGAAAACAAAGACTCCAAACATAGAACAAAAAAATAGCTGATAACATAAATGTTTGCCCTGGGCCGAGATCAAATCCATACGATTCTTGGCTTTGACGTTAATAATTACCACAAAATAAACTACCTATTCAGTCAATGCTGTGTAATTGGGTCTAAACTTTCTTGTACACTCTGTTTGTTTTGTAATTTTTCTACTGTGCCAGTCAGCTACTGATGGGGACTGTAATTCTTATAAACAAATAAATCAGTAGCTCTATCTTTAGGTAAAATAAATATTGCGGTTCAGATGTCACTGAACTAAATAATGGAACTTTAAAACTTTGGCATTTCAATTAAAACCACAAAGCCCGAGATCGATTTGCGAACGCGGAAAGCGCAGCTGGTTTCCTAGCGGCGCGCGGAGAGGTCGCGGGGCGCCCTTGACCTGCGCCCGCCCAGCATCCGCTGCCGCCCGAGCGCGATAACGAACGCTATTGTCTGCTCTGTGTGCACACAACGTTATTCTTCTTTTTCGCCCGATGCGATTGGAAAACGTTCAGCAAACTTTGGACTGTATGTTCATTACCAAACTGGGCCAGCGATTTGTACTGCCAACAATTTACCTACTGTACTTATGAGTTCGACGTACGTGGTGAACGTAGCAGTAACATTTCTCATTTTCAAAACTTTACTACACATAATAAGCACTGTATTGTTGAAACGTACTGGCTGGCTGATTGAATGTTTGCAACATTTCGTTTTTATCCAAATTGAAAAAGTATCTAGCCGTTATCAAACGGGCTTCTGGGTAAAAAAGTAAAACTAGGAATAAAAAAACGTGACGGATAGACGGACAGAGATTTTTGGTTAAGTTGGATCAGTCGGCCGGTGCTGCCGAATAGAGACTCGGTTTTATTTGAAGTTTTTTTTTTAATAAACAGTATTTTACAAAGCGGCTAAGAATGAAAAATACTTAAGGATTCAACGTTTCAAATATTCTTACCAATAAGAAGTTTATTCAAAGTTTTATCTTGTTCTCTCTTCGAAACAGGCACGACCTCGCAACTCCGTTTTAAATAAATTTAAAATCAACTCTGAAATATAGCTAGCTATCAAGTCCAGTCCACTCAAACTTTGTTCGTTTAATTTATTTGATGTTCTTTTATTGCAGAGTTTAAGGTTTCATCTCGGTGCGCAGCGTTTCTAGGGCAAGGATGACGGATGAGACAGTCGAGATTATTTCTGGACGCTGCTGCCAATCTGTTTTATTCAGTACATACTTGCAGTTATAAATCTCAAATTTATCACAGTTTATGAAATTGGACATCTATCTAAGGCTTTTGACTTCGTAGAACATCAAACCTTACTCATAAAATTGAAGCATTACGGCGTGAGGGATAGGGCACTCAGTCTCCTTAAATCTTATCTTGATAATAGAATGCAAATGGTACAAGTCAAGGACGTTAATTCTTCTGGGTCCACTGTGAAAATGGGCGTGCCACAAGGATCTATTTTAGGCCCTTTCCTCTTTCTGACGTACATCAATGACTTGCCATTTATGGTGCAAAACCTTTCAAATATTGTGTTGTTTGCTGATGATACTTCCCTTCTTTTTAAGGTGAGTAGAAAGACAATCGAAATTGACGAAGTGAACAACACTCTCTCTAAGTTACTAGACTGGTTTACTGCTAATAATCTGTTACTAAATGCGAAAAAAAAAACAAAATGCATCAAGTTTTCTTTGCCAAATGTTAAACAGAGTCATAATAAAGTAATAAATGGTAACAAATTAGATTTTGTTCCTAGTACAGTTTTTCTCGGCATAACTATAGATAGCACGTTACAGTGAGGCCCACATATTGCAACTCTAGCGGGGAGGCTTAGCTCGGCTGCCTAAGCCGTCAAGAAAATAAGGCAATTGACGGATGTAACAACTGCCAGATTAGTATATTTCAGTTACTTTCACGGTATAATGTCTTATGGCATTTTACTGTGGGGACATGCAACAGACATTGAAACCATTTTCACTCTACAAAAAAGAGCAGTCAGCTCGGACTGCTCTTTTTATATACCAACTACGATCCCGAGAATCACTTCGAGATAGATTTAAAGAAATAAATATTCTAACAGTTGCCGGTCAGTTTATTTACGAAAATATACGTTTATAAAAATCTGAACTTGTTCTCCAAAAATAGTAACAGAAGTAAAAATTATCTTGACATAGCTTTCTCGATGCTTAGTAAGGTGAAAAAATCATTTGTGGGGCAGTGTGTACGCTTTTATGACAAAATTCCGAATGACGTGTGTGCATTACCAGAATGTAAATTTAAGAAACATATAAAACGCTGTATTTGTTCAAGAGGATACTATAAGACAGTAGATTATTTTAATGACAATGACATTTGGAATATTCCTCCAGCAAAAATATATGACGTTTATAAGAGTGCTTAATGTACCTACGTAAAAAAAAAAAAAAGATTTCTGACAGGGTTACTGTTGTTTTTTTGTTAGAAAATTTTTTGTTCTTACTACGAAGAAGGCGAAGAACATTTCATATGTGGGTAGATCGGCTTGCTCGTCATAAAATATCCTGACATGCAAGATTCGCAGAGAAGTGGAAGACTTGATCTTCAAATGGAAAGATTCCACTAAAAGCAGCAATCGTTTCTCTAGAGATTCTGCGTGTTTTTTCCGTTCCAATCGATCGACTGTCATTTGCATTTCTGATGCTCGTCGAATATATAAGACCTTTGAATCGAAACGTATTGTATTATAATATCACAGCATAATATCAAGGTGCTCAGCTACTGCCAATTTCTTGACACAAATAAATAATCTTGTGTAAACAACTGTTTTGCCTTATAGATTCTATGCTTATAGTATGTTTGCGGCCCTTGTAATAATATCTAAAACATTCATAACATAACTCAAGTAAATATGTTAGGATTCGGGTCGCGTGTGTTTAGTATGATTCATGGCTGTATTGGAACGTTAGTTACAATAACAGCGCGCATTTACGTTCGATTTGTAATCCGTATACCTATAACCATAATAATCGTAGTGACATATTTACGAGGTGTCGCTCGGGGTTAACGTTTAGGTACCATTTTATTGTCCAAATTTATCTGTAAACTATATTGCTTTTCTTTGGGTAGTGTTGTAGTTATTTCAGGTTTTTTCGTAGTTGGAATAAAAGAAACAAGAACTTACTTGTAACCCATGATATGCAAAGAATATCCAGTTGCACTCGCCGTGTCATCTGTTATATGAGGATCTTTTTTGCTCTTCTGTGTTCAAGGGGTGCCAATGGAATCACTCTTTAGTACTCGTATTTTTTGTTAGAGGCTATAACAACACCGTATTTTTTTTTTGGGAAATAAGAGTAAATAATACAAATAGGAACGAGTACTTATATGTGCTCGTATTGTGTGGTGGTATAAATTCATCACTGCACGGGCCGAACTTACACTTGGCCGATTTTCTTGACTTATAGTTAATTAAAATAGTGTATGTATAAGTTTCCTTTGTAATATATGGTGTTGATAGAACGTACATCTTACCATGAATAAAGTTTTTTCTGTTCTATTCTGTTAACTTAATTCTACGATATTAACTAGAATTTTAGCTGTGTATTGTCAACACAGATTTTAAAGTTCTTTATTAAACTGCCATGTGCTTTATCGTATTGGGACCGACGTGAAAGCGGATGGATATACCGGGTGTTACGTAAAATAGTGAAGCTATTTTAAGGGCTAGAAGGGGAAGTGGATGCAGTAATTATGTTTATGCTATTTACAAAATATTCGCTTTAATAACTGAGAACAACGAAGGTTTTGTTTCCGGTGTGAGGCGGCCCTAAAGTGACGTCATAGCCCGCACAAACCACGCATTGTACGTGCGAGAAAGAGATGGAGAACAAATAAGGGCGGCGTTACACAAAATATTTTTTTAAAATTGTAATTAAAGTTTTTGAGGGGAAATTTTAATTTAAAAAAGTGAGCATTCAGTATGTCTGATTCAACCTAAAGATGTGGGTGCGAAGCGGAAATTTGAGAAAAAATTGTGCAACTTTACATCCTTATTTCTCGTAAACTAATGGGAATTTCGACTTCGCTCTTTTTTATTTGTGATAGATAGGTTCTATAGCCCCTATGTGCAATTTAAATATTTGCACTATTTTACCTAACATCCTGTATTTTTCAATTTACTGAATTTATTTTCTAGTTCTACATACGTCATACGACTAAAGTGACACTTTTTATTTCTCACGTCTTTAATTGAGCGTCGTTGTCAGTAGACAGCGTTGACTTAGTTTTCACTAGTAAGTGATCAGCACCGCATACTCGCGCATCACCTGTCGTCGCCCGCCCACGTTCCATCACTGTCGCTGTTTTTCTTATCGTGTCTACCAGTTAATGGCAGATTAAAGTGCTGCTTGAAGACCTAAGTTAAATACTTAATCCTCATCTTTAGACCCACTTACTATAACTTTGTTATTTTAGGATAACTCGAGCGTTTGTAGTCTCTTTTTGGGCAAGACAAATTATTTTAACATAAAGATACTAAAAGTTTCAAAGTCATCCACTTCTACATAAGTACTTTAGTCATAGATCACGTAATAATTACACTGCTTTAGTTTTCCATGGTCAACGCCGAATTATAAAGTGCAATTTTTTATCACCTACTTATACTTCATTGCGGCCTCTACCTTTAAATTTGAACAACTCCCCACCTCTGTTCTAATTTCTAATCGAAAAAAGTAAGCTCTAATACAACTTTAATGGGAAGCCCAACCATTTTTTTGCGATTTGACCTTAGGATAGTTTTTTTTTTTATGTGATAGGTGGCAAACGAGCAGACGGATCACCTGATGGTAAGCGATTACCGCCGCCCATGGACACCCGCAACACCGGAGGAGTCACAAGTGCGTTGCCGACCTTTGAAATGGGAAACTTGTTCAGTTGCCACTATAAAGTTTCGGTTGGTGATAAAAGACAGCCCCTTATGTCAACTTTAATATTCAGGGACAAATCACACACGTAGTCATTTGCCCCCAGCGTAGAATTTCCTGTATTATGAGAACCAGAGAATGATATACATAACATAATATACACCCAGACACAAAGCAAACAGATCCGCTTATAACAGAAATGTTTTCCATGGGTGCATACAAGATACATTGTTACAGGTCGAAAGTTTACATTTTAGTTTCATTTTCTACAGGGTGTAACAGAAAGGTGTGATAATACTTCAAGGTTGGCTTTTACCCATCAAACTGAACAACGTTTGTTCTACAACTTTGTTCAAATCGCAAATTTTTTTTTGGACTTTTCATACAAATCGATCAGCTGGCGAACCAAGTTTGTATAAAAAGTCCGAAAATTTCTTTGCGATTTCAACAAAGTTGTAGAACAAAAGTTGTTCAGTTTGATGGGTAAAAGACAACCTTGAAGTATTATCACACCTTTCTGTTACATCCTTTAGATTACTTAAAAAAAGTTTACAGTTCAATTTTATATTCTAGATTGCATAAAAATAAAATTTGGTTTATTTGCAACTAATTAACATTTGTGAAAATTCATCTACTTCATAAAAACATTTATCAATATGCCACTCTTTTAAGTGGTTTTGAACGCGGTAGCTACATTCTTTATTTTGGTCGGGAGGTGGTTCTTCACGCTCGGCCCTAACACAAACACGGAATCTTTTGATTTGGACAGTCTTATGTGAGGCACCGCACGTAGCCGGTTGACGTGTCGTAAGTTAATGGGCTGATTCATGCCGCGGCTGGTGAACAAATCCATATTTGCATAGACAAACATAGCCACCTAGAGGATAAACATGCTATGTAGAGTTAAAATTTTAAATTCTTTAAAATACTCCTTTGCGGTGACATCGTCACGTACGCCGGCTATCGCCCGCAGGGTACGCTTCTGCATTACGAACACCCTCTGGCGATCAGCCCCACAGGGCCCACAACTCAGTGCCATAGCTGACGCGAAATAACAGCTTCTCACCACTTCGGTACTCGCGGTAGCAGCAAGACGTCGCAGGGCAAAACAAGCGCTCCCTAGTCGACCGCATAGCCCATCTATGTGTAGATCCCACTTCAGCTGACCGACTAACTCGAAGCCTAGCGTCAAAGAGACTTGATGAACGGTGATGTTATTTGTTTGGACGACCATAGGGGGTGACTTTCTTCCTCCCAAATTGAAATGCATCCAGCACGTATTCTCTAGGTTAAGTGCTAAACCGTTTGCTTATAATCAGGCGGCCAGCCCTAGGACGACCGAGTTTAGTTTCTGCTCAAGCTCCAGTGCCGATCTCGTTGCAACTACGGCGGCAACATCCACTACCCTCGGATTAGTAGTTTGGAGCGCTAACCACTGAGCTACCGAGTAAGTCAACAATAGATTTAAGCTTATGATTAAATTCGGCGCTGGCGATGGCGTCGCGTCGGCCAATTTCAATTCCGCAGCACCGATACGGCACGGCCGGCAGCGCGACCCAGTTTGTTCGGTTCGCTAATTTTATTGTCCACTTTGCCGGCTCGCGCTCCGGCGACTCGTTATCGCGGCCTTTGACGCGATTCATTTGTTTTCGTGCCGCCTGTTGACAGAGATATGACGACGTACGACGTAAACTTGAATTTTTATTTCTATTAATTTTTGTACTTTTTTTAACTTTTTCTTTGGCATTCGAGATGTAGATAAGGTTTCTTGTAGGCTTACGATTGAGGCATTTGAAATATTTTTTTTTGTGCTGAAAATGAAAATATTTTATTCAACTCTACCTTACGCACATGTACACTTTTTGAAGGTTTTTTTTTTGTCTACCTACCTAATACAAAATTTCTTACACTTGAGCTCCTATAAACGCCCAGTTCCGAAGAGTGTTTGCGTACCTAGTGAAAAGAAACGTTCGTCGGGCTCGAAAGGAACTCCACCTAATCGTTTTCAAAAAACGTTCGCAATAAAGTTTTGGCATTTACTAATTGTGTTACTTAATTATTTAAAAATCTTGAGTATTACAAACTAACACGTGGAACAGCTAGTTACCGGCTCAGTAAACAAAATATTTATTTTTCTCTTTGCCTACCTATATGATTTCCTCACATACAATCTTGTTCTCAGTTGACCTATTTATGAAAAAGTAATTTATTATTTGAAATTTGCAAATACTTACTTGTATCTTTTTTTATAAATAATTAATGGGCCATTTAAAGTAGGGTAACAATCTGTGTATCGTTAATTAATGTATTTTTTATCCACAATTGCTATTTATCCCTTTGGTATTATCTTTATTAACACGTTACGTGCCATCTAAAACATTACCATCGATATGGGAAACATTAGATAAGGTTACTGGCTCTTTTTGTTTCTGAACCAGCGTGTTCGTCTTGCGGGGGCTGAAGCGGGGTGAAGAGGGAGGCATGTATTTAAACAAATATCGCCGTTGTGTGATAAGCTTAAGGTTTATGTATTTAATGTTATCTACTAGCGACATCTAGCGACGAGTAGGGAGGCATGTATTTAATTAATGTTATCTACTAGCGACATCTAGCGACGAGTAGCGTAGCATCACTATAAAATGACAAAATATTCATAAAATAACAAGAAAAAAGTGATAAGAAATGTTGCTGTTAGTTTTGTTCTTTATTTTTTTATTGTTTTAGCACATTTCACTGCACTGTCAGACATATTTTCATTTAAATACAGGATGTTTACTCGTCGCTTGTCAGATTGCGAATGGTGCGCGAAAAGGCGGCGCTACTCAACATAGGGGACCAAACCACTATTAACGACTATGCAGTCGGGCAGTATTAACCTCATCTAATGTCTCCCATATCGATGAACATTACTTATTGCCATACCATCTTGCTTATGAAGTATGCCGTACGACGCATATTTGCGGGCAAGTTATGCTCCTGTCTGTATGCCGTTCGACGCACCTGCGCGTTTCCGCGTCTATGCAGCGTGCCGCGCGACGCACCTGCGCGTTTGTAATACAAATCACATACACGCACATACGCGTCGGGTGGCATACTACCTAGTAGCCATACAAATGTATGAAAACGCATATTTGCGTTGGAGGCATACACTTAAGGAGTTGTAAACGCACAGGTGCGCCCAATGGCAGTTAACGTGTTAAGCTATATTTAATTTTAATTACATTTATTATCGGCCTATTTTATCATAGCTAACAGACAGAGTCTGCTCAGTACATTTGCGTATACGAAATTTGTAAAATTCGTGAAATATGGATTTTGTGGAAAGCAACTTAAGAAACTACCTACCTATATCGTGACGGATTTTTAAACAAATACCTACCAAGTTTCAAAAGGCGTGTTACGTTCTGCAGATTACACATGTAAACAGGTCAAATGCGCGATTTATCAGTGAATGTTTTCAGTTTTTGTCGCGCTAAATGTATTTTTAACGAGTTATACATACAGCCGCGTAGTTTTACGCAGTGTGACGAGGCGCACGGCCAAGAGCGCCCTCGCCCGTCAAATGTGTCCATTCCATCGGTCGTTCTCGTACTCTTGACATTGTATGCCGGCTATTACGGTAGCTCTCCCATCCTTCGCGTTATTGGCATAACTCAGTCATTGCGTCATCTCTCTTCGACGGCCTTCTAGTGAAGCTTGAGCTATTTGAATCATTCGTCAGTGTAACTTTTTAAATAATATATATAATTCTTACTAAAAATGAATTCTGTCATACCATTTAAATCCTCTAGAATTCCAAAAGTGTCATGATGTTGAAAAATTGCTTACTGCGCTGCGCTGCTTGCGGAATTTGTGGACAAAGATAGATAATAAAATGAAGAGATAGTTGGTATTTGGTCGACTGACACGTGTAGGAAGCTGTGGTTACATAATACTGCAGCAGAGTGGTCTCCTCTGAAGAAGGCGGGCGGCCAAGGGCGGGATCGATCGGCCATCCCGCTCAGCATCACACTGCACCCACTACCATCGCCGCACCGCCTCGCGCACCTCCTGTCACTAAAATCAACACCAGATAGAGGCAATTTTCAGTTAACTTAAAAAAATACAAAAGCCAACAGCACTTAATTTTGGCTTAGTTAAATATTAAGCTGTGATCGATATTTTTTACCCTCTCCTTAGAATGAGTTTTTAGGGTTCCGTAGCCAAATGGCAAAAAACGGAACCCTTATGGATTCGTCATGTCTGTGTGTCTGTCCGTATGTCACAGCCACTTTTTTCCGAAACTATAAGAACTATACTGTTGAAACTTGGTAAATAGATGTATTCTGTAAACCGCATTATGATTTTCACACAAAAATAGAAAAAAAACCAATAAATTTTGGGGGTTCCCCATACTTAAAACTGAAACTCAAACATTTTTTTTCATCAAACCCATACGTGTGGGGATCTATAGGTCTTCAAAAATGATATTGAGGTTTCTAATATCTTTTTTTTCTCCACTGAATAGTTTGCACGAGAGACACTTCCAAAGTGGTAAAATGTGTGCCCCCCCCCCCCCCGTAACTTCTAAAATAAGAGAATGATAAAACTAAAAAAAATATATGATGTACATTACCATGCAAACTTCCACCGAAAATTGGTTTGAACGAGATCTAGTAAGTAGTTTTTTTTTAATACGTCATAAATCGTAAACCGCAATTTACCTACAACGAACTACAAGAACTTTTATATTATGTTACTTGCTGTTACGGAACCCTTCATGGGCGTGTCCGACTCCAGTATACAAGGTGTTAATAAATTACCTGTTATTATTTAAACTGAGGCTTCTACCCATGAAACTGAATAACTTTCCCGAAGGAACACATGTTCCTCGGGGAAAGTTGTTCAGTTTCACTAGTAGAAGCCCCAGTTTAAGTAATAACAGCTAATTTGTTAACTCCTTATATTTAAATAGTATTCTAATGTCTCTTGACGTGAATGAATATTTTACCTGTAAAGAATCCTTTGACAAAAACATTGTTAAAAGAACTACGTCAGATTCACTTTAGGATAAAGGTTAAGTATAATAAGAGCCAAAAGAACTTAAGTAACCACCAAAGAAGTTTTATTTCGTCGCTCCTGACTATCTAGTGTAGGCGGCAGCGTTAACCCGCCAAGCCACCGGGACAAAGCCTTTTATAGCTGACATGGGTGGGACACAAAGAACATACTTGAAATATTTAGGAAAAAATATGTTTTAGTACATTTAGAGTATGTAACCTTTACAAAAAAATAATTTGAACTATAAGTACATACTTTTTATTACAAGCGCCCACGCATCGCCTAATCCAGTCTTTGTTCGTGCATTATAATATCCTATGTCACAATTTGATTTGAGCAACTGTTTTATTGAAAGTTATGAAAATGGCAAGGCTGGCACAGCCAGGTGCCGCAAATGGTATCTGTATTGCCTCATAACCGGAGTGATTGATCTGTTTGTTTATTTACTGGAGGAACTCAATATAAACAGCCATTCGTTATATTGCTGAACTTTATAGTATGACAAATTAGGGCTGAAGAAAATAATAAAGTCCTACGCTTTTATGTCGGTATAAGGTAGAAATAATTAACTTTTAGGTTTATTTTGTTTTAGAAAGTTATGATTATCCAATGATTCTTGGGAAAGTGTTTTAAGAATGAATAAATGGAAACAACTACATCAGTGATATACACATAACATACATTAATTTGAAACTGCATCCTGTGGGATGATAGGAACCCGCGATACGTCACTTTACAGTTCCACCCGGCCAAGGCCGCCGGCTGTGAATGAAGGCGCGCGCGTGCTACGCCATTCGTTTGTCAGGCGACTATTATTAGCTGGACGCGGAACTATGCCCGTCCATCATAAAGTTCCCGTTCACGGCCTTCCGTTACATTGCATCCAGTGAAAATGAGCCGAGATAAAATGCAAACGTCCGGATATATTGTATATTCTCAACGCAGAAATAAAAGTTGCGTAGGTTGGCAGAATATGAACAGCACCTACGAGTCAATTGAGTACGTATCTGCGGTAACCAGAGCCTGTACGTAGGCTAAATAGCAACTTTAAAAAGTCATGTTCAAAATGCTCTTGACTAACTGTGACTCCTCTTTTTTCAGAACCAAAGAAAGACAAGTTGGAGAATGGCGGTGAGCTAGCGCGGCCGGAGCGGCCGAGCTCGCTGACGGCCGGCAAGCACCCGCGGCGGATATGCTATCAAGGCGACGTCGGTTAGTAAAACCAGTTTAAATGTCCACAATTAGTCTTTTTATAAGTCTATATTAACAAGACTATTTACCAATATTTTTATTCATCTTACTATGTTTCAAAATGTCCTTTTAGATATTGCGTAGCTAGAGCTGCATTTGTCTCCAAAATAAGTGCTAAAATGTTATTTTTGCTCACAAAAACTACGAATTCAGATACATTTATTTTAAATTAACTTCTTTCAATCTATGTCTTCTTGCTTGAACACATTACGTGCAAAAATATCGAAACTCTAAGCTTGTCAGAGCTAAAAATACTGCTAGGCTGGTCACTATTTCCACAACCTCCACAAATACGGACTTGCCCTCGCGCCTGGAGCATGGCCTCACTTCCCGCCCTATAGGAAGCAGGGTTCGGAAACCGGTTTTTTGAAAATACCGGTTTCGGTCATTGACCCCTATATCGAAATAATTTCGGTTAAGGTTTCGTTCAGGTTTCGGTTACCGGTATATTTAACCGGTTTAACCAAAACCGATATTTTTTCGTTCGAACGGAATTAACCGGTTAATTTGAAGAATATGCGACTTTGTAGGCATGTTTGCCGCGTGCAATCAATTGAAAGCGTGCGAGAAAGTGAGCAGAAGACTCGGGCAGTGGCACCCGCGCGACGCGCCTGTACTTCACTAAGTTTGGTTTTAACCGGTTAATTTAGTTCTTATTTCGGTTAGAAAACCGCTTCCTGATTAACCGATATTTTATTCAAATTTACCGGTTAAGCTGGTAACCGGTTTTAACCTGAACGGAATCGTTAACCGAAATTCGAACGAAATTAACCGGTATTTGTTAACCGGTTCCGAACCTTGATAGGAAGATACCCGTGCCCCAGCAGTGGAGACTATATGGGTTGTTAACAATATTCTTCTAATTTTACTTTCCTTCTGTATCGCTCTACCTGCTATCCCACGGAACATTAAAAAGGTTTCACAGTGCAGATTTTAATGGAATGAACCCAATTTAACAATTATAATAAAGGTTCTCTGCCATTATGGAAATGCAAAATAAACGTTACCAAAATACAGCTGAGAGTTTATCTTCGTAATTGAAGAAGTGCTTACTGGAATTCTATCCACGCTAATGTAATAAAGTAATGGCTGTTGGGATCCTTAACGTCCCAATTATATTAACTGTACGTCTGTCCTTTCTTTATTTGATTTGTACTTCGTGCAGTTCCTTTTTTCAAAACGGATAGGGCGTCAAGGCCTTGTTCTATCTAGATCCATGAGTGGAATAAGTAGGAACAAGGTATGTTGAGTGAGAGCTGCTTAAAGTAATCAAATCAAATTTTACATTTTGAATTAAAAATGAAGACCCTCATTTTTATGCTCATACGCTGGCATTAAAGTGTATGATAAACTGATATAAGAATGAGAATTTTTCCCGAGCCATAAAAATGATGTAGTAAAGTGTATACTTCCATGTACAGCAAGAATTACTTGCTTAAAAGCCCCCACCAGATAGTCTGATGATCAAGTTTGAAATGCTGCAAGCCGTTGTTGGATGTATGTGGTTCATAATACCTACGTAAATGTTAAGTGGAAGTCTCTTTCGTTCCAAAGAGGACGTGTTCCGGCTGATATGATGTTAATGTGTGGCGTACTTGTCTGTCGGCATAGTAACTTTTCAAGCGTTTGACCGATTTCAATGCGGGTTTATATGTATTGTATAAGTACGAGTAAAAAGTAGGTTCCATTATTTTGATTCTTAGATATATATGATGACAATCTGTTTAGTCGTTATTCAGTTAATTACATTTTACGATTGGGGATGGTAAAAGAATTATAATTTTGCTAGTTATTCTATCAAAAGGTGAATGTCTGATATTTCCTAAGGTCTAATTTTGTTAATTATTTTACCAAAAAAGGCAAATTCTCTGATATTTCATCACAAATGATTTAATACCCTTAAACCTTCTTCAAGCCATATACGAGGGCGACACTGAAAGTTCTTAGAAAATCAAAAACTGAACAAACTAGAAAGTTATTAGTTTTATTATATCTTTTCAAAATAGTGTCCATTCACATCAATACATCGCTGCGTCCGATGGAACCACTGAGAAAAGCACTTTGCCCACTCCTCCTTAGGGGTCTCTTCGACGGCCTTTTCAAACGCAGCCACTGCTTCCTCGGTGTCCATAAAACGTTTTCCTCAAAGTTTTTCTTTTATTTTCGGGAATAAATAAAAATCGCAAGGTGCGAGGTCGGGACTATACGCCGGGTGACCCAGTAATTCCACGTCTGACGTCGCCAAATAGTCGATCGTTTGCTTGGCGGTGTGCGACGAGGCGTTGTCGTGGTGAAGGAGGATCCTACTGCGAGGTCGTTTCTCCCGAACTTTTTCTAAGACAAGTGGCAAACAATTGTTAGTGTACCACTCTGCAGTAACTGTTTTTCGATCCTCTAAAACAATTGTTGCGTAATGACCTGTCCTTCCGAAGAACGAGGCCACCATCTTTTTTCCCACGCTTCGACCTCTCTTCACTTTAGTTGGCAACTCCTCGGAAGGAAACACCCACATAGCAGACTGTCTTTTAGTTTCAGGATCATAACAGTAAATCCAGCTTTCGTCACCCGTAAGTATGTCGAACACAGCATTTGAGTCACCTCCGTTAAATCTTTGAACCATTTCACGGCACCAATCAACACGACGGAGTTTTTGGGCCTCTGTCAAATTATGAGGTATCCACCAGGCCCAAAGCTTCCTGACCGCTAAATGTTCATGGAGGAATTTGTGCACTTGACTCATACCGATGCCTAAGCTTGTCCGAATCTGCTGATAGGTCACTCTTTTTCAGTCTCTATCATACGCCGCACATGACTGATGTTATCTTCAGTCGTCGCCGTAGAAGGCCGTCCCTCACGCAGATCATCGGTGAGATTAGTGCGACCACGTTTAAACTCATTAAACCAGTTGTAAACAGTGGCACGAGATGGGGCTTCATCGTCAAAGGCCAATCGAAGTCTATCATAACTTTCTTGTTGACTTAAATGACATCGAAAGTCATAAAAAATCATTGCACGAAAATTTTCTCGCGTTAAATTCATGCTGACGTGACACAGATAATTTTCAGTTTGCCGCCAAATCGTGAAACAAATGACAAATGAATGAAATACATACACGATAACATTGGCAAAGAGTTCCATTTTCAAAATTTGAACTTATTTTTTTATTATATCGTTTACAAGTGGCCAGTTCTAAAAACTTTCAGTGTCGCCCTCGTATGTATACCCAAATACCAGTACACAGGTTGTAACAAAATTGGTGTAGGACCCGTATGTATACAAAATCTCGGCATATTTCAAATGGTATACAGGTGTAACAAAATTGGTGTAGGGCCCGTTTTCTACTCATCAGTGATTTGACCAAAGTCGTAGAACAAAAGTTGTTCAGTACGATGAGTATAATCCCCAGGTAACGGGCCCTACACCAATTTTGTTGCACCCTGTATACCATTTAAAATATGCCGAGATTTTGTATACAAGTGTTGAATTATCTGCAGTGGGCGGTTACGGCAACCCCGGGAACGCCGGCGACGGGTGCTGCGCGGGCGACGTCGGCGAGGAGCAGCTGATGCTGTCGGAGCTGCCCGAGCCGCCCATCGCGGTGTCGGAGATCGGGCCCATCCCGCCGCCGCCCATGTTCAGCTCGCCCAGCCCGCCGCGCCACCACCACACTTTACGCCCGCCCAATCTGTCCGACTGTGAGTATTTTAATCGTTCAAATCAAATTTACTTTATTGCACAAAACATAAAATACATAAATACTCAATGTTATTCTTATTGTGTCTCTGCTGGAAACTGATGGGTTATAGTATTTTCAGAGATGGAGACTTTTCTAACTTTCCCTTGTTCAAATCATCGGGACGTAACGTAATCTTTCTCTCTAAATGTTTAGTGATAAATGAAAACATATTATTTTCATAATGTTGGACGTAACAGTTATATCTATATGTGTCAATTATTGTCGACCCCCAGCTGAGGACGAGGACGAGCAAGACGACGACAACGTGGAGCCATTGGCGGCGGACACGTCGCGCGTCGAGGAGATCCCGCCCAAGGAGCCTATATTCGGAGCGGTGCCGCTGAAATCGGCGCTCAAGAAACGGCCCGCGCCGGCGGCGTCGCCCGGCTCCACGCCGCTCGCCACGCCCCTAGCGCCGAGACAGGACCTGCACCACGCGAGCTTCAAGTCAGTATACCTTGCTGCTGTGTCCAGATGTTACTTACGATACAGTGTGACCAACCTATCTATGCAGGCGGATAAAATCGGAACTAACTTTAAATGATAGCATGATGTTCGCTGACAGAGCCGCTATGAACTGCACAGATAGGGTGGTAGCTCTTTAATAGGGATGTTGACTGTTAGTCACCTTAGTCACTTTTTTTCGAAAAATGTTTGAAACGGCGAACTATGTATGACGTCAATCGTATAATCGTTTCCATACTTATTATTTCTGTTAATAAAAAAATTGCATATGTAACGGAATTTCTAGCCAGCAAGTTTTTCTACTGATTCAGTAAAACAGCTATTTCTTAAAAAATACGCCATAATTAATTGTTGATGCAGTCGACTACCCTTTTTTGCTAGGTTGTAAAGTGGTCAAAGGAATGCGTTGGTTTACAAAAAAAGATGTAATATGCACGAGACGGCGACGAGGTTTATGATTCGTAACATAAAGGTACATACATACATACAAATGCATAAAAATAATGATGATTCAAACCTTTGAACGTATTCCTTTGGTTATTATTTCTTAATTATATCAAAGTTTCTCGCTTACTGCTAATACAGAAAACAACGAAATTAAAAAATATAAAAAAGCATATAAGTAAAAAGTTGTATGCTTGTACATTATTGAGCTTTAGCTTTAAGAGGTAATTGGTTTGTGGGCGTGATTGTGATAGTGCATTTATTTCCACCATGCGCCGCCGCAGACGGCCGCCGCCTAAGCCCAGGATCCGCATATGGTAACAGTCCTTCCGTATCAGTGTTGTCAACATGTACACCCATCTCGTCACCGGCCTGTCGACGGCTCGCTTAGCGGTCAAACTTATCTATCAGCATTGCTCAAGAATTTCCAACCCGAAGTTCTAATTATTTGAATCATCATGATCCGTTTATTTGAATCTTTTAATTGAATTTGTCTTTTCCTCTTTTATCTCCACATTTAAAAAAGAAATGCCGAATTCAGTACTTCATGCTTTAATGTTACTTTGATTAAAATAGAAACATACAGAGCGATGCTGATGGGTGAGGTTTGTCCCTAACTCAGACTTCGAACCATGCATCGTGGCACGCTTCCGACTACCATTGTCTATCGCGATGTCAACCTATCAAAATATGCAGGGTGTCCCAAAACTGATGCGACAAATTTTGGCTGGTGATAGCTTTGATCAAGACCTATCAAAATAACGAAACATATGTTCAGCAAAAGTTTATGGTTTTCGGGTTATACCAGATTAAAAAAAAAATGAAAATCACTACCTTACGATGGTCTTTTGAGCTTTTGTTATTAAAAAAACCACTTAATTTGAATTTTTTTTTACTCAAATATTTTCGATTAGTGTCTATACCCGAATCTACTATTTATTCTACAAAAAATTTAAGATGCCATCAGAAATACATCATTAATTCTAGAAAAATCTTTAAAAATATCCGACAATGAAACTTTAAACATTGGCGATGTAAAAAAATGTACTGAATAATTTTGTCTAATATGTTATAAAAAATCGTTGTTTCATCCCCATTTTAGAAATGTATAATACTTATAAATTTTCCTTGCAAACATTGAGTTAATTGCTATTTTTGACCTCAAGCTGATATAAAAAAATCTTATATGTATTAAAGGTTTTTCAAATAAAAATAATTAGATTGATTAAAATAGAAAGGAGATCATGTGTGTGTTCTACAAAGTCACCGTAACTTTCTAATTGAGATAAAAAAAAACCGGCCAAGTGCGAGTCGGACTCGCGCATGAAGGGTTCCATACCATCGTACAAGAAACCCCAAAAAACACGTCTCTTGTATGGGGACGCCTTTAATTTTAAAATATAGGGTGACTTTAAATTAGTTCTTGATACGAAAGTCTTTGACTCTCCATACAATTCGATGAACTGACCGGCCAAATAAGTATGAAGAGTCCAAATTTTTTTTTGCCATTTTACTATGGGTTCTTAAGGGAAAGTTGTTCGTTATCATGAGCACATGCATAGCCTTTCGTATCAAGAACTAATTTAAAGTCACCCTATATAATTTTATTTTACTGTATTTTTAGCGACTATAGCAATACAAACTCTGTGAGCATTTCATTTAAATCGCAAGAGTGACAGAGCAGCGGCGACACTGTGCCACAAAAGTACCCTAATCGTAGACAACTGTACTTACTAATGTGCCATGCCCGGGAATATTCCCGCAAGACAGAGACAGCGCTCTGTATTACATATAGCGCCGTCCCTTGGGAATATTCCCATGGGAATATACCCAATATTCCCAAAGGACGGCGCTATATGCAATATAGAGCGCTGTCTTCGTCTAAGGGAATATTCCCGGTAACGGCACATCAGTAACTGTACTATTAGATTTTGAATACACCTAAGCTACTGTTTGGCAGACTGCCTGGCTGAAGTAGACAAGACGAAGACGTTGTTTTGGAAGAAAGACGGAAAAGTGGTGGCAAAATGTTTCTTTTTTAGGGTTCAAAGTTTAAAGGCCAACGGGACCCTATTATTGTACTAAGGCTCCGCTGTCCATCCGTCCGTCCGCCCGCCTGTCTGTCTGTCAGCGGGCTGTATCTAATGAACCGTAATAGGTAGACAATTGAAATTTTACAGAGTGTGTATTTCTGTTGCCGCTATAACAAAAAATGATAAAAATAAATTAAAAGGAGCTCCCCTTACTAGAAACGTGTTTTTTGGGTGGTTTTGGCTCGATTTCAATAATAGCAAGAGGTAGACACTTGATTGAAACGCTCACAAAGTTTGTATTACTATAGTCGCTAAAAAACTTTTAATAAAATAAAATAACATTTAAAAATTAAATGGGGTCACCATACAAGAGACATATTTTTGGAGTTTCTTGTACGATGGTACGGAACCCTTCATGCGCGAATCGAACTCGCACTTTGCCGGTTTTTTCTTTTTTTTATCTCAGGTAGTAAGTCACGGTGAGGTGACCTTGTAGAACACACACATGATCTCCTTTCCATTTTAAATTAATCTAATAAATATATGAAAAACCTCTAATAAAAGATTTTTTAAAAATCAGGACCTTGAGGTCAAAACTAGAATTTAACTCAATGTTTGCAAGGAAAATATCCAAGTATTATACATTTCTAAAATGGGCATGAAACAAGGATTTTTTATAGCATATGAGACAAAATCATTCAATATATTTTTTTACGTCGCCGATGTTTAAAGTTTCATTATCGGATATGTTTAAAGATTTTTCTTGAATTGATGATGCATTTCTGATGGCATCTTTAATTTTTTTGCAGAATAAATAGTAGATTCGGGTAGAGACACTAATCAACAATATTTGAGTGCAAAAGAAAATACAAATTAAGTGGTTTTTTTATAACAAAAACTCAAAAGACCCACCGCAAGGTAGTAATTTTCATTTTTTTTTTTAATCTGGTATAACTCGAAAACTATTAACTTTTGCTGAACATATGTTTCGTTATTTTGATAGGTCTTGATCAAAGCTATCACCGGCCAAAATTTGTCGCATTAGTTTTAGAACACCCTGTATAATGCATTTTGGTGTGAAATATATTTGTTGTCTTCTATGTTTTCGTTCAGTGGTGAAGATAACGTTGTTCCTTCAGTCACATAAACTAATCATTCGGTCATCAAAACTGTTTGATCTCAATTAATAATTTTGTTGCTCGTAAATTCATAAATCATGACGAAATGTTTCTTGTATAAATGTATTAATGCATATCTTCATGGTGATGGTTATAATTTAATTATATTTACTTCTAACATTGTATGTTCTTAATGTTATTTGTCGCATGTATGTATGTGTAACAGTTGTTATAAAATTATATTGGAAACGATCTCTTTATTGAGTCTTAATGTGACTTCATTTTTGTCTTTTAAGACAGATACCTTGAACCAGCTTCGAATTGTGCAGTAAGAAAACCCCATAGTTATATATGTCTCGAAAGAAAAAGATGCTTTCATTGCATTAAATTCTCCTTAAAGAATAAGAGTAATGTTATTATTTCGACAAAAACATCTGTTGATATTCATGAATGCACGATTCAGAATAGATAAAATCGTTTATAAAAAGTGGTTTTCAGCAACAAAAAACTAACATTACATTTTACGTAACAGCACCCGCCCCGTTCGGATTGGCAACCCTGCCGAGAACAAGGAAAACGCTCGCCCCTGGGAGGAGCACAGAGAAGACTACGCCAGCGAGTCTGAGCGAGTTGCGGCGAAACTGGCGCGCAAGGAGAGCCTCAACATCAAGCTGGCGCTGCGGCCCGATAGGCAGGAGCTCATCAACAGGTCAGTGGTCTACCTCAAACCACCACCCAGTCTTAGCCACCACCACCACCAAGTTTTGCCACCAAACATCAATGTTTGGCAATGAGAGATAAGATAGCCAATTTCCCATTGCGTTGGGGAATCTGAGTAAGCCCGCTTCCATCTTCGGCATCATCATCACTTACCTGCAGGTGAGATGATGCCAAGGGATGACCGATTAGATGCTCCAATTCAAGAAATCACTAAGTTCAAATTTGACGGTTTTGAATCTTTTTTTTTTTCACAACATTCATTATTAACTAAAGTTATGATTATTTTAAAACCGCTAAATTGTTTCTATTACTTTTATTTTTCATATTCTTTTTAACCTGCGCATATTATTTCAGAACACATTTAAAACTTAATAACATCAATATGTCAAAAGTAACTTTTGGACTTAGTGATTTCTTAAATTGGAGCATCCAATTGTGAATAAATAATAATAATAAAAAAAATAGAGCATGTATTAGACAAACACATGTCATAATTCATAAGGGAAAGATTTCAGAGGGAGCAGCAGTAAGAAGTGGTTTTTGACAAAATAGAATCCGACGAATCGATAGGACGGGCGAGCCTTAACATCAAGGTGTTGCTCTGTCTGGCCAACAAGAAATCATCAACAGATCAGTGTTGACCATTTTTGTATTCAAACTTGTTACAACGTGAAAACTCACCACCATCAGATTAGTATCCAATCTCTGTGTTAATCGTTCGTTATTTTATCCCTCACAGAAGTAGTATAAATAGAGTTATTAGAAAAAAATGTATAGTTAAAAATATACAGTAAAATCTTCCATATAAATCGGATTCTGTTAGTCACTTTTAGCCTTTGAGACAAATTATTCGATACTTTATCAGTTTTTGGCATTAATACATATGACAATAAAATTATATGCTTGGCGATGACCCAATGGTTGTCAACGTCGACCAATGGAGCAATTTGTACCTCGTAGTACCTATGTGTACGTCCAACAGGGACACACTTATACTTATTAATTTTATTGTAAATAAATTTATCACCAGCAAATGTTTAGAAACAAATTAAATAAAAACAATTGTAAAAATAAATCGTACGCTCCTATTTCTTAATTTTTTTTATTTATTTGCCATGATCATACAGGTCCTGTGTACCATACAAAACGTATTACCTTCATTATTATTTTGTAAATGATTGCAGATTATGAATAAATAAAAATAAAGATACAGCTTAAATATTGTCATCTAACCCCAAGTAAGGACAGAAACTGCGACGCATACATAGATACTAAATATCCAGACAAAGCAAAATAAACTTACTCCTGACAACATGGCTGGGGCTTAAACACACGACGCGACGCAACACTAGGTCGATCGCTAACAACAAAATAATGCGTACTTATACCAACTTGTATAATATGTATAATTACACATGTTTTATATTAGTATACTTCAACGTATTTTGTTGAGGGGAATTAGCTTAGTATTAAAATCCATTACGACGCTATAGCATCTAATAGCGCAGGTACATGCAACAGGCAGACATCATAAAGCTTTTGACGAGTGTAAGTCATACGAGTCAGAGGGAGCGCCGGCCCGGCGGCGGCGGCACGGACGGGCGGGCCGCCGCCGCCGCCGCCGCGGCACTCGCTATTTTAGTTCGCACACCGCGCGCCGCCGGCGCCGCCCGCTGCAATCGTTATCGACGTTTTATTTCTTCCTGTTTCTGACAGCGAGCTCTTGGCACTGGCATTGTTATCGCTCACTAGTATTGACATTGAAATTAATAATATTTTTAAACTAATATTAGAATTTAATCAGATTTCCTAGTGATGATACCTAGAAAAATGTCTACTTAGCGATGTCGTGAACCAAATTTACGCTGAAAGACAGTGTCGCGTGTTTTTCGCACGTAAGCTTAATTAATGACTTAAAGCTTAGTCTAGATAACGCGAGTTGGGATTCAGCCAAGAGTTCTACGTTAATCGTTCATTATGAAAACATTTTCGCCCTCGTATAAGTTTTGGCATATTTTGTATCGGGCAGGCAGTTGGCAGTGCGCGCGCGCAAGTGGAGCGGACACGTTTTATTGTTAGTGTACAGCATCACTTCGGGGAGAAAGTTACGTCAGTGTGAAACGGATTACCGAATTTGATCACAGTAGTTATATTCTTCGTGAATTATATTTTTTTCCGCGACTAAGCTGTCTGTCAGTCAGTGCGTTGCGGACTTCCGCTTGCAACAACTGATGTAAATTGTGCATATTTTGTAAGTTACTTTATGTTTGCTACTCTGTGCAAGATAGAAAGAAAATGATTTTTTGGTATCCGAAAGTGCATAACAAAATAAGTTCGTTTTTGCTATAGCATGCAATGTTTTGGGAATAAATCAATAACTCAGCTTGGCCTCTGCGTATAGATTTAATATCATCTTTTGGCTTCCTTGTATTAGTTGAGCTACATTGTGTATGGATTATTAACTATTTATAATCGAAAATATAGATATATACTCATTATTAGGGATGTAACGAGATCAATATCGAAACCGATATATGGTTCGGACCAATTTATCGATATCGCTTATACGAGTACATCTTCGCGTATCACTGCTTATTCATGGCGTCGCGTTTGAATATTTTCTGTTTCTAAAGTGAAACATGATTTGGTTCATTGTATAAACCTCTATAATTTGTGTTTGGAAATTCAATTATTCTAGAATAATCGAATATTTTCCACAACATTTTAGAAGGTTCTAGATTTTTCTTTACTAATCCCCTAAGAGTGTCTCACTCTCTTGAGGGATCAGCGCCTTTCTTTTTACTTTTATCCCCTCCCCCCCTCCCTCATACCTAACGCCTCCTCGCACCTCAACCCTCCACACAGTGCATCCCTTTCCATGCACATCTCAGCTCCCGTCCATCCGCGATTTTTCCACTGACAAGAGTCTAACTTTTAAGGTAGAGAAGAATTATTCATCTTAGCCTTCGAGGATCGGCATGGCCAGTGGTTACAGATGCTAACTGATATTACAGATGATAGCTCTGGGGTTACAGATGCTCATAGGCGGCGGTAGCTACTTTCCATCAGGTGGGCCGTAAGCCTTTTGCCACCGAACAAAAAAGCCTTTTGCCACCGAACAAAATAAAAACAAAACATCATAATTGTACCCTTAGTTATAACTTCACATCACAATATACCCTTACGTTGTCGATAGGAACATCCTGGTGGTGCAGTCGGATCACGAGCGGCAGGAGTCGTGGGAGGCGATCGGCGCGCGCCTCATCCGCCGGCTGTCCATGCGGCCCACCGCCGAGGAGCTGGTCGAGCGGAACATACTCAAGAGTGAGTGTCTGACTGTCTGTCTGTATCTACACAATGCCAGGCCAGGTGCACTCCGCATCATCATCATCGGCCGAAAGACGTCCACTTCTGGACAAAGGCCTCCCCCAAGGATGTCCACACCGACCGGTCCTGTGCTGCTCGCATCCAGTGGTTTCCCGCAACCTTCACTAGGTCATCGGTCCACCAAGTGGGAGGCCTGCCTACACTGCGTCTTTCGGTGCACGGTCGCCACTCGCACTCCGCACTTTAGGCATAAATCTAGAAGTAAATTGGCAAGCCACGCAAAACCGGCCTGCATTTGTGTACAAAAGTAGAATAGTAATAGGAACATATATCCAGATTTATTATTCTTCATAATAAGGTAACCCTAACCGCGTTAAGAGGTAAGTTACGCGATAGAAAAAAAAAACAAAATTTTGGTAAATATTAACGTAGGTACTTAACCCTGTTGCGAACTGAATTGCAGTTTATTGCATTCTAGCCAGATTCGCTATTTATTTAAATAAATGTTGTTGCACAGTGATTCTTTTGTACCTGTATATTAAGTATTCTGTGACAGTACCTTGCTGAGGTCCAGTCAGAGTACGACCGGTAAGGGTCGTGGGAATGTATTCTTACGTAGCTGCAGTTGTACCGCGTGGTTTCTGAAGGGTTTCCTCCTATTTGACCATTACCATCAAGAAGAGAAATGATCCTCTTTTCGAGGTGCTCTACAAGTATTACACTATGACATTTTTAAAATATTTTTATCTGACATAACAGGTTATTGTCCGGTGCATATGTCTTTTTTGCAGAAGAGAGCATATGAATATTTCACAAATATTAAACGTACTCCACTATACGTCTGTCATCTTTGTAATGTGTACAGTTGTTTTCTGATGGTGACTTCTCGACTGACTGATTATGCTAAAGAAACTAAACTAGTTTTCCCATCGAATTCATAAAGTTCATTCGCTTGCTACGACGTCATTGCTGAATGATTACAATATTATCGTGTCAGACTTTCTAAACATGTGAATCAAAATATCGAGGCTACACTTGTGCGCCAAACGACTCTTTTGCGTGTATGCTAGCATTTTTTCAAATTTAACCCGTCTTCATGTTCTAAATCCATTGTTTTTAACATGCTTTTGAAATGAAATTTATTAGAAGAGTCAGCCATAACTTACGGTGACGTCGTATTTTATGAACTGGACTTTTTTATTTGCAATGAATTGAATCCAACTTCTATACAACAGATTCTGGAGATTTCAATCATGTTTTGTTTCCAGGTCAATCGCCGGCCGAGGAGAAGAAGCAGAAGGAGGAGAAGAAGCGATACCTGCTGCGCAAGCTCAGCTTCCGGCCCACCGTAGACGAGCTCAAGGAGAAGAAGATCATACGGTTCAGTGACTACATCGAGGTCACGCAGGTGAGACTCAACAACATCTGTCGTTTATAACAATGTGAACTTCGTGGTTCGAACAAGAACGGTTGTGTGCTAACATTTAGCATTATTTATTTTAATTGGTGCACTATATCTTAATGTTGTCTGTACTTTATATCCGTAAGAGATTGATCAGGAATTGATAGCATTTAAAAAACAGACAATGCACTTACAAAGTTCCAAATTGAATAATCTCTATACCGTGCTGGTAGCCGCGACATTAAACTGAACCTACTCACTAAAATATGCTGTGGTTCGTATGGTTAATATGGAAACTTACAATGCAATAAGCTTTTTAAAAAACATAGATTAGCAGAAACCACAGACTGGTATAATCGTATAAAGTGACGTTCTAACAACACTTACATTGTTGTTGCAGGCACACGACTACGACCGGCGCGCGGACAAGCCGTGGACGCGGCTGACGCCGCGCGACAAGGCGGCCATCCGGCGCGAGCTCAACGAGTTCAAGAGCTCCGAGATGGCCGTGCACGAGGACAGCAAGCACCTCACTAGGTATGACACTAGTATTACAATATAGTATCTGTGGTATGACAGACGTATCTCTGGCGACCTACAGCTCGCCGCTTTTCCTGTGAGTGTATCACTATTAGGTTGACAAGTTGCCGTTCCTTCAACTCAAATGTTCATTCAAGGATCTTTCAACATTTTGTTACTACTGAAATATGCATTATGTTGAGTGGTCCGTGCTAAGTAGCTAAAATCACGAGCCTGCCATCTCCGCAGTATAGAAGATCTATCTGTTCTGCGGAGATGGCTGTCACTTAGTATGTTGTAGTACAGACTCGTCACTTTTATGCGCATGAGTACTACGGATGCTTGATATGACCGCCATCGGACAAAAGATAGGTGAAGATAGCTGGCTCGTGCTACTGCCTACTTAGCATGGACCACTCAACTTAATGCATATTTTAGGTCCGAAAACTCAAAATATTTGAAGATATTTGAATGCATATTAACTATAAAACCGTCATATAGAAGTTCTGTTTTATCAGTCATTTCGTAAATATAAACTTGACATGAAATTTTTGCAGACTTTGACTTTTAATGTTTTAAGCTGCAGGGTCAGGCTTTTGTGAATTTCTGAATGTTATTAACTTAGTGTTTCCCAACAGGTTCCATAGACCATGACGGCTGTGCCTTAGACCCGGACAGGACTGCGCAGCGCGGCGGCGCGGCGCGTAGGCGGCGGGCGACGCGCGACTTGCGTCTCGCGCACACGGCAGCGACGCTTCCGGCGCCCTCTGGCGGCCGCCTCTGTGATTTATTAAACGTTATTTATATTGACTTCTTCCTGTAATGGAAGATTTGTATGCAATAACTTATCAGAAAGCGTCGGTAAAGTGTTGAATATTCTAAAGTTGCTTTATACAGCTGTTTCGAAGTTAAATTTTTTTTTGTAAACGCGTTCCGTGAGTGCAATGTTGTTTTACAATTTACCTAATACATATATTTTATATTTGTAACGTAGTTATTGCCGAGTACAATTATTATTATTACTATGGTATCGTTTTATGTTAAGTTGTCGTATTTTAAGCGTACCTATACATTCTTTTGATTGACCTTTCCAGAAAGGTTAGTGATACTGATTATGTGGTGGAGTTATGCTCTCGCGCTCGGTGACTTGTGAGATTTGCAATATTATTTGCACTGTGAGATAGATCCATCGCTGGATGTTATGATATGTAGACATGTGATTTTTTTCTTATATTTGCTAGCTTTTAGCTTCGTAGTCATTAAGCTAGATTCTATTTTAATAATATTTATTTCACATTGGATTACAGTTTCGTCACAATTTTCGATATTATAATATTGCCTTGGTTGTTATGGCGTTAAATGGCGTATACCTTAATATTATGTATTATAGTTACTAGTTTTATTCAACGACTGTAGTCTCCGTAGGATCGAAGTTACAAACTGATTCGTCGCTCTTTGTTTCCCTCTGACCGAAAAATTAATTCCATTCTTAAAAAAATCCTATTTTTTTAGATTGACGTTTTCAGTTTATGTTTATTATCAATTCCTTGCTGAATTTTAGTAAAGAAATAGGTGTTATATTGGTAAACATTGTTGTAAAAAATCCTTTTAATTTAAGGTTCGATTATTTTGTTATCGATTCATCATTTGGAGGGCTTCCGATCCAATGCTGTGCGTTATAACAATAAAACCTTTAGTCCTTTATTAGTATATCTTTTAGATAGATATTGAAATGTGCACATTAATATTAATTTGCTCAATTTTGGCCAAAAACTAATGAGTTTGTCCACTGTCCATTGGATTTTGTTGAACCACTAATATACCACCTATATCTCTAACTTTCATCATAATTGATTCAAAATTATTATATTTACTTTTTAATAATAAAGAGACTAGTTTTTCGGAATAATTTGCAAATGTCATATTCCTACTCGTAAATACAGGGGAAGATTGGTGGTCATAAAATGAAGTTATAGATCGGTGTTTGTACTCTAACCGGTGATGGGCTCAGTGTAATACGAGTGGGGTAGACGAGCTCATTTCCTCCCGTACACAGACCACACAGATTTAGAGAAGTTTCTGTCTGTTCCCAGTCAAAACTTCTTGACGCCAAAATGTCTGCATTACATTATAGAGGTCTCATAGCGAGTTGAGGCTAGTCTAAACGGCTGTGTGGTCTGCGGCCCGCGGGACGACACGAGCTACACGGCGGGAACAACTTGTTATTCATCTTGTCGCTATAGCTTAGCCTAGCGTAAGTGTATCAAAGTTGAACGAAGTATTAAGTAAAGGACTAAATTATTAACTGAATTAGCACTTGTAAAACTTGTAGTTATTAAAGTTAATAAAACTATGCGCCTTCTGAGATTACACGGGTAATTTTTTCAACGTTTATTTCTCAAAACGAAGTCTAATGAGCAATAATACTGCTGAATCAGATGTGTAAATTTGAATGTGAAATCGTTTAATGTATTAGCGTTGAGGGCGTTTTTATACCTAATTGAATAACTATCTTAGTAGTGTACTTTAGACAACCGATTAATATTATATATTTTATAAAAGCAATGTATTTGTTCAATAGCGGTGCCATCTTGTGTAACATGCGTTCCAAAGTCAATAAATAAGCTGCGACTAAGGTGCAGAGACCACATTCATATATTAATTATCTTCTTCAGCTCTTTGCATCTTCACCATTTACACTTGGCGTTTTACCTAAACTTCTAATTAAATAGTCAAACAAAATTTGCATTATGATTATTATTACTAAGTTGTATTATTATAATAACTCATTTTAGCAGACACAAATTACGTACTCAATTTTAATCAACAAAATGTAATATTGTTTCTGTATTAATCCCAATAAACTGCGCAAGCTAAATATAATAAAATAAACCTATGATGTATGTATAATGGTTACTCTTGAGACCATTCCACTTATAGAAATAATATGGAAGCCAAAATGACGACTTATTTTTCTAAACGATTTTGTTAGATTTGCAATTAAACATATTAAGGTAAAATGTAGATGTTTATCGATATTATGTAATGTTTGATAATATTTAATAAGACTTTCAAGATTTCCAAAGATCTAAGGCTCAACAAAATTGTTTTAGCTAGATTTACGTATAGACAACTGGCAAACTCAATGCTTGGATATTGAACATCAAACATGCAATTGTGTAGGTACCTAGGCAGTTGTAGAGAATGTGTTCTCTTTAATTATTTGTGATATTATAATTTTTCTTTAATCCTGTCTTTGTAAACTACCTTCTAGAAGTCATTTCTATGTTGTGGTGCTAGGAGTTGAGACTAAGATTGCGTTTCAATATTGGACACAAATGATGTAAAATATCTTATGCAACCAAAAATAAGTATCGAATTGTTAAACATTTATCATATTTTTAAATCGGTCGTCTTTGGAACATGTATTGGACTCAGGAATATTTGGATCATTATTGTAAAGTTATGTTGTTTGTTATAACGTCGTACTTTCAATTATGTGCATATAATCTTGTTATGATATTAAAATAAACTGATTAATCTGGTGAAAAGTTATAATTAGAACTCAAAATCGAGTAATTATGTCGATAAACATTATTTGTATGTCAGTCTGTATATATTTTTTATAATGTAAATTGTGGAATCTCTATTATTTCCATTGATGTCGCGTATTCTTTTGTGCTAATACGATCTATAATTGCTTATTTCAGTAATCTATTTACTGTTGCTTTTATTTTTAATATTGTGTAAATTATAATGTCATAATTTTGGTTTTAAGTATATTTAATGATAGCCATAAAATTACTTGTTTTATATAACGTAAGCCTGTAAATACCATGATTATACATTAAGTTTTATACTTCATTGTTTTGTTTCATATCCGTCCCCCCTAATTATGCTAAGATGAAATAATAATAGAGTCATAATTTCTAAAGTTGAGCCATACGTCGAGAGAGTATTGTTTTGGAATACTATTAGAATATTAACTAAGGCTTTGACCCGTGAGGCTGCGGTGGCAACTTTCGTTGGCGCTGAACTTATGGTCGTGCGATTGGGTTGAGAGAAAGTTAACTGTAGTGCGTGCCCGTTAGCGACTAGCGCGCCAGTCGCCAGTCGGCCCGCACCGGCGCGACCAGTCGCACGCGCACGCCACGCTCCGCACGCTCGCTGCACTCCGCCCGAGCTTGCACGCGAACTTTACAATGTTTACACTCTGCTCTCCTCAGATCCGGCGAAAAGATAACAGAAAGTGATAACTTGATAAGTGTTCAATTGTGCTTTCATCGACCTGTGAATAGTGGACTGTTTACTGAGCTAGCCTTGTGAAGGTTCATTTGGAAGGATCACCGCGATGACGTTTTCTGGAAGCATGAAGGAGAGTAAGCCGCGCTCTAAGAAAGACACATGGGAGTCGGAGGTAAGACGCCAGGTTTCTATCATTGTTCACCGCTAATTAGCAATGTAGCACGCGTGTGATTCACCATATGGTTACTTATTGTTTGCAATGAATAGAATTATCTTTGCATTGCATATTATAGATAAGTCAATCTTATATATGTGTCCATACTTTCTCTTTAATTCTTATTTTCACACATATTTCTTATCTGGGAACCAAGAACAGAAATCTAATTAATTTTCTTTTCTTCATCAGTTTATTAAATCTAGGTACTTGTTCTGCGTTTTCTTTATTGACCTCAAACATTAAGTCACTTTTAAAACTCTCAGAACTTTTATAATAACTAAGACGTTAATAAAACTATCTAGGAAAATATACAAGGTGTAAGGGACAGGTTTCCGAAAACTTTAAGGGCTTGCTCAGTAGACGAAACTGAACAACTTTCCACAAGAATTTTTTTCAGGAAACAAAATCGGCTTCTCCATACAAACTGTCCAATCAAGTTTATAATTTTGTATGGAGACGCAGATTTTTTTTTTCGTTTCCTGAAAAAAAATTCTTATGGAAAGTTGTTCAGTTTCGTCTACTGAGCAAGCCCTTAATGTTTTCGGAAATCTGTCCCTTACACCCTGTATATGTCTACAAAATTTGTTGTGCTTATTTTTAAACTTAGTAGATTAGTAACAATAATACCATTGCTAGACTCTGTGACTGCACAAACCAAAAAATGAAAACGTCGTTAAATCACGTCGTCGCAAGTCACATTGGTTCCACATTTGATCGTGATCAGGAAACTAAAGCCTGTTCTAGAGATCGGGCTTGATTTTGTCCTTGCCCGTATGTGCGGGTCGCCGCCGCCGGTCGCCTCTCACTCGGCGTTAGTTCCCCATACGTAAACCGATACGTTCAAATGCATCTCGATTAAATCAGATAGAGATCTACTAAACGTGTAACCAGTTTCTTTATAGGTGCATTAGGAAGTGAAGTCGTAAAACTTGAAACCGCACGTAAAATAGAACTTTCACAAAACACAACGAATAAAGAATAGATGAAAAAAAATTACGATTTAAAAGCATGTGTAAAGCATCTACCTACTTAATTAAAAAAAATCATTTTGAGTTTGAGTTCTGATGGAACTGCCCAAGATTTTATCACTCGCCTAAAGGTGGCCAAGTGGAATGAAATAAATAAATAATGAAAAAGGTGCATTAAATCGGAAACTAAGGGTTACATTGCCTTGCAGTTGCATGAAAAGAAGGGACAAAAAATAAAAGAAAGTCCATAAGAAAAAGGTCTTTGACTTTAAAATGAAACCGAATGCATAAATTTTATACAACTTACACAGTTAAAGAAACAACGCAGCATGCTTGTGTTGTGTAAGTAAAAGAAAACTGATAAGAAGATAGCCATATAACTAATAATAAAATTTTATGTAAATAGCTGTATGTTTAGTCGAACTGCATAAAAAGTAAATAATAACTATTTAAGTGCATTTAATTAAACTATGCGCAAAAATGTTTTCTACTTATAGGTTCCTTATAAAATATTTGAAAATAAAATAAACTATGGCTTCTACTCATAGAACTGAACTACTTTCCCTAAGGAACCTACTTTTTTTATGGCAGAGGTGGCAAACGAGCAGACGGATCACCTGATGGTAAGCGATTACCGCCGCCCATAGACACCCGCAACACCAGAGGAGTCACAAGTGCGTTGCCGGCCTTTGATATGGGAGTACGCTCTTTTCTTGAAGGTTTGAATGTCGTATCGGTCCGGAAATACCGCAGGCGACAATTCATTCCACAGTTTGGTTGTGCGAGGCAGAAAGTTTCTAGTCGGGGATTTAGTGCAAGGAACCGTTTTATTTTGGATCCGGCGCTCAAACTTGGCATAGTTGTTCCCTAGGCCGTCTTGACTGGATAAAGCCCGGGAGCCATCGGGAGCCATCCGCCGTTTGGCAGGGGGAGGGGGGAAAAGTTTGCTTCTGCCGCGCTCCATTTGTGGTCTTATATCTCCAAAACTATTGGCACTAGGGCAAGTGAGATATCATTTTCATATGATTAAAGGTTGAAGAGTTCATTTCTGTAACAATAAAAATGACTTTCTATACATAAAAAAAGAAATATTTGATAAAACGTATAAAACATGACTACCTTTTTTCCGCATATGTGTCGATTATTTTTTAATGTCTAAGATATTAGCATGAAAAAAATATATTCTGAAAGCCACACTTTCTAGAATTATAAAAATATAAATTTTATTAGAATAGCATAATAAATACTTAGTGAAAAAAAAATATAATTCAATGCGTGGCAGTGTAGCATAAAACGCGCGGTCCGCGCGGTTCTAACTTTCAGAAGTTATATTTCTTTCTTTTTTTCTGCGAAAAGTATGTTCTTTTGTTCCAGAAATGAATTTTTCATCCTTGAAATATCTGAAAATGATATCGGACTTGCCCTTATAGCTATAGTTATGGAGATATAAGCCCCAACAAAGAGCAACTCAACAAGTAGATAATGAAGTGTGGGTGGTTTTTTTCCACATATGCGTCGATTAACTTTTAATGGTCTAAGATATTAGCATGAAAAAAATATATTCTGAAAGTCGCATTTCCTAGAATTATAGCAATATAAATTTCATTAGAATAGCATAATAAATACTTAGTGAAAAAAATATAATTTGATGCTCGGCAGAGTAGCATAAAACGCGCGATTTTAGTATCTGTTGTTCGTAAGTAAATAAAATGAATTATCTAGCGCCCAAAAATGATTGTTAAGTAACATAATATAAATAGGTACATAATATTCTTATTTTTTAGTTGTTTTGATTTATGTTTTGTTGCTGAAAAAACTTTTTTCTTTCTTGCTTTCTTTCTTAAATATTTCTCGCACGCACAAAATATTTGTCACGTAGAACAAAAAATATTTTCCTTAAAAAAACATAATATGAGAAAATCCGAAAAATGTGACTATTTCTCATACGAATAATGGTGGTTTACTATCTATCTGTCTATCTATCAGCCGAAAGACGTCCACTGCTGGACAAAGGCCTTCCCCAAGGATTTCCACACCGACCGGCCCTGTGCGCCTCGCATCCAGCGGCTTCCCGCAACCTTCACCAGGTCGTCGGTCCACCGAGCCGGATGCCTGCCCACACTGCGTCTTCCGGTGCGCGGCCGCCACTCGAGAACTTTACTGCCCCAACGGCCATCTGTTCGACGAGCTATGTGCCCTGCCCGCTGCCACTTAAGTCTAGCGATTATGAGAGCTATGTCGGTAACTTTAGTTCTCCTACGTATCTTCTCATTTCTGATTCGATCACGTAGGGAAACACCAAGCATAGCACGCTCCATCGCCCTTTGGGTGACCTTGAGCCTTCTTATGAGGCCCATAGTAAGCGACCATGTGTCGGATCCATATGTCATCGCTGGCAACACCCTGGTCAAAGACTTTAGTCTTAAGACACTGCGGTATTTTGGATGTGAACATATTGCGGAGCTGCCCAGCTGAGTTGGATTCGACTATTGATCTCTTTCTCGAAGTTGGGCCTACCTGACGGGACTGTTTGTCCGAGGTATTCCTATTCTTCAACAACTACGAGTGTAGAGTCTCCAACCTTCAGAGGAGTGTATGTAACACGGACGTTGGACATGATTTTCGTCTTATCCACGTTCATTTTAAGACCCACTTGTTGGGAGACTACTGAGTCTATCAAGCATTGCGCCTAGGTCCTCCAAGGTCTCAGCCATGATCACAATATCGTCAGCAGATCGAAGGTGAGTGATGTACTCACCATTGATGTTGATGCCGAGTCTTCTCCAGTCCAAAAGCTTGAAAACGTCTTCCAGTCTCACCCCACGCTACAGCCGAATAGGTTTTGAATTCTGATCCTGGAGGTGGACCGACATGGTGGCGTTTTCATACAAACAATTCAACACTTCGATGTATCGATAGTCATTTTGGCACCGTTGGAGAGACTGTTACACAGCCCAGGTCTCGATCGAATTAAAATGCTTTCTCATAGTCCACAAAAGCCATTATACTCTTCGATCTTCTGTATATGTAGGTATGTGGTCTACGGCACTGAAGCATTTTCGTAAACCGGCTTGTTCGGGAGGCTAAAAGTTGTCAAACCTGCGTTCCAGACGATTCGTAATGACTCTCGAAAACAGCTTGTCTTATCTTATCACCCTTCTTCTTCTTGAAGAAGAGCACCACCACACTTCTATGCCATGCTGTAGGCGTTCGTTCCTCGAGCATGACGGAATTAAATAGCTTCTGAAGAGATATAACTACCGGTTCTCCACCTGCTTTCAGAAGCTAAGCCGTAATTCCATCATCACCCAGTGCCTTGTTGTTCTTAAGCTGTTTGTGAGCCATTCTAATTTCACACAGGCTGAAATCTAGGATATCTTCGGTATAGTGTCGGGTCAATCCGGCTCTCGGATCTTCAGCCAGATTACTGACGACAGGTAAGCATGTAGTCGTGTATAATTGTCCGTAGAACTTCTCAACCTCTTCCAACAGCTCGGGCTTGTATGACATGACTCTACCATCCTCGGTCTTCAGCTTTGTCAGTTGGCTTTGACCAGCAGACAGATCCCTTGCGAATACTTTTGACCTTTTATTGCGCTCGATAGCCTCTTTAATACGATTGGTATTAAATTGACGTATATCGCAGATCAAGGACTTGGAGATCTGTCTGTTTAGTCGCCGATATTGACAAGCATCTTCAGAGGATTTCAGAATCAGGCTCTGTCTGTTCTCCATGAGCTCGCTGGTCCGAGATCCGAGATGTTCTTTTTGAACGTCGTTTGAGAATAAAGTCTCAAAATCAGGAGCCGAGAAGCTGTTTGGACAATATCCACAAACCTTCCGCATTCGAAGCGGTTGTGCAACTCGAGCTGAAAGCTTTCGAGGTTTTAGAGTTGTATAGGCACTGGTCCGAGCGTGGACTGCATCAGTTGTTAAGAAAATAATGTGACGTGGCTTGCGGAGCACGTAAACGGCTACAAGATTAATGCGCCAATAAGAGTCAACTCATTATGGTTATGTATGTATGACCTTATCTGAAGTCAGTTAACCTGGGTGATTAAGGCGACCACGCAAGTTAGATAGTAGACCACCATAATTCGTATGAGAAATAGTTACGTACGTTTTTATAAGGAAAATATTTTTTGTTTTACGTGACAAATATTTTGTGCGTGCGAGAAATATTTAAATAATAATTTATAATAATATTATGTACCTATTTATATTATGTTATTTAACAGTCATTTTTGGGTGCTAGATGATTCATTTTATTTACTTACGAACAACAGATACTAAAACCGCGCGTTTAATGCTACTCTGCCGAGCGATAAATGATATATTTTTTTACTAAGTATTTATTACGCTATTCTAATGAAATTTATATTTTTATAATTCTAGGAAATGTGACTTTCAGAATATATTTTTTTCTTGCTAATATCTTAGACCATTAAAAGTTAATCGACACATATGTGGAAAAAACCACCCACACTTCATTATCTACTTATTGGGTCGCGCTTCTTTTGAGGCTTATATCTCCATAAATATAGGTACTAAGGCAAGTCCGATATCATTTTCGGATATTTCAAGGATGATAAATTCATTTCTGCAACAAAAGAAAATACGTTTCGAAGAAAAAAAAGAAATATAACAGTGGAAATTTAGAACCGCGCGGACCGCAGCGTTTTACGCCATGCATTGAATTATATTTTTTTCACTAAGTATTTATTATGCTATTCTAATGAAATTTATATTTTTATATTTCTAGGAAGTGTGGCTTTCAGAATATATTTTTTTCATGCTAATATCTTAGACCATTAAAAATTAATCGACACATATGCGGAAAAAAGGTAGTCATGTTTTATACGTTTTATCAACTATTTCTTTTTTTATGTATGGAAAGTTACTTTTTTTGTTACAGAAATGAATTTTTCATCCTTTAATCATACGAAAATGATATCTCACTTGCCCTAGTGCCAATAGTTTTGGAGATATAAGCCCATAAATGGAGCGCGGCAGAAACATACTTTCCCTCCCTCCCCCTGCCAAACGGGGGATGGCTCCCGATGGCTCCCGGGCTTAATCCACTCAGAACAGCCTAGGGAACAACTATGCCAAGTTTGAGCGCCGGATCCAAAACAAAACGGTTCCCATACTAGGCGTTGCACTAAATTCCCTACTATTCTAGTTAAACGCACAGTTGTGGACTGCCAACCATCTAAGTGATGGGGATGGATATATTGTCGCGAAGAAAGATGGCGAAAAGAGGCGGCAGGGATCAATCCGAACAATTCCTCGGAGCACTCCCCATTGTAAGTACATGCGATAGAGAATGCAGAGCGAGGCTACATCTCTACGCAGCGCTAAGGAGTCAAGCCGATCTGAAATATCCTGGCAGCCGACGATTCGAGTTGCTCTCCCTTGAATGCTGTCCAGAGGGAGAAGCTGGTACTGGGGTGCCCCTGCCCAGAGATGAGAACAGTATTCCATATGAGGCCGAACCTGCGCCTTATAAAGTTGCAGGCGATAGGCCGCAGTGAAATAACGTCTCGATGTATTGAGCACACCAAGCTTCTTCGAGGCTAATTTAGCCTTACCCTCTAGATGACCACGGAACTGGACTTCACTCGAAATGTCGACACCAAGGATTCCGATACTAGCTGAGGCATTTAAGGGAGTGTCCTCAAAACGAGGTGATACGACAAATGGCATTTTCTTGGCAGTGAACGCGCAAACCTGTGTCTTAGTGGGGTTAAATTGGACCAAATTAAGCCGACCCCATTCTGTGACTTTCTATAAAAAATCCTCAATTACCGACACAAGTTTGTTTCGGCACTCGATGACGTTTTCCCAAGAAATGTTGGCACGGCCGGTATAGAAGGCGTCACCTGTACTGCCATCCGCATAACAATGAGTGCTGCTGATTTGCAGCATATCATTAATATGCAGAAGGAACAGTGTAGGCGAAAGCACAAAGCCTTGAGGCCTTGAGCCTTTACTTATATTCGATTCGCAAAAATATTGTTCCATCCCTACAAAGTCGACGTAAAAAAATTGAATTTGAGTAACTTTTCAGTTTCATGAGTGAACCCGTGGTTATTTTTTTCAGGTATTTTAGAAGGAGCCTATAGTATATTGGGAAATGTGGATAATTTCCACCTTCGTCTTTATTTATAGTGAAATATCAGAAACCATCGAGAAGGCGGTTTTAGGATGGCCCTGTTCACACGACAGGCAATTAATCTCAAGGTCTCATCAAACATCCATCACATCAAATGTGACGCGGTCAATCAGGCGTTAATGAGCTTTTTTCATTTGTTATTTATATGTAAGTTACTCAAACACTAAATTCTTTTTTCTCTTTGACGAAATTCTGACTTTATTTTAAACTATCACGAAGTTATTTTTTATAATTGATAAACAATCGAGTTCAATCGTAACAACTACAAGCTATTTATTTTTTGTTTTTGTTAATTTGCTGAAAAATACTGAAACAATTTTAATACATTTTTATCGTGCCATCTCGCAGTCATTATCTATCGAGTAAATAATAAAAAAACCGGCCAAGTGCGAGTCGAACTCGCGGACCGAGGGTTCCGTATAAATTCATATTCACAAATGTCTTGAACTCTATATCAAATACTCAGGCCTGCAATTCCTTGAAGCTGTGAAAAAATCAAATTTCTATGCCAACGCAATCAAGAGATGCGGCCATTTATGCCGCATATTTATATGCATATTTGATATAAATTTCAACTTGATACGTCTACGCGTACCTGAGAAAAAGGGTTGTAACAGACAGACGGACGGACAACGACGAAGAGATCCTATAAGGGTTCCTATTTTCCTTTTGAGGTACGGAACCGTAAAAACGGATCACAATCAACGATGATATTGCGTAACATACACAGTAGAGGATACAATAGAATTTTCTCCTTTTCTTAAGTCATCAAAAAAGTTATCATGATCAAATAGTTCCTATAAGTATCTCTAATTTATTTTGGCACTCAACAAGTGGGTTCAATCACATACTTAATTATGTATTGCACACACATTTTCCGCTTGTTAAACAAATACAGTCATGCCCGTAGGCGAGCTTCAACGATTCCGAGCGTAGTATTAACCATTAATCAGTAGGTTCATCTTCCTTCTTGCTATACGTTAGGTGTGGGAGGATTACAAGAGAATAAAGCTTCTGCCTTTAAGTTTTAACCTACGCGTTGTAGATACGATAATGTCAGACCTAGCGTCCTACGTAAGACCTAGACATCATTTTGTTCTTTGTGAGTCTTAGTTGAAGGAAGTTTTTCAATGAAATCTCTATACCGATATTATAATTTCAGTGCTGTTCCTTCTTATCTTAATTTATCGCTTAGTTTTGTTCAAACGTATACTATAGATTACCTGAATTATCACTACAGTATTTTAAATTTCATTAGTTCTATCTATTTGAAGCGACAACGAAGCGAAAATAACGAAGGAAGTATTTGAACGCGTTCTTTTACTGAAGAATTCTAAATGTCACCGAAATGTACCCGTTAAATTAAAATTACTTTAGTGTCAGCAGCATGACGATTAGTTTTATGATTGATTTCTTTATAAATTCTAACTTCAATAATAACGGTATAACTGTACGTAACATAATTAAGCACGTGACTATAGGGGCTACTACTAGCAGCCTAGCCCGTGGGCTGCGGCCGCGCAGAGTGCACAGGACGTTTGCGGCCGCGCAGAGTGCAAGCGTGTCAGCGGTAACGGCACTGGTGCCGTGTGCGGTCAGCTGCCGTACGCGGGCGCCGCCGCACCGCTAATCCGGGTCGAAAGGCCGGCGACATCTCGATGACCACTGACCACTTGACGTGTGAACACACTTGTTCTATTGCTTTCGGAAGGACAGTACAAAATCAGTATCTGTATGATGTATTTATACATACATTCGTCCGCGTGGATTCCAGACCAGAATTGTGTCCAGAAAGAAAGAAAATGTTAAGATAGCGCCACACAGTGTGAGATTTGACCTTAGTTGCGGACACCCTAGTTTTATGTGTTTTTTTGAAAACTGATATTTAAACAAAACTCCTGTTAAAACTCCCATTGTTGTATCTGTCATAGTTTTAGAGAAATTCAGAAAATCGAGAAAAATCCATAGAAACCAAAGAAACACATTATCTCCTTTCTTTTTATTGGTTTTTCATTAAATGTTTCATGGTGTGATAGTGAGTATACCATATAAATCTTCAAATCCATAAAAACTTAAAATATTTCGCTATTCTAGGCAAAAAGTTAGTTTTTCTATGATTTCGTTATAAATTTTTTTCTCGTAATTTTCTACATGGTCGCATTTTTTTTCAGAACGTATATGTTAATTACATTAATAACTACTACCATAAAAAAAAAACAGATGCGACAGACACGCGATAACGGAAATACTGAATTTCAAAATTTTAACTTAGGGTTGCCACTCGCAAGCGCCTACCAGTTTGCGACATGCAATATTTTTAAACAAACTTTATCATATGACCTGTAGGCATTTGAATCTTGTGGAAAACAAGTTTCAGTTGGCCGCATAATCCACTAGTACTATTTCTAAAACATTACTACCTACTATAAAGCTATTGTAGAAGAAGGCAGTAATAATGCGTGATCCTCAGAATCCCGCAAAGAATTAAATTTATTTATTTAATTAAAGTGTTTTTTTATTAGGAACTATTTTAGGAATTCATATTTTAAATTCCTCAGCTATATGCACATATTGTATGGATCCTAAAGACATACCTTTCCCTCGCGGGTGAGGTGAGGACTAAGTAAGTGGTAAATGATAGTAGTGGCTATTAGCAGTTAGGCAAATATAGGCTGAAAATAATTGGTGTCTTAATAAAATAATTTGACACTGCAAATATTTTTGAGTAACAGAAATAAAAATGATCAATTATAATAAAATAAAAAGCGGTCAAGTGCGTTTCGGGCCACGTGCAGTGTAGGGTTCCGTAGTACTTCGCCAAACACTGCTTCAAGGCACAAAGTACGTCTATTTTGAGTTCAAGGGGTAAAACTTCCCGTCTTACAAAATTAACTAATACTATGATAGTTTTCCTTTTAACTTCGTTATATATAGGGTGAGTTTAAATTAGTTCTTGATACGAAAGGCTATGCTTGTGCTCATGATAACAAACAACTTTCCCTAAGGAACCCATAGCCAAATAGTAAAAAAAATTTTGGTCTCCATACAAATCGATCAGCCGAGTGGCCAAATTAGTATGAAGAGTCAATTTTTTTTTTGCGATTTGACTATGGGTTATTTAGGGAAAGTTGTTTGTTATCATGAGCACATTCATAGCCTTTGGTATCAAGAACTAATTTAAAGTCACCCTGTATACTACTACCCTGATTTTTTTCACATTTCTAGAAACAACCGTTTAGCTGGCAGCGAGGTGGGGGAGACATGACTTTAAACAAAAAATTCCACGTTAAAACTTAAAATATTTCGAAAACGGATCCTTGAATCGAAAAATGGCTGTCGCAAACCTATCCAATGACACCCCACACCATGGGATAGTCGAGAAAAAAAAATTAATCCCCACTTCACGTGTAGCGGAGGTACCCTGAAAAAAAAATGTTTTTCAAGATTTTATTTGACCACTTTGTCGGAGTGATCAATATACATATCCATGCCAAATTACAGCCAGATAAACAGACAGACGGACATGGCGAAACTACATATCAGGGTTCCTTGTTGACTACGGAACTCTTAAAAATGGCGAAGTAACATCTGAAATTGCAAGTCTTACACGTTTTTGCTCATTATTTTTTGATAAATCTCGACCTCCGAATATTTTTTTAGCAAACATTGCAAATATCTCGGAAATTATAAAAGATATCTAAAATCTGACAGAAATTTTGAAAAACTTAAGTAAAAGCATATAATACATGAGACGCATATTGACTATGAAAAAAATGCGGAAACACATTATTTTTTCAGTTTCCCATACAAATTCATTATTACTATTGAGATTTATGTTAAGTCTCGACCTCCGCTTTTTTTTTGCAAAAAATGCAAATATCTCGGAAACGGTAAAAGATATCGAAAATCTGACAGAAATTTTGAAAAGCTTAACCAGAAGCATGTTATACATGAGGCGCATATTGACTATGAAAAAAATGGCGAATCTCATTTTTTTTTCGATTTCCCATACAAATTCTTGATTCACTTTACGGATTTAATATGGGAAACTAAAATTAAAATTTTAAAAATATAGCATTGTGATACATGTATACAAAAAGGCTAACTCGTCTGTAAAAAGACTAATTTTGCAATTTGGGTACGTTATACAGGGTTATTTTTGGAACCCTTACCAAAACTTTGCAGTGGCTTTTGACAAGGGTTAGTTTTCGTTAAATCTTGACCTCCGATTATTTTTTTTAGCAAAAATTGCAAATATCTCGGAAACGGTAAAATATATCGAAAATCTGACAAAAAATTTGAAAAGCTTAACTAAAAGCATGTAATACATGAGGCGCATATTGACTATGAAAAAAATGGCGAATCTTAATTTTTTTTCAGTTTCCCATACAAATTCTTGATTTACTTTACGGATTTAGTACGGGAAACTACAATTTTAATTTAAAAAATAGCGTTATGGTACATGATGATGTTTACAAAGCGGCTAACCCGTCTATAAAAATACTAATTCTGCAATTTGGCTACGTTATGTGCATATAAAAAATCTTTCAATTTACGCAGCTCGCTCCAATAACATTTTACAGACTCATCTTACAGTCAGTTCAAAATAAAATTGGTATTCGTAATTTCCAAGAAATATTATTTTTTTTGTTTCTGGAATAACATAAAAAGGGCAACTTTGAAGAGAAACAACTATGGAACTAGATGTAATAGACAGTGAGAGTTTTATTTCATGCTTAGAATACCAAGTCCTATTGACTGTCATTTTATACACTGTGGATAGGTACAAGGGTTATAAGGGGTTGATACAAAAGATCCCTTTAGGTTGAAGTGTCGCTGTTTAGGCAGCCCCCATCAACAACATAAGATAAGATCCAACAAAATAGTTTTATTTGTGTGTCAACCCTATTTCCATAGAAATCTAAAAAAACATAGAAACTCTATATCTCCAAGATCGCGCAAGCTAGGTATATAGATTTTTGTTACGAAGTAGTAGGAACATTACTTTAATGTATTTTTGTTAAAAAAAATGCGACAATAAAATGGTTAATTTTATATAATTTTTTTTTCAAAATATTCAAATTATTTTTTTTTTCTCGTTCTTCTGCACTTAGGCTCTTGTAATTTTGCAAACTTAAAGCAATTTAAACTGGTAAATAGTTAAAAATAAAATACAAAGGTAAAATTCACTTTTTCTCTCTCAAGGTCAAATCTCACACTGTGCGCCATCTAGTGACGAAGTGGAAATTTTGAGGTTTTAAGCATTCCTACGGGAACCCTTAAGTTTTCCGGGATAAAAAGTATCCTATGTGTTAGCCGAGTGCTTTATCTATCTACCTACCAAATTTCATCCAAATCCGTTCAGTAGTTTCGGCGTGAAAGCGGAACAAACAAACAAACAAACTGACAAACAAACAAACATCCATACTTTCGCATTTATAATATATGAGATGAGATGAGATGAGATGAGATGAGATGAGATGAGATGAGATGAGATGAGATATGAGATGAGATGAGAAGAGATGAGATATATCATTTCTGGGTCGCAATTTAACCAGAATATCATAGATACGAGTAACTTTACTGGAGCACGGGAATCCTCCTATATGGGTAGTTGTAGGAAATTAGTTCTAAAAATTGAATTTGAATTTAGTACACCATCTTCCGATCCGACACCGATACAAAAATGTACCAATTGCTAAATTTAAAAACGTACGAAATGCGAATTTGTACCAACCATTTGGCATCAAAAATAGGTGGGGAAGACCCGTTAGCAAAAGGCTTCATTTCATAATGCTGAACGCTTTTGTTTCATTTCCTTTATACAAATTGCAGTCGAAATTCTGGACTTAACCTTTACGTACTGGATTTCTTCCAGTCAACATTTTGTACGAAGAGTTCAAATATTATTTTTAAAATTTCAGCTTAAAACAAAAGTAGTTCAGTGTCATGACATGAGAGAAGGTCTAGTTTACGGGCCAGGCACTTATTTTTGTATCCATCATGTATTTAAGATACCTACTTTACTGTAATTGAAGATGTCGTAGCACTCCTAACAAGTCTAAACACACCGGTTGTTTTTGGTATCTAGTACCTATTGTTATTATAATTTAGGAGCGGAAGGAGGATGAACAATAGGTAACACTAAGTATGTACTTGGCTCCTAGATCTAATGACTGATCTTAAAACAATGCCTAGATAACTTACCGTTGGACATGCTATTTTAAACAAGGCGCTGCACGCCGCGCTGACTGACTTCTACAATGGAACTTGTTATACTTTGCTATTTATTAATTGTGTCCGTTCCGGAAAGAGTCATCGACGACGAAATTACGAAACGTAACCAGTGAAAGCTTATAATCATTGCATCGTTTGTTGCTTAAATCACGTATTTTTATTACGTTCTTTGGACAACAAACTGTATGATCATGCTGAGAGATAACTAGTTCATTCTTTGTTTCTCTTAAGAATTTTACATGGTCCTTCTAGATAATCAGTACTAGGTAAGGTAGTCGTCCAAGTTACTTTTAATAAATGTTCAAAACGACAGTCAGTCATAATATCATAAGTTTATAAAATAAAATAATAATAATAAAATAAAATAATATATAAGTTTAATATATACTTAATCGTTTTCATACTCATAAAATTCAGACGAGTTAGTTTTTCAGTGATTTCAATAACAAAACCAAGTAAAAGAATCTTAATAATTGATGTTGATGCATTCACCTACCTAACTGGTCTCCACCCACCCAGTGAACTGGTAAGGATCTGATTAAAACATATTTCAGTGCAGCCATTAAATATCTAATGTTACATACTTCGTGAGAACTAGGTGAGCTGAGATCGACTACTCCTGTGCCAAATAACAACTGTGAATGGAAACCTAACCTACCTGTTCATTCGGTCAGGCATAACTCGATACTTTAGCAATATACAGTGTAACAAAAAGGTGTACCAGTACATCAATATTTGCTATATGTGTCAGAAACTTTGTATAACAAAAGTTGTTCAGTTTCCCAGACACTCCCCCTTTATATTTAGTAACAGCTCTATGTAAGTACACGAGATCCTAGACAGCGCGCTCAATGATCAGTCTTGCAGTATTGTTTAAAAATATTTTTATAATTATTGAAAACAGGCTTTATACAGGTCGCGTCAATCTTTAAGATCGCTGAAGGGTACTGACTGGGGGAAGTGTGCGTTCACTTGGAATCCTCATGCTCAAATTTTGATATTCTGATTATGCCAATATTTATTGTCTAATAGTGAACAAAGGAAAAAAAATGTGCTATCGTAGTTTCAGAGAAAATCGAGATTTTCACTGAGGCTGCTAGCGGAATGTTTCGCTGGCAGCCTCATCTCTGGAACCAAGGAACTACTTCGAAATTCGAGCATGAGGATTCTAAGTGAGCGCACACTTCCCCCACTCAGTACCCTTCAGCGATCTTAAAGATTGACGGGACCTGTACACATTGTAACGAAATAGTCGTAGAATTTGTTAAGTGGGCTTCTACTTATTTATCATACTGAAAAACTTTTGTTCTATAATTTAGGTGATAAAATCGTCATGAATATTATTTGTAAAGTATGAGGGAACTCCATGTACTTTGCGGCCTTCTTTCTTATGAGGGCAGTGTATGTGGGAATCACTCTAGAGTAGAAAGAGTGGTGCTCGAACGCAGATGATTCGCTATGGCAATCCAAAACTGAAACCTAACTGAAGATAGGAACCAAAATGGGTAAAAACCTTTGTAAGAGCTTGTAGTTGAAATAGAAACAGTTCCTTTTTTTAAAAACTGTGCATTTGACTTTATCCCATCTGATGGAAAGTGACGATATAATCTGATGTAGTCGATTTTTTACTCTTAAACTGTGTAGACTTAATATACCATATCAAAATGATACCTTCATGTGTAAAAAGTAGGTAACTTATTAATAACTAAGGCTACATTATGAATGTATGACACGACTTCTTACGTATACAAAGATTTTAAACATTATCTTACGCAACTTCATCTTTAGAATTTAAGTTAGACGAAATTCGAATGCGCTACCAGTAAATAAATTCAGTTTTAACATTCGCGTTATTCAACGCCGTATAGAAAACGTACGTTTTCTATACGGCACATTTATACATCAGTAATGAATGACTATATTTCATAGCCAACTTAATTTGCATTAAAATGGTAAAAACGAGTAAACAGCATGTCGATGGTATAAGTAAGAGACTACGTACTACGTAAGAACTTAGTGTGAAAAAAATACCTATAATAAGTAACGCATATTACCCTGTTTTGCCGCAGTCTGGTAAAATATGAGAGCAATAAGTAGATTTGCTATGCTAATTTTACCCCAACATACGTTACTAATAGGCAATGAATACTTACACATTTCGCGTTATACAATTACATATATAGGGTGTAAGGGACAGGTTTCCGAAAACTTTAAGGGCTTGCTCAGTAGACGAAACTGAACAACTTTCCACAAGAATATTTTCAGGAAACGAAAAAAAAATCGGCTTCTCCATACAAAATTATAAAATTGAATGGACAGTTTGTATGGAGAAGCCGATTTTTTTTCGTTTCCTGAAAATATTCTTGTGGAAAGTTGTTTAGTTTCGTCTACTGAGCAAGCCTTTAAAGTTTTCGGAAACCTCTCCCTTACACCCTGTATAATTTGTTACTTGCGTATGTAATAGAGCTAAAAAGCACCATCATCTATTTACCTAAAATCTATTTTAACATTTTCTTTTTTCTATCGTTCTAAAATTACATCTTTTTTCTAGCTACTGCCCGCGGTTTCACCCACGGTTTCGTGTCAAAAAACCTATTTCAATTGTTTTTTGATTGGACTATCAAACGACTTCCGTAAGAGGAAATTGAAATTGAGGCTCGCGAGTGTGCAAACATGATTTTTCCCTATACATCTGGAACTTTATATTTTCCATTTTTTTATCTTAATTCACTTTATATTAAATTTAATTAAATATACTTTATTGCATCATAAGAAAATATAATATGCCAAGAACAAGGTAAAAGAAAATTGGTGACAACAATAGGCGACCTTATTGCTAGGTAGCAATTTCTTCCAGGCAACCTTAAGGCAGGAAATAAACTATGAGATGTTATTATTATTATATATTATTTATTATTATTATACATATGTATATAATATATTACAATAAAAATATTACAGTGAAACACAAACGGTTTTAAATTAGGAGTGAATTAGTTTCCTCGGCTCGGGAATATTAATTTTCCGGGCTAGAAAGTAAGTATCTTAGGTTGTTACCCACCCTTTATTTTGTTCCCGTTATAGATTCTGGGAAATCCATAGAAATGTGTTAGTATGAAACGTAGATTTTTATTTTACTTACGTAGCACTATTACGTTGCTAAAAATAGCCACTTCTCATCTATGTCATGCTAAAAATTAAGTAGTTCTTAAATCTAGTGCGACGTGAAGGAACGAGAAACAAACCACTTTTGCATGTATAAGGATATTCTTTGTTTTCGGTGTTTTACATTATTTTGTCCAGATACTTTGGATAAAATCATATAGTGTTTGAACACAAAGTTTAGTATCATGCTGAGTACCTAGTCATACTGTTTTTACTGTGGCAAGATAAAAACACTGATCGTTTTATTATCTGCTAACGCTGCTGCAGAGAAAGTTTGTTTGTGGGTTGCAGAGAGTTGTATCCTAGTACACAGATAATTTCCATGGAGCAAGTTGGCAGTAACGGTTGCGATAGTAAGTGAATTAATCGTTGGATTGCAAGTTCGAATCCCGCAAGGAGTATTTATTTCGATGGAGATTACCAAGAAAATTGAGCTTTATTTGGAACTCTATAAACAATAAAGGCCAGAGCTAATCGATTTGAATGGGAAGTCCGAAGTTTTTTTACAATTTTAGCGAACTCGACGCACAAAAGTAGCTGATACCACCACTACTTTGTTACACCTGTACATCATAATAGAAAATGCATAAGGCTTGCTCAGTAGACGAAACTAAACAACTTTCCACAAGAATATTTTCAGGAAACGAAAAAAAATCGGCTTCTCCATACAAAATTATAAAATTGAATGGACAGTTTGTATGGAGAAGCCGATTTTTTTTCGTTTCCTGAAAATATTCTTGTGGAAAGTTGTTTAGTTTTGTCTACTGAGCAAGCCTTTAAAGTTTTCGGAAACCTCTCCCTTACACCCTGTATAATTTGTTACTTGCGTATGTAATAGAGCTAAAAAGCACCATCATCTATTTACCTAAAATCTATTTTAACATTTTCTTTTTTCTATCGTTCTAAAATTACATCTTTTTTCTAGCTACTGCCCGCGGTTTCACCCACGGTTTCGTGTCAAAAAACCTATTTCAATTGTTTTTTGATTGGACTATCAAACGACTTCCGTAAGAGGAAATTGAAATTGAGGCTCGCGAGTGTGCAAACATGATTTTTCCCTATACATCTGGAACTTTATATTTTCCATTTTTTTATCTTAATTCACTTTATATTAAATTTAATTAAATATACTTTATTGCATCATAAGAAAATATAATATGCCAAGAACAAGGTAAAAGAAAATTGGTGACAACAATAGGCGACCTTATTGCTAGGTAGCAATTTCTTCCAGGCAACCTTAAGGCTTTAAGATATGTGAAATGTCCAAATTCTTGGATATTTCAGGCAAATTGTTTCAATAACTGTTAATCTAATCTATAAATAAAAAATACACAATAATAGACAAGGGTTTAATTAATCTTTTGTATTGATCAAAATTATATTTTTGACAACCACCTCTTAGAAAAAAAATCCCTGAAGAACACCTTGTTTGCCATAAATGTTATTTTCTCTCGGAAACGGCACAAGATATCGTGTTAATTTTGACACATGATAAAGATCTTAACAATATTAACAGTTTGTATTGAAAATTTTATTTTTACTGCGTAATTTATTCGTGGAAAGTATTTATTTCTCCAAAATCGAAGTAGTCCGCGTGACCCTGCCTGCTCCACCGTCCTGTAATCCCCCGCGGGCTCTGCCGCCAGTCCGCGTCGCGATCTCATCGAGGGTGGACTGCGCGTCTGTGTCGGAGCGACGTCCTTGACAAAAACACTTCGCTTTTGAAGACTAAAATCACTTGTGCATACTTTTTATAACATCAGTAACTTAGTTAAGATATTTTCTACGCATTAGTGGGCGAAAAGTTAAAGTAAATATTTATTCACGAAAAAATATTTTTTTTATCTTGTCAAAGTAAAAGGAACCAACGATTGATTGTTTCGTGAAATAGAAATGCCTAAATACAAGAAAAAATATTATATTAAAGCAGGACGGCGATTACAAGAGTACTGGTAATTATTTTGACTTTTGACTCAGTGATCAGGAGCGCTATCCTGACTACTGATCCAAGGGTTGCGGGTTCGATTCCCGCCCAGAGCAAATATTTCTTTGGCGATAGATTTGTTTGCTCTGTGTCTGGGTGTATAATATCTATATATGTTTTTATTCCAAAAACGTATCTATTTACATATGTATATTATTCGTCTCTGATTCCCATATTACAGAGAATCCTAGTTTGTAGCCAGATGAACGCAGGATGATTGTATGTTAATTGTCCTGGATATTTATTTATTATCTTATAATTTTTGGATATTTGCACAGAACCCCTGAGGATACCCTCTGACCGAAATCTAAATAAATAAAATAATATACAGGTTGTCCCAAAACTAATGCCACAAATTTTGGCTGGTGATAGCTTTGAGCAAGACCTAACAAAATAACGAAACATATCGTCGTATCTTACGAATAAGGGCATAATTGCAAAATGACAACTTTTCAGGAAGTGGTTTTAACTAGAGATGGGACGGATATCCGGTTACTATTCGGTATCCGGCCTATCCGGCCAGTACTTTAGTATCAGGCTGGATACCGGATAATAACTCAATTATCCGGCCCCCGCCGGATAGTTAGAATTTCGTAAATGAACATCGAAAAACACAAAACCAATTTTTAGTCTAGCCCAATAGCCTCTTTAATGAGGTAGGAGAAAAAGAGTAGTAGAGTAGTAAAAAAAGCGTCGGTGGCTCAGTGGGTAGTGACTCCGTCCTCTTAACCAGAGGTCGTGGGTTCAAATCTTGGCCACTGCGTCAATAGTCCAGTCAATCTACGAATTTTTGTATGGAGTAGGTTACATTTAATGCACTTTGGGTGAAAATTTAGAATATGTTACTTAAATAATTGCAAAATGAAAATTCATGAAAATCTCTTATGAGTATTTGATATTTTTTCGGTAATTAGCCCCTAAAGAAACAAAATTAAATTTAAATGTGAACAAAAAATAGAAAACTGGTGATTTTTTACATGAGAGCTTCTTATAAGACGTTTTATTTATATTTATAATCGTCCCCGATCGAGATCAAAACATTGAGTAGATATTGAATATAATATATTTAAAAATTTATAACTTGAAAATAAATACTGCAAGGTGAGTGATATTTTGTCTTAGGGGGTACATAACCACTGTCAATAACCATGAGAATTATCTCCAAGGTGACTTCGTTATTTATTTTTTTATTAAGTTTTATTCGATTTTAACCCTTGCACATTAAAGACACTACGAATATTTTCATGAAATCTAATAGTTATATTTTTTTAAAACTAAGACTAAGAAAAATCCCCGGTCAATCTGTTGCACAGTTTCTGTAATAATCTAATAACAATTATAATTCGCGAGCGGGCTGAGCGAGGGGCGCGGGCGGGGGAATGCGGCATGCGCGGCGCCCGCGCTACCCCGCGAGTTCTTTATTCAGCTAAGCTATAGCTGGGGATTTCGTGCAACATCTTGTATGAGAACTGTTTTTAATTTTGGATCAATGTTTCTCTCTCTCTTTCTTTTCTTTTCGTGTGGCACGTTTTTTTACTATTCACAAGATATAGATGGCAGTTGTCTGATGTTCCACTTAGCATCATCCGCGGTCACGTGTCTACCTACTGGGTTTTGTGTGTGTTATCAAGGATTTAAACTTGGTATATAGTTGTTCTTTAGGTGGTCTTGAGTGTTAGCCCAGGAGGCATCGGGAGGCATCACAAAGGTGGCGAGGGAAAACGGGGAAAGTTTGATTCGGCCGCGCTCTTCTTTCGAGCTTATGTCACCATAACTATATGTACTGGGGCAAGTGTGATAATTATCGGACAATTAAAGGAATACCAATTCATTTGGAACAAATAATTGCTTCCATCGCTAGAAAAAAAATTGGCTATGGAGGGTACGTGTAAGGAGACCTGTCTCTGTGTACAAAAGTGTCCGTCAAAACGCGTTAAGTAAGGGTGGTGTTATTGTATAAAAAGCGGTCAAGTGCGTGTCGGACCACGCGCAGTGTAGTGTTTCTTAGTACTTCGATAAACACTGCTTCAAGGGGAAAACCTCCCGTATTACAAAACTGACTACTACTAGTTAACTTGTAAAGCCTACTTAGCTGTGATAATTTTCCATATACTACTGCCGTGTTTTTTTTCACATTTCTAGAAATAACTATTTAGCTGTCGGGGGGGGGGGGGGGCACATGACTTTAACAAAAAACAATATTTTTGAAAGACCTATTCAACGATACCCTGGGATAGTCGAGAGAAAAAAAATTAAAAAAGAGCTAGTAACTTTACTTCTCCTACGTATTTCCTCATATCTGATTCAATCACGTAGGGAAACACCAAGCGTAGCACGTTCCATCGCCTTTTGAGTGACTTTAAGCCTTCTTATAAGGTCCATAGTAAGCGACCATGTCTCGGATCCATATGTCATCACTGGCAACACACACTGGTCATGGACTTTAGTCTTGAGACACTGCAGTATTTTGGACGTGAAGATATTGCGAAGTTTCCCGAACGCTGCCCAGCCAAGTTGGATTCGACGGCTGATCTCTTTCTCAAAGCTGGACCTACCTAACTGGACTGTTTGTCCCAGGTATATACAGGGTGTAACAGAAGTGTGTGACAATACTTCAGGGTTGGCTTTTACCCATCAAACTGAACAACTTTTGTTCTACAACTTTGTTGAAATCGCAAAATTTTTTTTGGACTTTTCATACAAATCGATCAGCTGGCGAACCAAGTTTGTATGAAAAGTCCAAACAAATTTTTGCGATTTCAACAAAGTTGTAGAACAAAAGTTGTTCAGTTTGATGGGTAAAAGTCAACCTTGAAGTATTGTCACACATTTCTGTTACACCCTGTATATTCGTCAACAACTTCGAGCTTAGAGTCTCCAACCTTCAGAGGAGTGGGTGTAACACGGATGTTTGACATGATTTTCGTCTTATCCATGTATCATTTTAAGACCCACTTGTTGGGAGACTCTACTTAGTCCTTTGAGCATTGCGCCTAGATCCTCCAAGGTCTCAGCCATGATCACGATATCGTCAGCAAATCGAAGGTGAGTGATGTACTCGCCATTGATGTTAATGCCGAGTCCTTTCCAGTCCAGAAGCTTGAAAACATCTTCCAGTGCAGCGTTTAACAGTTTCAGAGATATAACGTCTCCCTGTCTCACCCCACGCTGCAGCCGGATAGGTTTCGAATTCTGATCCTGGAGGTGGACCAACATGCTGGTATTTTCATACAAACACTGCAAAACTTCGATGTATCGATAATCGATCTGGCACCATTAGGAGATATTGCAATACAGCCCAGGTCTCGATCGAATCAAAGGCTTTCTCATAGTCCACAAACGCCAAGCTTAGTGGTCGATTATACTCTTCGGTCTTCTGTATAATCTGTCGCAGCGTATGTATGTGGTCTGTGGTACTGAAGCCTTTTCGGAAACCGGCTTGTTCCGGAGGCTGGAAGTATATAAGGATTAATATGCATATCCGTACCAAATTACAGCTCTGGAGTACTAATAGTCTCTGAGCTAAGCCGCGGACAGACAGACGGACATGGCGAAACTATAAGGGTTCCTCGTTGACTACGGAACCCTAAAAAGGGTAAATTTTAAAGAAAGCGAGAAAAGTTATTAGAAACAGAGAAGAAAACAAGGAAAGAATCCGCTTTGTTATAACGCACTTTAAAACAAAAAAACATAAAATAAGAAATTTTTTTTTTTCATATATTATTTTCATAATCCTTGTCTACATTAGCGCCACTCTGATGCATTCTTTGGATGGATTTACTGCTTACAGTTGGACACTTTTTTAACTAATTTTTTTATGGGGGGATTATAATCCCCCCATATAAAACAGTCTTCCATTTTCTATTGGCATCGAGAGGCATCACAAAAGTGGCGAGGAGAGGCAAGGATAGTTTGATTCGGTCGCTCTCCTCTTTCGAGCTAATACGTCCATAACTTTATGTACTAGGTCAAGTGTGATATCATTTTCGGATAATTCAAGGAAGACTAATTCATTTCTGATTAAATAAAGGCTTCTTTCAAGTTCTTTCACTAAAAGAAATAGAACAAATTCATAAAATCCGAATAACGTGGACAACATATTTTAAAAAAATTGTTATTTATCTAGTACAAAATAGTTTATCTATCTAGCACAAAGTCCTTACCACGCGGAATTTGTACACTCAACGTTTCAGGAAATGTTTGCGAAGCGAGAAGAAACGTTGAATCCAGAAGAAACTCGCTTCAGCACATATTTTTTTAACACTTAATTTCTATTAAAAATCATGTCAACAATAAAATTATGAGCTGTAAGATCCATACATGGTTTGAGATATTTATTTCTCAAAAAGAATTACAAATTCACTTAACTTAAGAAATGCAATATAAGTGCTTAAATTATTTATAATCGTGAAGGAAAATATTATTTACATTGAAAACAAATAATCCGTCGGTACTTTGGAATACAAATCTGATCCATAAATGACTTGTTTAATAAAAGCAATGGATAGGATCTACTAAATTGCCATGATTGGGTATGACCAAAAGCTATGTTCAATAATATATTTAAGCAAATTTATGTTAATTTTAGTAAATATACTTTATATGAGAAGCGGTCGTGGCTCAGTGCGGCTTGCGTGGTCGCGTAGATCACGAAGGTTAACTGACTACAGACACGGTCATAACCTGGATGGGTATGACTGTTAGTGGCATTTATCTCGACCGTTTCCATGCTTCGCAAGGCACGTTAAGACGTTGGTGCCGGCTGCTATCGCTAGATGGCAGTCGTTAAGCCACGTTGGAGTCCTTATAGGCGGCTTGAAATTTTCTGACTCTGGGGTTGGCCACTAGCCCCACAACCTCCACCAATCCGGACTTGGCCCCCGTGTGTGGAGTATGGCCTAACCTTCCCGAGTTATGGGAAGAGATCCGTGCCTCTGCAGTGGGGACATAATGGGTTGTTAACACACTTTATGAGCTACACACATAACATCCCAAAAGGCATCTTCATACACTTCCGTAGTCCGTACTAACAACTGACGGTAAATTTTTCAACCTAGACCGAATGAAGGCACGTAACAAAGTTTTATGCCATATAGTTACAGCAATAAGGTACGTGGACGACTTATGTTTTACAGCGGAATCCCCTAGTATCTCTGCAAAAACTGATGACCAGTTTTGATGAGTCATTAAAAAAAATTGAGTACTGACAGTGTAAGTAAGATCGATGTTATGTATGTTGGGAGACAACTGAACAATCTAACTCCAAATGTATCTCGGTTACAATGTCATGAAGCATGTGGATAAGTTTAAGTATTTGGGAAGTGCAATAACATTCAAATGTGACCTCAACCCTGAGATCATTGGGATTGGTTCAGCTTTAGCAGTTTTTGGTAAACGTAGACCTACATTCTTCCGGTCGCATGATATTAGCTACTAAGATCTTGGTGTATATGTCCAAAGTAATTCGAAACCTCCTCAATTCGTGAGAGACATAGTGTTTATATAGAGCTATGACAGGTATAGATCGATGGATTCATTTTGGTACAGATAATTTTGATACGAAATAGCCTGTCGTAAGGTCGTTTGTTTCGTCATAGCTATATCGGCCCGCCTCCCCCTTTCTTATGACTGGCTATTTGATGATCTACGAATCAAGACGAAAATATTGATAATTGTTTTAGCTATATAGGAGCCAGAGAAACAAACTCGGTAAATAGAGCACTTTTATTATTTTCGCCACCAGTCTAATAGGAAAGAAATACGCTGCCTCGATAGATTTCACATGCAGTGCCTCCTTGATATCATGAACATCGACTGGTCCAACCATATAAGATATACAAAGGTTCTACACCGTGCAAACGTATACAGAATTGAGGCGTACCTTAAGCGAAGAAAATTACGTTGGTGTGGTCTTGTGACTCGTATGCTGGGTTACGAAACGTTTCAGTTACTGAGAGCTTCAAGAGGGCAAGCGAAAACAAAGTAGACAGCTATTGCGGTATAATAACGCCGCCACCGTGATGCCTCCCGATGCCCCCCGGGCCTATTCCACTTAAGACCACCTAAGAAACAACTATGCCAAGTTTGAGGTCTTGATTCTTGATCCAAAATTACGGTAAATCGCAACGAAGATATGTCGCATCTAGTTCGTGAAATTTAGCGTAAATACCTACCTACTTTTACTTCATAAGAACAGGCCCACTGGCATTGGAAGTGGGGTTGCTTTGGCAGGCTCATGGAAAGTCATGGAAAAATGGCGATGACACTCATGTCATGACAATATAATACTTATGTATAATTTTTGGAGTTAAATGTTCGGCGAATTAATAGGACAAAGTTTCTTCTTTTGAATTGAATTTACAGTAGGTATATCTATGTGGTAAATCAGTAGGACGGTAGTACTATGATCACGTTTGGATGTCCACAATCCAATGAGTATGACACAATTATTATTAAATAACTACTACCTACCTATCATATTGTGCATTTTATCACATTTGCGTTTCGCACTTTCCATCTAGCTATCCGCGCACTTGTCTTTTTCGCACCCAATAGCTCCGTCTCTGTCGCACACTGGCTATGCGTACGTGGCAGCTGACGCACCTTCTCGGCGTTTGAAATATAATTATAATGTCTAATACATTTTAGTTAAAATGCGTTTTAAGAAGAAACTTCTTTGTTTGTACAAGGGACGATGATGATTTCTAATAGATAATATTAGTGTTACGGCACAGCCAAGAAAATATTTGTAGTGTCTTTAATGTGTACTACAGAAATCTTTAAAAAATCGTTTTTAACTGGGTTCTGAAATAGTCACCTAGGTGAAAACTTAACACATGTTCAAGCCTTACAATTAGACTTAAAAAACATAAAAATCTCCGAAGGCTCCATTTTGTAAGTATTATTTTTCATGCAATAATATAAAAAATATCGTAATATTAAGAATTTATTGCTTTAAACTAGAGACAACTTAAGTACCATATTTATAAGGTAACTATAGTTATAAATCTCAGTTTTCCCCAAAAGTGCATTTATTGTTTGGCGTATACAAGTTAAAAGGCGTCTTTAGGTATTTCTAAGGGTTGAACGCCCTTACAATCACAAAATTACCACGAATGCTTAGTAAAACACCAATTCTTTTATTTCCAAACCATTTTAGTCAGGTGTCTTTAATGCGACCTCAAATCTTTTATTTACTGGACTATCAATGAGTTTTTCGAAACTCACGTGCATTTTCATACAGACTGCTTTAACGGTGAAGGAAAACATCGTGAGGGGACCTGCACATCTGATCTCTAGATGTGTATGATGGTCGCGTTGCACACGTCCGTAGGTGTAAATCTAAATGCCCTACACGTGACCGCGGGTGATGCTAAATGCAACACTAGGCAACCGCCGTCTATATCTTGTGGGAAGAACGGTTAAATGTGCCACACGATAAGAAAAATAATGAGGTAGTAATTATGATTTTTGAGCGCCGCCTTCTTCCCAGTGATACCTTGAGAAATCACCTGACATAAATTATACTTAGCAAATTGTTGTTCTTCGACGAAATCTCATCTCATCTCACCAATATTTATAAATGCGAAATTATGTATGTTTGTTTGTGTTTTTGTTTGTTTGTTTATTTTAGTTTATTTTATTTTTTAGTTTATTTATTTGTTTGTTCCACTTTCATGCCACAACTACTGAACGGATTTAGATGAAATTTGATAGGCAGATAGATAAAGTACTCAGCTAACACATATGATACTTTTTGTGCCGGAAACTTAAGGGTTCCTGGAGGAATGCTTAAAAACTCAAAAATTACCCTTCGTCACTAGATGGCGCCACCTAAACATTTTTTCTCTCTGGATCCGATTCTAAAGTCCACGCAGACAAGTCGTGGACGGGAAGCTGATACGTCCATAAAGGCGTTTTTTCTGTACACTTGCCATTTTTACAAACACAAATCAAATTAAGACCACTACCACGATTTAATTTTTATCAGTAACTTTAAAAAGGAATCGCTATAAGCGATAAGATCGCCTACATTTTACCACTGTAACTTTAATATTGTGCCTTTTGTTGTTATATATTTTTTGTGTGTGTACAATAAAGAGTATATCAATCAAAAACGTTGTGATTGTTTGATTGAATACATAAACAAAACAAGCGAGTATAGTAACTGTCCACGTTCGCTAGGTGTCAGCCCGAAGAAAGCCCGAATCAATGCAAAGCGTGGGCGCCACGCAGCCTCCCGCCGCTGCTGCGCATATTATTTATTATTATTCATTTATTTTCAGGCAACATAGTAACTAAGTACAGGCCCATAGATACATAAAAACTTATACAATTAAAATGACATAAATACTATAAATAAATACAATTATAAGTTATTCTACTTTAAATCTAATAATAATAATATCTGCGGCACTTTTCTTTGTGCTGTTGCGCTGCCGATGCTCGCAGTGTTAGAGTCCCGAAGACGACCTCGAAACCACCGAAACTTTCGGCCAGAAGTCTTCTTTCATGAAGGTGTCCAAGCTCTGAGTCGGGCACGCACCACGAACGCCTTGAAGTGAGTGTCGAAACGCGAATTCAAAAGCTGAACCCTTACGATCATCTTGGTCTTGGTCCTGACATACTCCTGCACGTCCTGCACCTGGGTGGTGAAGTGAAGCCGGCTCGTCACCGGCGTCGCAGATCGCAGCAAGAAGTTGGGACAAGTCGGTGCGGTGCCGCTTTGATTGCGACATGGTCTTGGCTTTCGCATAGTCATGTCATAGCAATTAAGGCTGCCATCCGTTTGCAGACATTTTTAGATGGCAGGATAATTTGGCCGAATATTCGGCTATCCAGCCTGTGATTTGGCCGAATATTCGGTATCCGGTTATCCGGCCAAAACACTATACGTCCCATCCCTAGTTTTAACATTCTATTTTCAACAGAAAGTGATATTTTTGAAGTGTTAACATTCAAAACATAGCTTAACTATTCTTGGGTTGTTATTAGCGATTTTATCTCAATATGTAACGTTATGTACGCAATTTAACTCTTTCAGGATCTTGATTAACAATTAGGATATTACTGAGAACTTCGCGAATACAGCCGATATGAGTATAAAAACTATAGTGGTATCAAGGTGATGTATCAAACAATGAAGTAGGATAATCGAGTCATAGATACTTGTAGTCGACTGAGCAAGGAATGTTCGCTCTCTTATTTGTGGTAGATCTATTAACTGCAGGCCAATGTTCAGAATCACCATGATTGCTGATTAACATAGAGCAAATGACTCCTTAATCCCTTCTAGACCTGGGAGTAGTTTTGCGTTTGATTATGTGTTTAGAAGTACCTGGATATTCAGGAAAGGAAATATACCAAATGATACTAATACATGTACCTATCAAACTGATGAAGTTGGATGATCGAGTCACAGAGGTCAACTTGGCAAGGAATATTATGTCTCCCAGTATCAGTAGGGATTTGTGGTAGGTCTGTCAACGGTAAACCAATGTTCACAATCACCTTGATTGCTGAAGAACATAGAGCAAAATATTTAGTTTTGGCGATCCACTGCGAAGCAAAAATTTTAAACGCTTGATGTAGGTGATAGCGCTTGAATTACTGATTCGATCATATAGAATAATCTCTAAACATTTTTTGGAAATCTTAAGATTACTAGATGTCATTTTGAATGGGACAGCCTAATATTTATTGTCATAGCGGCAAAAGAAATACACACTCTGTAAAATTTCAACTCTCTACTTATTACGGTTCATGAGATACTGCCCGCTGACAGACAGACAGACGAACGGACGGACGGAAAGTGGAGGCTTAATAATAGGGTCCCGTTGGCTTTTGAACTTTGAACCCTAAAAAAGTTAAATTTTGCCGCCACTTTTCCATCTTTCTTCCAAAACAACGTCTTCGTCTCGTCTACTTCGGCCACGCAGTCTTTCAATCAGCAGCTTGGGTGTATTAAAAATCTAATAGTACAGTTGTCTCCGATTAAGGTAGGTACTTTTGTTTTGTTTTGTTTATTTTTAATCAATCTAATTAATTTTATTTGAAAACCTCGAATATAATAAGTCAGCACCTTGAAGTCAAAAAGAGCAATTAACTCATTGTTTGCAAGGAAAATATCCAAGTATTATACATTTCTAAAATGGGCATGAAACAAGGATTTTTTATAGCATAATATGCTCTATCTCATAATGTGAGACAAAAATTATTGAGTAATTTTTTTTACGTCGCAGATGTATAAAGTTTCATTATCGAATATTTTTAAAGATTTTTTTTAATTGATGATGTATTTCTGATGGCATCTTTAATTTTTTTTGTAGAATAAAGTAGTGAATTCGGGTGGAGACACTAATCAACAATATTTGAGTCCAAAAAAAAACAAGTTAATTAAAACACATAGTAGTGATTTTCATTTTTTAAAATCTGATATACCTCGAAAACCATAAACTTTTGCAGAACACATGTTTCGTTATTTTGATAGGTCTTGATCAAAGCTATCACCAGCCAAAAGGAGATCATTAATTTTGAGCCTTTTATGAAAGTGCCGGCCAACAAAAAAGAAGTACGAATTGTTAGAACTAGCTATTTGGAGCAATAGTTAATGTTAATATGACACAAAAGTTGAAAAATTTAATGAAAATTGTTCCAGATGATAAACTCTAGTTATATCTGAGCTTTCAGGAATCAATAAATGTATGAAAATGACGATTCATCGATCTTATATAACATTGTTCAGAAAAACCCTACAACTTTTGTGTCATTTTAACTATTGCTCCAAATAGCAAGTTCTAATAATACGTAATTTTTTTGTTGACTGGCACTTTAAAAAAGGCCAAAAAATGTGTGGAGCCTGAATGATCTCCTTCGTCGCATTAGTTTTGGAACACCGTTAGGTTGACACAGTTAGAAGAATATTTTTTATATCACACCAAGTCCTAAAATCTAAAAACATAAACTTGACGGACTCGTTGGCTCAGTGGTTTGTGCCCCTGACTACATCCGAGAGTTGTGGGTTCGATCCCCACCCGGCGGCGCAGGGCAAACATTTCTATGATGAGTAGATTTTTTACTTTTCTCTCTGTTATCGCAGGCAACAGCTAGTAATAAAATAGTGTACCCCATGTCACTCCCACAACTGAGACAAATCTAATAACATCAAATATTGAAATCCGACAAAAGAAGTTGAATCCGTTTAGGCTGTAGAGCGTGCCAAAAAATTAAACATACTTACATACCTCTTATTGGTTCCTGACGCCTACTGGTCATAAAAAATAAAACTCAACACTTTGCACGTAACGATGACGTCAGTTGCAGTGATGGGCAAACAAAAATAGGCAGTTATGTAGGATAACTAATAAATAACACTTGTCCCTTCTGCAGTTTTTATAGTATTTCAACTGTACCAACCGTAGCCGCTAGATGGCACTGACGTCGGCAAAACTCTCAGCGATCTCCGTTTCAACAAGGTTATTCAGACTACTTCGCGCCTTAAGGCAGGAAATAAACTATGAGATGTTATTATTATTATATATTATTTATTATTATTATACATATGTATATAATATATTACAATAAAAATATTACAGTGAAACACAAACGGTTTTAAATTAGGAGTGAATTAGTTTCCTCGGCTCGGGAATATTAATTTTCCGGGCTAGAAAGTAAGTATCTTAGGTTGTTACCCACCCTTTATTTTGTTCCCGTTATAGATTCTGGGAAATCCATAGAAATGTGTTAGTATGAAACGTAGATTTTTATTTTACTTACGTAGCACTATTACGTTGCTAAAAATAGCCACTTCTCATCTATGTCATGCTAAAAATTAAGTAGTTCTTAAATCTAGTGCGACGTGAAGGAACGAGAAACAAACCACTTTTGCATGTATAAGGATATTCTTTGTTTTCGGTGTTTTACATTATTTTGTCCAGATACTTTGGATAAAATCATATAGTGTTTGAACACAAAGTTTAGTATCATGCTGAGTACCTAGTCATACTGTTTTTACTGTGGCAAGATAAAAACACTGATCGTTTTATTATCTGCTAACGCTGCTGCAGAGAAAGTTTGTTTGTGGGTTGCAGAGAGTTGTATCCTAGTACACAGATAATTTCCATGGAGCAAGTTGGCAGTAACGGTTGCGATAGTAAGTGAATTAATCGTTGGATTGCAAGTTCGAATCCCGCAAGGAGTATTTATTTCGATGGAGATTACCAAGAAAATTGAGCTTTATTTGGAACTCTATAAACAACAAAGGCCAGAGCTAATCGATTTGAATGGGAAGTCCGAAGTTTTTTTACAATTTTAGCGAACTCGACGCACAAAAGTAGCTGATACCACCACTACTTTGTTACACCTGTACATCATAATAGAAAATGCATACCTATAAGTAGACCAAGAAAATATGTTATAATTAGTGTTCACAGAAAATAAGTACGTAATGTGTACCTAATAAGTACCTAAGTATCTTGAGTTTTTCCAATTTACTGCTTAGAAAGTAGTAATACTTTACTTCGATGTTATATTGATTCGATAGTTAGTTCAGTTACAATATACATAGGTACCAAATAATTGTATTATTGTATTTTAATCTTCGATATAAATAAATTGAATAATACTCGACTCCGTCTCGAACGGTAATCAGTTGGTAACTTTGATCAAGTGTCGGTGTTACGGTTCTCGCGACGACCTCCATATCGTAGATAAACGACCGCGAAATTGTTAAATACTCTGATACGTTAGAATTATTTTTTTCTCGCCTTTAGAAAAGTTGTCAAGAACGACTATTATTGAAACCACTTTTAGACCAGTCCATATTCACTTTAGAATTGAACCTGCTTTAAGCCTAACATAAAAAATGGTAGGTATACGCTGCGAACGAAAGTGAGTTAGAGATCTTAACAGAAAAACAGGCACGCTCGGCTGTTTCGCTTTGTAACGACACCGAGGTGGCAGCGCCAGCGCCGGCGCTTGCCAACAAAACGTGAGTCGAGCCCGGCCCCGCGGCAAGTGCATGTCACGGCTGCACGACACAGAATTACTTAGGTCTATGGGTACCTATCTGGTATGGTACCTAATACTTAATAACAGGGCTCAAATTGAATCGATTCCATTCGACCAGGCAATGAATGATACCACAATTTTTTGTTTTTTATCTTAAAATATACTCTATTAAAAATGAAAAAATATGGTGAAAAAAATTTTTTGATACGTTTGATAGTTTCCGAGATACTGAATTATTTAGGTAGGCAAGTGACGCGGGGTCGCCGCACGCTGCTGTGACGTCACTTCACAACGGTCGCTCAGTGCGCGCCCCGCTCCCTACCTGTATGTATACGTATGAAGTCTGCGTTGAAAATGTTAAAAATAACGAATCCACAAACTAGTAAATCGTGCTTGTGTCAAAGTGCTTAAATACAACTACCAATATAGGTACCCGAAAAGTTACTTTTTACTGTTATATTTGAACCTTAAAGTCAAAAGAATTGGTTGAAAAGTCTGATACACCCAGACCCAAAGCCAAAAGTTGTGTCTATCACCTTCTCCTTATCTTATAACTTTTACATAAACAGTAAAGTCGTCGCCGTAGCTATTTCTAGCCGAGTGCCGAGTGATGAGTTAACCTATACACATAAAAAATAAAAATCGGACAAGTGCGAGTCTGAATCTCGCGCAGAGGGCTTTGTCCATACAAACAAACAATATTTTAAATTTTATCAACTTATTTTAAGATTTATAGATAACTTCTTAGATATTTTCCTGTAATTTATAAGCGAAGATCTATTTTCGCTTATAAATTAAAAGGCGGTAACTAAAATTATCGTAACTTCAAAACTACTCGCTTGATTTAAATGAAACAAAAAAAATTGTATTTCTAGACATTTAGGCTACACGTTCATAAGGTTTCAAGTGATTTAACGGACCCATTAACATTCTTCATTCAGGAAATCCAATTTCCAGTCTACTCTCCAACATATCAGCAGCGTTCAGGACTTCAGGTATTAAAAAAAATAATTATGACTTGTTCACTTGCGACAAATGTTTCCTTTTTGAACATTTGGTCGTATGTATGTATGTTCAATTTTATTCCTTATCTTACACAACATTCTGCTAATGTAAAGGAATACGTACTAACCACAGTAGCAAGTAAACTATTGTATAATATTAAACTAAACCTCCAAATTGACTTTACGGCAAAAAAATACACATAACTTGTATAGTTACATACCTTATCTACGTTTTCCGTTCACAAAAAAATAAGTTTCTTGCGACATCGAAAGCTTTTTGTGTCCAGCCAGTCTGTAGACGGCCTTGTTTGAGGAAGAAGAGAATGAGCCTTCGCGAGGTGTTTGAAATTCTCTTTGTTCGCAATATTTGTGTGCGTTTCAACGTTCAAATGCCACTTGTATGCCAGAGGTGTCACGTTTTGCGGTCGGTGCAGCATTGAGAGTTCCGCTGGATTATTTGCGTTGTCTCGTTGCGTACCTACTTACATTCCTTTATTTATTTTGTAAAGCAGTGTTTGCGAAAAACCGAAACGATTTTTTGACAGCTTCCACGAATGTGACCCCTAGCGAGTAAATGTATTGTATAGGATGTTGAAAAGGGTAGACAAAACAAGCGATTATCAGTGCATCTGACATATGGAGAACAAAGTCTTTATTTTAGCTATTAACATCTCTCTTAAAGACTTAGAGTAGAGAAATATAGACTAAGATCAATTTAAAATATTTTCAGTACAATTCCAAGAGGAAACACCATGGAAAACGACAAAGCTTCATTTAATTTAGCCGTATTTGGGTTACAAAATAGCAAAATGTTGTAAGCTCTGCACGAAGCACGAGTTTACACAAAGAATGAACCATTGAGTGAGGCAATTTAAATCATTTAAGTAACTGAGAGTAATGGAGTGTTCGAGGAAGTAGAATTGTGAGTAGTAGCGAAAGGACAAGAACTATCTCAGAACGAACTAGGAATATTGTATTGGTACCCTCGATCAAATCAAAAAGGCCCTTTGATTTGATCGAAGATGGTACACAAGTCCGGAGAGAGCATTGTACATGCTCGGTATTAGTTTCCTGCAGTCCTTGCCACGTGTCTAACGTCCGCCTCCGACTAACTACTGCCACACCTCTATCTTAAAATAGAATAAAACCCCATGTTAAACTAGAGTACGCAAAAACCATGTGACCTATATTATGCCTTATCTGATTTAACATTACAGTATACAGTACACTTACAGTATAGTTAGTTGGTTGACGCAACATGGCCAATTTAGAGGCTTTCTGCCATTTAAAATAGTGAACCGCGGTCGGTTATCGATATTGGTATTGAAATAGTTTCAACATTTTAACCGTGTGTTAGGTAACTGACTGCACTACAAAATACCAATTTTTGAAACTAGGCACTGATGTATGACTATACTTTAAGTTGTTACTATACTTAGATGGATAGGGTGTTGGAATACTTGATATTTATGCGGTCTCAAAAAGACGGCCAGGGCCTCTACTCTGCACACTACATAAGCAAGATACTGTATGTAATATATAACAAGTCGTAAAATATCTAAACAAAAGAGTGCTAGAATGATACATAGAACCATGAGTTTAGTATAGGTATCCAAAATACCCCCTTGCACTGAGGATTTTGAACAAGGTCCCTTTCATTTTCAGCATTTGACATTACATCACCAGAAGTTTTAAAGGGTCGATCACGTAATGTTTAAAAATTGTGATGTAACAAAAATATTGTGGTTTTCGGACTTTTCCCTTTACTTGTGCTAGAAGACATTGCTTCCTGCCAAATTTCATGATTCTAGGTATACGGGAAGTACCCTATAGGTTTTGATTCCCATTGCGAGTGTTCAAATATGCGGCATTTAATATAAACGGACGTATCTCTTGATTGCGCTGGCATAGAATTTTGATTTTGTCACATCTTCAAGGGATTGCAGGCCTGAGTATTTGATATAAATTTCAACTTGATACGTCTACGCGTTCCTGAGAAAACGGGTCTTGACAGACAGACGGACGGACAACAAAGTGATCCTATAAGGGTTCCTTTTTTACTTTTGAGGTACGGAACCCTAAAAATCAAAACGTTCAAAAAAATCTTACGAATTGAAGTTTATGTTTCATAATTTCTTATGTGTTTCGGAACGCGCGTGGAAGTAATTTTGTTCTCTTGCCCCACTTCTTTCTTACCCTATAATAAACAAAATAAATAAATTGAACAACTTTTGTTGTACCTAGTTTCTTCGTAGTAGAAATCTCATTGCTGAAATTGCAATTTGCATTATGTATATGTATAATGTTTAACAAAATCAGACCTTATAATTATAGGTCGTACCAGAATCGTATCGTATCGTATCGTATCGAATCGTAAGGTCGTATTTTAATTTGTGTACATTACTAAATTATATAATACATATATAATTAATCAGTAGTCTCCTGCGCTATCAATGATTCGTCTCCAAACTACTGGTATTTTAGATAACCAACAAAAGTACTATTATTGTTTAATCTCCTAATTTTTACATTTAACTTGAATGGATCGAAGTCTCTGAGGAGAGCGATGTAAAACGGCACCCAAGTTTCATCTATACATTACAGAGTCCTGCTTCTCGACCGATTGCTTATACCAAATTTTTTTTACGTACTACTTTAAGCAGAAATTCATTTGACGGTTTCTAGTCTAGAGGCTGATGTCTATCGACCTTCTCACGGCAAGTCTTCTGCCTGCACTCTTTCATCTTAGTGAGACTAAACGCATTTTATCATCGTACTTTTACTGATGGTATTATGCCCTACACATTTAACTAATAAGACATACCAAAGTCCCGCCAAGTAATCCAAAAGAACATAAAATTAAAAATATATACATATATTTGCTCTTGCACCCACAATGTGTTTTTCAAACTTTCCGTTCTCAAAAAATATTTTACGAACACGCTATAATTATCAAAAGACAGCTAATCGTCTACTCTACAGTCTACACAAAGCATGATATTAAATTGTTAAATTTTTAAGAAGTGAAAACTAGTGAATTTTAAAAAAAGTGTCAGGACTTGTGGTACGACTGATACAAACTTTTAACGTGACTTTACGATATGATACACGATACAAGAAATAGATGACAATCCGTTTTTATCGTATTTACGGTATTCAATCTATAGCAGACCGAAAATCGTATGAAGCGATTATTATTTATCCGTAATTATATTAAAATAAAAAGGGCACCTTTCGGTTGTATCTTTGATATGATGACGGTTGCTATCTGTTCAAATAGCTATAAATAGAGTAATACATCATTTTTAAGACCTCTAAATGTTGTAGCAGGTAGCACAAATTAAATAATGCAACCGTGAAGAGAGTGAAAGGAAAGATAAGAAAGACGGATGATTCAACACTCAACATTGAAAACACACACACACACACACATATATACACACAAACATATACACACAAAGATATACACAAACACACCCACGCACACGCACACTCACGTGCATACTTGATCACATGCACATACACAAATAAGTACAGTTTCTGTTTTACTAACACTTTCTTTATGCTCCAATTATTTTCTGATTAGGTTATATTTTGTTGTGTCCTGAATATATATTTTTGTATGCATGACAACTATTCGTACGGTGAACATTGGTTCCATAGCACAGGTTATCCTAGTTTGGTTACCAATGTAATCCTTTATGTCTTTATATAAGTACATTAAGTAAACTGTTATATAATAAGTTACATAATTGTAAAATTGTATCTGTTTATAAAAATAAATAAATTTCAAATTTCAAAAATTCTTTGGAGATGTCCAAGTTATCACAATTGAGTGCTAACGGGCAGACCACGTCGACATATTGTTCTGTCAGACTCGCACTTAACGTGACAAAAGTTAATTGTGGTCTAATTGATAACTATTGTTTAGCTTTGTTAACATTCTTTAGTGATGTTTACCTATTCTAAATGTTGTCGGTATTCAGACTATTCACTTACATACATTTGCATATACTAAGGTTACTTTTCTATTAAATAGTAAGATTTGCTTAGATTACATCCACCTACTGCAATCACCTCCTTACCTGAAGTCCTTTGTGTAAAAATCAGAAAGGCTGTTTAGGGGAATACTTACCAATATTTTCATTTTCACAGCTCGGATATGGCTGGGAAAGAAACGGTCAGCGGCGTTGCCGCATCCACCGACCGCCGGAGTCCACCATGTCAGTCAGCAGCGACATCAGGTTCACGCGACGGAAGCTGACGCGCCCCTGCCGCGGATGTTGTGCCGCCCTAGCTGCTCTGCTGGTGTTGCTTCTGATGGCTGCGGTTGCACTCTATCTTGGACGTAAGTGTCTGCAAGTGAATCAAAATAATCCCTTTACGGCTATGGTGTCAGTCAGAATGACATCAGGGTTCATGAGACTTACGTCCCTGATGTCATGGAAGTTGCGCCGCCACATGAGGCTGCGGCTGTTCCAAAAAATATGTATCACTCTGACATCACGTATTGGAGAGACGGCGCTAAATAGTCAATACCTGACTTTGATATGTCACAAAGTTGTAAAGGTTTTGCGAGGTAAGGTCATTGAAAGCTTCAAACAATTCGTGTGACATTGAAATTTAATGCGGTTACGAAGTAGTACGATATAATATACGACAGTATAACAGGTTGGTAGGTTGATACGTACTTTATCTAGTTATTTATGTTATATTAAAAACAAAATTATAGAGTTTACTAAATACTTTTGGTATTGGTTTTCTTCATACAATGTCATAGTTAATCTTAAATAAACTAGATTTCATCTACTTTTAAACAGATACTGTAAAGGTATTCATAAAAGAAAGTAAAAAAATGAGAGCACCAAAGTTTTTACACAAAACTTTACGCTCTATTAGTGCTCTATCTGGGACTCTGGGCGACAGATACTCCACAAAATGTGCCTATATTTTTTTAAATTCTAAAATTAATAGAGAACGTCTAAGATATCTAAGGCGATATAGATTTTACGATATTTAAATAATAATATTCCGGTATAAATGAAACCAGAAGCTGATCAACATACGAACTATTTACGTTTAAATTAAATACATACAGATAAAGACAATAAACACTCAAACAAATCTGTTCACTGAAACAAAAACTGTGCTCTGGGTGGGAATCGAACTTATTACTCTCGACGTAGCGTAGAACTCACGAGCGCTAACCACTACGCCACAGAGTGCAAAATTTTGGAATGTATGTTGTTTGCCTAAAAAGTCAAGGCATTTTAGACTAGAAAATGTACGCAACCTACAATCATGAGTTTCAACATAGCAGTAAAGCATTCCAAGTCCGCTATAAAGGGCACATACGAGTGTAGTAAGAATGAAGGAACGCGCGAGATGCATGAACTGAGGATATAATTATAGTCAAGTATATGAACTATTCTAGAATGTGACGTTTAAGCCTTAAACGAAACGTAGACTAAGGTTCTTTACCTTAAATTTTAAGGTAAAGAACCTTAGTCTACGTTTCGTTGCTACGCGCGCCATCTGGGGTATGCAGACGCGGTATAAGGCATAACACAGGTAAATATAACTTAATTAATACGAAGAAACCGGTCGCCTAAAAGAATATCAGGCCTCACCATACCTCACGGAAGCAAAACAAACTTTCTAAAACATCGAGCGCGACTCGAGGCGCAAATATCCAGTTCAGTGTCTACGCTAGGAGACGTTTTTATTTAATTCAGTACAATGGCATTAAGATTACCATCTGATGTCTGGCAAGTTAGTAAATAATAAACTTATGAATAGAGGCGGTTGCCGGGACATTTGCCCGCGCTGCCGCCGCGCGCAACGGCCTTGGGTCAACCCTCTGTAACAAGTGCACGATATTATAAATGACGTCTAATGGAATTTGGAGTGAACAGTCTCAACTAATGAGTTCTCTTTAAATTCAGAGTTCCATTAACCTGAACTGACTTCCCTTTACTTTATTACTCCTTGACTCCGCCGCGCCGCGCCGTCGATGTTCATATTTTTTTACAGTAATTGCGTTCGTGTTGGCGACTTGTATGGCAATTCATTTTTTGCAGACATGTACCTGTTTGGCGACCTGGTGAACCGACAAACGTTCCGAGGGTCCTTCGTGGTAACAGGGTGGGAGGGCGCGGCCGGCGTCAGGCGCCCGGCAGCCGCCAACCGCACGCGGGAGAGCGTCCTGCGACAGGCTCTTCACGACCTCTATTCCAACTCGGACCTCAGATCCTGTTTTGTTTCCGCGGATCTCCTCGCTCTTGATTCGTGAGTAGTCACGGTCGTTTCATTGTAACCGATGTGATATCATTTTATTTTCCGGAATCTCTATAAGCTAATGTGATATACTGCTGCTATGTAGTTTACGTAATGCGTATCTAACTGTTCATCTAGGTAATTGCGAATTGTTAAACGTGCATATCGGCAATTTGATATAGTTATATTGTGCTGTGTTCTGAAGGTTGACGCAGCGTATCGGCAGATAATTAAATCTTAGTCCTCTAAGCATCGGCAAAACACTGATAGCCACTTCTTACGATCAATTTTTCATTAGATATAGCCTATGTGAATTTTACGTTCGGTTGCTCTTTATCTCTACGCTTTACAACTGAATTAAATGTAATTAAATAATTGTAAATGTACAAGGTCTAATTTATCTAAGGATATTACTTTATTCTGTAGTTAGACACCTACAAAAACTGTTACCAGCTGTTACTCTGATGTTTATACAGGCTGCAACAAAATAGGTGCAGGACCTGTTTACAGTAAGTAATGGTACATGTCATGTTTCACAAAAAAAAGCAAATCTCAAATAAAATTTTGACAAAAATAGATTTTTTTTAAATATTTCAGGGTAATTTTGACAAAATCGTAGAACAAAGTAAGTAAGATGTATAGAAGCCCTAGTTGTTAACAGGCCCTACTCCTTCACCTATTTCGTCACATCTATATACAGAGTGTAACAAAAAGGTGTGGTAAATGAACAAATTTTTGCACTTTTCATACTACAAATCGATGAGCTATGTAGAACAAAAGTTTTTCAGTTTGATGAGTAGAAGCACACCTTGCAGTGTCACCACACCTTTTTGTTACACTCTCTATAAGTGGCACACTTTCAACTTCTTGGTTTTTTATTGGTTAACTGTTAAATAATGCATTGGTATTGTAATATCTACCCATAAGAAAATTGGTGTTACGTAAGATTTTTCTTACAAAACGAGTGCAAAAATAACCGATGCAAATCTGAATTACGTTAGTAAGTAGATAGGTAGGTACAACTAAGAGCAGCGACAGTAAAACCAGGAATAGATAATTTCAAATCGTAACTTATAATAAGTTACAGAACAAGGCGAAAGTATGAAACTTTCTCAAATATCAAGATTACAATAATCGCGATTGAACAACTCCTAGGTAATTAGAATTAGGTATAGTATTGGGTAGTAACTAACTATGTACGAGGTAACTAACTATATACAGGGTGTTAAAAAAAGTGCGTTTGAAATTTTAAGGGTTTACTCAGAATCAAGTATAGAATCCAGGAAAAATATTGAAAAAATTCGCTCTTTAATTTTTTTTTTTGCAGTTTTTCATACAAATTCTCGATTCACTATTTAGATTTAGTATGAGAATCTGAAAAAAATAATTGAAGAGCGGATTTTTTTCAATATTTTTCCTGGGTTCTGTACTTGATTCTGAGTAACCCCTTAAAATTTCAAACGCACTTTTTTAACACCCTGTATATGCATTTGAGTGCAATTGCAATTCTACGCTTTCATTTTCAAAGACTATTGGTTTAGTGAAATGATTTTATTTTATTATACATATTGCTTACTTTTAACTTTATAAAAAAAATGCACTCAAAGAAACTCAGCAAAAAAAACACTAATAAGGGCGAATCGGACCACGCAACGTATAGGTTTCGGTAGTTAAATATAATATACAAGGTGTTAAAAAAAGTATGTTTGTTTCAAGGGGTTACTCAGTATAGAAGTATAGAATATAGGACAAATATTGAAAAAAATCCGCTCTTCAATTATTTTTAGACTAAATCTGAATAGTAGTAAATCAAGAATTTGTATGCAAAACTGAAAAAAGTTATAGATCGGATTTTCAATATATTTTCTATATTCTATACTATAATTTAGTCTGAGTAACCCCTTAAAATCTCAAACGCACTTTTTGCCTGTATATTATATCTTTTGCCCGCGGCTCTGCTTTTATCGCGCTCTTTTATTCCCGGATATCGTTTTTTATTGTGACTGTCATTGAGGCTGCGAAAGTGAGGAAATTACTTTTGCGCTTTTCAGGATAAATCCATTTTTTCGGCATCTATCCTATGTTGTTCTCCGACTCTCATCTAAACTTTTTTCAATTAAATAGCGTTTCTTTGTCAAGTTACCTACGTTCGTTTTGGGTTTCCGTGTTAATTCCGTGGAAATCCGACTTCCCACCCCGACAACTCTCTCTGTTCGCAAAAAATCATATCGATCCGTTGCTTCGTTGTGATGTAAAAGAAGGACACAAACTCACGTTTGCCTTTATTATATTAGTTGTTATTATTCTCTTGTTATTCATATTTTTTAAATTAACAGAATTTCCTATTTATCTTCATGCCTAGAAAATCGTTTATCAAATGATACACAAACAATATTAATTTATTAAGACCCTTTTACATATGCTTTTACATAATACTGGTAATGTTATTCCAAGTTGTGTACAAGAGTGTACAAGTTCTGCGTGGTAGGGAGGACTTTGTACTAGCTATAAAAAAATGACGATTTATAGGAATGTGTAAAGCATCTATTTAACAAAATAAACAACTTTGATTTTTTAAAGTAAAACCTCTTAGGAACGCCCTCGAGGGATACCTTTCTAACAATTTTCGCAGCCATTGTCTTTAAGATAGTAAACCTAAAAAGAGACTACCTCATTTTATAAGAACAGTATTCCTCGTCTCCCCTTTTACTCTTAAGACATGCGATTATTAAATAGTCACAACTACTTTAAGTACATTCAAATTCAAAGGGACGGACCGAGAGACAGTCAGGTTTCTCATAGAGACTACGAACCGAAATCCTAAAAAATATCACACAGCCACCACAGATATTGACATTATAAAGGTATAATAGATGAGGTGACATGGGTTACTGTGGGTATATAATCGTCAAAATTCATATACCTAAGCACTTATGAAAATTAATGTTAAAATGCAAACATTTAAAATTTTTCAATCCCCAAAAAAATCATAAGTAAAGGATGTATCGACCAATTTCATCTTCTTCTTATCGTGTGGCACATTTAACCGTTCTATCCACTAGGTATAGACGGCGGTTGCCTAGTGTTGCACTTAGCATCACCCGCGGTCACGTGTAGGGCATTTAGATTTACACCTACGGACGTGTGCAACGCGACCATCATACACATCTAGAAATCAGATGTGCAGATTTCCTCACGATGTTTTCCTTCACCGTTAAAGCAGTCGGTATGAAAATGCACGTAAGTTTCGAAAAACTCATTGGTGCACTGGCCAGGATTTGAACACACGACCTCTGGTTAGGAGGTCGAAGTCAATACCGCTTAGCCACCGACGCTTTTTTTAAACTTTTAAGAGAATTAACTACGTGGCGCACGTTGATATAGTTTTGTGAGTTGACTCGAGAAAGTTGGGCACGTGCCTTGTTTTATGCCAAGCCACTTTCTATGCTCCACGCGGTCCGACCGTAGGCAAAGTTACTTTCCAGGACGTTTTACTGTCTTTTGCGACCTTTCAGATTCCTTTATGATCCGGATATAAATGCTCAATTTGAGCTCGATACCGAAGGCCTGAGGGATTTTATTACTTTTGGTAAATATGTATTATTTATTACCATGGAAGTAGGCTCTTATTTGTACTTTGAAGTACAATATCGAAGAGAAAGCGACGCACGAATACGAATAAAAATCAAGTATAGTAAACAGGAAAATATAGAAAAAATCCGTTCTTCAAATATTTTTTTCAGAATCCCATACTAATTTTAAATAGTGAATCAAGAATTCGTATGGAAAACAAAAAAAAATTGAAGAGCGGATTTTTCAAATATATTTCCTGTATTCTTTTAAGTGCTTGATTCTGAGTAACATCTGAAAATTTCAAACGCACTTTTTTAACACCCTGTATATTCAGTCTTTTGTTTGTTGTGTCCTGACGATGCCCTGATGTGATGCAGCCCTTGAAATTTTAAAAACCCTTTGTCTTCATATCAACATAACATCCTTAGATAACGTCTAGCTATTTTATCTTTTTAGAGCAGACGAAGGTGTCCGCGTACACTTTGAGGTGTCGTTTGAGCCGATCTTCAGTTCAGTGACCACGAGCGAGGTGAAGGAAGTGCTGTCGAATGAGCTGGCTGCTCCCACCGTCTACCTCGACGATGTCACCACGTTGCCTGATACGCTGTTCATTGAGGTAGGTCAATGGCATTATGATACTCCAATTTCATTTGACCTATACGAGTACACAGATGAGACTTTCGCCACTGCAGTCTCCTTAAAAATAGTAGCATTGTCGCTATTGTGCTAACGATGAGAGAACCCAAAATTACAACGTATTTTTTTTTACTTTTTGTAACAGATACCATTTAATTTTTAAATTTCCAGGAAAGCTCAATCATATCGTCCCAATTACTGAAAGACTCAGACACGACCTTGGAAGAAACTCCCACGACCGAACCCATCATCGCCGAAGTTGAGGAGGAGATCCGACATTGCTCTCTTGTCACTCTGCCACTGTGCCAGCATCTGCCATACAACACGACTTCGTACCCAAATCTCGTAGGACATTCGTCGAAGGATGCACTTTTTCGCGACCTGGTGGCCTTCAGAGAGTTGCTGGATGCAGAATGTTCTCATTTAGCTCAAGTAAGTGGAAGTTGGTATTTTTAATAGAACCGAAATCAAAAGAGCCCTAGCCGACTAGCGGCTAGAGCCGACAACCGGTTTCCGTGCCACAGGCGCCAGGATTTGAGATTTTCATACATTTTTGTCGGCTGGAGCCGACATTGGCAGTGGGGGCACTATTTGTCAAAGAATAGCGTAGCAGTCAATGGGTTAAAGATTCGAGACCTACTGGTTTTAGTCTACTTTATACCTAAGTAAATGTAGCATTACTTTGTTTTTTTTTTTCAGGACTTCGTGTGCCAAATGCTACAGCCCCGTTGCGAGGAGGGCCGCCTGATACGTCCGTGTCGAGCATACTGCCGTGCTTTTCACGCAGGCTGCGGCGACCGCCTGCCCGACAGACTAAAACCGCACTTTGACTGCGCACGGTTTCCTAACTACTTCGGTCGTGGGTCTTGTACTCCAGAGCCAGGTACCTACTTGCCATTGAATTCGTCCGCACTTAACTTTTCCGTCGCTCGATCACGTGTCCAAAATAACAACTAAAGTTACCTGCCTAATACGGAAAACTAAAATTTTCAGGTTGCGTCAGGAGTTTAGAGAGACTAGCGTTATCAAGGCGATCCTGCGACGGCGTTCCCGACTGTCCGGACGCGGAAGATGAGCGGGAGTGCGCGCATTGCGCTGCTGCCGGCAACAGCGGGCTGCGGTGCGCACTCAGCCCGCGGTGCCTGCCAGCGCACCTGCGCTGCGACGGCACACCCGATTGCCCCGATGCCAGTGACGAGTCTGGGTGTTGTAAGTTTTGACTTATTGTTAAGTTTAAGCATCACTGCTCTCTCAAAATAACGTAACCCAAAAGTAGCTGTTTTCAGTAAAACGCCTTTTAGAAGAAAAGATTTTTAGTAGTATATTTTTCGCCAAAATTTAGCATTACGTTATTATTGTTTTCGTAGTCCTTATGAAAAAAATACTTTTTCTTTGTTTATATGATAGACCATGGTTAGACGAATCGAAAGAGCTAGTGTACGACAAAACAACGTAACCCGGATTGCGTTATGAAATGAAATGAAAATATTTTTATTCGAAGTAGGTAGCAGTGTACACTTTTCAAACGTCATTCTTTTATCTACCTAATACGAGGTTCTTACCACTCGGAACTCGTATACCCACCGTTTCGGGAAGTGTTTGCGGGGTGAGAAGAAACGACAGGCCCTAAAGAAACTCCCTCCAACACATTTTTTGAAGTTATTTTGTCATGAGAGGGCAGATTACTAGTTTTGGCTCCCAACGTGGGACTAACGCTTTAGTATATGGTGCCCAACATGGGTCTAAATTCCTAGACTTGATTGAGTGAGTTGTGATTATTACGAATAGAAACAGTTTTCATGTAAACAGACATCTCTTAAAGAAGAGTTACGTACCTTCCAACTATAAATTGCTGCTGGGTAAAAAAAAACAAGTATACATACCTACTTTTAATTTTCACAGTATGGATTTCTCGATCACTGGCTTCGTGGCAACGAGAAAATAGAGAAACCACCCTTGGAGCGACTCGGAGTCGTGTTGGGTATGCGGTGTGGGCGGAGCGCGGCCGTTCTGGCAAGATCTGCGCTACACCGCATGAGAACGATAAGAAAGCTTTGGCTAGCGTCGCCACATCGCTATGTAGAGCTCTTAGTTTCAGGTAAATAGCAAAGTCGAAAGAGCTTCGAGTAATTTACTGGTATTAGGCTTGTAACGACACTACTATCTTAACATTTTGCACTGTTGCAGTACAGCGATAAATGCAGAAGCAGTACCTGACGTTGAGGCAGAAAGCAACAGTGAACAAAACGCAAACGAAAACAAGGAATCTCCAGAATACGTCGAAGTTGTAGACCCGTTTGCACCTGAAATAGCTTTCGTTAAAAGCGACTGTCCACAAAGAAAAGTTATCAAAGTTGTCTGTGACAAGATGGGTAAGTATACAATAATCTTATCGCCATTTAGCTTTTGAAGTACTATCGCAATATAACTAACTTTTTATTATCTTTTAGAATGCGGTTTACCATCTGCTAGAGGCCCACGAGCCTCTAGCGGTGTGGAGGGCCTGCCACGTTCCGCGCTGCCGGGCGACTGGCCCTGGCATGCCGCCTTATTGCGATCTCACATCCACGCCTGCGACGCCGCTCTGGTTCACCCCTCCTGGCTGATCACTACTGCTTCTTGCTTCCAGGTTCGATCAAAGATATTCTTCAATTGAAACGCAGGATGATGAAATTATGATTTTTAATATTATCATCGTATTTCAGGGACAGCCAAAAGCGGAATGGACAGCAAGACTAGGCACAGTGAGGATACAAAGTACAACTCCCTGGCAACAAGAACAACGCATTGTCGGTATGGTACGATCACCCGTAGAGGGGAGCATGCTAGCCCTTGTGCGGTTAGAGGAGCCTGTTGAGATGACGGACTTCGTTCGCCCAGCGTGCCTGCCGGACGCCGAAAGTGACGGCAACTTCGGCGTCTGCAACACGCTGGGCTGGACCAGGAACAGAGACCAACTCCAGAGGGTGCATGTCGTAACCAGCCCTATGCATAACTGCGAAAACGTGAGCATTGCAACCGTCAATGGGATATGTGCGGAGCCACTGTATGATCAGGATGACTGTGATGTAAGTTTTTTACCGATAATTGTTCGTCAGTTCTACATAAATAATATCTAGCTAACATTAAACTTATACGAGGTTTAAATTAGGCAGGATTCATACAAACTCCATTCACTATTCCATTAATATTCACCATTACCATTATATTCACACTGAATCGACAATACGCTCTGGGTTCTGAAGCTATCAGTAGATAAGCCTTCTCACAGTCGGCAGCTGTAAACGCTGACAACACGTTTAGTGTGTGTGAAGGCGGTTTTATATTGTATTGTAAAAAAGTATTTATAGAAAATTCAAGGATAATGAATGCACTAAGACTCATGCAACAAAACTTTTCAGGAGGAAGAATATGCTGGAAGCTCTATGATGTGTTTTGACGAGAAAACGAAGCACTGGTCGCTGATGGGAGTGAGTGGATGGCGCATAGCATGCTCTAAGATAGGACTGGGCCGCCCCAGGATATACGACTCGATCGCGTCACACGTCGACTGGATACAGAGGACGATCTCCAACTCTGCCAGATGACTAGTTTAAAGCCATATAATTCAATAAGACTGCAAATAAATCAAGATGTCTGTATCCTAGTTATTTTTGTAGGTCTGATAGAGTTCACCCTAAAAAATGTCCTTACTTTTGTTACAAGGAGTCGCACTATGTTCTTTCTTAAAAAAGTGGGTTCCTTTCTATATTAGAAAACATTTTTTATAAGACTCGTTTTGTTTGCATGGAATAAGAAATATTTGACATATTGGATTCCAAATGTGGTTTAAGTACCAAAACAGTGTGTCAGACATATCATAGACATATCTGACGCTAAATATAGTATTCACTCAATCAGATAGTTATTATAATAAAATTAACAAGTAATGTAATTTATAGATTACATATCGAATTTGCACAGTTTTATATTCTTTCAATAGGTATTTTATAAGAATATGCCAAACTCAAGCATATAAATTATTTGAAAAAACTGGTTGAACTTCATATAATTAAGTTTGATGATATTTGTATATTATGATTTCATGGGTAAGAAATAGGATATTATTATTTATTAGTTATGATAAAAAAATGTACAACATTATTATTTAATTACAGCATCTTTTTGTAAATATTATTTATCAGATAGTTACTATAAGAATAGGTATGACTACCAAATTATGAATAAATATTTTTGTATTATTAACCACTAACTTTTTTAAGCGTCTGGGGCTTCACTGTAATGACTTCGACCTGGTCAATATAGGTTCCAATCAGATTTTCAGAACTTATGTGCAGTTTCATACTGATTGCTTTAAAGGTAAATGAAAACATTGTGATCAAACCTGCATGTTTAATTACTAAATTTGTCTAATGATTGCATTGCTCATGTCTGTAGGTGTAAATCTAAATGCTATACATGTGACCACGGGTGATGCTAAGTACAACACCAGGCAACTACTGAGTATCCTATGTTATAGTACAGTTAAATTATGTCACACAATACGAAGACTTATGTTTTTCATCACTTTATAATATAATAACTTAAAAATATATTTAGTTGTGCCAAATATTTAGTCCAACAGGAACCCTTGTTTTTAAAGGCTGTAGTCAATAAGTACAACAGCAGCCATTATTACAGCTCCACATATCCTTACATGAGACAGCTGTTTTGGCTCAGACAAAGGGGTATGTGATAAACATACCTTGCAGCTCTCTCCACATTTGAATGGATATGAAAATTATAAATATATGTATACCTGTATGTATAACTGATATATAGTAAAGTAAGAAATAATAAAAATGTTATTCTAATATTTTATTCACTATCTACATAATTAACAAACAATATAATTTTACCTTACTTTAACACACCTTCCTCCCTTAATTCATGTCTAATCTTAGCTTGCACATGATCTGGTAAGTTTCTAAGTTCTTTGTTGATGTACTCGTTAAGATCCTTCAAGGGCTGGTAGTACTGGTGGACAAATTGAGACCCAGCTAGCATGGACAGCATCGCAGCTGCCGAGAACGCCACATACTGGCCCCAAGTCACTCCAGCTGGCATTTTAAATAGTTGAATATTTCTTTATTTTCTCGTCGACTATGTCTTGCGCCTGTCGCTTCTTGAACGTGCTATAAAAATTAACTTCACCCACTCTCCAGTTGATCATAGAAAACTCTAATGCAGCTCCAAGTACAAAGAAAAGTGGAAGGAATCTATAAACTCCCAATGTTTTCTTTCCAGGCCATTTGTTCACCACCTTGCGGATCCAACCTATCCTCCGCATTTCACTCACGTAAAAAATCCAGTGAGTTTCACTCACGTAAAAAATCCAGTGAGTAGGTAGGTATAATAGGTATGGTATTGTTTACCTCAATAAAACCTGGGTTCTGTCATTTAATTATATTTGCGTACAATGCTTTTTATTCGAGATCTTCGGTTCAGATATAAATATATCCACTCAGGGAAGGTAGAATCGGCCCTAAAATAAAAAAAATAATATAACCTCATTTTTTGGAAAAACAACCATCTGTCATTGTCAAAGTGCAACAAAAGGGTTGTCATATGGGTAGTTTACACGTATTAAGTAGCGAAGTAGTTAAGTTTTAACTTAAAAGTAAGTTAATTTTAAGTGGTCAAGCGTTTACACGTAATAAGTAGTAAGTAGATAAGTAGTAACTAAATTTTTACTTGTGTGTAGCATTTTCACGTTATGGGTAGTTTACACGTATTAAGTAGCGAAGTAATCAAGTTAATTTTAACTTAAAAGTAAGTTAATTTTAAGTGGTCAAGCGTTTACACGTAATAAGTAGTAAGTAGATAAGTAGTAACTTAATTTTAACTTGTGTGTAGCGTTTTCACGTTAAAAGTCTACACTTGCTTGCCATTTAGTAGCAGGCCACGCCCACCGGGGAGAGCGCGCGGTGCGGGGGGCGCGGCAACTTATTCGAAAAATAGATTCGATTCTATTCTACTTGTGCACTTGTCTACTAAATCGTTAACTTACCACTTATGACTTAATAGCTGATAAGTGACTGTTTACACACAGAAATTTACTTAAAATTTAGTTAAAATTAAGTTAATTACTTCGCTACTTAATACGTGTAAACTACCCATTAAAAGTCTACACTTGCTTGCCATTTAGTAGCAGGCCACGCCCACCGGGGCATGCGCGCGGTGCGGGGGGCGCGGCAACTTATTCGAAAAATAGATTCGATTCTATTCTACTTGTCCACTTGTCTACTAAATCGTTAACTTACTACTTATGACTTAATAGCTGATAAGTGACTGTTTACACACAGAATTTTACTTAAAACTTAGTTAAAATTAACTTAATTACTTCGCTACTTAATACGTGTAAACTACCCATCACACCCCGGACACTTCATACAAACGCGCCATTGTTTACTACAAAGACATTCATGTTTGTACACATGTAAATATACTAGGGTTGAATCTAGATTCAATTAGCCCTCATTGTTCTTTATTATTAGCTAGACTTTCACAAATAAAGTAAAGGCTGTATACACCAGACAAGGCTGTATAGCCTTAGAAGGCTTAGCTCTTTTCTTAAAAAATAAAATTGTCTTTGGTTATAATACTGTGCTTTGGAACTGTTTTGGAACTGTGCCAACAAATGGTCACAGATCGGTCACACAGGGGGGGGGGGGGAGGGAGCCTTCAGAAAGCGGCAGGGAGTGTCCATACTGTATAATTTCCTTATACTGTGGGGTTGTCTGTCAGCTTTACAGCGCGCGGGTGCACAAAGAGTAAAGGGTGCACAAAACGCCAGCCAGCGCTCTTTTTACGTTCGGTTGGGGTTGGTGTGTCTCACAATCAGTCTCAGTGAACTGGACGTCTGACTGAAGAATGTTAATGGGTCCGATAAATCACTTGAAACTTTATGACCTTGTAGCCTAAATGTCTAGAAATACACTTGTTTTTGTTTCATTTAAATCAAGCGAGTAGTTTTGAAGTTACGATAATTTTAGTTTCCGCCTTTTTCAAATACTTCGCTCGGGCGCGCCAAGCGCGCGTGACGTCATACCGCAACTCGCCGCTCTCACCGTACATACTGTGTTCTTCATACATTGCTATCGGATGGTCCATACGTTCGCCCACAATAACATTTCTAACTGTAGTTTTTTTTTATGTGAATCGGTGTTACAGTAGTGTTACAAGTATAATCGATGACAGTTTTAAAAATTGATTGAAAAATCGAATGATTCCTTAAATAGACGAGTTAAGCTACTATTTCTCAAATAACTCCGATTTCTTTACCGCGGCCGCCGCCGAGACAATGATTAAAAATGCAAAAGTACTTACAACTTATTTTTTTTCTTTCTTATCACAAATCTGTTGATCCTTACAATATACCTATACATATATACCTACATACCTATTTTTCATTACTAGTATTGAAAAATTTAGGTAATAATGATATTTATGAACTTGATATTTCGGAAATAAGGAGTGAGGGGCAAGGTAAAAGTGATGGTGTCAAAATCACTTATGTCATCAACTGTAATATATTGACACAATAACGACACTGAAGCGGTCATGGCTCAGCGCTGCTTACGTGGTCGCGTCGATCACGCAGGTTAACTGACTACAAACACGGTCACATCTTGGATGGACTTGACTAGCAGTCCATCCAAGCTGCCTATAACGCCTCCGACATAGCTTGGCGACTGCCATCTAGTGATAGTTACTGATATTTAAGCCCATCCAAGTTGTGACCGTGTCTGTAGTCAGTTAACTTGCGTGATCGATGCGACCACATAAGCAGCGCTGTGCCATGACCGCTTAAGTGCCGTTATTGTGTCATTATATTACAGTTGATGACATAAGTGATTTTGACACCATCACCTTTACCATGCTCCTCACTCCTTATTTCCGAAAACTGGGCATAAAACTTAAACAAATATATATACAGAAAATAGATCTTCGCTTATAAATTACTTGAAAATCTCTAAGAAGTTATCTATAAATCTTAAAATAAGTTGATAAAATTTAAAATATTGTTTGTTTGTAGGTGTGGACAAGCCCTCTGCGCGAGAGTCAGACTCGCACTTGTCCGGTTTTTATTTTTTATGTGTATCGGTTAACTCATATTTATTTTATTTTAGATTGGCTAGAAATAGCTACGGCGACGACGTTACTGTTTATGCAAAAGTTATCAGATAAGGAGAAGGTGATAGACACAACTTTTGGCTTTGGGTCTGGGTGGATCATACTTTTCATGTATTTCTTTTGACTTTAAGGTTCAAAAATATAACAGTAAAAAATAACTTTTCGGGTAAATTGGTAGTTGTATTTAAGCACTTTGACACGAGCACGATTTTATAGTTTTTGGATTCGTCATTTTTAAAATTTTCAACGCAAACTTCATACATAGAGGTAGGGAGCGGTGCGCGCACTGAGCGACCGTTGCAGAGTGACGTCACAGCAGCGTGCGGCGACCCCGCGTCACTTGCCTACCTAAATAATTCAGTATCTCGGAAACTATCAAACGTATCAAAAAAATTTTTTCACCATACTTTTTTATTTTTAATAGAGTATATTTTAAGATAAAAAACAAAAATAGGTGGTATTCTTCATTCGGGACGACGACGACCGCGACGTGCGACGACGTTATGTAGAGTGTGAACGGTTGCGCCCATAGCTCACCCTCGGAACGCGGCCCAGGAACTGATACAACTATTCCAAAATCAGTAAATATTTACTTGTCTTGTCTCTCCCTTTCAAACCTAAGAGATTTATAATAGGCTATCCTATAATCAGGGTAAAAAAACTGTTTGGAACGAATTGTTACTAACATAACAACTCAAAAGTTAATGTTTGTTTTGATTTTTTTTTATGTGTTGGTTTATTGAATTTATTTCCCCCGATAGCTATATGGACGGAGAAAGACCGATTATGACCCATTCATTCATTCACTCATTCGTTCAGTCATTCATTCACTCGTTCAATCATTCATTCACTCGTTCATTCATTCACTCACTCGTATTTCCGGCCCAGTCATAGACAAGCTTGGTCGTTACTCATTCACTCATTCGTTCTTCCGGTTTAGTCATTCATTCAATTAAACGTCAAACGTGCGAGCAAATTCGTAACAAAATAGTTAAAAACGAGATAATAAAGTGATTAAAATACTAATTCAGTGATAATTATCACTCAACAAAAGATGTTGAGGCTGAGGGTAATCAGCAACCCATAATGTATACCTTACTCATCCGTGAATGTGCATCAAACATTCGATTTTCCGAACTTCTGAAGTCACTGAATTATCAATCAGCTAATGATCAACCTAGACTCAATAATCTCAGAGTCTGGAACACTAGAAAATGTCTAAATGAGTCTGAAGAACAAGAATTTGAAGCTGAACCAGTTATTGAATCATGTCACTGAACCGAACAATCAGATAATGATCAACCTGAACTCAATAGTCGGTCAGAGTCTGATAGTCAAGAACAATAAAAAACGCCTCATAAGTCTGAAGATCAATAGTCTGAAATATTAAACTGTTGACCGCCACGCTTCTTTCATGCCGTATCTCTGGGGGATTGTGGATTGTGACCATCATAAGGTCAAGTCAGTGAGACTTGTAAATTTCGGCTGAGTTATGTACTTCTATTCCTATTTCAGTGGTGGTCAAAGGGTTAAAGAAATAGTTCAAGACTTTACGAAAAAAAGTTGTGTACAAAAACTAAACTAAAATCAATAAGTTTGAGAGAGAAACTTCGACACGGTCTGCAATGTGAAGCTCAAAATCAACCAAATGCCGCTCCTGTGCGGACAAATCACCTGACCAGCTGTTGATGCCCTGTAGTAACTGTGTAAAAGTGTTTCTCTAATCGTTATATAATGTCTGTCAATTGTTTCTGTATTTTGTGTTATTATATTTTTTATTGAATTAATTATTTTTTTTATTATAAATTATATCAGCTCTTATATTATCCCAAACAGTATAATAACTTTATCACAAGAAATTAGAGTGAAAAAATTATTGAAGTAATGTATAATAGGTACATACATTTAATATTTATAAAAAAATTCGTAATTACAACAAAAATGATATAGGTACCTAGTTCATAAATTCAAACATTTTTGAACAAAAGTTGTTATAAACATTTATTTAATTAAAGATGACAACAGTTTTTATAAGATCTTACAAATAAATATCTGGAGTAAATTGCACATAGTCATCTGGCCCCAAACTAGGATTCCCTGAAGTCAGTCAACCAGGCGCGGATCTAGGATTTCGTTGAGGGGGGGCAAATTTTTAGTGTACCCGTATTTCTGAAGCTGTCGATGGTATTATGTATGGTATTAGACCATTAATATAAAAAGTCACGAGTCTAGCGAGCGCGAAATTTTTTGAATAGTTAAGAAATGCCTCTATTTATTTTCATTTTATAGAAGTTTCATTACTTCGGTCAGGCTTCAGGGGGGGGGGGGGGGCAATTGCACCCTGGATCCGCGCCTGCAGTCAACTAAGCGTCTGATTAGCATTAAATATATACATACTATGTTTTAGTACACATTAATTAGAAGTAAACAGTAGGTATTAGCACAGAGTATACAGAGAGACCGCTCAATACAAACCACTAAAATCCTAAGCATATACATGCTTATAGACGTCTACGGTCGTTCAAGCATAGAGTAACAGAGAGTCCGCTCATGTATGTACCGGCATATAGGACCTACTACTGACCTCAGCGCAAGGGTTGTCACAACATTCTCATTTTTTTAAAATCGAAATCTCGTAGACTGAACTCGAAGAGATAACATAGGCATTGCGAGACTAACTGCACAGGAAGTCACTGAAGAGAGAAATCAACCAAGAATTACTTAGGTACGAGAAGAAGTTCTTAGTCTTATCATAAGTATTGTCAGTGGCGTAGCGTGGGGGGGGGCGGGGGGGCCATGGCCCCGGGCGGCACATGGATAGGGGCGGCGAGCGCCGTCTTTTTTTACCTAGTGGGGGCGGCAAATTGAGAGATCGGAATATATGATAAAAAATATTCAAAGTTATATGACCCACCTAAAACGTCATAAAAACAAATGTTATCGTATGAAGAATGAAACCAGTACAGCAACAGCGTACAGTCACCATTCTACACAGTCAAGGCCGGCCCTTGGTTCGTGCCACCCGGGGCCGGGGTGACAATCAAAAGCCAGCCCTGCCCGTGCAAAGCAGCGACCGTGCGCCGGTGCTGTACGGGTTTGCTCGAAGCCCTGTGCCAAGCTTCGAGCTCATAGGGGCGCCAAGCACCCTGGTAGTTGGGGTACGTACCGTAACAGAAACGGCACTGAGCGCTTCAAGTAAAAGGGTTTTTGCTGGTTTAACATTAATATTTTTAGATATGTTAAAAATTTTCGCGCTCGCTTCGCTCGCGCTTTTTCTAAATTAATTGCATCGTGTACACTCGCCCACGGAAGAATATAATGCGCCTCACTTCATATCAGGAGATTGCAGGTTCTATGTCCGGCGGGGTTTACTTGGTATTACGGATATCGAATTTAGCTATATTAGCAATCGAACATGACATACACATCGACAAGTACAATATTTTAAATAGTATTTTAATTGATTACAGAATTTGGTTGCTTTATTTGACTTTATTTAGAAATGAAAATAGAAAGGGGCGGCAAATTTTCGATCGGCCCCGGGCGGCGCTACGCCACTGAGTATTGTCAGTAGCCAAATGACGTTCACCTTGCGAACACCATATTTCCATATTTTAGGTACGAGTACCTAATTGTGCTAAGTACGTAACCATTAAAATCTAATCTAAAATACTTAAGTGCGTGCGGTCAGTGACATTGCCGATTAATAAAAAAAAAGTGAAACAGAAATTAACATTAACTATTTCCAAATTATTACTGTATGTTTAGAATTTAAATACCTAATGCTTGCTTAATGCGCGTTGTCTGAATATTTTGAGATCACACACTGCTGTTGAAGCTTTGAAAATCATAGGTATATTTTTAATTTTCTGGGGCTATACATGCTTTAGCGCGTTCTTCGCTATCATATGCATTTTGAGCATAGTTCACATAATACCTTTTTCATAAATCATTATTAAAAAGTAATGTCGCGCAGTCATGTAAATATACCCAAAAAATACACGGACATATGTAATTGTTTAGTCCTTACCTGTCCACGTCAGCTGGCAACGAATAAAAAAGATAATTTACTATTTCTATTACAGTTTAGACAGCCCAATACACAACAGTTTCTAAAATATATTTTTTCATCCGAAAATTAAAATTAAATTGAAAATTAAAAAAAAATTAAAATCCGATGTCATAGTGAATCGTAACAAATCCCGTCCGGTCGCTTCCGCGCGCGTGACAACCCTGACTGTGCTATCGTGACCTTGCCTAGAACAACCGTATACGTCTATAAGCATGCATATGCTTAGGATTTTAGTGGTCTGTATTGAGCGGACACTGTTATGTATACTTTGCGGTTCAAGGCAATCGCACAAGATCGCACAGTCGCGATTGTCACAAACTTGACTGAATCGATACGTTAGTTGTTAGCTGATTACTGATCTGAGGGTCGTGGGTTCGATTCTCATTTATGAGCAGTAGACTTTATACAGGGTGTTAAAAAAGTGTGTTTGAGATTTTAAGTGGTTACTCAGAATTAAAAAGAGAATACAGGAAAAATTTGACTCGCTCCTCACCCTCCTGCACCCCGTGCCTCATCCCCTGCACCGCGCGCCTCACCCCGCGCACCCCGCGCCACAACCCCCGCACCCCGTTCCTCACCCTCCGCACCCCGTACCTCATCCCCCCCACACCATGCCTCACCCCCCGCACCTCGGTCCTAACCCCCGCCCGCACCCCGTGCCTCATCCCCCGCACCCGATCCTCACCTCCCGCACCCCATGCCTCATCTCCTGCACCCCGCTTCTCACCCCCGGCACCCCACACCTGACCCCCGCTCTCGCGCCTCACCCCCCGCACCCTGCTCCTCACCCTCTGCATGCCATGTCTCACCCCTGCATTATGCGCTTCGCCCCGCGTCTCACCCCCCGCACGCCATGCGTCACCCCCTGCACCCCGCTCCTTATCCGGTTGCGGTTAGTCTCGCAATCTACGTGATTTAGATTTTTTAAAATGTGAATGTTGTGACAACCCTTGCGGTGAGGTCAGCAGTAGGTAATATCATGCCGGTACATACATGAGCGGACCTTCTGTTATGCATATTTTGTGGTGTTTGTGACTTCTTTATCACCTTCTTTATAGAGAAGATAAGAGATTCAAAATGGCCACCATTTTTGAAGTCAGAATGGCTGTGACCTGGACCATTTTTGTTTTCATAATTTAAACACCTAAAATTTTCAATTTTCATAGTAATTAGCAAGTAATCAGACATCTCTTTTTTCAAGTTGAATATCTAAGTCTGATCGTTGAAGACTGTATCCACAGCCGTACAAATAGTTATAAAAAATAGTTTGAGGTTACCAGTTTTTATACTCAAACTTTTTTTAGAAGCTTATTATAGTTATTAAGTTTTAATGAAATTAAATAAATAATAACATAACATAATTAAATCGTGTACTATAATCAAATAAATATAATGTTATTGTGAGAAAACAATAATAGAAGCAATTCAATGAAACAATTTATTTATTTAGTTATAAATCAAATGCATAGTTGCTTCTCAGGAAGCGTATATGGCAACATTGTCTAACGTCAAAGCGTCAAACAAACAAATTCAAAATGGCTCCTGAAGGAGTGGGTCGCGCGCGGCATCGTGTGTTTGTGTATTTGTGTGGTAAATATTGATGCTACCACACTACAAAGCAAAGAAATGAGAAAAATATAATGATAGTCTTTTGTGAAAACGAGCGAAGATTAACAAAAATGTCGTAAGTGCCCGTTCGAGTAGACCACCTGGACGAGTCGCCTGAAACCCTCTAGGTTTTTAAAACCGGAAAAAACAATTCTCTGAGAGGTCTCTGAGGTAATTTTATTGTTTAGTGTTTTTTTTTGGTTAGGTTGCACCCAAAAGGGCTGCCGTAAAGGACGTAAAATTTTCACAAAAACTTTTCTCACGGAGATTAGGTTATGTTATGTATGACTTGAATTCTCTGACTGGAAGCAAATGAAACAGCTAGAAATATTATTTGGGTAAGAGATACATAGTAATGTGGGCTCTACTGGGTCACTGTGACCCACACTTGGGATCGGGTTCCCTTAACTTCTGCCTACAGTGGCAGAAGCTCGGGGCACGGGTCTCTTCCCATACGGAGGCCAAGTCCGGATTGGTATCAGGAGTTTTCAAGCTGCCTATAAGGCCTCCAAAATGGCTTAACAACTGCCATCTAGTAATAACCGTCTGACCGTAATAACAGCTGGTACCAACGGCTTGACATGGCTTGCAAAGCATGGAAATGATCAAATAAATGCCACTAACAGTTAAACCCATCCAGGTTATGACTGTGCCTGTACTCTCTTCATCATCAGCCGAAAGACATCTACTGTTGGACAAAGGCCTTCCCCAAGGATTTCCACACTGACCGGTCCTGTGCAGCTCGCATCCAGCGGTTTCCCGCAACCTTCACCAGATCGTTGGTCCACCGAGTCAGGCGTCCACAGTGCGTCTTCTGGTTCGTGGTCGCCACTCAAGAACTTTACTGCCCCAATGGCCATCTGTTCTACGAGCGTGCCCTGCCCACTGCCACTTAAGTCTACCGATTCTGAGAGTTATGTTGGTAACTTTAGTTCTCCTATGTATCTCCTCATTTCAATACTACCTTACCTTACATGAAATTTTAGTGCAAGCTATTGATTTTCAGTTTAAGCCATTTAAAGGATATTGGAAGCATGTATTTTTAAGGTTTTACACCCTTTATTTATTTCATAATTTCAGGTATTCATTATGGGCAAAATATAGCTTCCCTGATCATAATAGGTCTTCTCCAAATTACAATAGAAATTGTTCTTTGTTGATTATGCCTGCCTGAAAGAAGCTTTATAGGTATGTTTCACATACTAACAGGAAAATATGACAATGTACACTCGGCTTCAAAAAAATCGCACCTTTTAAGAAATCTATTTTAAACATCTTTCAATCGTATTTGTATTATGAAATATTGGTAATGTTCGGTATCATTTGAAAGGTAAGGAAACAGAGAATGCAAAAACAATAATTCATTCAATGTTTTTTATTGGAACTGAGAAAAATTTACAAAACAATAAAAATCCTTAAAAAACCCAAATGAAATCTGATTAATTTTTCAAAACAAAGTTGCTTAAAACTAACCTAAAACCTAGTGTTACCCCCCCCTAGCCCTAATGACGTCTTCCATGCGCTCCCTCATGGATCGCACCAACTTTAGGACCTCTTCTTGAGGGATTCTGTCCCATTCCTCAATAACGGCGTCTTGGAGCTCCTGAAGAGTCGCGGGAGCGGGATCACGGGATCTAACCTTGCGTTTCAGCTGGTCCCAGAGGTGCTCTATCGGGTTCAGATCTGGACTTCTCGCTGGCCACTGCATGACAGGGATCCCAACCTCTTGAAGGTAGCCCTGCACAATTCCAGCAGTGTGCGCGCGAGCGTTATCGTGCATTAATGTGAACCCGTCGCCAATAAATCCAGCATAGGGGACCACATGTTCTTTCAGGATCTCTGTGATGTACCGGTGAGCAGTCATCGACCCTTGCCCGCGAGCACCGCCGGTCCGAGAGACGCAAGAAAGTTCAGTTTTGCCGTCGGCAGATATGCCGCCCCAGAACATGCAGGAACCGCCCCCGTATTCTACCGTCTCTTGGATGCAGGCTTGGTCAAAACGTTCCCATTGTCTTCTGTATACTCTTTTGCGTCTATCGTTGCAGAAAAGGCACACTCTCGTTTCGTCTGAGAAGAGAACAGCTCTCCATTGGTCCAGGGTCCAATTGACGTGGGCGCGAGCAAATTGCAGGCGTGCTCGCCGATGCGCTGCGGTTAATTTTGGACCCGTGGCAGGTCTTCTAGCCACAATATTTCTCTCCTTTAGTCTTCTTCTAACTGTAGAGACACTCACGGCCCTTCTACGAACTGCTTGAAGCTGCTGTTGCAACTCAACAGCATTAGAGAACCGATTTCTCAAAGACTTCGATACGACGAATCGGTCATCTCTCGCAGAAGTGCAGCGATTTCTACCAGACCCACGCCTTCGGACAAAGCCACCGGTCTGCAGGAACCGCTGGTACACTCTTCGAACAGAAAAGCGACTCAAGTGCAATTGCCGAGCAACATCACACTGACGTAGTCCTGATTGCAGTAGTGCGATAACTTGGGCGGCTTCAGCAGCAGTAGTGTCCATCTTCAAGGACGTTTTTCTGATGAAAGATATTCTTCTGTGTCTTCTTCGACTGTTGGTAGCAAATTTATCCCCCGATAAGCTGTATCGACCCTTTTATACCCAAAAAACAAAACAATACAAACAAAATTTGAAGAGGAGAATCAGTTCCATTGTCATTCACAGTGACTTAAAGTGTCAAGCTTTTTCTTTAATCAAATGAAATGGATATTTTTTTAAAGAGTTTTTATAGGGCTCTCAAATGATACCAATATTGCTACGAATAACTGCTTGTCTTAAGGATTAACAGTGCTTGAAGCCTATTTTTACGGACGTGCGATTTTTTTGAAGCCGAGTGTATAATTCTTTAAAAAAAAAACTCTTAATATTATTCATTCAAATGGATAACAAATCAGTACTTTTATAAAGAAACCTTCCAAAAGACATCTATAAGAGTATTTTTTACTCTGATAGCATATTGTAAGGGACAGCTTCTTAACATATTTCTTTATTTATCCAAATGAATGTGCTAGTTCCTAAAATACAGGCTTGATACGCCTTTAGTAATTTAGAATGGCGGCTGAAAACAAAGCTGACCCCAAATAAATGGGAATAATAAGGCTAGGGAGATGATGATGATCAATACAGATGAAACAATATGTTGAATAGAAAATGTTTATTTATCGACAAAATACAGAAAGCAAAGAGCATCGTTTTAAGTACATAAACTTACTAAATAGCTAGTTAATTATATGTATAATACAGTTTTATCCTCTGTATTGCACCAATAAAAAGGTTTTGTCTCAGCATGTTGTTGCAATGATAATCGTTGCTTTAATAAATAAAAAGAGATAATTCTCACCTTAGGGAAAATTGTTGATTGACTACATAATTATAATTATTGGTAATTTTCTAGGTTACATTGGCTGGGACAGAAAAAGTTGCAGAGTTACTGAAAGCTGGTCTACTTAACGAGATTACAATGAAAAGTCATAAAAAGGTAAGCATATTTAGTTATCCAACATTTTACCTACTATGTATTTCATAGTTAGCAAATAAAATGTATAATCACTTGTTAATCATAATTAAGTCTCAGTTTAAACTTCGTCATCTACCTGATATTAAAAAAGATTATTTTAAACAGTGCAGATATTTGTTAATATACTGTTTTTGAAACTTCTGATTTGTTGTTGTTGTCCTATGGTACCCCAGTGGCCAGTGGTACAAAGGGCATTTGTGAATCGACTCCATCCCCCTCTGTTCTGCGTCTAACTTCTGATTTAATTAGCATTGCAGTTGGTGATCTTTTCCAACTTTACTTGGTGGTCTCTATTGCCTGTTGTAGTCCATATTTAATTGCGTTTTTATGTTCTAGGCTACATTATTTGTATGTAATGGAAAGTTTCCTGTGTTATCCAGCACTATGAATGCTCAAATTATGCAAAATGTTGATGAGCCCACTATGCAGACTTGTTATAAGGTAAATAAGTGATAATTAATTTACTAGACTGACTCGGTGGCTAAGTGGTTAGCGATCCTGACCTCTGATCCGAGAGTCGTGGGTTCGATCCCCACACAGGGCAAACTTTTCTGTGATGAGCAGAATTGTTTGCTCTGAGTCTGGGTGTATTATATCTATATATGTATGTATGTATTTAAAAGTATATGTGTATGTATATCAGTCTCTGGTTCCCAAGATACAGGAATTCCTAGTTTGGGGCCAGATGACCGTGTGTGATTTGTCCCAGATATTATTATTATTATTCCCAGATATTATAAGTTTTATGTAAATTTCTCACTAAAAAATTTGCGCCTAATCCAGTCATTGTAAAGAAGTAATAAACAGAAAAAACTTAAGGTTGACTGGAAGAGATCCCGTAAGGGATAAGTCCGCCCTTGTATGTCTTGTCCTTGTTTTATGTATTGTATTCTGTTCTTTCACAATAAAGAGTTTACAAACAAACAAACAAACAAAAAAACCTTTTAGGTTTATAAGTAATATATAATAAGTCATCACATAATAGTATCAAACAGCTCCTGCGCTGCAGTGCAGTGGATTTAAATCTCTTTAAAACTCACTACGCTCGTGATTCAATTCTAGACTATGTACTTTGCTAATTCGTAATTTAAAGGCAGCCTCGTAGAAAAAAAATAACTTTGTTCACTTGTTGAACAAATGTTAACAACCCATTACGTCCCCATTGCAGAGGCACGGGTCTCTTCCCATTGGGAAGGTTTAGGCCATACTCCACACACGGGGCCAAGTCCGGATTGGTGGAGGTTGTGGGGCTTGTGGCCAACCAACCCCAGTGTCAGAAGTTTTCAAGCCGCCTATATGGTTTAACGACTGCTAGTGAGAGCAGGCGGCACCAACGGCTTAACGTGCCTTGCGAAGTACAGAAACGGTCGAGATAAATGCCACTAATAGTCAAACCCATCCTGGTTATGACCGTGTCGGTAGACAGTTAACCTGCGTGATCAATGCGACCACGCAAGCCGCACTGAGCCACGACCGCTTGTTGAACAAATAACTATTATTATTTTCAGATGTATACCCGCGCTGCCGCCTCAAGGCCTTGCTGCCTTCGATGGTGGTAGTCGCCCTGATCGCAGTCCAGCTATCACCTATGCAAAACTAGGTAATTATTTTGTTATAATTAAGCCTGCCTATATTTCAAACTGGCTAAGTAACTAACATAGAAAAGATACTTAAAAATATAACACATGTTCCTGACGGGCTGGATAACACTATATCTGACTCCAAATTAATCAAAAATGAATTTAGCAGTAAAAAGATGTACGTACGTATTGAGTAGCTAGATCTGACACGATGGCCGAACCGCGCGCCCCGCGCGCCTCAACACCCCCTTCTGGTGTTGCTAGTGTTGCGCCCGAACAACACATTAGCATATGAGCAAGAAATGATCTCGAGAAGCAATCTCTGGAGATGTAGTTGCGATAGATGGTTTAATCGCCTTCATGAACCAGTGGCTACTGCCCTCGCTTCAGATCAGGAGGTCGTGGGTACGATTCTCGGTAGGGTCCAACTTTGTAGGAATCTAGTTGGTGGTAGAGCATTTTCTGAGCCCGTCTGGCTATTTAACTAGCTACCACCATCTTATCAATAAATCAATCCAGACCGATTTCGGAATTTCTGAACTCTGCATACATAACGTCTGAGTTATTTACCTACTTCGATCTACTACAACTTATTTGTAACATTGTATTTGGAAGAAGCGAGCAAAATAACTGAGTGACGACTATATGGTACGTCACCGTCACAGCGAGGGGTGAGTTCGTCTTCAGAGAGCGACAGGGAGTGTCCATAATATGCAATACTATTTAATATAGTCTGCTCTTGCTCTACAATCATAATTTCTTTCTACATTGATCAATATTGCAGGGGTGGAAACTAGTCAGTAAAGTCAGTAAAAGTTATTTTTTTAGCTTTGGTCAGTAAAAGTCAGTTTTTTCAGAAAATGGTCAGTAATGTCAGTATTTCCCAGAAAATAGTCAGTAAAGTCAGTATTTCCCAGCCATTTCAAGATTTTTCCGCTACACTAACACTATTTGCGTACGAAAATCAATAATGGTTTTTACCTAATACTAAATAAGTTATTTTTTAAGTAGGAGCAAAACATAATGTTTTTTAAATAGATGCATTTATTTTATAGTTTTTTTTAATATTAAGAAAAAACAGCATGTCAATTTGCCTTTGAATTTTACTTTTGTATGTTGTGGAAGCCACCATACACAGTTAGTTGGATGAACAGTAGTGGAGCGCGGTGCGAAAGACTCACAGTTAAAAGTTATAGGTTATTAAAGTTCACAGATAATAAGTTGGCGAATCTTTCTTAATGTGACATGATCCCAAGGGCTTACCAATTGAGGGTAAAAAAAAACAGTGTGCGCCCTTTGGCTGTTGCAATCGGACTCAAAGTTAAAAGTATAATTCATTATAATTAATTGCTCGATGCATGCGTCATCAAAGTAGGAAAGCGCTAACGTAAGTAAAATGCACGGTATTGACACCGTTGAGTTGGCTATGGGGATGGTGAAGGTCAAACAAAAACACAGTTTTTTTTTAAATTTCATTTTACTGAAAATCTCCTCTTATACTATACAGCCTTCAATAAAAGTCATAAAAGGTCAGTAATTTCGAGTTCAGACGTCAGTAAAATCAGTATTTTTGGCCAAGCATACCGTTTCCACCCCTGATATTGTCATATTACAAAAATATTTCAGAACATGGTTTCAGAGCACTTTGTTTGGGTGATCTTTATTCGAAAAATACTTCGTTCCTTGGAAATATCCGCTGGCTGGAGATAATAAATAAATAAATATAAATTATCAGGACAAATCACACGAGGTCATCTGGCCCCACAAGTAGGATTCCCTGTATTATGGGAACCAGAGACTGATATACATACATATATGTATACGTTTAAATACATACATATATAGATATAATACACCCAGACGGAGAAAACAATTCTGCTCATCACAGAAAGGTTTGTCCTGGGTGGGGATCGAACCCACGACTCTCGGATCAGTGGTCAGGAGCGCTAATCGCTCAGCCAACGAGTGTCCGGTGGCTAAGTGCTAATTTATTTTTCCGCACTTTTCTTGATAGAACTAACGCAGAACTAAATGATAAGCATCTCAGTTTCCATAGCGCCTCCCTATTTAAAAGCCAACAGTCATGTCGTCTTTCCATGAAGTCGCGCGACCGAAACCGGCATTTTATCAGTTTTCGTACTACCTTACATCATTATTCACGACGCCAGTTCTTTTTTTCTATGCAACTTTGCCAATAGTTGTCTGATAAGTTTTATTTGGTTTAATAAGTATTTTTTTATGTTACAGGTGTTTTGTGGCGATATTCAAGTTGCAGCATCGCACCTTCAACTACAGAACAGCTGTAACATTTTCCCAAGTAGGTAAGTGTCCTTTTTAGGGTTCCTTACCTCAAAATGAAAAAAGGAACCCTTATAGGATCCCTTCGTTGTCCCTCCGTCTGTCTGTCTGTCTGTCAAGGCCCTTTTTCTTAGGAACGCGTAGACGTATTAAGTTGAAATTTATATCAAATACTCAGGCCAGCAATCCTTGAAGCTGTGTAATGTAAAATAATCAAACTCCTATGCCAACGCGATCAAGAGATACGGCCGTTTACGCCGCATATTTGGACACTCACATGGGAATCAATACTTATAGGGTAGCTCCCGTTGACCTAGAATAATTAAATTTGGCAAGAAGTAACGTCTTATAAGTAGTACAAGTAAAAGGAAAAGTCCGAAAACCTGGCATGAAAGATATTCAGAATAATAATAATATCCGGGACAAATCACACACGGTCATCTGGCCCCAAACTAGGATTCCCTGTATCTTGAGAACCAGTGACTGATATACATACACAAAAGATGCGGAGAAACCAATAAAAATGCTTTTAACTTATTAACAGAGCTACAACAATTTATTTATATAAAAAAAGAAACAATGTATAACAGTAGGAACATAAGTATTAAAATATATATTATTATAATATATATATATATATATATATATATATATATATATATATATATATATATATATATTTATGGCAGTGGTGGCAAACGAGCAGATTTGGTGATTAATGTTATTAATTTGATTTTTTTTTCAAATTACAGGCTTTTCTTCGATTTCTTATGCCTCAAATTATACTGAACAGAAAACTGGAGGCGCAGGAAAACATTGAGGACATAATTCAAAGGTAATAATCAACTGTTTCTATTTTTAATCTTACTCTGAAAAACGATAGTAACTAATTGTCACAAAAACACTTATATAAAGCATAATATTTTATGGTTTCAAGTAAACTTGTAAAGCATTACTTCTTTCTTCTTATTTACATACAGATATCTTACTTACTTATACTTATCTCACTAATATTATAAATGCGAAAGTATGAATGTTTGTTTGTTCCGCTTTCACGCTGAAACTACTGAACGGATTGGGATGAAATTTGGTACATAGATAGATAAAGTACTCTGTTAACACATAGGATACTTTTTATTCCGGAAAACTTTAACGCTGAAACTACTGAACGGATTGGGATGAAATTTGGTAAGTAGATAGATAAAGCACTAGGCTATCAGTAGGATACTTTTTATCTCAGAAAACTTGAGGAATAGCTAGAAAGTGACATTTTTAGTTCATCATGTTTGTTCCGCTTTCACGCTGAAACTACTGAACGGATTGGGATGAAATTTGGTAGGTAGATAGATAAAGCACTGGCCTAATACAAAGGATACTTTTTATCCCAGAAAACTTGAGGGTTCCTGGAGGAATAGCTAGAAAGTGAAATTATTACTAGTAGATAATAAGTGGTATATGATTGGTATTTTTTTTTTGAATTCTTTGCCTTTTTCATTCACATTTTTACCCGACTGCCGAATGTTTTTCGAACGCATGTATGTATGTCTAATTCTTTGGCACGCTCTACAGCCCTAACCGCTGGACGGATTTCAACATATGTGGTGTCATTAAATTCGTCTCGGTTGTAGGAATGCCAGGGTATATGATTTTAAAATGAGGTCCTGCGAAAAAAAAAGTATGGATTTAAAGTCTTTAAAAATAGCGATTTTCACATAACAAAGATGTAGACTTATCTGTCCTCATAACAAAGAAGGCCGCGAAGTATATGAAAACTGCATATACTTTGTGGCCTTTCTTATGAGGGCAGAACATCACTTTTCACTGAACATACATGATTGTGTCGCATCCATATTCAAATATCAGCTTTTAATACCATCTCACTAATATATTATATGATATTTTAAATGCGAAAGTATGGAAGTTTGTTTGTTTGTTCCACTTTCACGCCGAAACTACTGAACGGATTTGGATGAAATTTGGTAGGTAGATGGATAAAGCGCTTGGCTACTAAAACATAAGATACTTTGTTTGTACCAGAAAACTCAAGAGTTCCCGGATTTCCACTTCGTCACTAGATGGCGCTATCTCAATTTTTCTTTTTTTTTTTTCAATTCTGAACGCAGACGAAGTCGCGGGCGGAAGCTACTTAATACAATCAATTCTACATCAACTGCATTTTTTTTTTAATTTGTCATACAAATATGTCACCAAATATCCAAAAATCATTCAAAATCTGTTGCAGTTTGGGATGCTAGCGGCGTGGGCACCGCCATCTTTGTCACCGCCGTAAGATGCGCAGCCGATGGTGTGAACAGTGAGTAACTTATCTTGTTTTAAACTTCTGCCACAACCTAGTCGCTGCATACAAATCATCTGAGTTATTTACGTCTACGATCCACTACGACGACATTCCTTTCAAACATGTAGGAGTAACTGAACGACTATATCTAGACCGTCAAAGGGGGTGGGGGGGGGGGGGGGTAGTACCCTTCAAAGAGTGGCAGAGGCAGGGAGTATCTATCCATAATGATTGTAATACTAATGAATATACTCCTGATCTACACTACATTGATCAGTCAGTCAGATATAGGAACGAAAGGATGGTATAGGAACGCACTCGTCATCTCACCTGATGGTAAGTGATGAACTGATGATGATGCCTAAAATGGAATACAACTGGCTATCTTATCTTTATGGTTGCCTAGTGGCAAGATGCTCGTCGCAGTGCTCTAAAATATTTTTTGTGTATCTCATATAGTGTGATGGACTTGAAAAATTAACAAACAGTGTTGTTTTTTTTTATGACATAGCTGGCAAACGAGCAGACGGATCACCTGATGGTAAGCGATTACCGCCGCCCATAGACACCCGCAACACCAGAGGAGTCACAAGTGCGTTGCCGGCCTTTGATATGGGAGTACGCTCTTTTCTTGAAGGATTGTTTTTACACGCAGTGTACACGCAGGCGACAATTCATTCCACAGTTTGGTTGTGCGAGGCAGAAAGTTTCTAGTAAAACGCACAGTTGTGGACTGCCAACCATCTATGTGATGGGGATAAATATGTTGTCGCGTAGAACGATGGCGAAAAGAGGCGGCAGGGATCAATCCGAACAATTCCTCGGAGCACTCCCCATTGTACATGCGATAGAGAATGCAGAGCGAGGCTACATCTCTACGCAGCGCCAAGGAGTCAAGCCGATCTAAAATATCCTGGCAGCCGACGATTCGAGTTGCTCTCCGTTGAATGCGGTCCAGAGGGAGAAACTGGTACTGGGGTTCCCCTGCCCAGAGATGAGAACAGTACTCCATGTGAGGCCGAACCTGCGCCTTATAAAATTGCAGGCGATGGGCCGCAGTGAAATACCGTCTCGATCTATTGAGCACACCAAGCTTCTTCGAGGCTAATTTAGCCTTAGCCTCACCCTCTAGATGACCACGGAGCGTATGAGAGGTACATACATACCTTATACACCGATATGGCCCGAAATAATTTATGACCTAGTATAGTAGGCCGTATAAAATTGCTACTAATTATGGATGTTTATTGCTGAGTTTTGTTGAACAATGACAATCCTGTGTATGCCAGGATGTTAACGATGCCAGATGATATTAAAAAAAATCAATAATATTTACAGTCACATGGCTAATAGCCACGCTGTGCACACTTTATCGCGAATTTCTTTTATATTATCTGGCATTGTTATCGGGCCATGTGGCTATACAATTTATTTAATTATTTACAACTTAAGATATTTACAATAGGTTGCAATAGAATATAAAACTTTTATTTACTGGCATAGTTTTATATTCTGTACTTTTTAACAAGCTAATTTTATGGCCTGCTGTATTAGTTCATGAATTATTCCAGGCCATATCAGTATATAAGCTACCTCACATGCAAAACAACATTGTTTGTTAATGTGACAAGTCTACCACACTAATAAAAGGCTTTGCCTCGGCTTCATTGCAACACCGATTTTCAGTCAAACCCTCAGATTTTGTGTGAAATATATAATTGTAATAATAATTATAATTATTTATTTGATTTTTCAGTGTTTCTGCCAGGGCGATCGCGGCAGCGTGCGAAAGCAATACAAAGCATACTAATCTGCTTCTACTTAGCGTTATCCCGGCTGGAGCCACGGTCCGCTTTCCGACTCAATCTACTCTTTGCCCGATCTTCAACATCCTCCTCAGTGAGGTCATTTTCTCTTATGTCAACGTCAAGCCAGCGCTTCCTGGGCCTTCCATGGGATCTAGGACCATCAACGATAAGTTCAAGGCATCTTTTACCGACGTACTCTGGCGGTCTGCGGCTTTTTGTGACCAAACCATCGGAGACGACTATCCTGCAATTTATCCGCTACATCTCGGACACTGAGGCTACCACGGATGTGCTTGTTACGGATGCGATCGAGTCGCGTAACGCCACACATCCACCGCAGCATTTACAAAGCATACTAATAAATGAAAATAAATAAATTTACATATAAGACAAATATTTGTTTTTTTATTACAATTACTGAACTCGCATTAACGCCACCATCACCTTTAGAACTAATTACATCTTTGATTTAGAAAAAATATTTGTAAAGAACTCTTGACTTAGGGTCTAGACAGGCGGACTGCATATTGACTGCAAAACAGCTGCAAATTCGCAGTTTGGATGCTGTTTATGCGCAGTTCATTTCCAGTTGGGCCAGCAGCATCGAAACTGCTAACCGACAGTTCGCTTGCAGCCGGCACGGCAGTCTTAACAACTGCATCTTAGCTGCACGGTTGTGATGCAGTCAGTTGAACAGCATCACAAATGTGCAGCTAGCGTGCAGTTGTTAGGACAGCACGCCGGCTACTGTGCTGTTGGCCCAACCCAACCGCGATCGCATCCAATCTGCGACTTTGCAGCTGGCTTGCAGTCTGTCTACACCCTGACCTCATAAAATGCACAGCAAAAACTGAAGCTAGAATCACGTTTGAACTGTATATTCTATTAGTTGACATATATAATATTTACTGTCACGTTTCTATCTTTAATATTAATGAAATCATTAAAAGTGATGATTACGCCCTGCCTACCATCATTCTTATAGTTTATCTACAACTCAACAACGCTTTTCTATTCTATCAGCCGAAATACGTCCACTGCTGGACAAAGGCCTCCCCCAAGGATTTCCACACCGACCGGTCCTGTACGGCTCGCATCCAGCAGCTTCCTGCAACCTTCCAGCGGCTTCATTTACTTACATAATAATTACATTTTGGCTATACCCACAACTTTTCTCAGCTATATTGTCAATTACTGAGTGGCTTATTGGCTTCGAGTGGAAACAGAGCTACTGTGTGGACGACTGAAGAAATGGCCTGACAGGTAGGTGAGGGAAGACTGTGATTTTCAAAAGATCAACAGATATCATTATGCCATCAAATAGAAGAAAGGAAAAAAATTTTAAATTTACTTTTTAATAGTTGAAGAATACAATTGTTTTCGTGGTCTAAAATAGAAAATATTTGAATTCTTTTAATTCAATATAAGATATCCTCTTCCAGAGACAAAGGGACCTCATCTGAAAAGAAAAAAAGGGGATCATTGTACTACTTTTAAAATGAATACAACAGATGATTAACCTCCAAAGTGTTTGTAATCATTACATCAGTCGGAAGACATCCACTGTTGAATATAGGCCTTGAAATATCTTGGAGTACTCTCTCTAGCACTATAACTAAATTGTCAAACTAGTCATTAATAGGAAGGCCACAGAGATGGCCGAATTATGTGCTGTACTCGTACTCAGTTCCACTGGACAGCAGTGGAAGAGGAAACACATGTTGAGAGTTAAAAGGGCTACCATATAATATATAGTGCTAAGTCGCATAGGACAGTCCTATTCCAGTAGAGATCCTCGACATATAATGGCGTTGGATTGGTCACACACTGCGGCAAGATGTCCACTTAGCACTGTAAACTTCTCGAAATTCATTTTTGTCTATCTAATATGAAGTGCTTACCACTTGGTATACCCAACGTTTTGGGAAGTGTTTGTGGAGAGAGGAGAAAAAGCAGAAAGACGGATGATAATAAAAGCTCGGTTATTCGTTGTCAGATCGATCTGACCACTTCCACTTTTTACTGGATATTAAACGACGACTTCACCACATGGATAGGCGACTTCTCCACTGTTTCGCAACCTCCGTAAGCCATGGCAAATCTCACGACGGCAATCCTCACACATGAGGGTCGTATTACATCAATATGAAGTAGATGTCTTGCTTCGTTTATAAGCTGACTCAGTACTGGCCTAAAACTGCTGATTTGCTCTATTTCAAACGTCTGCTTCCTATATTATTGTTACAATCTCTTGGAAATGTTTGATACTGATAAGGTCTGATAAGATCTCCGTATGAAACTTGACGTGAACTGAATGAATGATATAAATAATCGTTCACCACGATATGGCTTTTATGGCTAGACAAAGTTCAACTCTATGTATATGGCTGCAAGGTGGTTTCCAACCGCAATAATAAAAAAGCTCCGTCCAAATAGCCACTTGAACTGAAAATCATTCATTCAACCGGTCTTTTGGTTTCCGATTTCATCTCTAAATTACTTACGTTACATAGTGCGTTGCATTACTTGGAGTCTGATTGTCTAATTAAGATATTCTAAGCCTTTTGAATAATTTATTTACCACAAAAATCCTTTAAATGTTATTAATTTCAATATTAATCAACATTTTCTGCCAATTTTAAGACTGTAATGTACCGATGACTGAAATTACATACAAACTGTATTCGTGAAGTTTTGGAACACAGCATTGACTATGGTCAAGTGAAATCTACCTTATCTATGGTTCAAATTGTCTATGGTTCCAATTGTCTATGGTCAGATGACCATAGACAACTCTATCTTGTCTATGGTAAAAAAATCTCCGTCCAAATAGCCTCGGCCAATTTATTTTGCAAATACCTACTTAACTGTCACGCATTAACCGTTCGTGCAAAGAGAGTATGGTGCGTAATTCAATGATTGATATCAAAATCGTGAAGACCGTGAATTATCAAAACAGTTTCGTCGAAAATGTATCCCCTATAAAACTGACTGAGGGTCGACGAATCAAGTTGAACACTGTGGGTTGGGGGCTGCTCACAGACTATTATCTGGAGTCTGTGAAGGTATCTTGCTTCAAGGATGGCGTAGTAAAGTCGGCGGCTACCATAAAGGTCGGAGACAGGTCGGGACGAGTTGTCTGTGTTGTAAAAGGACCCTCCATAGGTTTACTATTTGGAATATCTCCCGAAGAATGGAAACAAGTTGAGACCATGTGTGGTTGTAATCAGCAACTCTTTTACAGATACTTCAAAGATGGCCTATCTAGTAATTTTTCACTGGAGCAAAAAGTTTTTTATAATTTCTGTTTAAGCAACCAAACATCTGATATATTATTTGCAATCATACAACGGGGTCTCAATAAAAGAAATAAGGATAAAAGTGATGCTTTTTTAGACATTATAGAACTTAGAAAAAGTGACCCTCGATTGTTAGATTTATATGTAAATCATTTACAAAATAATGTAGAAATTTTGTCATAATATTGCTTGATTAATGTAGCGGTTACACTATCCTGAATTTTAAGCCTAATTAGAAAACTAGTAAGTAAATATAAAAAAAAGAAAAGTGTAATCAGACTTAGGAAAGTTAGGCTTCTAAGTAGGAAGTGTCTGCTTTCTTAATTTGCTTAGCATCCTTATTAGGAAGTGAGTAAGGAAAGTTATAATCACATTTAGGAAGTTTAGTAGGCTTGTGACATGCAAAAGGAGAAGTTGCGTTGGAGAGCAAAGCAAGATGGAATCTAAAAAGAACGAAGTAATGTTACATATTTTAGAACTTTTAAAAGAGATGCCATATAAGTATATGGAATAAAAATAATCCAGATTATGCTAATAAAGACATAAAAAATGAGGGACATAAAGTATTACTTGAAATTTATAAAAACTGTGATGAGAAAGCAACAATAAATACTTTGAAGAAAAATCTCGACAATATGAGGACTATCTTCTATAAGGAATTGAAGAAGGTTAGTAAATATTTCCATAACTAACTGAATGATATTATATGTATTTTTTATTTTATTAAACTTCTGTATTATTGTTCCATGTCTTCAAAGAACCGATTTCTTTCAAAGTTTCCAATAAACTTGCACATAAATATTGTTGAATAGTGGTTCTATCCGAATCTACTATTTAGTCTACAAAATAATAAAAGATGCCGTCAGAAATACATCACCAATTAAAGAAAAATCTTAAAAAAAAAATCTAATGAATTCTTAAACATTTTGGCTCACATGCTACAAAAAATCCTTGTTTCATGCCCATTTTAGAAATGTACAATACTTGTACATTTTCCTTGCAAACTTTGAGATAATTTCTATTTTTGACCTAACAATGCTGATTAAAAAAAAATCTTATATTCAAGGTTTTTCAGATAAAATTAATTAGATTAATTAAGAATAGAAAGGAGATCATGTGTGTGTTCTACAAGGTCACCGTGACTTGCTACTGAGATAAAAAAGAAAATAAAACAGGCCAAGTGTGAGTCGGATTCGCACATAAGGGTTCCTTATTATCGTACAAGAAAAACGCGTCTCTTGTATGGGGGGGTCCCCATTTCTAAATATAATTTTATTATATTTTTTTGCGACTAAAGCAATACTAACCCTGTGAGCATTTCAAGCGTCTTCCTGTTGCCATTATTAAGATCAAGCAAAATATGCCAAAAAAAAACATGTTTCTAGTAGGGAAGCAACTTTTAATTTTTAATTTACTTTTATTGTTAACAACCCATTACGTCCCCACCGCAGGGGCACGGGTCTTTTCCCATAACTCGGGAAGGTTTAGGCCATACTCCACACACGGGGGCCAAGTCCGGATTGGTGGAGGTTGTGGGGCTAGTGGCCAATTTATTTTTATTATTTGTTGTTAATTGTTATAGCGGCAACAGAAATACACAATTTGTGAAAATTTCAACTGTATACCTATTACTATATTTTTTTGCGACTAAAGCAATACTAACCCTGTGAGCATTTCAAGCGTCTTCCTCTTGCCATTATTAAGATCAAGCAAAATATGCCAAAAAAAACATGTTTCTAGTAGGGAAGCAACTTTTAATTTTTAATTTATTTTTATTGTTAACAACCCATTACGTCCCCACTGCAGGGGCACGGGTCTTTTCCCATAACTCGGGAAGGTTTAGGCCATACTCCACACACGGGGGCCAAGTCCGGATTGGTGGAGGTTGTGGGGCTAGTGGCCAATTTATTTTTATTATTTGTTGTTAATTGTTATAGTGGCAACAGAAATACACAATTTGTGAAAATTTCAACTGTATACCTATTACGGTTCATGAGATACAGCCTGCTAACAAACAGACGGACGGACGGACAGCGAAGGCATAGTAATTGGATTTGGGTACGGAACCCTAAAAAAAAAATGTGTGAAATATTAAACGCTCTCAAATAAATGATCTATGAAAATTCGACCCCTCCTAAGAACAACATCTTAACACGCGCGCCGCGCGTTACCTTCAAAATCAGTTTCAATTTTTTCTTTTTTTTTTAAATATATTTCTGTCTTTTAATCGTATCTCTGCGACAAATAGGGCCAAAGTTAACGAAAAGTAAATTATCGTATCGTGTGAGATGTAATGAAGAATGAAACTTAATTGGCATGTTAAACATCGCTTATTGAGTTAGGTTTTTTTCAATGGAATTAAACCTGTAAGTATTTGAAATTATAACATCCCATTTTGAATTACGTTGTTTTTCGATGGATTTGATAGAAGTTTCATATAAGAATTTAGAAGCAAAACATTGTAAATCTAATAACGATGTTTTTCAACAGTGGTTATGTGTGACTTTTAGATTGAATCTAAGGATACTATAACGCGCTATCAAAGTTTATTCGGTCATAAGTCCATACCAGATCCCAACCAGCATCGGTTGGACTACGACTAAACTATTGCAAAATGAAAAATTACATGACTGTTAAGGCTATCTACAGTTGATGGCATCGTAAGTCCTAACTAGGACTAGATAGCCTTAATAGTCATGTTTTTTGGTGATCGTATCTTTTTTTTCACCCTCAATTGGTAAGCCCTTGGCAACATCTCACCTGATGGTAAGTGATGATGATGGCAAAGATGGAAGCGGCCTTGCCAAGATTCCCCAACGCAATGGGGATCTGGTTGTCTTATCTTCATGCTGGAACACATTAAAAATCTTGTGGAAAGTTGTTCAGTTTCGTGTACTGAGCAAGCCCTTAAAGTTTTCGGAAACCTGTCCCTTACACCCTGTATTTTATATTGTTTTTTGTTAATACTGAATCAATTTCGATAAAATTTATATGGGACCACCCCTGAAGTATGACCTACCAAACAAAAAAAAGAATCATCAAAATACAATAAATTCATAATTGCCGGAGTAATCGCATAACAAAGTCGTATTGAAAAATCTCCTTTTTTAAAAGTCAGTTAAAAAGGTAATAAATTACTCATGTACTTTAAATAATACATACAATTAGCAATTTAACTATGTAGAATATATCACCACTCAGCAGTGATATTCTAATCAATTGTGGCAGTAATCTTTGACTTGACTTGTCGGTCATTTAATTCTGCATTGGCAGTATAAAACTACCAAGTGGTAAATTACTTCAGTAGGTATCTGCTCACATGCGCCTTTCACAATTAATGGGTTAAGGCACCGCCCCGCGATCCCGCTAGAGTTCTTAATTCTTTCTGATCTATAGCATTGTTGTAGGTCAAAGCATCAAAAACAACTCGCGCAGGGGCTGAGGATTACTACTACGTGCCTTCTTTGTGATACTACGAAGCGTACCAGTTTCTGGACTCTACAGCGGAACCTTGTCGCAAGGATAATGAAGTAAGTATACGGTATTAGTTGTCATTGATTTTTTATTGGTGTAAAATATTAACAATTTGTTCTTAGAAATAAACTTCTGCATTAAAATGTCTGTCTGTCTGGACATTATCACGGTGCTTAATTTTCCAGAATTAAACTACATTATACCTGTATTTAAAGATAATATTTGGGACTAAAAAATACACGTGATTTTGGGTAGGGGGTGGGGGGGTAGTCTAAAACTTTACCACGTATCACCAGGGGGGGGGGGGGGGTTTAAAAGTTGCTAAAAACATCACGTGATTAATGGACGACCCCTTAGCGTGGTGTAACGGTATCAATCCATCTGTGATCTTTCGCCTTTTCCCTTTTTGGAATCTAATGTTTTAGTATCTTCACGATCGATCCACTTCTTAATTATGTATAATTTTTTTTTTAATAATTGTGAAAAGCACAGCATGCCAAAAGGTCCACATTGTTAAGTTTTAAACCAAGAGGTTTCCGAAATAAGTACTCGAAATTGGCGAGCTCGGCTCAAGCGATAATTGGATGGTCATGGGCGATATTTTTGAAGAGGAATGGCTTCATAAAATGCTTATTTAATGCAAAAGGCTTTCTCCCAAAAACACATAGAGAACAGAAGTATCTGAACCTGGTAATGGGGAGGGTGAAGGGGGAAGGCTTTAAATTACCGCTCATTAGTTTTTATAGATCTATGTGAATGTCAAAATGGGTCTCTATAATATAGCATAACTTTTTTATGACTATTTGGCCTTTGCATAACATTATTGTGCATAAAATATTTTGGCATAAAAAATTTTGCGCATATTTATGTTTTCCTAAAATTTATGAGCATAATATTACTTGGAATAATTAGAAATGTCCCTAACTATAAAGTTGCATAATGTTAAATTTCCTAATAATATTATAGCATATCAAACTTAAGCATAATATTCATTCGAATAATAGAAAATTTGCCTAAATAATAAGTTGCTTAATAAGAGCTTGCTCGCTTGCTCGTCTCCGAACCTAAATTATCCATGTCAGGGTGCTCCGAATTCCCGCGAGCTCGCTCCCGCATTAGTTTAGGACTTCCACGTTCCGTGAATTAGGGCTTTTAATATTTAGGCCTAATTGAAATTATGAACTTTTCAGTTATGTCAGTTACTGTTTAGGTCATTTATTATTTAGTCAAAAGTATATTTATGCAATTTTCAATTAGGACAATTATTGTTTAGTCATTCCTAATTTAGGACATTATTGTTTATTACTTTCAAAGTTTAGGGGGAATAATAATTATGCAGAATTACGATTAGGCACATTTATATTTCTGCGCAAGATTTTTATGCCTAACTTGTTATGCCATAGGCAATTATGACATAAAATTTTATGCGATACAAAGGGCACCCTGTCAAAATTGCTGCATCAGTAACTGATCCATTGGTATTTGTATCGTGCGTACATAAACTCGTAATTGGCTTTGAAAAAACCGAATAATACTACATTGAAAAAGCATTTATAGTTATAGAACAAAGAGCCATTGCCTGGTGGCTTTTTAATGGCGACGTGCTTGCCGTCACGTTCCTACACAGTGACTGAAATTCCACTTTTTTCAAATTGAAGTGCGATCTCTTCTGATTTAGATTCTGTTTCACGCCCAAGTAGCACATCAGCTGCATAAGAGCTGCACTAGAGATATATTCAGAACTTTTGGCTGCTTAGCACAGCTGTACAAGAGCTGTATAGCAAGCTATGCAGCCCTTGTACAGCCAAATTGGGCCCCAAATTAACCAGCCTTAGGCTGCATTATAGCTGCTTAACGGCTGTGTAAGGTTTTAAAGTAGCTGGTTAAGAGCTGCATAAGGGCTTAGCCAGCTAGATAGTTCAGCCTATGCTCTACGATTCAGCTCTTGTATAGCTCTTATGCAGCCCGTGGCTGTGTTATGTCTGCACAACGGTTCACAGAACTACATATTATTCTGTGACATATCCAAATGTTATTATACAGTAAAACTTGGATAAGTGGGACCTGGATAATTGAGAAACTTCCATAGCTGGGACTCATGCTGAAGTCCCGACACTTTTGCACGGAATTACCTCTGTTAGTGGGACAAAACAAACCTCTGTATCTAGGATTAGTTCTTTCGATTTTATCGCCATAATTACCTCTATAATTGAGACAGCGAGTGTATTTTACCTCTTTTACTCAGATTACACTTTAAAGAATACTTTTACTAAATTGTTCCTTGAACTTCAGAGGTAGTAACCTCTCTAACTGAGATAACATCAATTGATTATCTCTCTAACTGGGACTTTCTTGTGTGTTTTATTTAATAATCCCACCTCTATAACTGAAATAACCTCTATTTTCACCTCTATAAATGGAACCCTCTGTAAATGAGACCGATATTTACATATTTATACCATATCGGAGACACTGAGTAAGTGGGATACCTCTTTAAGTGAGACAAATTTGCAGGTCCCTTGATGTCCCAGTTATCCAGGTTTCACTGTATTGTTAACAAAACATCATAAATGGCTGCGACTGTGTGTTGGTAAAAAATACTACAGTTGATAGTAAGTACGGGTATTTATGATGTTTACTGTGTGTTTATTAGTGCGGTGGTTACTTTATCGTGAATGTGCATACTATATTGCAACTCAGTTTTCGTGCGCCTTCTCTATATAGGGTGACTTTAAATTAGTTCTTGATACGAAAGGCTATGCATGTGCTCATGATAACAAACAACTTTCCCTAAGGAACCCATAGTCAAATCGCAAAAAAAATGTTGGACTCTCCATACAAATCAATCAACTGACCGGCCAAATTAGTATGAAGAGTCCAAATTTTTTTTGCGATTTGACTGTGGGTTCCTTAGGGAAAGTTGTTTGTTATCATGAGTACATGAATAGCCTTTCGTATCAAGAACTAATTTAAAGTCACCCTATAATAACGATTTGTAAAAAAAAATATGTAAAAGCAAAATATCGACTATCAATACATTACTTAAAGTGTGGCGTTTTAAAACTTATTATTTTTCAATTGTTCAGTTTTATGTTCATTATTATAGTTAAATAAGCCTCAGATGATGATACATTTTCATCTTAAAATTCATTCCTGAATTAATCTTGTATGTGAAAAATAAAAATAAAGGAATAGAATAGTGTTGTTAGTGTTTAATAAAATTAGTATTATTAATTGTTGTATTTTACGTTTCATTTTAGGATTCATCGTCTATGGAAGACGAGTCTAGTCAAGTGAATCTGCTGGGTCCTCAGATTATGAGCCACAGAAAAAAAAGTAAAAAATTGAAGAATTTGAGTCAGGCTAAAGTGAAATCTGCTGGAACCTCAAATTATAAACTACAGAAGGAAAATTTTAAGGAAACAAAAAGATTCATTATCTCAGAAACAAGCCAAAAACCTACACACAGCAGAACAATTACTAACAAGTAAAGAAGATGACTGGGAAATTATTGGAAAATCGATTATTGTTCCACTAAAAAAGCTGCAGCTTGTAGTAGGACGAAAATTAATTTCTGACGTTCTTTATTATGCTACACTTAATAAATTATCCGAAGTATCAAAAGTTGTTCCAGGATCCTTAAACGATTATAATCGTCTATCATCCAGTGCCTTTTCTTATCAACAAGGATTTCGTGATAATATTATATTCACACAATCACCTTCTTATGCTTCTTTATCATCACCGTCCCCTCCAAACCATAGCATTCCAATGAAAAATTCCGATACAAATATGCAACCTAACACTAATGTGCAAGTCAATTAATCTCTACGAAGAACCTCCGTTGTACAAACCACAGATTAGATGTACAAACGTCCAAAATCGTCACGCAAAACAATGATATTACTTTGGTTTCTGAAGAATCACATCAACACTCAAATACACAAGCTGATACTAGTAACTCTACAACAACACAAACGTCCAACTTCATCATCCAAAATAATGATGTTGAATATAATAATGAAGTTGTTTTGTATTCTGAAGAATGCAACATTCCCCAAGGGGAATTTCGTCAAGACGGGTACTGGTGGAAATCCTTTAATAACAGAAGGCACTGGGGATGGTACGAAAGATTTGATTTTTTGCCAAAAATAATGAATGATGTGTTTATTTTTCACCGGAACCTATTGACTGTCTAGTCATAGTGCTTTTTTCGGTATGACAAAATTTTAAAATTCAAGACTCTTAGACCCTTCACATACATTAATGAGCTGACTGAACAATTATATATGAAGAGTACATATTTGAAAACTGATAACACAGGTCTGCAAAATTTACCTTTTGGAAAATTGTTTGTTTAAAAGGTATCTATCTTACGTAATTTTGGGGTGCAGAATTCAAATATCGTATTTGTTTTTTTCTATCACGTAAGGTTTCTTAGATACTAAAGATGAAAAAAAAAAACATTCTTTATGCTTTTATAAGATTATTTTTATTAAAAATTTTAGGAATTCTGAAACTAACTTACACATATAAATTGTTATGACATTAAGACTAAACTAAGGAAGAATATTAACTGCTAGACACTCTTGTAGTACCTCTTTAGATTTTCACTGAAGCTCCTTTTTAAAGATTTTCGCCTGTGTTCATTTGTCTCACTGTCTCTCTTCAACATTCAGCAACAGCCTACAATCATGTTAACATTTCAGCTTCCTTGGTAATGCCTTTCCAGTACCTTTATATCTTATTAGAATTTGTCTCCTCGTTCTTCACAGAAAGATTTTTTGGAAAATAACCTAAGTGAGATTTTAGAAAATGGACTTTTAAGCTTATGTTGCATCCTAATTTTCTTAAATTTTATAATATGTTTTCTACTAATTGGACGTAGTCTGAACTTTTGTTATTGCCCAGAAAATTTTGAACTACTTTTTTGAAAGAAACCCGTGCTTCTTTTTTATTCAGAGTTTATTTGAATTTCGAAGTCTTTGTCATTCATGAGTTTTCGAAAATCTGTGCTTATGAAAACTTCTTCTGGCTTCTGAAAGTGATGGTTTATTACAGAAATATTTAAAACACTCTGCTTGCTTTGATAGTGCTTTTGCGAATTGCTTTATAAGTCCAAGTTTGATATGAAGTGGAGGAATACCTAAGCACTTTTGTTGGATCAACCAAATTTTCGTTCAGTATATTTTTCATTTCGTGTTTTAAGAATTTGCAGGCCAGTTCTTTCTTATCTAGTGCAATCTTTCTTACGGCTATCCCACTCACATAAAAACATGGATTTTTTGTATAGCCCCTGTTGTTATATAAATTTTAAATAATAACATACAACCCATTTGTGTATTTTATAGTTAAGCTTTTCAAGAATCAGGGCTAAGTTTTATTACGTTTACCTACTTTATTTTATCACATTTAAGTGCTAAATGATATTTATAATTACATTGAGTCACATTTTCCTACGTTTTTTTACAACTATCCTCAAGTAAAACATTTTTTATAATAGCAGCTTGGTATTTGGATAGTATTGTATTTTATTAAGATTTCTAAAAAACCTTACGTGATGGATTTTTTCAATTATTTTTCCGTTTATGAGCACCTCAAAATCTATCCGAAATCATTATTGAATTTCAGACAATTTTACCCATGTTGACCCGTGTAATGGATTGCTTGAAGACCAATGTTGTTTAGTATGCTCAGTAGGTAAGTAGCAGCTACCTATGATTTGCCTGTCGATCACTTATAACAAATCAACCTTTTCATATTACCGCTCTTTTAAGATATTTTTAAAGGGCGATATTTTTTTTTCTTTTATATTGGGCGTTTTTATTAGTGTGCACGCAGCGAATGGTAGATTTTATTCATCATATTAAACAACTTTCTCCAGAGATCCAATAAATAATTCTTAAAAAATAATTGGACTCTATACAAAATTATTCTCAAAAGGCCGATTTTTACGGAGAGATTTACAAAATGAGATTTAACAATGGTTTCCTTGGACAACGTTGTTCAGAATTACAAGTTATGTTAAAGATATGTTATACCTATATACAGGGTTACAGGAAAAGTCGTACTGAATATTAAAGGACGTTATTATTCAGGTCATTTCTGATGGATTTGATTCTATGATATGGTGTCCGAAACTTAACGGTTATGGAGATATTGAACTTTAAAGATTTTTTTAAAAATCCTCAATTTTTTGGCTTTTTTGTAGATTTTTTTGGGATTAGTGCTTCTGGGGTACGTTTTTTTGATGTAACTAGTTAGAAAGCATGTCAATTAATAAAAATGATTAACTAATACTGAACCTACTACTAACAGCTTAAAAATACTGCTTGACAACGGTGAGAATTAAATAATTTTCAATAAGAGTTTTTAAAGAAGCTCTCTGTTTTGAATGGAACTTATTCTGCAAATAGTTTAAAAAAACTTCTACGTCTCTTTAGCTACTCAAAAAAGTATAACACTTACTATTAAATAGGCAAAATATTGACCAAATAACAGTTAAGTTAGCAGAGGGTACATTTTTTTGACAACTCTTTAGTCCGTTTCAGCTCCAAACGAAGAGCAGTTTTCTTCTCAAAACTTTGTTTAAGGCCTTAATTCTTGTTAATCGATTCTTTAATTTATTTAATTTATTTAATTGGTTAGTTGATAGATGAAGCACTCGGCTAACACAAAGGGTACTTTTTATCCCGGAAAATTTGAGGCTTCCCGGAGAAATAGCTAAAAACTGAAAATTATACTTTGCCACTAGGTGGCGCTGCCTTAACATTTTATTTCTATCTGGACTCAATTCTGAAGTCTATGCAGGTAGTAGATATTTTTTCCATACGATGCATCGTTTTTGAGATATTAGCGAAAAACTCAAAAGTCGGACCTTTATGTCCCCCCCCCCTCACTCCAGCTCACCCCCTAGAGGCGGGGACTTCTAGTATGTTCACTTCCTAAGCACCCTGAACACATTTCTGAAGAAATCGCTTAGGTCCTTGCTCACGCACTCTACAACTCCTTTATTGGCTGGACTAATAGCTATTGGTGGCATTCAAAGGGTTGAAAAAAATATGTTTACTTAGTTTTGTAACAATTTATCTAATATAAAAAAATGTGAACAAATAAAACCTTTCTCAACAAAATGTAATTCCAAAGATTTAGTTTTTGAATATTCAGTGGCGTAGCGTGGGTTTTCGCCGCCCGGGGCCCATCGAAAATTTGCCGCCCCTTTCTATTTTCATCATTAGTAAAAAAAAAAAACAATAAAACAGCCAAATTCTTTAATCAATAAAAAAATACTCTTCGTGTTTGTTAAAGCTAAATCTTTTATACAATCGATGTGTATGTCATGTTCGATTCCTAATTGCTAATATGTATAGCTAAATTGGAAATCCGTAATACTAACTAAATCCCGCCGCACATCGAACCTGCAACCCCCTGATGTGAAGTGAGCGCATTATATACTTCCGTGGGTGAGCGGTCACGAACATATGCAATTTATGAAAGAAAAACGCGAGCGTAGCGAGCGCGCATTTTTTAAAATAATCTAAGAATATTTATGTTAAACCAACAAAAACCCTTTTACTTGGAGCGCTCAGCGCCATTTCAACCTACCAGGGTGCTTGGCGCCCCCATAAGCTCGATGAGGACACACAGGAGTGTGTGCACGGGTGGCACGACCCAAATTCCGGCCCTGTGCAAAATAGTAACATTGCGCTGTTGCTGACTTGCTGTATGTACGGGTTTCATTCTTCTAGCTGGGTTAGACGTATACAGTTAGATAAAGCAATCACATATTGTTAATACTATTGAAAAAAAGTACAAATTCACCCTAAACGTGACACTTGAGGCAAATTTTTTTATAGATTACCATATGTTTTTTTTAACCGCGCGACACGCCGCCTGACGCGCCGTGCAACGCGCCGCGTCTCCATAAACGAGGACTAAGTGCAGTTCATCGACGCCTAATAGCACTAGGTAAAAAAATGCGGCGCTCGCCGCCCCTACCCATGTGCCGCCTGCCGCCCCTATGAGCCGCCCTGGGCCATGCCCCCCCCCCCCCCCCCGCCCACCCCCCCACGCTACGCCACTGTGAATATTATTAAATATTTATAAAGCAAATAAAATTGTTTCACTTACTTTATGTAGTGTTTTAAAGACTTGAAAATAACCCAACATGTGTCTGGTATTTTAAATAGTTTCGACAAAAGAGGTGCTGTATTTCAAGTCCTGGTATGCGTTTCCTGTTAGTGATGCAACGAATACGAATATTCGTATTCGGCGAATACTAATCACGTATATATAAAAAAAAATGATGTAAGCATGATTAGCTGAATTATAAGCCTTATAGTCAGGAGATTTCAGCCGCCATAGTATTCGGTTCTGAAGGGAGCGAGACAAGAAGTACGAGTACATAGCTGAAGATGCGAAAATGGAAGAGCCAGTTTCTTCACTTCTATGTATGTACTTATTTTTTCTGCTATAATGCAAGTCAAACGTTATTTAATAAAAATCACTTTTTAGAGGAAATTCGCAAATTAGAAACGATTTTGCTTCTTTTATCTAAAGCTTCCAAAGGAGAAGGTCCACAATATACGGACCAAAAAATAAGTTTAAAAACTAAAACCAGACTACGGAAAATCTCTCTGAAAAGTATGAAACAAGAAAGTATTATAATAGTGATGTTCAGAGGATAGCCATGGTCGTATGCCCGTATGTAATTTAGGGTTGTTAATCCCTAAGGATAAGGTGGCATACCACCACGGCTATCCTCTAAACCAGTGTTTTTCAACCTTTCTAAAGGGGTCGCGGGAATAGAAAAAGTAAGTGGTTATAGGTCCTACACTGCAATAAAAAAAATACGATTTCAGTGAGAAGGCTGGTCTTGTTTATTTTTTAACAATTTGTCAAAACGTGAGTCTATTATGGAGATGTTTATAAGTAAATCATTTTCAAATTGAAGAAAATTCTAAAAGTAGTCTTTCAAATCACTAACATTTTGTATGTTTATGGCCCTAGGGGGGTCGCAAGAATTTTTTAACTTGTAAAGGGGTCGGGTATTAAAAAAGGTTGAAAAACACTGCTCTAAACATCACTATTATAATACTTTCTTATTTCATACTTTTCAGAGAGAGATTTTCCGTAGTCTGGTTTTAGTTTTTAAACTTATTTTTTGGTCCGTACATTGTGGACCTTCTCCTTTGGAGTCGTCCACAGTTGGGTTTTAGTTTTTGAACTTTTTTTTTTAATTATTTTGGAGTTTGAAGTATTTTGGAGCGAGCCAAGTTTGTATGAAAAGTCCAAAAATTTTTTTGCGATTTCAACAAAGTTGTTCAGTTTGATGAGTAGAAAGAAGCCCACCTTTAAGTATTATCACATCTTTCTGTTACACCCTATATATATATTTGGAATGTGCTCGTTAGCCCTTTCATTTGATACCAAACACGGTACCTTTTGAGAAAAAAATTTGTTTAGTTGTGACTTTATGTCCTCTAGAGGGCGCCATATTGAATTTTACGTGACGTCACATAGCCTATAATTAGCGGACAATCAAGACGCTTCTAATGATACCTCATTTGTCAGATTCTAAGAAGTTATGCGGGAAGAGATGAACATACATACGGGTCAAAATCATAACCCTCCTTTTTGCTTCGCCGTAGTGGGTAAAAACAGAACCGATACGAACAAACTGTGTGCCAATAGATTCTTTAGCATTAACTAAATAATCCTACTTGCAACCCCAAATCAATGAGGAATCTGCTTGAGATTTTCATAATTTAAGTCCAAAAATCACTGAAGTTATCATTTGTAATGACACTATAACGACACTATAGATGACACTATATCACGAGATCGCGGGTTCGATTCCCGGCAGGGTCCAACTTTGTAAGACTGTATTTTGTTGGACTTAGGGCATTTTCTGAACCCACCTGGCCAGGTGGCACCATCTTATCTAAGACTTACCGCTAATGTTAATGTTATGAAGCTGCTAAAGGTACGAAAATATTAAGAAAATGTAATGTTTCTGTTCTGTATACTTTCTCAACCCTATAATTCCGATTCTCCATTGCTTTGGGGGTTGGAACTTCGGTAGGGTTATTAAGTATAATCTAAGGAATCTGTTGGTATACAGTTTGTTCGTATAGATTCTGTTTTTTTTATCACCTTTATCGCCGTCCGCTGATCCATTGGTCTTTTGGCGAAAAAAGAAATCACTTGTCAACTGAAAATCTACAGATGATGTGTTTTCTTTAAAAAAATGCCAGTTATGAATTTCATTTAGTAGAACAATAAAATTAATAGAAACTAGTAAATGATTTTTTTTATGAATATGCTGAGTTATTCATATTCTTATCCGCCGAATACCGAGTAGGTTTGATATTCGTATCGCAAAAGTTACTATTCGTTGCATCACTATTTCTTGTTGCTAAAAATCGAAGCGTCACTGTAGAAAATCGCTGTAGAAAATAAATAATGTTTACATTTAAAACTTAAAAGCATTTCAAACTCAAACTCAAAATGTTTTTTATTTAAGTAGATGCTTTACACATGCTTTTAAATCGTCAATATTTTTTTTTCTACCTAGTACAAAGTCCCTACCACGCGGGACTTGTACACTCAACGTTTCGGGAAGTGTATGCGAAGCGAGAAGAAACGTCGAGCCCAAAAGAAACTCGCTTCAACACATTTTTTAAATAAAATCTTAAATTCTATTACAATTCATGTCAACAATAAAATTGTGAGCTGGAGGATCTATACATGTCCATATATCATTATCATTTACATAATCTAGTATTTTGTAATACCCTCTAGAGCATAAACAATTTTTCACATGCAATTTGAATTTGTTTTCTGGCAAACTAGTCACATTTTCGGGTATTTTGTTATAAAATTTTACACACTGCCCCATAAATGACTTCTTAACTTTACTCAGTCTCGAATAGGCAACATCTATGTTATTAATATTTCTTAGATTAAACTTGTGTCTGTCACTGTTTTTATGAAACAAGTGCAAATTTTTACGTACATACATGATATTTTCGTATATGAATTGACTAGCAACGGTAAGAATATTAATTTCTTTAAACAAATTCCTCAACGACTCGCGGGATCGCATCTGGTAGATTGCGCGAATTGCCCTTTTTTGCAAAATGAAAATCGTTTCAATATCAGCCGCATGTCCCCAGAGTAAGATTCCGTAAGACATTATACTGTGAAAATAACTAAAATACACTAGTCTCGCAGTATCTACATCTGTCAACTGTCTTATTTTCTTAACAGCATATGCAGCTGAACTAAGCCGTCCCGCTAAGGTTTCTATGTGTGGGCCCCATTGCAGTGTAGCATCTAAAGTTATACCTAAAAAAACAGTCTTATTTACAAAGTCCAATACATTATTATCTACAATTACACTGTTTTCAATTTTCTTTACATTTGGTAATGAGAATTTTATGCATTTTGTTTTTTTTGCATTTAAGAGTAGATTGTTAACAGTGAACCACTTTAGAATCTCTGAAAGAGTGTTGTTTACTTCGTCAATTTTGCTATCTTTCCTGTCAATCTTAAAAATAAGAGAAGTATCATCAGCAAACAACACAATGTTTGACAAATTTTGCACCATATATGGCAAGTCATTTATATATGTAAGAAAAAGAAAAGGGCCTAATATAGATCCCTGGGGCACACCCATTTTAACCTTAGAGCCGGATGAATTTGTGCCATTTACTTGAACTTTTTGCGTTCTGTTGCTTAAGTACGAATTAAGAAGACTGAGGGCCCCGTCCTCGACACCGTAATGCTTTAACTTTATAAGCAATGTATGATGTTCAACGCAATCAAATGCTTTAGATAAATCACAGAACACTCCTATTGCATTCTGTGATTCCTCAAAAGCATCATAGATGTTACGAATAAGAGATACTCCTGCATCGGTTGTAGATCGACCTTTTGTGAAACCAAACTGTTGTTTATGCAGAAGATTATTTTCATTAAAATGTTGTAGTAATTGGTTGAGCATAATTTTTTCAAAAATTTTACTGAGAACTGGTAGTACAGAAACTGGTCTGTAATTTCCCGGATCACTTTTGTTACCAGACTTATATAAGGGTATCACTTTACTACATTTCATTAGGTCCGGAAATACGCCACTATCAATACTGATATTAAAAAGACAAGCTAAATATGGCGCTAAAGTCATAATTACATTACTAATTAAACTTACTGATAGTCCCCAAAGGTCTTCAGTTCTTTTCATTTTAAGAGATTTAAAAGTTTTGACAATAGTGTCTGGTTCAATTTCTCTGAAGGAGAATTTTTCATTACAAATACTGACATTATCTTCTAACAATTGTTTAGCATGCACCGGTGACGAATTCAAGGCCTCAGTGGTCTTAAGTGGAATATTTGTGAAAAAAGTTTCGAATTCTTTGGCTACATCGGCATTTGTTGTAATTTTACCTTGATCTGTTTGCAAAACATATTCATTATCGCGGGGTTTGACCTTGCCGGTTTCTTTGTTTATAATATTCCAAACGGTTTTAATTTTATCATCTGATGATTTTATTTTTCTGGCTAAGTAATTCGATTTTGCTGCACGGCATACCTGTCTAAAGATTTTCGAATACTTTTTTACGTACTCTTTAAAGTTATTATCAAAAATATAGGTTTTCCTGTCATAGAGATCAAACAAAGTTTGTCGGCTTTTATAAATACCTACAGTAGCCCACTCACAAAATTTGAATTGATGATTAATATTTCTGGATTTTGTTTTAAATATATCTTGAAATTCTCTGTCAAGCACTGTGAAAAAATCATTGTAAAAACTATTCGCGTCTACGTGTTTATCAAAATTTGGTATGGGCAGCTTTTCAATTAGTGTTGTTTTAAAATTTTCTATTCGGTTAACAGTGACAGGTCTTCTTTGAACTTTTATTTGTTCTTTAATAAATCTCACAGGGAAGCTAGCCAGCAATCCGCTGTGATCAGATCTTAAGCAATTTATAACTTTTTTTTCTACAAATTTACAGTTACAAAATATGTTATCTATGCAAGTTGCAGAAGTCTCTGTTTTTCTTGTTGGTTCCAAAAAAATGTAATCTAAATCAAACGACTTAAAAAGACAAGTGATTCTAGTTGTTAGAGACTTCTTTTCTAACAAATCTACATTAAAGTCTCCACAAACGATTACCGATTTACTACTTTTACTAACTAAATCTAATGCATCCTCCATTGCCGATTCGAAACGAACAAAGTTGTCGTCATATGGGGGTCTATACACGCAAATAATTATGTGGTTCTCCAGCTCCACGCAAGATAGTTCAATAGTTTTTTCAATCGAAAGACTGACGACATCCTTCCGTTCTTTAATTTTTATGGAATTTTCAACTAATATTGCGGAACCACCACGCTGTGTAGTCTTTCGATTGAAAGCACTTCCCATTCTATAATTTTCAAAATTAAAAAGCATTTCATGTTCTTTAAGCCAGTGTTCCGTGATACAAAATATGTTAATATTATATTTTTCCAAAAATAATTCTACTTCAAATTCTTTGCCGATGAAGCCTTGTATATTTTGTTGAACTAAATTAAAACAGGTAGGCTTCTTCGTTGTCTTTAAATCTAGTTTAAATCTGGAGTTCGAGCCCCACTGCAGACGACGGCATCACAGGCTGTACTATTTAGTACGTTTATGGGCTGCGCCATACCCGTGGCACCGCCACCGGCGGCGGGTTCCTCCGTCGTTACGCAAGTAATTACCGACTGAATACAGTCGGTACGATGTAAAATACTATAAGCTAACGAATTAGCTAGTCTTTTTTTCTGTACATAAGAAAGATACATTGTATCCTGAGTCAATCTATACTTATTTACAAAACTATTTGTATCAAAAAATAATACATAGTCACTATGACTACAAGTCAGGTTATACAAGTATAGATTTAAATTGTATAATTTTTTGTTGTAGCTATGCGTTTCATTACTGCAGTAAGGGAACGCACAGACAGTTATTTTACATTTTTTCTTTGCGCTTAGCTCAACCAGCCGGTCGACAGTTCTTTTTATCTGAGGTTTTTTTACATTTAAGCTATTACCTAACACTAATCCGACCGAGGTGCTTTGGTCTAGAGAACTACTACAGATTTTTTCAACTATTTGCTCCAATGATGCGTCAGGATAGCACATATTTACTATAGACGAGTTTGTTATATTATTGGCCAACAATGGTCCAAAACCAACACCTATTCTGTCAGAGAAAATAATAGTATTTTTTTCTGACTTACTCGCAGAAGACAAGGTGTTTTCACAAAGCGAGTTTGGTACAGTCATTAAATGGTCTGAGTTTAGAACAGTGACTCCGCTTTGAAACGTATCATTTTCGCGCCTGTCTGTTGCTGGCCCCTCGGCGCTAGCTGGACGGCCGCAGTCGCACTGGTGGTTGTTTACTAGGGAGTCAAATCGCTCCGAATTATACCTACATAGTTCTAAGAGCTTATCTGTAGCCAAAACATGTTCATTTTTCATTTTATTATCTATCTATCTATGTAAGCTCGTTCAGAATTTATATTTAATTAAACAAATACATAATACACTTATTGTTATGCACATATTGCAAATCCTAGACAGAAGGTCTTCAAAGCGCAATACAATTAGGTAGTGCTTTATTCGCCAAAGCTCAAACACCAAAGAGGATCCATTATCCAGCACTGTGGGTAGCTAGCAGCGTCTGGGTGGCAGTTTAAGAGCAACGGTGGGCGTTTAGTAGGTACAAACGGTTTTTTGTGAATCGAAGCTTGAAGGCACAAACGATACCTACATAAATTGTTAGCAGAGGCTGCGTTCGTCGTACCAGCGAATACGTTGCGTACCGCGCTCTCAAAAAGTTAAAAGTTTTTCCGTTCAGTAAGCTTCGGGCCGTCGCGCAGAGAGAACGCGAGCGCGGTCAGAGCGGGACGACGAGACGAGCCAGTCACCAGTGCGCCGGAGTGTAGCTGCACCGATCGAGCTGACGACGCCGTACGACATGGACATGGAAGTGGCGGGTCAATGGCGGCGGGAGTGGGCCGGGACTGCCGAATATGGAAAGGTGAGGCCACCGGACTGGACACCCCTGAAGCATAATCTCACAAAAATGCAAATCAACAGTTTTTCTGTATTAACTGCACTGACTTTTCTATGGCGCATAGGTATTGATGAACGATAACCATGATGCTCGGTGCTGTGTTGGTTCTTAAAAAAAGGCTTTAGAACAGTTTTGTAGTCTATACTTAGAGCTTTTAGTTTTCTTGAGCCCATCAAATAGATACAAAGTAAAAAATATCCTTCAGCGGAGCAAGAAATATTACGGCTATTCGATTTACAAGCGGTCATTGCTAAAAGGATAAAGCTGTCGTATCCTTAAATGGACTAAAAACTTTGAACTTCGCGATTTTCAAGCTTGTTCAGCGATTTCACATTTTAACTTTTGCAGTTCTGCACAGAACGTTCATTTTCGCGAAACCGTTTATGTTGCTCTAACTTGTCCTGTCTGAGCCGGTCTTTTGCTTCATTTTTCTTTGTTTCTTAAATTTATCGAGGTTAAGGTAACTTTAATGGCGAAGTACAGAGGAAGTGGAAGCATTTTGCAAAATAAACTACGGACAAAAGAATCATAATTCTGTAAGTGCTCGCTCACTCGTATTTCAATGATGCAAATTAGAATTATACAACTCTACCATAAAAATAAGTATTGAGAAATTACATAAGTCTGAAAAGCCGCAGCTTGTGATTGTAATTTAACATTTCCATGGAATACAAAAAACTACGCCGCCGTTGTGCAATAGCTACGTTCGCTTTCTTGAAAAGTTTCGCAGTGCCTACCGAGTTGCATGACAGGAAACTGTTATAAGTAACATCGGATGAGAACGGCATAGGAAGACGCAATATATCTATCTGCAAACAATAGTCTCGCTCGCCTAGATAGTGGTTTACTATTATGATTTATGTATGAATGGAAAGACATAGTGAAAGCGGAAGAAAGATATGCAACAAGCGCTAGACGCGTACCAGGACGTTGTTGCACGAACAAAAAACTTTCCCACCCCAACGTCAGGAATAAATTGTACTCGTAATTACCTACAAAATTTAATGTTACTAACTAAATGACAAAAAATGGTTATACCTAACACTTGAAAACTTATTGAATAATTAAGGAAATTTTCTAATTTAATGGCGTTTCTATAGGCCAAATATCTATTTGTTATCGCTCCTGACTCCTATACGAGGACCCAGGAGTTTGATTACCATAACACATTTGGCATTCCAGAAACCTGTAACAAGCAGGATGTTTGCTATTATTTCTGGGCTATATTTACAGCTGTAACAAAATTGTTGTTCTTAACTTGATTTTTGCTCATAACAGTGAACAACTGAATGCAGTTAAAACAAAGAACGGACACGAGTTCTATTGACCTCTAATTTATTAGCTTATTAAAAGCTTTTGTGTCGTGGCCAGATCATGAAACGACTGGCCATATCGTTGGAGGAGCTCCGAAATAACTCTAGGTTAGGTTAGGTTACTGGTTACTGGAGCCCCACGCAGCGGATCTCTCTTGACTGTTTTGTCGGAGCTGCTCAACGATATGGCCAGTCATTTCATGATCTGGCCACGGCACAAAAGCTTTTAATAAGATAATAAATTAGAGGTCAATAGACCTCGTGTCCGTTTTTTGTTTTAACTGCATTCAGTTGTTCACTTTTATGAGAAAAAGTCAAGAACAACAATTTTGTTACAGCTGTAAAAATATGTAGCTCAGAAATAATAGCAAACAATGCTTGTTACAGGTTTCTGGAAGGCCAAATGTGTTATGGTAATCAAACTTCTGAGTCCTTGAGAGACCTCCGTCTTAGGTTTTGTTTTAATTTTTACTTGTTACCTTTTTCCAATTAATAATATATTTTCCACAATCAATTAACGAATGTATTTTATGGAACTTTTTAAAATTGCTATCTCAAGAAAATCTAGACGCTCTTTGAGTAATAAAATAGGTAGGTAGAACATTCTTTAATATAAATCAAATCTTGTTTAGTCTGAACGAGTCATCCTAATAACGGGTTCGGAACGAGTTAGAAAAGGAAATGGCAGTAAAATATCGACTTTTATAACTGCCTGCCGTGCCGTCTATGTGCGCTTTACAAATTGGTATAATAACTCAATAATTATCTCCACCTACAGATAGATACACTAATGAAAGCCAAAACAGAACAAAGTTTATATAATCCGACGAAACACGAAAAATACAACAATAAATAATAAGTGGAGTCTGTTTATTGGTCTCGAGATAAAATAAAAGTTGTTTTCTAAGTTTCATATAAATAAATAAATATCCGGGACAAATCACAGACGGTCATCTGGCCCCAAACTTAGAATTCCCTGTAATATTATGGGAAGCAGAGACTGATATACATGCATGTATATACGTTTAAATACATACATTATAATACACCCAGATACAAAGCAAACAATCTGCTCATCACAGAAATGTTTGCCCTAGGTGAGGATCGAACCCACGACTCTCGGATCAGTAGTCAGGAGCGCTAACCACTGCGCCACCGAGCCACTGAACAAACGACTTTTTTCTTCATACAAAACTTGATTTACAGTGTGGTAGAAAAATAGTTGTCACACTTGACCCCATATACATATACTTTTTGTAAGTATATGTTTACACTTTTTTATTCACAATTGGTAGTCCCTTGGCATCATCTCACCTGGTGAAAGTGATAAGTGATAGTAATGCCGAAGATGGAAGCGGGCTTACCTAGATTCCCCATCGCAATGGGGAACTGGCTATCTTATCTCCACACCGGAACACATCAATGCTATTAACATTGATGTTTAGCGACAAGACTTTGATAAGATCGTGGTAGCTAGAGAGGCGGACTCAGAAAATGTCCTACCATCAACCAAACTGAGTCCTAAAAAGTTGGACCCCCACGGTAATCTACCTCCTGATGTGAAGCGAGTGGACTAGCCATTGGAGTTGGACCTCGGAGGCGGTTAAAACATCTGTCACCTTTCATAGGTGTCTGCCTGTTTAAACAGATTCATTGTAGAGAGAGATTGAGAAAATATTCTAAGATGTAAATGTAAAGTATGATCTAGTGGAGAAAACAGTTCTCGAAAATAGGTATGAGAGCGCTATGCTGTTCATCCTTACTTATATCATAAACGCTAAGGTGGGTTCGTACGTTCAAGTAATGTAATAAATACGGATCGTCATGATACATGACCGTATTTTTAAACAGACGTAGTTGACGGGGTGGTAAGTGATTATGTCACGGGAAACGCTTGGCATGGGAAGTGACATTTTATCCTGTTAAAATATCAGGGTACCGCGGGAAACACACTGGAAACATAAACATAATGCAACTTGACAAAGAAACACTAGTTAACTAGTCAACAAATTTCATTAATAGGAAACAGCTTAGAAAGCGTGCAGAGAACGACACAGGATAGTTTTAACAAAATAAAACTCATTTCCATACTCGTGAGCCGCTTTCGATTTGTCTGTACATAAAACGATTTCTAGTTCTTAATTCTTATTAAGGGTAATAGTGACGATTCTGAATTTTGAAGTTTTAACTTTTACTCGTAAATTTTGTATAAAATGTTTTAACTGTTCATAATAATTATTCAACTGCCCAAGTGGAGGTTATGTTAGGCGGGTGTATTTATGTACGTTCATTTCATTGCCTACCTGACTACGGCAAAGTTAAAAGTAAGGGTTATGATTTTAGCAGACAATATTTATGGTAAGGAGTTAGGACGGCGTGCTTCTCCTTCATCCAAAAATATACATTTTATGCATTCTGGATTTATTTAGAGTAATTTAATCTTAGTTTTAATAAATATACATTTGAACAATATGGATGATAAGGTAAAATTTTTTAGGAAGCCACTAAAAGCAAAGATTGTCAAAGGGTCTTTTTAAAAACCCTAGGTTAATTCAAACCTTCAAGAAAAGAGCATACTCCCAAATCAAAGGCCGGCAACGCACTTGTGACTCCTCTGGTGTTGCGGGTGTCTATGGGCGGCGGTAATCGCTTACCATCAGGTGATCCGTCTGCTCGTTTGCCACCTCTGCCATAAAAAAATAAAAAATAAAAAAAAAACAATTCCGATCACGCACGCTTCTAATGGGTTTCTTCTTACAAGTGTTCTAGTCATTGTTCACGTTATAACTTAATTTGTATTTTTAATGGCAGATGAATGGTAGGAGTGGCCTACTGTCATAAGCATGATTCTTTTTAAATTCTAAATAAATTTGTCAGAAGAGCCGATACCTACTATATAGGATGTTTAAAAACGTGCGTTTGAAATTTTAAGAGCCGATACCTACTATATAGGATGTTTAAAAACGTGCGTTTGAAATTTTAAGTTAATCTGCATGAAGTATAGAATACAAGAAATATATTCAAAAAATCCATAAAAAATCAATTGTACAGCCACGCTGTGCACACTTTCTCGCGAATCCCTTACATATCATCTGCCATACACAAGATTGTCAACGTTCAACATACTCGTAAATCAGCAATGAACACTCATAATTAGTAGCAACTGATACACTTCACAAATTAACAATGTTGTTTTGTATGGGAGGTATCTTATCCTGGTATGGCCCGCAATAATTCATGACCTAGTATAGTAGGCAGTATAAAGTTATTGTAAGGTACAAAGTTTCATTAAAATCGTTAAAGTCATTTTTAAGAAAAAGTTACAAAAACAAAATTTAACATATTGTAGGTTTTCAATATTTTTTGAACCAGATTTTTCCAAGAGTAACCAACTATCTAATGTACTAGATTATATAGAAATATGATATTGTACAAATTTTCATCAAAATCGTTAGAGCCATTTTTGAAAAAAATAACAAAAAACATATTTTTGTATGGAAGGTATCAGAACCAGATTTTTCCCAGAGTAACCAACTATCTTTTGTACTAGGTTGTACAGAAATATGGTATTGTAGAAAGTCATCAGAATCGTTTGAGCCATTTTTGAGCAAAAATTAAAACACTAAAACATGTTTTAATTTTAAAAAATAAAAACACGGCTGGAGATATTAACAAAATATTCCTTACCCAAATCCGTCCAAAGGTCTTGGCGCTAGAGTCCGGGTCGGACAAACACACACGCACACACACATATTTTTTATTTTTTATGTTTTTTGGGCTCTATAAGTGCAAGAGAATCGATCCCCATAAAAATCTCAAGTTCGGTTTTTGCCATGACAATACTTCCTTACTCCTTCGTCGCTTTAAAGTAAAAACCGAATTTCATGTTTTTTTTTTTCGGGTTTCCGTACTAAATCTGAATATCAAGAATTTTTACAGGAAGCAAAAAAAAAAATTATCGGATTTTTGAATATTTTCCCTGTATTCTATACTTACTAGATTCTGAGATAATTCTGGGTAACATCTTAAAATTTCAAAGGCAATTTTTGAACACCATTTTTAACAGAGACGTCAAGTGCTATACTCACCACAGTGGTAATGGAATATTTAAATTATATAATCTGAAGGTACTTATACTGTTGTGTCAATGGCCGAAGAGAATCTGTCGTACATGTGGAAGTGGAAGGCCGAAGGAACAATTCGTTTTCAGGTTATTATTTTTTTACCTACCTGCTCAAACGGAGAGGTTATTTAGGGTGTATGTATAAATATCTATTTGTAAGCGTCCGTAGATAACTGTGGATTTAAGAGAGCTAGATGCCGATGCATTTGTTCGTCTTGATTCCCAGACCTAGAGTGATATCTGGTGACATGGAATATATTTATTTAAGCAGTCAGATTTTTTTTTATTAATATGGACAGGTAATAAATAACGATATAATTCATGATTTTTTCTATGACCTTTGACCACTGCGAGTTTTTGTATCGATGCTTTGCAAATGACAAATTATAGAATATATCCATGTTAGAGAAAAGTAAAGAGATATAATATAATAAACTTAATGATTCCCGTACTTTATCTACTGTATAGAGACTTCAGACTTGGATGCGATGTAACTTCCCTGTATCGCGTGTTAGACATTCTTATCCTAGTGTACGCTGATAATTAAGTATTTGGAATTGACAAAAAATGTTATACGAACACTGGCATAGATTTTCAATTAAGATTATATATAAATAGAATAGAGGCCAGTACGACTACTCATAAGAAACTCCTATAGGTACACTAGCCCACAGAGATAACGAAATAACAAGTATCCCTCGTGGAACCACCAGTGAGACAAAATAGTGGGTCCACGAGGAAACAGGGGAAACACTATCTATCGCAATTTCCAACTGGTAGATGTTTAAATACAGGTTGTAACAAAATTTGTGTAGGACACGTTAACTGGGGATTCTACTCATCGTACTGAACAACTTTTGTTCTACGACTTTGCTCAAATTACAAAAAAAAAATTACATTTCATACAAATTGATCATTTTGCCATTTTTGTATGGAGTCCAAATTTTTTTTGCGATTTGAGCAAAGTCGTAGAACAAAAGTTGTTCAGTACGATGAGTCCTACACCAATTTTGTTACACCCTGTATAATGGTTTCAATCTTTCTTGATACATGCGGTGTTACGGGGGGGGGGGGGGGGGGTTCAGATATATTTGTGGCTGTCTGTACTTAGCAGGTGACAAAACATAATAACGTTTTTATCTTCATAAATACACCGGTCTTAGAGGCTAGTAAACGTGTTAACAGGTACAAAAATTAACTTAGGGTTCAAGGTCTTAATGATTTCTATCAACAAAATCGCTTTAGATAAATTCAATTTAAGAAATTCAAGGACGAAACAAAAAATGCAGTTCGGTCAGGTTTGTGTTTCGCGTTGATGTCTTTTACTCCTTGTTAAATTCGTAGTAGAAAAGACATCAACGAGCGCAACATATGATTTATTTTGTGTCATGTAATTAATGCCTGTTGAATGCCAAAAAGATATTGGTTTTTGTTATTGGTGCATACGGGGAGTAACAAAATGTGTAGCAATACGTTAAAATGGGCTTCTACTCATGTAATAAATAATTGTAGCTACGATTGTATTTACGACTTGGGGTTTAAAATAATGAAACTCTTAATCAAACCTTTTAGGTATGTATTGATGTTACGTTGTGAATAAAATGGAGGGTGACTTATTGACAGATAGATGATAGAGGGTGGTATCTAGGACTACATTTAGTATTTTTAACCCCAGCAACACGGAGCCAAACATTCGCCATTTTCGAAAGAAATAAATAAATGATAAAAATTTTCACAGATAGGCTAGATAACGGCGAAAAGAAGAGCTTTTGTCCTAAAATAAAAATATCCCCATAGTTACTGAAAATTATTGAGTTATATACACACTAGCGTTATGTGTGTATTTTTAAAATCACATAAAGCATGTGGGTATATTCAGTTTACGTACTTGGGTCATATTTTTTTATATTTTAATTTGTGGTGTAATCGAACCCGTGGTCCGCTAAGATGAATGACACCACGTAGGTTCCTTAACCCTTTGTAACTTAAGCAACATTGTGTAATTAAAATTCTATTCTATTTTCTATTTGGCATTCCACATCTCATTCCGAGCGTGATTTTGCCAATGTCTAGTGAAAAATGGAAGAATCTTCAATAAAAAAAAAATGGCGAAACGCCAATGTCAAGTGAAAGTGACGGCTCTAAGGGTGATGGGCACTTAAAGACGCTCCACGTGGTGGTTTGCTGCTGGAACTCGGAAAACGGAGCTGTCTCCTGAGTTAATCCTCTTCTTATTATCGCTTATCTCAAATCGGGATCACAGCTATTTCTCCATCACAAAAATAACGTTGAAACTATTCTAAAACGGTAATAATTGTAAAATTAACTTAACAGACGTGCGCTCGGTACAAGTCCTGGCAACCAACCCCCGTAATTAAAATTAACGGAGTAACAACGCCTGTCAATTAATTTTCAAAATGACTTCAATGAGACCGACCTCTCGCGTTACGCGTAACTGATTAGCAAGTACCCACGAGTAAACTCAGAGTCGCTAATATGACTAATTAGAAGCACAAGCAGAAGCGGTCGTGGCTCAATGCGGCTTGCGTGGTCGGGTCAATCACGTAGGTTAACTGACTGCAAACACGGTCATAACCCGGATGGGTTTGACTGTTAATGGCATTTATCTCGACCGTTTCCGTGCTTCGCAAGGCACATTAAGCCGCGATGGTGCTTTTATCGCTAGATGGCTGTCGTTAAGTCATGTCGAAGGCCTTATAGGCGGCTTGAAAACTTCTGACACTGGGGTTGGCCACTCTAGCCCCACAACCTCCACCAATACGGACTTGGCCCCCGTGTGTGGAGTATGGCCTAACCTTCCCGAGCTATGGGAAGAGACTCGTGCCCCTACAGTGGGGACGATATGGGTTGTAAACGAAGAAGTACTTCATGATTCTCACACACACACACACATACATATACACACACATACACGCACACGTAACGCTAATATTCTCATTGGTTTTTTTATCCCTTAAATTATATTTCGCATACTTTTATCTTGTACCTAATATTATTATTTTTATACTATTGTATACCGTTTAATACATTTGTAAATTGAACATTATCTGTGGGAAGGACCCGATTACCATCACACAGTTTTTTAAACTAGTTTGGTGATGGGGAATTTCATATATTTATTAAGAATTGTGTTAACTGGTGAAACAATAAAGATTTTGATTTGATTTGATTTTTGATTTTGATGATGGGTAGGGAGGGATACGCTACCTACTTCACGCTTTGAGTTCAATAAACCCGTTACAAATAATGCGGTTATATGCGCTCGCTACCCTGTCATATGCTTTGGTACTTATGAAGATTTTTGTTAACGCGTATACTGAATTTGAATGAACTCTAAGCGTATCAAAGCTACTTATGACCAAATAAATGTAATTATGAGGCATTAGGGGAAGCAGTATTAAGTGATTACGTATAGACAGTCAGCTCCTCAGTATATAAGCGGCTTAAATCTGCCTAATAGTAGGTTGTTGGCTCTGTTGTGGAGAGTTCATGTTCATAGCGCCGCGCCGCCGGCGGAAATCCTGCGTTAGGCCGCGGTCGAGCTAGGCTGAGCACGCGCACGCGCATGGCTTGCTCCGCTCAGACTCCGGCCTGTCCTGTCTGAATCTTAGATCACTCACACATCATACCGAATCCCCGGTTCGGTATGTTACCAGAGAGTGAAAGAAAGCTTTCATAGATTATAGAAAAGTTTGAGGATTTTGGTTATTATTGTAACTAAGTAGTATTCGTGACACGAACTTATTTGTAAAATACTCGTTGACTACTTACGTTCGTATAAATTTCGGATGTAAATCATCTGTCTAGTGACGAGTTCATCGGCTATATAGTTTTCCATACGTATTTTTAACCCAGTATTTGGAGATAATAAGACAGCTAGTTCCCCATAGCGTACCCATAGAACCTTGGCAAGCCCGCTTCTATCTTTAGGCATCATATCATTTTCAACCACCGATTTTTGGTATTTAATACGTATATTATATTTATTTATTTGAATCTGAATGAGTTTTCGAAACTTAGGTAAATTTTCATAACTGTGAAGGAAACCTGCACATCTGATTTCTAGATGTGTATGATAGTCGCGTTGCACACGTCCGTAGGTGTAAATCCAAATGCCCTACAGGTGACCGCGGGTGATGCTAAGTGCAACACCAGGCAAATGCCGTCTATACCTTATGGATAGAACGGTTAAATGTGCCACACGATAAAAAGAAGAAAATTTGAAACTGTTTTTATAATATTTTAATATTTTGGGAAAAGAAAGATATGGGATTTGGCTAATTCAAATTCAAAATATTTTTTATTTAAGTAGATGCTATACGCATACTTTTAAATCGTCTTTTTTTCTACCTAGTACAAAGTTCCTACAACTCGGAACTTGTACACTCAACGTTTCGGGAAGTGTTAGCGGAGCGAAAAGAGATTAGAGAAACATATCGTATGGGCTCAACTGAGAAATATTACATACTTTCAAATTTTTTTATCTATCAGTCAGGCGCAGTACTATTTTATAGGTACAAGAGAAAGAGCTTTTCCACTGGCGATGGCGGTGCTACTTTTCTTCACTGGCCGACACAGGCACTGGATTCGCCGACTTTTTGGTACCAAAAAGTCGGCGAATCCAGTACCAGCAGCACGTGAAAACCTTGTCAGTGATTCCCGTATTTATCGGCTCTATGGCGAAAACATAAGGAAATTATTACACAATATTATGCAAGTAAGCAGTTTTGATGGCCGGCAACAGGCAAGCAACAGGTGAAAATCTTGGCCACGGCACCGGCGGAGGTCATCAGCCGCCCGTGCCGTCGGTTTTGCCGGTCAGTGAAAAATATTCATAGGTATAATATGTATTGCCAGTTTTTTTCTTCCTTGATTGCCGGGACGATGCCGGTGCCGTACCGGCCAGTGAAAAAACGCTCTTATAAGTAGGTACCTAATTGAAAGTAACCTACATACACTGAAATCGATAGAAAGGAGACGTTTCACGGGACTATGGAGCTTGGACCTGGTCTGTGTACTAAACATCATAAATAAGTCATTAAAACATAGTCTTTTCTAACTGTACATTTCCTTCGATTTACCTTCGTTGCGAGGTTCATCTAGTTTCTCAGATTTAACAATCGCAACACATAAATCACCCAACATGGCGAAGCGAGCGCAATTTTGAGCATTTTACGTTCAGAAACTAGATTTTGTACATACCATTGAAATTAATAATTTAATTGTCCGACAAGTAACTCGAAAACCAGCTGTTATGCCTGTAAAAGAGGCAAGGCATATCCGCAGATTTTAAAAATCGTACACCAATGTCAGAAGTCAGAACAGAAGGGTGTGCAGTCAATCAGAGTCAGAGAAAGCATCTGAGGAATATGTGGATGAAGCCGTAATTTCTGAACGTGACCTACTATTGCAAGCTTCAGTGTTACCATTTATATTGTAAAAAGTGCTGACATAACATTATGCTTGAACCACGCAACCCTGCTTCTAATATTTTTTTCATTATTTTTCCTAGAAAGCCTATATTTTTCGTACTACGTACATGTCCAGGCACAAAATGAAACGTGTCCTTTATTCATTCATTGGAATGACCTTGTTATAAGATGTGAACTAATAACCATGACAAAATTTAAAAGACGAGTACTTATTATTTTGAATGGAAGGACAACTCAAAAGATCAATGCTACTGACTTTTATGGAATTTCAACAAAAAACGCAAAGAACACTTGACGACATTTTTTAAGATAGGTACTTACGCCTGTGTGCGTGATCGGATTGTGTTGGTTGACGCATCGATGACAAAACAACTATGCCCTTCGCTTTAATCATGCGATTTTTTATCAATTATTTTTTTAAGTCATCGATGTACATACTAGTACCTACCAAAATTTTTTTTAGTAATTGAATGGTGAAACCGTGTATAATAAATAAAATTTTATCACGAGATTACGAGAACTTCAACCAATGTCAAATTGACAACGAAGAATAGAACAATGGGTTTGACTAATGAAAGTGAAAGAAAATTAATTGAAACCCGATTCATTATTTTTTTATTACCTTTAAAAACTACAAAAAATCTGTCCCTTATCAAACATTATATATATGGCTATTCATTAAAACATTTAAATCAATTTCCTTAATCATAGATTAGTTACTTGAACTCTGCTTGAATCAAGTTTGATTAATTATGGAAGCCGCGGTTTTGTCATAATCGAAATGGTTTCCCCAGAAGAAGGTGCCGATCGAAATGATTCAGTTACGAATGGTTGAGATATTTTGTATGACTGGATTTTCCTGTGGTTTCTAACGAAAAGCGGCCGTGGCGGTAGTGATCGCCCCCCAGGCCCTAGAGTCAATGACCTGCCACGTCACTACCCCTCTCCGCTTGACCACTCTGATTCAGAACCTAACACTTACTCTAAAATAATAACAGGACCGTTATGTCCTCGACACGGGCCCCGTTTTGTCTCAGGCTCTGAGATCAGTGGGTTGCGACCTCACTTTTGGTTTTGGTGGGCATTCGATCGTGCCGCTGACGTCAGCTTATCCTCTGAACTGAAATAAATAACCTTGATTCATAATAACACCGGTAAAAGGTTGCCTGTATTACGAGTAGCGGTTGTATACCTGCTGTGTTGCTCTACCGCTTTACAATTAGCTCCGTAAATCGTTTATGTAATTTGTCTAGTCTGGGTGACGACAGATCATCAATATTCAATAGTGCAGTTTTTAAAACTACTTAGTTGTACAACTTGTTGTTACAACCCAACCATAGATAAGCTATATCTATACGTCTTCTTTAGGAAAAAAACGACTACATGGTTTGTTAATCTACAGGATTCCTAATTAGGAAAGTTGAAGGTTTATAGGAGTGTACCTTAACTACTTTTACACTGTTTTATCATCGTTTCGTGTTGATATATAATATAATATGTGAACCATATTATTCAAATTCAAAATATGTTTCTATAACTCTGTTTTGCTACGCTGTATGCGCGAATATAACACGTTTTTCGCTGACACCGATATATTCAATGATTTGCCGGGTGAATTTCGGAGACTGGTTGCACTTGCAGTAGCCAGTGATTTTGAATCTACCTCTAACAATGTAGGTATCTAACACACACACACACACACACACACACACACACACTAACACACACACACACAGGGTTATTGTATAGTATAGCTGATAATCATTGCATAAAAAAAAATCTAACATTGAAATCTCGTTTTTGGCCATTACAATTAACCTTAACAATTTAAATATAAGTATATTTGTGCTGTGAGATTTTTTGGATCAAATAAATATAAATAAAAATAAATAACTATTTAAATAATTATGTCTCAGATTAAAATAATTAAGTGCATAGAAAGTATACTTTGAACTACAATAGAATATTTTTTTTTGGATTCTCCCTACAAAAATAGTCAATTAGAAGACCCCAATAATAGCATGGATATGTTCATATCCACTTTTAAATATCACTTTGTATAACACAGAAACTGTTTTTGTTGGTCGATAACCAAATCATCGTGCTTGCGCCCAATATTAACTGCATAAATGGTATCTGAATCCTTACGTACGTTTAAAATCTAACATAAAGGTGTCTATAGCGGTTCTCACGAAAATCGATGTCAAACACAATATATATGTATTTATCAGAAACTTGGCATATTGTAGGCGAATTGTAAATATTTAATGTGGCCGCCCACTCGACACGGCTACAAAAGTGAGTCGTTCATCGGAAAGATCGCAATCGCTCGAGCCGCAATTTCTTGCGCCCCCGCACGTGACGTCACGCGAACAAATAACGATCGCGAAGGTCGTTCAAGTATCGAACCTCCGGCCTTATACTTAGAAAGAGTATTATGGAAAAGCTTACATTTAATTACTGTATAATTCACTTTTGGATAGCCGAGACGCCATAAAATTGCAATTGTTAACCAACTAACTGTCTCTGTCTATAAACAGGGTATAACAAAATATGTACATAGGTTTAACTTTGAGACATGTAACAAAATAGTTGTAGGACATGTTAACTGTGGCTTCAACTAAGTCTCAACGAGATTAAAGTTTATTTCTAAGCTATGGCTTATATCGATCGCAGTTGTTTTTTTTTTTTGGATTTTTCATACAAATCGGTGTATTGATAATCAAGCTAATTCGCCAATTTCGTATGGGAAGTTGAGTTTTTTTATTTTATTTCTCAGTACCAAGGTTGTTTAGTATCTCGGATAAGTATCGTAGAAGCCACATTTAACAGATCCTACAACTATTTTGTTACATCGGTATTAACTACCCTAGAGACAAATAACACCGTTATCTAGCCCTAAACTATACAGGGTGACTGGTGCAAACCTGCAACCTTTTAAATGGTATCTCTTCTCATGAAACTGTACAGCTTTGAGAAATAGCCACAACATTTTTGAACTTTTATGCAAACTTGGCTCACAAGGTGATAGAAATGTATGAAATATATTATTTTTTTTGGGATTTCTGCAAAGATGTTCAGTTTCATAATTAGAATCACCAGTTACGATGTTTGCTGGTATGTACCAGTCACCTGTATATATACTTGTACATTCTTGTATCATAATGGGTGTTTATCAATTACAAAAAACCTCTCAAGAATGATTGCCCTTTGTGGAAATCGAACTCACGACACTCGGCCGCAGTTAGGAACTCAAACAACTATAGTTCATTCCAATTAAAAAAGCAAAAAGTAAACAAACTTACTATGGAACCATTATGGAACTGACACTTCAATGTCAGATGCATACTATCTTTGTTTACCTTTTGCTTTTTTTTTTATTGGAATGAACTATAAGTACGTTGTCCAGTCAATCAGAAACTTTTTTTTAAACAACATTCAGAGATCAACCATCTACTTCAGCGCCGAGAGAGTACATAAATTATACGTACTCATAAATACAAAAGCGGTACAACCAGATCCGTCACAAAGAGTGAGCAACAAGTTCACGGTACCGCACTGGAACTGCATTTTAACATGTCGCCAGTTCATGGTATTATAGTCTACACAACACACACACTAACACACACACTGTAAGTACTGACTGGGAACTGTTCGATAACAGTTATAATAACACCGCAGCACCTTGTAAAATGGTACTCTTGAAATATTTCATACTCGGACTAATAAAAATACTTTAGAAATAAAGACTGTTAACAGTCCAAAAAAATACAAAACACCGTAATGCAGTTCATCAAAAGCCTCGAAAACCAGGGCGACATAAACGACAGAGGATTACTATTCTGTATAGAATAATTGACCACGCTGAATACGTTAAAAACAACCGACTTCAATCGCAACAACTCCAATTTTGCTATGTTTTTGTTGATTTTCTCAATGTTGAATCAATTTCGATAAAATTTATATGAGACCACCTGTGAAGTATACCCTTTTAAACAAAAAAAAATAATTTTCCAAATCGGTTCAGGCGTCTTCGAGTAATCGGTGAATATACATTAAAAAAAAGATTCCGTCGAATTGAGAACCTCGTCCTTTTTTTGAAGTCTGTTAAAAAGAGCTTGTTCCGCTTACATGACATACATGGATGCTTCTTCATAGTAATCCGAATATAGCTAGCTTTTCACCTTGATGATGATGTGGATAACTTCCTCTTCTATTGTAATAATTACCTACGTAGTTCGGTGTTTGTGTGCGTGTATCGTTTTGTATTCTCCAACCGTACTACATTTACATAGCAATGTAAGAAATAAATATGTTTGGAGACAAAGACGGTTAAGTTAAAGTTGGAAACTATGATTCAACTCTGAACTGAATCGTAATTTTCAACTTATAAAAATAACATATTTTCAAACTCACTTATGTAGTCGGAATCATCAATAACAACTCCAAAGTTCATGTATGAGTAATTGAGTAATATACAGATATGGTGTAACTAAACTGTAATGATAGATAATGTTAGTTTGTTTGTTACATAAATAAATAAAATACAAATATTTGGACTTTTTAGGTCAGAAATCTTTCAAGTTGTTATTGACCCATGTTGGGCAATGGACTTTCCAATATTCAAACTGAAGTCCCAAAAATATATTCTTAACTTTATTGGTCCTAATTTATTTGATATCATCCTTTCAAACGCAGCTTGTACTCATTAATCCTAACGACTTTTACCGAGAAACTTTATTATGCAAATCCAGCTGCATGAGTCAACTTTGTAAGAATAAAGACTTTAGGAACTTATTTCGTTTTGGAAAGTTAATTGAAAATTCTGTTTGAAAGGATAATCATAAATTAGGACCTTATATCTGCCGTACAAATTAAGAACACAGTAACTGACAGATTTGGCGCGAATGATTTTGAACCTTATATGGCGTCTCGAATAAGGTTCAAAATCAGGTTCAAAATCATTCGCGCCAAATCTGTCACTTACTGTGTTCTTAATTTGTACGGCAGATATACAGGTGTTAAAAAAGTGCGTTTGAGATTTTAAGGGGTTACACAGAATCAAGTATAGAATACAGGGAAAATATGGAAAAAATCCACTCTTCAATTTTTTTTCCCATACTAAATCTGAATGGTGAATCAAGAATTTGTATGAAAAACTGAAAAAGTTGTAGATCGGATTTTTTCAATACTTTTCCTGTATTCTATATGTACTTGATTCTGAGTAACCCCTTAAAATCTCAAACGCACTATCAGGGTTGAAACTGGGATATCAATCAATACGAGTACACGTATTTGAACGACTTTCTTCGAGGAATAAACTGTTATTCTGCACAAAGAATTGTATACAAAGTTGGCTAATTAGCTGATCGATTATGATTATTATAATAAGCCAATCTGGGTTAACTTTAATAAATAAATATTTGTATGAAAAGTTCAAATACGAACGAACCTATTTGTACGAACCTATTTGAACCCTGGCAGGTATTCTCTTAAAGCCATCTTAAAGCTCAAGTTCGTTCAAGCTCCGGTTAACTGGTTTGACACCTCGTTTATTACACCGTTTAGTTTATTTAGTTTTTGTTTTTGTTAACTTAATAAAAATAAATCCATAAAAATGATGTTACTAAAAATTGCAGATAATCGAGGGAGGCGTGACGCGGCGAATCGCGCGCGCAATGGAAGTGCTGCACGCCAGCGCGCCGGGCACGCGCGTGCGCGTCGTGCGCGCCGCCTACCATTCCACGGCAGGGCCGGGCGCGCCCGCGGCCTCCTGCCTCATGCATTCTTCTAGAAGGGTAAGCCTTTTGATTTTCTTTCCAAAGAAATTGGCTTCTTCTTTTTGCATCCTTTGACTTAACCGCGCTTTCCCCGTTTTTACTCCGATTACTAACATACCGGCCAAATTTTCAAATGAATTGGCTTTTTTGAATTCACAAATAGTAGACTTAGTATCATGTGACAGAATCAGGTGAGATGATGATATTACTGATGGCAAGTGAAGATGATGTTGGAAGCCGGTATGGAAACCGGATCTTCGTGTCGAAAAACATGAAAGCTGTTACTGTTTTGACCATGTTTTGACGTAAGACTTACACAGATTTGTGGTAACACTGAGCGGGCACAAAAATATCTTACTCCCAACTAAACAATATTCTACACAGGTAGACGCCACCTGAACTGAAATCCGTTACATTTTGAAGTTGAAGTGAGTGGACTAGCCACTGTGCCACGCCACGATCCTTTGATTTTCATACTTTTTTTTTTCATTTTCATAAAATTCACTTTATCAAAAGTCTTGCATAATTATATTATTTCGGTAGTGTTTGGGCTGATTTTGGACGTTGCAAACTTTAGCACAACACTGTGCTAGGTGTGTCGGTGAAATTAATAATTTATCTACTGAATTAATTACAGGTTATATCATCTGGCTTCAATCTACTGGAATCACCGACGACTCCGAGCAAGCCTTTGGAGATATCTTCTACTCCGTTAGAAACCTCTTCGGAACACAATACAGACACCGCAAACTATAAAGTGACAGAACCAGATGACTTCGACATATCTGAACCCTCAAAGTGGAGGAGCTCGACAGCCGGCAGCTCTATACAAATGCCCAGCGAAGAGTCATCTTCGGCGGATACTGCCAGTATTATTGATCTCGATGCAAAGTATCACAGAAACTCTCCTAGAAAGTATTCATACGATTCAGAAAATAGTGATGTACCCCAATTTAGGAGAAACAGTGCAAGAGTGTCCCCTCTCTTGGACGCTCCGGCAGCTCTCAGCACTCTAAAATATAAGTCTCTCCTAAATTGCAGCAGTGACTGGAACAGTAGGAGGAAAAGTTACAGCTTTGAGGACACTTCTCCACTAAATGAGACTATTTTGCGAAGCAACGACACTCTAGCAATGGAATCCTCAACAGACAGTGGCATTTGCAAATCAAATGAAATCGTCAATGATGTTGACGATAAATATTTCGATCGCAAAGAAAGAGAACACGAGGAAAATTTCAAAGATTGGCTTTTCAAGAATAGATCACCAACATTTACAAAAGGAAATTTTGTGAAATCTTTCAGGGACCATAATACAGTAGTCCAAAACTCATTTGAAAATAATATCGCTTTACAATCTAAAGGGAAAGTATGCATAACGGTGCCTATGACTGTGGATGATGATTACCAGTACAAGAAAACGCATGCAAGTGACGAAAGTGGTAGAAAAGTAAAGAAAGTAGAATTCTGTAAAACGGAAGTACACTTTGCCACAGAAACAGGTAAAGTTAATATTATAGCCACTGATGAAAAGCCACCGCCTTCTTTTGACTTCAGAAAAAGGAAAAGTGCATTTGTACCCATAAATGTTAATTTTGAAAAACCAATTACACTGTTTGGTGATAGTAACAAAGATTTCCCTGCAGTGAGACCGAGTGAGCTTCCAATTTATTCGAACAACGAAAGTGGCGAATCCGATGAGAATACAACAGGTACAAAAAGTATTCTCAAAAACAAAATTCCGAAGCCAAAGCCATATCTACTAGGCGAGAATATGGCATTTGGGAGTTCGGATGTAATAAATGACAAAGATGAAAAGCAACGTTTTGTATCTTCTGTACCAACAGCTGTTTCGCAGATTAATAAGCAGCTTCAATCGCAGAGAAGATACAGTGACGACGGGATCAAGTTTGCTACAAATGTCAACGGGAACAATACATTTAGAACAATAAGTGAAGGTAAGTGCGCAATTGAAAATAGTTTATGACAACATTGTTTAATTGCATGGGCGTACACACCCAGGCCACGAGTAGAAGATATACTACCAGGAATTCTAGTCTGAAAGGCCTCCCAACACTCTTTGAGAAGGAAAATCCAACAAGATTAAAAATCAAGTCATAGTAATGAAACTCATTAAAATTGTCAATCATCATCAGTTCCTTCAATTTTTTTTCTGACTGGGTTAATGTTACATGTCTCTGGTAGGTAATCGGAGTTGAAAATCCATGTTTATAAGTCAAACTGATAAATTCTATTTTCGAGGGCATCGTTGTCCTTACGAAAATAACTTTTTTCTGACCATACTCGCTTTCTGATTAAATATTTTTATCACTGCTGATAATCCAAAATTCATGGGTCTCTTTCATATTATAACGTAGTACATTTACTCGTATATGTACATGTTATTACAGGTTGAAATTGAAATTGAAATTTCTTTCAGGAAATTGATTTCTTGATAAATTGTTCAGTTTCATAAGCAGAAACCACAGTTAAAATCTGGTCCGCGATACCAATTTTACTCTGTATACTTCAGACTGAACTAACTTAAAACTACTAGCCGCAACTCGCAAGATGGTGCTGTCTCAGGCACACTTTTAGAGCTCATTTTTTTAGTTCTACTAGCAAAGTCACTCTTTTCGTGGTCGAAATCTAGCGATCCCGATTGGATAGCTGACTATGCTAAGAACCTCAGTACGCCCATGTTTAAGTAAAGGGCAAGTGCCCAATATTCATAAACTTACATGTTTCAGGTTCTACAATCAGCGACGACATAAAGAACAAGCCATTATTACACAGGAAAGAGAAACATGAAAGTGATTATGTCATAAACAAACTTAAGAGTTTTCAAATGTCTCCGATTCAAGGAAGAGCGAAAACAAGGCAGCTAAGAGACAGTGATCTGACATATTTTGGTATCGACAGAATACCTTTGCATAAAGAAATCAAACCGATTCATGAAAACAAGTATGACAGTAGAGGAATTGACGATTTATTCCAATCAGTAAGATTGATACAGCAAGTATCACGTAGCAATAGCGTATGTAACAGTGAAGCTGAGTCTGAAGACACACCGGAATATCAGAACGTCCCTATCAGACAAAACTTTGCACCTATTCCGACTCCAAAACCACGCACAAAAATTGATTTCAAACCAAGTGAAATCAGAATCCTAAAACCCGTTATAGAGCAAGATGTTGAACCAAACTATAATTTACCAGACACAAGGAGATCTCGCTTTAGAAGAGTGGACGAAACTATTACAAATCGAAGTTTGTCGGCTCCTCCTAAATCTTATACTCGATTCATTGAAAATTCAACAATTGACAATGAAATACAACGCTCTAATATTCTAAAGAATGAAACTTCACCATCCAGGTAACTATTAAGTTTTTAGTAAGTAATAAAAACGAACAGGTTTTCAATTTTCAATTAACATTGACTAATTTTACACTGCAACTTATTTTCAGGTCTCACAAAAATCACCGATTATTAGATGAAAGCGTTTACAAAAAAGGTAACGTGCAAAATATGGATCGCTTGTCGGAAGAGCGGGATCCCTTATATGTTAACTTGAGAGATAACAAAAAATGTAAAGTCAAATCACAAAGAAGCGATATGAATCACCATCGGTCTGTGCAACAAGATGTCAATACCTTTGATATAAATAATAGTAAGAAAGAAAAAGAAAGCATCAAACTAAATCATGACATTGATTCTATAGATAGAAAAAGGGATAGAGGAAGCGAAAAAAGAGAAAAAGAAAAATTAAGAACGACACATCATTCACGATTGGAAACGGGACATAACAGCAGTCTAGAAAAGAATCAAGATCATAACAAGAAAATACGTTCACCAAGAAGGACCGAAAAAGTTGTCACGCCAGAAAACTCGAATGAGGATCATCGAAAAACGAACGTTAAACAAAGAGACACTCAAAAACCCTCAAACGGGAACACAAATAGTAAAAGTATAGATATTCCACAGCAAAAAGAACATAAAACTAAATCTCCTCAAAGACTTAAAGGTAGCAGCCCAGCAGTTAATAGTATGATTAGAAACGAACATGTTAAAGAATATCCTTTGGTAGCTAACGAGCGAGCAGAAAGCAACAATTGCCAAAAAAATACATCTAAAGCCAAATCGAATAGACGGGATAGTTCTAGAATTAGACATGTGCAGGATACAAAATCTTTAGAGAAACATCGCAAATCTACAAATGCAAAGGAAATAATAGTTACTGAAAAGATACCGACGATCGATTCAGATAAACATAAAAATTCATACTCCAAGAAGAAAGAATATGTTATTAATTATGACGATAAGAATGGCACCGTGTCGTCGGTATGCAAAATTAAACCAGGTCAAGGTACATCAAAAAGAAAAGAACAGATAAAAAATAATCATGTCAAAGACTTAACAAAACATAAACCTCCAGAAAAGAACACTCTTCGTAAGTAAGTCGTGTACATGCATGCCCTAATGCAACTTCTAACAACAGTATAATTTGCTACAATATTAAACATGAACGTCTTTCAGAGCAGTTCCCTGATCATCAATGGAAAGGACACAAATATGCTGGTAAAAATTGGAGAACAAAAATGCATGTACAACGATCTTGCCAAATGTTGTAGCGCTAAGCATAAACTAGTATTGAGTTTGAAGTTATTTATGTTTTTCATATTATTTAAATCTATATAATCTTGCTTTTTAAAATGTGTAATAAAAGTAACTGTGATCTCAGAGCCGCTGTATCTTTTGCTAAGTTGTGCAAATAACTCCAATCCAATGTAGCAATACAACGAATGAAATAAAATTAACTTATGAAACTCGTATTTTTTTATTTACTTAGAAATAATTAATTTAACTTAAACAGTTACCAATGGATCCCTGTCACGTTTACTCACTACGACTTGAACTTGGTTTTCCAAAAGGTTTTGAAGATTCGTGGAGAACACTTTTAAGAAACCTCTTTCTGAATCAGAGTGGTTGGTTAAGATCACAGACGTTCCTTTCTGAGCAGCATCTAGCACGTCGTGATGAAGCATTTCACCTATAATACAAATATTTAATATACCTTTGTTTTTAAATGTTTTATGATACTAGAATTCTTGTCATATTTAAGCGATCTGTATAGAAATAGAAGCTTGACAACTTACCAGTGAGGTATAGTTCGGCGGTAACTCCTTTTAACACAGATGCCCCGGAACCCGCGCATAACGCTACTATTTGCACAGTGTCAGTCAACGTCTTTCCTCTTGCAAGGGCGAAGCGAACGTGTTGTAACTTTGTCAGTCCCTTGACTTTGTCGATGGCTTCTGAGAGAGTTATGCTTGACGATAGACGTAGTATCCTGAAAATATATAATGTAAGTATTAATTATGTATAAGATCAAAATCAAATGGTAATCTTTAAGTAATAGCCGCTTTAAGAAGCGGTCGTGTTCAATGCGGCTTGCGTAGTCGCGTCGATCACCAGAGACGGTCATTACCTGGACGGGTTTGATTGTTAGTGGCATTTATCTCTACAGTTTCCGTTCTTCGCAAGTACGTTAAGCCATTGGTGCTGGCTACTATCACAAGATGGCAGTCGCTGAGCCATGTCGGATGTCTTGAAAACAACCTCCACCAATCCGAATTTGGCCCCCGTGTGTGGAGTATAGTCTAACCTTCCCAAGGTATGGGAAGAGATCCGTGCCCCCGCAATGGGGACGATATGGGTTTTTAACGTTAGCCAAAGTGGAGACTCAGAGTAAAGTCTAATAAAGTAAAAAACTTTATTACAGTAGCCTGGAATACACAGGTGTCAAAAGTGGGATAATCCTAAAAGAACTTAAGCATGGTTGCTTGAATACATGTCAAAAGTGAGGCAACAGTAATCATACTAAAGAATAGGAAGTAAAGTTACCTTCCCGCTCCTACGTTCGCTTCAGCATCAGGCAAAATAGGGGAAGATTTCTCTACGGTGAATGCAGACGCCAGCCAATCGTTAACGCCACCCTGAACGCTATCCCAGCTGGTGTGAGGAGAGTAGAGTGAAATGCGATTCTCCAATAGAAAAGACACGATTCTTTCTTTCCAGGCGCTAAAAACAAAATATCAACATTTCTGAAAGGACATTCTATGTTAACTTGGAGTAAGTTTAATAGTTTATAAAGTTTAGATAATTATGTACAATATAAGGTAATTACCTCTGACCAACAGACTTCAAAGGCGCAAATATAGGCGGATGATATGAAATAATCATCTGGCAATCGTCTTCATTGGCTTCTAATGCAACATCTTCTGTTAGGTCATTAGTGAGCAATATCTTGGTTATAGCCCTTTAAACAATATTTTCAAAATTATTATTTGCGTTTTTTTACCCAGCAGAACAATATACAAATAATATAACTGATGGTACCTGGGTGTATAGGGCTCGATCAGTAATCCTGTATTGTCCCAGCTTTCAGCCAACTCTTTTGGCGCAAACTCTTCAAGGACTGAAACCACTTTGGCTATGGGGAGACCAACTTTATCCCCAGTAGACATCTTGAATGATGTTGCAGATGAAAATAATCTTAAATTCAGTGTCTTAGAAAAAACCTGTTTACCTAATGTTATAAACATTAGATTGCTATAGGAGCTGAAAAAATAATTCCATACTGTACAAAATAAAATTATTATAAAAAAAAATACTAAAATATATACAACATAGATTTAGATATTATATTTTGACCCCTGGCCCTGTGCCCTTCTAAGGTAAGGTAAGGTTCTGTTTAGTGCTTTATATTTTAACAAGAGAAATAAAAAGCATATAGTCAACAAATAACTTTACTATATCTTGTATGTAAATTTATACAGTTGCCATATTATGTTAATTTATTACCAAATGGCAAAAATTACTGCTGAATACAAATTATATTACACAATTAAAATTACAAAAAGTATTCTTAAATCTATTCTGAAAAACACCATATTCTTATTTCACCATCATCACTGCATGACAATAACTCTTGATTCCCAGTGGGGTTCCATGCCACACAATTGACATCTTGCGCGTGAGCATCCTGCTTTGTGCAGATCAGTTCAAAAATGGGTGCATTAGGATCAGACTCCTCTGTTTCTTTGAATATTCTTATTATATCATCACCACATGCTGTGGCTATGAGACCTGTTTTATGACACCATGCTATATCATACACACATCTGGTATGATATCCTGATAAAGTGCACACACACTTCCATATTGAGTCACCTTCAGGAACCAAAACCCCCTCTTGATTGTCAGATTTGTATTCCTTCCAAATTTTTACAGTTTGGTCATCACTACAAGTCGCCAGTCTCTCCCCAGTCTTGTCAAAAGCCAGGCTCCACACTGTGCTCTCATGAGACTGCAGTGTGGCTACACACGTCCAGTCATTATCTGCTGGGTCCTCTCTGTATATCTTTACTGTGTTGTCATATGACGCAGAGGCCAGAAGGTCTGAGGAAGGGTGCCAAACAACCTACAAAAAGAATAATTTGTTTGTAATCTTTTTTTCATGAAGACAAAATATGACAGCTTTTCAAATATATATACTGACTTTCTTCACATCCTGGTTGTGGGCATTGAGGACAGCTTCACATTCATATTCATCATCACCAGCTACTTCCCAGACCCACACGGACTTGTCTCTGCCACATGTGGCCAGTAGCTGGCCCGATGGTGACCAAGCAACACTTTTAACTTCATTCTCATGGCCTTCTAATGTAGCATTGCACTCAAATTGACCTAATGAAATAATAGAATTTCAATTCAGATACAATTTCTCCAAGTTCAAAATGAAATTTCCCATTAAAGTACATAACCAATACGCACCACTTTTCTTGTCCCAAATAGCTGTGGTGGCATCAAAGCTGGCTGAGGCGAGCAGGTTCCCGCAGGGTGACCAGGCTACTGCTCTAATAGTTCTTTGATGACCATCGACAAGCACAGTTTTTATTTTCCACTCCTGGCCTTCCTTGCTCCATAATTTGATTGTTTTGTCTTCACCACAAGAAGCAAACATGCCACCCAAGGGATGCCAAGAAACATTCCAAACAATGCCCTTGTGACCGGTCAGAGTTTGCACAAGTTCCAATTTAGCCATTATCCTGACATGAAAAAGTTTAAAAACGTGAAAAATTTTGCCGGAGTGAGTTCTAGAGTGGTTCCAGGTGACTCAAGTAAAATAACTACGATCCCATTTGAAAAAAAAAAAATACTTCTAAAATTACAGTTTTAAAATTATATTATGTCAACTCCTAGGTTATGCGTGCCAAGTAAGGGTAGTATTCCATTGTCACTTTGCCCAAGGTACTGTAAATTTGATTAAAGAAATTGGATGACTTCATCAATCAATGTGTTGTTTGCCATAGAAGAAGGAATACTTATGCATAGCAATTTGATCAAATATTGGATAAAGATATTTACAGTGGAATACCACCCTAAGTTACATTGTATTATTGTGCTCCGTGCACTATCTATTTCTTATGCTTAATAATACTATGTGGTCAATAAAAGTTGTAAGATAAACACGATACCTTCAAAATATTATAGAAAATAAGAAAGTCCCTTTGATTTGAAACTTTAGCAACACAAAAATACTGACCAGGACTTCGTTCCAGAACACACACATATGTACTGATCTGTACTGGCGGCCAAAGAGAATATAAGGTGCTACTTTATTAGTGCCCGATATTTTAGTCAGTGCTTCTACTCCTGATTCTGATCAACTTTCCCCAAGGAACCCATAGTCAAATCGCAAAAAAATTTTTGGACTCTTCATACTAATTTGGCCACTCGGCTGATCAATGTGTATGAAGAGTCCAAAAATTTTTTTGCGATTTGACTATGGGTTCCTTGGGGAAAGTTGATCAGAATTAGGAGTAGAAGCACTGATTAAAATATCGGGCACTAATAAAGTAGCACCTTTTACACTACGTTTTACTGGCAGCAGGAAAGATCAGTGTTGCTACCGTCTCCATTTTACAAGAATCTTATTTAAAAACATGTTTTCGAAAGAGTTTAGATTGTTTAGATGTAAGCAGTATTTACCTGTGAGATCAAAATATATTGTAGGTGATTCTTAGTGATTCACCTTTAACCACCGTGATGTTTTTTGTCACGTGATCGCCGACGTGCGGTCACAGAGACCGCAATATCTTTTTGCTCATAAATTTTAAATCATCGTATTTTTAACAACTTTTTTGAACTATTTATAAAGAAATAAGTGTATCTGAATAAATAAAATACAATTTAATGTGTACTGACACTTATTTATATTTTGTTGCCAACTTTTAATCAACTTTTTAGAGTCGTACATGACAAAATTATGACAAAAAAAATTCACTTTAATATTAAACACACTAAAAATCAACAAAAGAACAGTTTTTTTCTATCATTGATGAATTAATGAACATAACAAAAATATATTATACGTGTTTTTATAGAAAAATAAAATCTGACAATGGGTAAACATTACACACAATTAGCGCAGACTTTTTAAGTACATCCCAAATATAGGTATGCACTTTTGACAGTCATGGGGTGATTTTCTTTTTAGTTTTGAAGGACTAAAGTTACACTTGTTTCTTTGGTTTAGTCCAGGAACAACAAATTCTTCCGGGTTTGGCATATAAGAGCCAAGAATCCATGTCAAAGTCATCTTCAGCTCGCGACTACTTCCATATGTCCTAACACAAGTTTTCGCGATAAATTCTTCAGGAAAGCTCCTCTGTCCACTTTCGCATGATGAACTTGGTGAACAATGTACTTATTGACCATGCTGATGTGTAAAATTCGCCAGAAAAGAAGCACTGGCCAAAAAGTTACCATTCAAAAAAGTTACGTAATCTCCGACGTGCGGTCACAGAGACCGCGGTTCAACTTTGAACCCACATTACTCACGAAAACTGCATGTTGCGATACAACTATTATTAGTACGACGCCGGTGCAACAGAACTCGAAGGTACTGAGACGCTCAGGACGGGGGGATGCGAGGAACAGTGCAATCTAGCAGATTCGAAAACCGTAGCGGTCTGTGAGACCACACGACGGTGGTTAAAGGATAAGTTGTTAGTATACGTTGTTAATCAGATTAGTATAAAATAAGACATGCAGGACACGCAGTCAGTGGTGTGTGAGAGAGCAGATCGAGATAAAAAGAAATGACAAATTGACAACAACTTGCCGGTGATCAAGTTGCGTCGAATGGAATGGATGGAAAAGGAACGTTTCCAAATCATCGACGTAGAAACAAATGGACTTCGGGTCAGCGCTCAAAAGTGTCCGAACCAAAAGAGTAGTAAAAATCAAAAAGAGGTATAATTTCGCGCCAGTCTTAATTTAGTCGGCCGGCTGACTGCGCGTACTGCGTCGTGAAAAGTTGTAAAAACTATTCAAGTAAAGTGAAAAAACAGGATGAAGTATCATATTTCCGGTAAGTAAACTCTTGCTTTATCATTTTAAAGTATTGTTTTGCTAAGAAACACAGTAGTTTATTTTAATTTGAATTACGCATTTAGTTTGATTTCCATGAGCGAACAATCGAACATCACAACTTTGGAACAAAAATTTTATAGAGTCGCTTTCAAGTATAAAGTTTCTTATTAAAATATTTTTTTACTTTTTCCTATTGTTTTTATAACATGAAATATTTTATTTATTTAAGCTTTCCCCAAAATCCTATACTTTGTGAACTATGGAAAAACATTATAGCTGAATCGAGACGAGAGGAATACTTTGTTCCGAAAAAAATCCACTTTGTCGAATCATTTTCACCCTGTATAATTCATATTTAAGCGTGTTTCTGTGTTTATTATAAAAAAATAAACAAGGTTCTGCAAAAATAAAAAATACTTATAAAACATAGCCAACAAAAAAACATTATAAGTGAAAGCTACTCCATTACTTCTCTGTCATCACTCGAAACTGCGTAAGGTGAAGTACGTTCCAGTCGAAGCTTCGTATGGTGATAAATTGTTGCAAACAAAAACAACCGTAATGCAATGATACACCATCTAAATTCAAATGTGTTGTTTGTATGCATATAACTACGTGTCCATTACGCCAGCGGAATGTTGTAGCTAAGAAGAATGTGAGTATAATAGGGAATTAGAGCATCATTAGGACTAATTGTGCGCCAGCAGCGGAATTTGTGCGTCTTATAATTTCGGAGATATTCATTAAAAACCGATTCCGCCAGGGTCACGTTCCCCCAGCGGCATGATTTGGAAAAAGACGGTCTAGCTCATAACAAAGTACATGACTGAGTAGCTTTTGTCGTGTTATAAATGTGCGCAAACAGCGGGATTTGTGCATCTTACGGTTTTCGAATTATTCAAGATTCCGCTGCAGTAACGTTTTTGGGTTTTCTGTATCTCGAAAACGGCTTATAGAAGAAATTTAAAAAAAAACCACTAGTACACCTTAATTTGTGCGTAATTTGAGCAATGTTAGTTTTTTGAAAATTATGATATTTTTTTAGTAATTAATTTGTTTAGAAAATCAGGAAATTCTGATTTACAAGGAAACGAGTGAAGTTGCAATCGAATAAAGAGCACTCAAATATTCTTCTAGTAGACCCTAACAATATCTGCAATTGTGGATTGTATTATCCAGTCAATTAGTGAGATATACCATTTAATTACGAAATAAAGTTAGTGAAATTTTAAAGATTGAATTTAGTGCTCCCATAAGACTATAAAACATGAAATTTTACATAAAATTAGAGCGTCCTGCTAGCAAGCTTTCCTGTAAGTTTCAGCTTTGAATAACGTTGATTTAAAAAGATTTACCCAAAAGAAGAAAGAACGAACATTTTCCCTATAACCCGACCAAATTAGAATGTATACGAGAAAGCGGCCGCGCCATACTCAAACTCAAACTCAAACTCAAAATGTTTTTTATTTAAGTAGATGCTTTACACATGCTTTTAAATCGTCAATATTTTTTTCTACCTAGTACAAAGTCCCTACCACGCGGGACTTGTACACTCAACGTTTCGGGAAGTGTTTGCGAAGCGAGAAGAAACGTCGAGCCCAAAAGAAACTCGCTTCATCACATTTTTTAAATAAAATCTTAAATTCTATTACAATTCATGTCAACAATAAAATTGTGAGCTGGAGGATCTATACATGTCCATATATCATTATCATTTACATAATCTAGTATTTTGTAATATCCTCTAGAGCATAAACAATTTTTCACATGCAATTTGAATTTGTTTTCTGGCAAACTAGTCACATTTTCGGGTATTTTGTTATAAAATTTTACACACTGCCCCATAAATGACTTCTTAACTTTACTCAGTCTCGAATAGGCAACATCTATGTTATTAATATTTCTTAGATTAAAATTGTGTCTGTCACTGTTTTTATGAAACAAGTGCAAATTTTTACGTACATACATGATATTTTCGTATATAAATTGACTAGCAACAGTGAGAATATTAATTTCTTTAAACATATTCCTCAACGACTCGCGGGATCGCATCTGGTAAATTGCGCGAATCGCCCTTTTTTGCAAAATGAAAATCGTTTCAATATCAGCCGCATGTCCCCAGAGTAAGATTCCGTAAGACATTATACTGTGAAAATAACTAAAATACACTAGTCTCGCAGTACCTACATCTGTCAACTGTCTTATTTTCTTAACAGCATATGCAGCTGAACTAAGCCGTCCCGCTAAGGTTTCTATGTGTGGGCCCCATTGCAGTGTAGCATCTAAAGTTATACCTAAAAAAACGGTCTTATTTACAAAGTCCAATACATTATTATCTACAATTACACTGTTTTCAATTTTCTTTACATTTGGTAATGAGAATTTTATGCATTTTGTTTTTTTTGCATTTAAGAGTAGATTGTTAACAGTAAACCACTTTAGAATCTCTGAAAGAGTGTTGTTTACTTCGTCAATTTTGCTATCTTTCCTGTCAATCTTAAAAATAAGAGAAGTATCATCAGCAAACAACACAATGTTTGACAAATTTTGCACCATATATGGCAAGTCAATTTATATATGTAAGAAAAAGAAAAGGGCCTAATATAGATCCCTGGGGCACACCCATTTTAACCTTAGAGCCGGATGAATTTGTGCCATTTACTTGAAATTTTTGCGTTCTGTTGCTTAAGTACGAATTAAGAAGACTGAGGGCCCCGTCCTCGACACCGTAATGCTTTAACTTTATAAGCAATGTATGATGTTCAACGCAATCAAATGCTTTAGATAAATCACAGAACACTCCTATTGCATTCTGTGATTCCTCAAAAGCATCATAGATGTTACGAATAAGAGATACTCCTGCATCGGTTGTAGATCGACCTTTTGTGAAACCAAACTGTTGTTTATGCAGAAGATTATTTTCATTAAAATGTTGTAGTAATTGGTTGAGCATAATTTTTTCAAAAATTTTACTGAGAACTGGTAGTACAGAAACTGGTCTGTAATTTCCCGGATCACTTTTGTTACCAGACTTATATAGGGGTATCACTTTACTACATTTCATTAGGTCCGGAAATACGCCACTATCAATACTGATATTAAAAAGACAAGCTAAATATGGCGCTAAAGTCATAATTACATTACTAATTAAACTTACTGATAGTCCCCAAAGGTCTTCAGTTCTTTTCATTTTAAGAGATTTAAAAGTTTTGACAATAGTGTCTGGTTCAATTTCTCTGAAGGAGAATTTTTCATTACAAATGCTGACATTATCTTCTAACAATTGTTTAGCATGCACAGGTGACGAATTCAAGGCCTCAGTGGTCTTAAGTGGAATATTTGTGAAAAAAGTTTCGAATTCTTTGGCTACATCGGCATTTGTTGTAATTTTACCTTGATCTGTTTGCAAAACATATTCATTATCGCGGGGTTCAAAATATGGTAATATTATATTTTTCCAAAAATAATTCTACTTCAAATTCTTTGCCGATGAAGCCTTGTATATTTTGTTGAACTAAATTAAAACAGGTAGGCTTCTTCGTTGTCTTTAAATCTAGTTTAAATCTGGAGTTCGAGCCCCACTGCAGACGACGGCATCACAGGCTGTACTATTTAGTACGTTTATGGGCTGCGCCATACCCGTGGCACCGCCACCGGCGGCGGGTTTCTCCGTCGTTACGCAAGTAATTACCGACTGAATACAGTCGGTACGATGTAAAATACTATAAGCTAACGAATTAGCTAGTCTTTTTTTCTGTACATAAGAAAGATACATTGTATCCTGAGTCAATCTATACTTATTTACAAAACTATTTGTATCAAAAAATAATACATAGTCACTATGACTACAAGTCAGGTTATACAAGTATAGATTTAAATTGTATAATTTTTTGTTGTAGCTATGCGTTTCATTACTGCAGTAAGGGAACGCACAGACAGTTATTTTACATTTTTTCTTTGCGCTTAGCTCAACCAGCCGGTCGACAGTTCTTTTTATCTGAGGTTTTTTTACATTTAAGCTATTACCTAACACTAATCCGACCGAGGTGCTTTGGTCTAGAGAACTACTACAGATTTTTTCAACTATTTGCTCCAATGATGCGTCAGGATAGCACATATTTACTATAGACGAGTTTGTTATATTATTGGCCAACAATGGTCCAAAACCTACACCTATTCTGTCAGAGAAAATAATAGTATTTTTTTCTGACTTACTCGCAGAAGACAAGGTGTTTTCACAAAGCGAGTTTGGTACAATCATTAAATGGTCTGAGTTTAGAACAGTGACTCCGCTTTGAAACGTATCATTTTCGCGCCTGTCTGTTGCTGGCCCCTCGGCGCTAGCTGGCCGGCCGCAGTCGCACTGGTGGTTGTTTACTAGGGAGTCAAATCGCTCCGAATTATACCTACATAGTTCTAAGAGCTTATCTGTAGCCAAAACATGTTCATCAATTTGTCTTTCAGCTTGTTCATATTTTTGTTTTGTTTCTGCAAGACAATCTGTTAATCTAATTATTTCGGACTCCAAATTTCGCGTGTCCATGTCATATTTAATCTTATAATTATCTAATTGCATGCAGTGCATATCTAATTTTTTTAATAACTCGATGCGTTCAGCTTTAATTTTTTCTGTACTTTTACATTTAATACAGAATTTTTTTAATTGGAGTGTGGACTTTCTAACTAACTTATTAAGCCTTGCATACTTTTTAATTTTTTTCCGGCTAGAACGAATACCTAAAAGTGACTTAGAGTTCTGACCAACAAGCTCGTTATACAGGGTCTGAGTGTCCTCCAGTTGCCGCTGGTATTTCTCTGCCTCCAGGTGTACGACGCGGCCCTGCGCCGCAGACAGCTCGCGTTCCAGGTGCCTGATGCGGTCCAAGGCTTCCTCGTGAAGGTTGCTGCATTGTTCGTAGGCGGAAACAGCTGATTGCAACTGGTCACGTTGGTCGAGAAGATCCTGAACTTTTATGTCGTATTCGCTAAGTTCACTTTTAAGTTCCTTGTTTTTGTTGAATATTTTCCGGAGCTCCACCTCACTATCCTCGCGTTCTGCCAGTAGCTTATTGTTTAAAGCTTGGGTTGTTTTCAGTTGGTCCAGTGCACAACGTAGCTTGGTGTCTAGCTCAAGAGTTCTTGCCATGCTCCTGGTAGTCATTGTACTGGAAATATATATTTGCGCAAGTTTAAATCTAATAGAAAAAAGTCACAGTTATCTAACTAGCTGAACAATATACGATAGGTATGTAACTACAAAATAAACGCAAACCGATGTCCAGCGCGCCTATAACTTATCAATAAATAACTATATACCTAATAGGTACCTATTTTACGCCGGCCGGTGGTGGCGGCCCAGCGTTCGTGCTGTCTAGTTACCTACGTACCTATTACCTGTTACCGTTCACCGTTGCCGGTCTGCCGAAACGGGTGAATGCAAAACAAAACAACATGTATTTCGGAAGTGATTATACTTATTTAAAATGTCAATATGTAATATTTACGTGCTCCGAAGTGATTTATGACTGAGGCTAGTGTTTGTGTCGTCCAGCAAATGTTTAACTAGTGTCAAACAAAGGCAGACAAAACGTAGGCCATGTCATTGGAGACAAGTGAGGTTATTTTGTGATATTTAGACATTTGCGTAAATATTGCGGTATGGATGCCTCAACTAAGTAACTGTAAGTAGATTTATAGTGAAAACAATACTCCCCAGGTAAATCCAATCGAATTCCAATGCGTTGATTTTTGAATTTGTTCGTTATTGTAGTCGTCACAGCTGATTCAATTTTTATCACTCATATTTCTTCTTCCACCAGAAACACAACTTTTGTAAAACACGTCTGTTGTTATATTATGTAGTAAGGAATACAATTTAACTGTATTTGATAATAAAATCCCATTAAATTAAATTAATTAAAAATGAATGATGATTATACAAAAGGATAACCTTCCTAAATTGGTAGCATACAACCAGAACTAATTGGACAATTAAGCAGAATTTTTTTTGATATGATTTTAATATATGTTTTATTATTTGGCGTCGTATTTAAATTAACTAAAATCGGGTAACATCGACAATTTGAACAACAAACTTTTTGATGTATCGGCATAAAACCCAAAATGTTTAAGTAGATGCTTTGCACATGCTTTTAAATCGTCATTTTTTTTTTCTACCTAGTACCATAGAACAAATACCATACCATAGAATAGCATAGAAGTAATTAGTACTTTATTACCTCTATGTGTTGAGGTATATTTCTCGCTCGGCAGATATAATCAAATCAATGCTTTGTTAATTTCTGATCAAAGTGTTTATCTTATCGCTTTGAACTGAGCTGCGCTTCTCACACAGGTAGCCCCCGGGGCACGGGTACAGGTGATGAGCTTCCCCCGTCGCGCGAGTTCCCGTGTTTTTGAAACCCGTCCAGATGTGCACCCGTCCATGTGGCAGATTTCTGCCATTTGGGCAGATTTGGCTACTAAATTTTAACTCAGGCAGAATAAGCTGACGATTTAAAAAAGTTTTTGGCAGTTTTCAAGGAAATACTTTTTTTAAATAGCAATAGAAAAGTTATATACAGGGTGACTGGTAAATCAACGGACGCATTTAAGGAGGTGAATAAGAAGCTGATACACATTCCAAATATGTAAAAAAAACATGACCTTAATTTTCATCATTTAAAAAATAATTTTAAAGTTCACCTCTACATTTTACTAAATACTAAGTCACGTGTACGCGGCCTCGGGCAACGACCCCGAGTAGCGGCGGCGCGGACTCGCCACTGCGCAATACTGCGCATGCGCGTGAGCGACTGCTCCCGCGTCTCTGCCCTGCGCCGCGCCGCGCCGGCCCTAGTCAGTCGCCCGCGGGCCGTCGTAGGGGTGGCGTGCGTTCACGCGTCCCGTTCGTCCCGAACATTCTGGTTTTACTTACGTAGCTGTCGCGTGGATTTCGGTGCCTTGATAGTGAGTGATAATGGCTTATCAGTACTCTAATGAGGATACTGGGATATGGTGTGGTGCTATGTAATGTAAGCTAGTGTTGTTAGACGTGAATTAACGTCATATTGCAATGTATCACGAATTACATAAGTTGCCGTCATAGGACTTCTTAGGAGACTTGGCCTTCCTCCAGTTCCTAACCCTGATCAAGGACGAGGAAGGAATCGTTCGTTATCCAGTGAACCCGCAAAAAGCAATTTACTTCGATTATTACCCATGTGAAAGTACGCGGAATGCAGGAAGGCATTTCCAGGTATCCCGGTGGTTGGGGTAAAGTATCCTACATGAAGACGAACTCCATCCTTTCATTATCAGTGTGTTATCAGCCTGTCCAAGAGATTGGCCTTAGCGACCACGAGCAGCTCGGTGCACGCTGTGGGAAAGTGGTAAGTACCTAGGCATAGAGTTAGAAAACACAAGAATAGTTACGTTTTATAAAAAAATATGTAACTTGTGTTTTTTGAGTGTATGATTTTTTTGTTTTATATAGTTGAAAAGTATGTAAATTATCCTATCATCTCCTTAAATACGTCCTTCGTTCAACCAGTCACCCTGTATTTTTTTTATGACTTGCTAACTAGAAAATAATTTTAATTAGGTTCTGAGCTAGCAACTTTTGTTTCATGCAAGGTAGTACGGGAATTTCCCGTTTATTAATTTTATGTAGGTGAACCATATACATAATTATCCATAATATCAGGGTTCCACGTAGTGTGGCAGATTTTAGCAGATCTCTTCTTTCTTCTCTCAGAACTCTTCATTGTTTCATTCTTCTTTTTAATTTTTATTTTAACCTTCTCGAACTATTAATCAGTATGCTACAAATTAAACACTACTTAATGTTGATTTTTTTAAATCCTCTGTTTTTAGCCCTTGGCATCATCTCACCTGAGTAATGATGACGCCGATGATGGAAGCGGGCTTACCAAAGAATCCCCAACGCAATGGGGAACTGGCTATCTTCATGCCGGAACACATCCGTGCTGTTAACATTTATGTTTGGCGGCAAGACTTAGATAAGATACTTATTATCTAGAAATCTTATGACAAGTATCTTCTATAATAACTTCGTCCCGGCCGCTATACGAGCACGTAGGTACTAAGAAAACAATCGTCAATAAAACATTTGCACGCAACTGTACTTACAAAGTTTCCTTCAATATACCTTTCATTTAAGAAGGTTATCCTTTTGTATGGCGCGGCCGCTTTCGCGTATACATTCTAATTTGGTCGGGTTATAGGGAAAATCAAGCACAGGACCGGTCGGTGTGGAAATCCTTGGGGGAGGCCTTTGTCCAGCAGTGGACGTCTTTCGGCTGATAGATAGATAGGGAAAATGTTCGTTCTTTCTTCTTTTGGGTAAATCTTTTTAAATCAACGTTATTCAAAGCTGAAACTTACAGGGAAGCTTTCTAGCAGGACGCTCTAATTTTATGTAAAATTTCATGTTTCATAGTCTTATAGAAGCACTGAATTCAATCTTTAAAATTTCGCTTAAATAATTTCGTAATTAAATGGTATATATCACTAATTGACTGGATAATACAATCCACAATTGCAGATATTATTAGGGTCTACTAGAGGAATATTTGAGTGCTCTTTATTTGATTGCAACTTCACTCGTTTCCTTGTAAATTAGAATTTCCTGATTTTTCTAAACAAATTAATTACTAAAAAAATATCATAATTTTCAAAAAACTAACATTGCTCAAATTACGCACAAATTAAGGTGTACTAGTGGTTTTTTTCGAAATTTCTTCTATCAGCCGTTTTCGAGATACAGAAAACCCAAAAACGTTACTGCAGCGGAATCTTGAATAATTCGAAAACCGTAAGATGCACAAATTCCGCTATTTGCGCACATTTATAACATGACGAAAGCTACTCAGTCATGTACTTTGTTATGAGCTAGACCGTCTTTTTCCAAATCATGCCGCTGGGGGAACGTGACCCTGGCGGAATCGGTTTTTAATGAATATCTCCGAAATTATAAGACGCACAAATTCCGCTGCTGGCGCACAATTAGTCCTAATGATGCTCTAATTCCCTATTATACTCACATTCTTATAAGCTACAACATTCCGCTGGAGTAATGGACACGTCGTCCATTTTATCCTACGTCGATGTTCCAAGTATAGAATAAATCATTAGAGTCGCGTTCAGTTATATAAAATAAATCATTAGAGTCGCGTTCAGTTATATAAAATTCGTTGAGTGTTTCATTTTAACCGTACTTTTTTTAGATTATTGGTTTTTATCTTCTCAAATTAATAACCGTATATTTGTGAAAGAAATAGACTATCTTTATACTGTGAAGGCGGAAACATGTTATTGAAACGTACCCTGACGTGACGAGACGACACCCGACGTTGTCGACGACGACGAACGTGGCGTCGGATGTCGTCGGATGTTGGTAGTAGTACATTTCTTTTGCGTGTTGTCGGGTCGGGTAGCATTTCGTTAGTATTTTTGCGCCCTGAGACCAAAGAGAATATAATCACTACGTTTACAAACCTGAGACCACAGCCTGAACAAACCTAGAAAGTCAGGTGAATCTGGGACTTTTTGGCGGGAACTCGTAGCAACAGTTCGTCAGTTTTCTTTTATTATCCGAAAAAATAGATATCGTGGTTTTTATTGCATAATATTGATAATGTATTGTTCAATAAAGTGTCTAATATGTATGATAATGAAATAAAAGTGTGTAGTCTGTGTTTCGAGTGTTCTTAAGAAGTCCATGACAAAGAGTATATAGTAAGTAACTATTCCAGGTCCATGAAATCTTCATCAAAAGTGCTATCATTTTGTTGAAGAATAGAAAAATTTCAAGACGAAAGAAATGGCTTTGGCCTTAATTCAATTTTTCTATGAAGACAAAGAAATACGGCAGAAATGGCTTTTGGCCTATAAATACGACAGAAGATTTTCAACAGACTTTTTTGTATGGCTCTGATCCTTTGCCTTCCCCATCTCAGGGTAAAAAAAAAAAATGGTTATGGAACGTAGGTCAAACGTACACCGTACGTACACCACACAGAACGGAACGCACTAACGCACTCGCGCACTTCTGGGCCGCGTTCAGAACCCGCACTTGACAGCAACCGTTCACTCTCACAACAGGATAGCTTAATATAAATCGCGTAAGTGTGAAAGAGAGAATCCGAAACGGTTTCTGTCAAGTGCAGGTTCTGAACGCGGCACTGTCATTCCCTCTGTTGGTACTTTTTTACTGTTTGGTCTGAACTAGGAAGTATAACCTTTCTTTCAGCTATTTTTTTCGGCAACGTGAATAAAAGATATCATAAAAGGACTTTGCAATATCAATCAGTAACAATGGAAAACAGTAATAAAATTATTCCTCCTCATCTAAATGCTGAAGTGTACCGATCGGATACAACAGGAACAAATACTTTGTCGTACTACGATCATATCCACCTCCATCCAGGTATAATGATAGAATTTAGAGTCAGTCATTTGCTTGTGTTGTACCAGATTTGAGTTTTTATAATCTCATTTAATTCCAGATGGCAGTGTACTCATAGGGTGCTCGGAACTGACGGGGAGGTACTGGAACGGAGCTGCTAATGTCTTCAAGACTATCGCAAAGTCACAGGAAAATAAAGGTGATGCTAAGTGCATGAGCCTCGCTAGCGGCACAAATGACGGCTGTTTCTTGGATAATTCAACTAAGGTACTATACTAAAGAGAGGCTTATGATTTGTTACTTCATTATAAAAAGTAAGAATAAAGTTATAATCAGTTTATGTTTAATTTACCAATTTGCTATCTGCAGGTATTATTATGTGAAGACACAGGCACAGTGAGTGTGTGGAGCATCAACAGTGAGTGGAAAACTTGGAATGAGGAGACGTCAGTCTGTGAGCATGATGATGCTGCACTAAGTGTAGATTGCCTTGAGCCTGGCCAGCAGTATATCACTGCTTCTGCTGATGGTAATGTCAAGGTAAAGTTATCTTGTTCAAATTGGAACATTCAATTAGGCTTCGCACAGGATCACAGATCCCTCTAACTAATCCCAACTGCAGAGAACCAGATATTAGTCTTCTTGGCAGAATTTATTAAGAAAATATATTAAGAAGAAAATAAATTAAGGAAGAAGAAATATGTGACCTGGTTCTGACCAGACTTTTATCTATAGACCTTTGGCCTATAGCAGCCATTAAGCCACATAGCAGAGTCTGCAGCTAGTTTTATGGGGGCATGCAAATAGGGATACTGCTTACATATCAAAACAGGAATCAGATGTAATGACTCCACCTGGTGACTTGAACATCTGCCTGTTCTCTTCAGGTTTTCGCACAGCAGTTTTAATAATTTTCTCTGTTAATTACTTAACCTGCTGATCGAAAAAACTGATTTTATTGTGCCAAAATGAAACCATCAGGAGTCACTGATGACAATGTTCAAATAAAGATTACTTATGATGATGGATGATATTATAAACTGGGAGTATTAATAACTCTATTAATGCAGCGCCTATAAAATTATTTTTAGATCTGGGACATTGCTGATATGATTTGCATAAGAAACTACAGCGCAGCTCACACTATGGCAATATGTGGTGTTGCAGTGAAACCTAAATCGACCACAACTTTTGCAACGGCATCTTTAGACCAGTATATTACATTGTGGGATGACAACATAGCAAAACCAGTCACTGGTAATTATGATTGAGCTAACTCATCTGTGTTTATAACTTAATTTTTTTGTAAGTTTGTGTGTTAAATAATTCTATTTACTCTTACAGATTTAGTAAGAAATGACTGTGGTATTCGCTGCTTGCAATGGCTTGATGAAAACAACCTGGTGTATGGTGATGAAGCCGGTGTACTAAAATTAGTCGATATACGGAATTTAGAAATGGTTCAGAAATTGACAGAATTTCCCGCTGCAGTTCATAAAATTGCTGTCCATTCCGAGTAAGTAATTAGGTGTATTTTTAATAAGAACAAATGTAATCCCATAAGCTTTTGAAACCATTAATCTATGTTTCCTTTCAGGTCTGACAAGGTAGCAGTGTGCTGTGATAATAAGATAGTAACTGTTTGTGAATTAAGTAATGTAGATAAAACAAAGGAATTATACCATGACAGACATATGCACAACAATTATGTGAGAGGTGTTGTGTGGGATTTAAATGAAAAAAATACTCTTCATTCCATAGGCTGGGATGGTGCTGTGAGAACTCACAAAGTAGTATGTGATTAATTATTTTTATTTAGATTTAAGAATTTAGCACTGAGATAATTGATTTTTCAACTCAGGTAAACAAAACCAGAAGTGCTTTATTGAATGGCCACTATTTCATAAGTTTCATCATGAACATCTGTTATTGGTCAACAAAAAAAAGGAAATAAAGAAATCATCAGACAATGCCCAAGAACAATTTATTATTTATTTAATAATTTAGCCTGGTCAAAGATTAAACTTACAGATACACTTTTGTATAATTGAGATAATAGCAATGAGATTAGCTAGTTCGGGTGTCGCGGGGGTGCGGGGTGCGGCCGTCAGTGGTGCGGGGAGGGGGCGCGGCGCTCGGGCGAGGCGCCGGGGGAGGAGCCGCGCCGCGCGCCGCCCGGGCTCTTCAGCCGCACCATGGTGTCCAGGTGACGGAAACTGCCGGGAGAAACCAATCTAATTATACAGCCGTAGTTGCTGAAATACTTCAGATTTTAAGTGACGGTACTATTCGTAAAAAGCACTTAACCTTCCAGAATCTGTTCCTTAAACTACAGGTGGGTATAAATGATTAGTAGAAATGAAGCATTAAATATCATAAGACTATGCCATGTTGTTCAGCCAAGTAACATATTATACAGATATCGCCAGCTTTACATATTTTAGCCAGCCAGCTAAGGAAGAGTGTTGATACTAAATCACCAAAAAAATATTTTGACTCAAAACTAAGGACTCTCGCTTATACTTAGAATACATTATGCATTGGACGACTGAATGTTTACATCATACGGGAATAGAATGAAATGAATCCACATGGTAACTTGAAAACCACACTGAATCCATCATTAATAAAAAATGTTTACTTATCAACTATTTTGTATGAGAAAATTTGGGTGTATCGATTTTGTCTTCTTTTGCAACAATTTTGGAATTAAATTATGAAATGACCTTGTATAAATCCAAAAACGCTACTTAACATAAATATTATAAAAATTACCGCAATGGCAAGTCGTTTGCGTCGTGGTCAACGCTCTGGAAGAAGAAGGCGAGTGGCCAGCTTATCCAAGACGATTGTTTCCTGAGAACAGAACATTTTTAGATGTATTTTATCTACGTTAAGCAAACTTTGTCGGTCGTTGAACCCGATGGAAATTGAATTGAAAAACAATCTTAGTACTCTATGCACCTCTAAAGAACGTATTTTCCAAAGGTATGCAGTGAGTTGTCCGTCAGTCAGTCCGTCAGTATGTCACAATAATGTTCTATAGGCATAGATTTTCGCAAAGTAATCACGATGCGTCTAAAGCTTGGGCAATTCTGTCCTGTCTCTCAAAAAGAGAATATTTTATAATGCAAATTATTCTTTTAGAGTCATTTCGTTGCTTTGATAGCGAAGGACAATATGGTGGGACAACCAGAACCAGATGTTTATCAATGTCGTGTTGCTCACGCCCCCGTAGGTGTAATCTTTCAGTTTCTTGCATACATACATACATACACCTGACCGCGGATGACGCTAAATGCAACGTCGGGCAACTGCTGTCGCTGTTATATCTTCAGGTTGGGTCAGTAGTGGAATATATTGAAATAAATTAGCATTATACGAATCTATAGGAATACAAACGGTGTGGACGGTGGCAGCTGGGATGTCTCGGAGTCGGGACTATCAGGAGTAGCTGGCGCGACATAGGGTGGCGAGGAGGGCGACGTGGGCTGCGGCGGCGGCGTCTTGTTGATCGCCGGGTTGTAGATCTTGGGGTCGCTGACCATGCGCACGAAGAAGGACCGCTTGTGGGCCAGTGCGGCGCGGTGCTTGCGGGCCCGCGCCTCGTTAAGATCCTGTGGAAACAATGAGATTAGCACATTGTTGCTACTATGACACAACATTCCATACCAGTCTGCGAAAATTGTCTTACCCTCTCCTTGTCTGGTCCTTCTAACAGCTCTGTAGCGAAATCGGAAATTATATCCCATGCTGTCTCTGTCAAAAAAAGTGGATTTCAAATTAAACCATACTTTACAAGCTGCAAACATTTTGAACTAAAATAGGTACGACTAAAAACAAATAAATACCCATGTCTTCACGCGTAGAATGCTGCGCGCACACGCAAAAGCGAATGACAAACCGATCGCGTACCATGGCAGGCACCATGTGCAGTTTTCCAGAAGCGTTGATATTGGTCAACAATTTTTTGTTCAATTCATCGACACTTTCACCGGAGTCGTCCGGCTGTCCCACCAAACGGAAACAAACTAGAGCCAGCTGTAAAACAAATTATTCAATTGATTATTCATATGTACAAAGTAGATAATTATCCAACTTAATCAGCGGAGTGTGGAACTTACCACAACTTGGTTGCAGATTTCAAATCGTTCATCTTTTTTCACCATACTCTCAAAATACTTGGCGAGCTCGCAATGTCTCCGAATGTATTTCTGGAGGCCAGTGATTCCATAGCTCCTTAACATAAACCAGAGTTTCAGTGAGCGAAACCTACGGCTGAGCGGTATACCCCAGTGTCGGTAATCGATAGCGGTGTGGTCGTAGCAATGTTGCAGATATAAGGGGTCCACCACCAGGGCTGAAGTTAGGAGGTATCTGTTAGTTACCCACAGCATGGAGCAGTCGAAAGCGGTGAGGAGCCATTTGTTCGGGTTGGTGTTGAATGAGTCGGCGTATTCGATCCCAGCGAGGTGGTACTTGTGCTCTGGGCAGATGAAGGAGTTTCCGGCGTACGCGGCGTCGACGTGGAGCCACACATTCGGGAACTTGCGCACGACGGGCCCGATCTCTGGCAGATTGTCGAAGGAGCAGCACGACGTCGTCCCTAGAGTGGTCGCCACAAAAAAAGGCACTCTTCCCGCCTCCTCGTCTTCTTCCATAGCCTTTGATGACACATGAAAGTATTCATATGAAAATTGTTTATAATAACAAATTCAGTATACTGCGAAAAATAGAAGAAACGAGAGCCAAACGATCATAAATACTTTTTCTAAATGGTTTTCAATTAAACCGCGTCCCTTTCATAAAAAGGTCGTATCGTGAAAATTCACGCATTTGCGGCATAGAAAGTGGCGTACAATGCGGCTCTATTACCGACCGGCTCGCCACGTATTTCCGGCATGCTGGGGGCGAGTCATTATGCGCCCGGCGCGGCTCCGCGTCTCCAGCTCCGGGCGCTAGCCTGCTCACAATTAAGCCCCGATTATCTCCCTGCCGCCGCCGGCCCCACTCCAAATTTACTTCCAATTAAGTGATCTCCTATTAGAGAGAGAAGGTGGTTCAGAAAACTATTAAAAACATCTATCTATAAAGCATGTTAGTGTAAGGATTGTTTTCGATGCTTCTAGTATCCCACGGTAAATACCTCCTCAAAGTCGTAGCCATATTTATATTTTATAGAAGCATTTAACAAAAAACGACAAAGTTTGTCCATAAATGCATAACGATAACAGTGGTAAATTATCTGATATTAAATAAATCCATTTGTTAACCCTATTAAACCATTATAGTAATCTGTGACCCAATTCCAGCAAACAAATTACAGATTTTATATGTAATAGAATACGATATTTATGTTTTATGTCGTGTTGAGTAGAGTATAAATATATTTTTAGGGTTCCGTAGCCAAATAGCAAAAAACGAAACCCTTATGGATTCGTCATGTCTGTCTGTCCGTCCGTATGTCACAGCCACTTTTTTCCGAAACTATAAGAGCTATACTGTTGAAACTTGGTAAGTAGATGTATTCTGTGAACCGCATTAAGATTTTCACACAAAAATAGAAAAAAAAAAACAATAAATTTAGGGGGTTCCCCATACTTAGAACTGAAACTCAAAATTTTTTTTCATCAAACCCATACGTGTGGGGGGGGGTATCTATGGATAGGTCTTCAAAAATGATATTAAGGTTTCAAATATCATTTTTTTCTAAACTGAATAGTTTGCGCGAAAGACACTTCCAAAGTGGTAAAATGTGTGTCCCCCCTCCCCCCGTAACTTTTAAAATAAGAGAATGATAAAACTAAAAAATATATATGATGTACATTACCATGCAAACCTCCACCGAAAGTTTGTTTGAACGAGATCTAGTAAGTAGTTTTTTTTAATACGTTATAAATCGTAAACTGCAATTTACCTACAACGAACTACAAGAACTTTTATATTATGTTACTTGCTGCTTCGGAACCCTTCATGGGCGAGTCCGCTCGCATTCGGCCGCTTTTTAGGGTTCCGTAGCCAAATGGCAAAAAACGTAACCCTTATGGATTCGTCATGTCTGTCTGTCTGTCCGTCGGTATGTCACAGCCACTTTTTTCCGAAACTATAAGAACTATACTGTTGAAACTTGGTTAGTAGATGTATTCTGTGAACCGCATTAAGATTTTCACACAAAAATAGAAAAAAAAACCAAAAAATTTTGGGGGTTCCCCATACTTAGAACTGAAACTCAACATTTTTTTTTCATCAAACCCATACGTGTGGCGTATCTATGGATAGGTCTTCAAAAATGATATTGAGGTTTCTAATATCATTTTTTTCTAAACTGAATTAGTTTGCGCGAGAGACACTTCCAAAGTGGTAAAATGTGTCCCCCCCCCCCTGTAACTTCTAAAATAAGAGAATGATAAAACTAAAAAATATATATGATGTACATTACCATAATGCAAACTGCCACCGAAAGTTGGTTTGAACGAGATCTAGTAAGTAGTTTTTTTTATAACGAACTACAAGAACTTTTATATTATATTACTTGCTGCTACGGAACCCTTCATGGGCGAGTCCCCCCTGTAACTTCTAAAATAAGAGAATGATAAAACTAAAAAATATATATGATGTACATTACCATAATGCAAACTGCCACCGAAAGTTGGTTTGAACGAGATCTAGTAAGTAGTTTTTTTTATAACGAACTACAAGAACTTTTATATTATATTACTTGCTGCTACGGAACCCTTCATGGGCGAGTCCGACTCGTACTTGGCCGCTTTTTTTATTATTTTATCGTAAGAAATAAAATGTTGTTTAGGCGGTGTTTATTAAAGAACCTATAGATACTCGTAGATCAAGTAAAATGTCTCGGTCATACGAAAGACATCAACGACTTTTACTAATTACTAAGAAATTCAAAAGAACTACCATTAACACCACATCACTGTCACTCATCGTCTGAACATCGAGAACCTTAAACGAGTATGCATATAAAGTACGTTTTTTGGATTTTCTGAAGTTTTACGTATTTAGTACTTGTAGGTATATGTCCGCAATATACTTGGAGATTTTATTTTTTTGAAACCTTATTGATAATGTTATTAATCACATTTTACCTATTGGCAAAAAAAGCTTTTGATAGCCCAATTTCAAGATGTTTGATATCAGATTACCTAAGTGCATAAGGCATAATGATCGTGTTGGTGCAAAAAGTACTATCCTGGGTGGTGAAAGAAGCTTTCGAGTGATGGATAAACAAAGCAACTGTACTAGCAGTTGGGATCAAGATTTATAATGATGCCATATGTAAAAGAAGATTCTGATCACAAATAAGAACTAACTTCAAGCCACAAATGTGCTATAAAGGTATGGCAGAACAGTACGGATGCGTCTGGCGGACAATACCACAGAAAAATATAACTTGTCTCTGACAATACTCACTTCTTTCAAAGTATCTCCTCGAAGCGATCCGTTCTCGTCAGGCTGCAAAATACGGAGTTTAACAAAGCAAATCATGGCCGCCTTCTCGACGCAGGAATGGGCTTCTTTGGAGCAGTAGGCGATAAGCTTGGACAGCAGGAGACCCTCGTCCACGGTGGGGTTGCTGTGCTTCAGCCGCTTGATTCCGTTGGCGCGGGCAGCCAGCATAGAGACCAGCACGCACTCGCTCGCCGAACCCTGACGAAAAATTCAATATGATGTCAAAGCGAGGGAGGTAACAGATACATTGCTTAGTAATTACTCAAATCTGTTTTATAAGTATGTAATATATCCTGTATGTAACATGTAGGCGATGGAACCGTTACTACGGGGCTTCTTACCGAATGGAACGTTTTTTCTGTGTATTCGCTGTTGATCTTGACTTCTAGTCATTTGAGTTATTTAAGTCATCTGTCAAAAATGAAATCTTGTTCTAAAATGTTTCAGCGTCACTAACTTTTCTGACTTTCACTAATTAAAAATTGAAAATGGGAAGGAAAACAAAAGAAGTGTGTTTTTTTATTTGTAATTTCAGTGGAAGAGCAATTTAGTAAACAAATCATAATTTATTTTTGATGTTATCATGTAGCCTATTGTGAACTTCTTCGGTCAGGCCTTAAAATTAGTTTTAATAATCTAGATGTAGATGCAAAACTCGGGACAGCTTGGGCGCAAAACTTTTAGTGCGAGGTACTTTTAAGATAAGACCGCCTTTGTACACATAGTCTTAGTCATTTTTATTTTGTAATGTTCTCCTTGTGCGCAATAAAGTGTTCATCATACATACATACATACTTTTCTAGATTATTGTCATTGACGAATTAATTTGGCGATTTAATTTAATCTGTACAATTTTAGCACACATGCCGGGTGATTATAAAATGTCTTGCAATATTTTAACTGTGGTTTTTACTCATCAAACTGAACAACTTTCCCCAAGAAAGTCATGGTCATAAAGCAAAAAAAAATGTGGACTTCCCATACAGAGTTCATCAACCAGTTGAGGGATTTGTATGAAGAGTCCAAAAATTGTTTGCTTATAAATATGAAATAAAATTGTTTAAAATATTAAACAAGTAGGTACTTATACTTGCGTTTTTCTGCTATTCTTGTGAGATAGTGGATAGTATTTCTTAATTTATTTTTCATGCAGTCAAATACCTTAGCGCAGATATGGTTCTACCGACCTCTATGACGCCGCCCCCTTTGCTCCCTTCTTCTAACGCCAGGAATGCTGGTGGTAGTCCAATAGCTTTGCCTGAAACACCAAAATACGGTATTTTGTCGTGGAGCTTTTCCACTTTCGCTTTACTTAATTAAAGCGAGTAATCCCTCGGGTAATCCCGCCTAAAGTTATTTTCCGATTTTACAATTTTCCGGGAGGAGACATTTATGCTTATCAGTAAAACTTACTTCATAATACCGAACATGTTAAAGGATACCAAACGCCAGTGGTTATACGTTATTACAATAAAACTTGTATTATCTCCTTCACTGCTCTTCAAAGTGTTAACATATTTCATTACGAACCCTACAACGAACCTAAAAAAAATATTGATTCTACCTTAAGTTAGCAAAGTTTACGTACACAGCATTGAAACTTCATCACGGCACAGCCACAAAATAGGCATAACAGAAGGTCCGCTCATGTATGTACCGGCAAATAGAATCTCTACAGTACCTACTGTTGACCTCATCGCAAGGGTTGTCACAACATTCACATTTTTTAAAAATCAAAATCACGTAGACTGAATTCATAGAGATAGGTAACATAGGCATTGCGAGACTAACCGCAATCGGGTAAGGAGCGGGGTGAGGGGGGTGAGGCGCGGGGTGCGGGGGGCGAGGCGCATAGTGCGGGGGTGACACATGGCATGCGGGGGTGAGGCGCGAGGTGCGGGGTTGAGGTGCGGGAGCGGGGGTGAGATGCGGGGTGCGAGGTGGGGGGAGTGGGGGGTGAGGAGCAGGGGGTGAGGCGTGGGGTGTGAGGAGCGGGGTCCGGGGATGAGGCACGGGGTGCGAGGGTGAGGCATGGGGTGCGGGGGGAGGCGTGGGTGCAGGGGGTGAGGAGCGGGGTGCGGGGTGTGGTAGGGTGAGGAGCGGGGTGCAGAGGTAAGACGCGAGGTGCGGGGGATGAGGCGTAGGGTGCGGGAGGGTGAGAAGCGTTGAGCGGGGGGTGAGGCGCGGGGTGCGGGGATGATGTGCGGGGTGCGGGAGGGTGAGGAATGGGGAGCTGGGTGTGAGGCGAGGGGTGCGGGGGATGAGGCGCGGGGTACGGGAGGGTGAGGCGCGGGTGGGAGCGCTTGGAGCTTCCTGCTTTTATCACGGTCAGCTATAAGTAGTTTGCTCTTGCTCGAGGAGGGAATTCGATTTTTTTTATATACACTCGGCTTCAAAAAAATCGCACCTTTTAAGAAATCTATTTTAAACATCTTTCAATCGTATTTGTATTATGAAATATTGGTAATGTTCGGTATCATTTGAAAGGTAAGGAAACAGAGAATGCAAAAACAATAATTCATTCAATGTTTTTTATTGGAACTGAGAAAAATTTACAAAACAATAAAAATCCTTAAAAAACCCAAATGAAATCTGATTAATTTTTCAAAACAAAGTTGCTTAAAACTAACCTAAAACCTAGTGTTACCCCCCCTAGCCCTAATGACGTCTTCCATGCGCTTCCTCATGGATCGCACCAACTTTAGGACCTCTTCTTGAGGGATTCTGTCCCATTCCTAAATAACGGCGTCTTGGAGCTCCTGAAGAGTCGCGGGAGCGGGATCACGGGATCTAACCTTGCGTTTCAGCTGGTCCCAGAGGTGCTCTATCGGGTTCAGATCTGGACTTCTCGCTGGCCACTGCATGACAGGGATCCCAACCTCTTGAAGGTAGCCCTGCACAATTACAGCAGTGTGCGCGCGAGCGTTATCGTGCATTAATGTGAACCCGTCGCCAATAAATCCAGCATAGGGGACCACATGTTCTTCCAGGATCTCTGTGATGTACCGGTGAGCAGTCATCGACCCTTGCCCGCGAGCACCGCCGGTCCGAGAGACGCAAGAAAGTTCAGTTTTGCCGTCGGCAGATATGCCGCCCCAGAACATGCAGGAACCGCCCCCGTATTCTACCGTCTCTTGGATGCAGGCTTGGGCAAAACGTTCCCATTGTCTTCTGTATATTCTTTTGCGTCTATCGTTGCAGAAAAGGCACACTCTCGTTTCGTCTGAGAAGAGAACAGCTCTCCATTGGTCCAGGGTCCAATTGACGTGGGCGCGAGCAAATTGCAGGCGTGCTCGCCGATGCGCTGCGGTTAATTTTGGACCCGTGGCAGGTCTTCTAGCCACAATATTTCTCTCCTTTAGTCTTCTTCTAACTGTAGAGACACTCACGGCCCTTCTACGAACTGCTTGAAGCTGCTGTTGCAACTCAACAGCATTAGAGAACCGATTTCTCAAAGACTTCGATACGACGAATCGGTCATCTCTCGCAGAAGTGCAGCGATTTCTACCAGACCCACGCCTTCGGACAAAGCCACCGGTCTGCAGGAACCGCTGGTACACTCTTCGAACAGAAAAGCGACTCAAGTGCAATTGCCGAGCAACATCACACTGACGTAGTCCTGATTGCAGTAGTGCGATAACTTGGGCGGCTTCAGCAGCAGTAGTGTCCATCTTCAAGGACGTTTTTCTGATGAAAGATATTCTTCTGTGTCTTCTTCGACTGTTGGTAGCAAATTTATCCCCCGATAAGCCGTATCGACCCTTTTATACCCAAAAAACAAAACAATACAAACAAAATTTGAAGAGGAGAATCAGTTCCATTGTCATTCACAGTGACTTAAAGTGTCAAGCTTTTTCTTTAATCAAATGAAATGGATATTTTTTTAAAGAGTTTTTATAGGGCTCTCAAATGATACCAATATTGCTACGAATAACTGCTTGTCTTAAGGATTAACAGTGCTTGAAGCCTATTTTTACGGACGTGCGATTTTTTTGAAGCCGAGTGTAGTTACCATGAAAACGAAAATTATTGTTTCAATAAATAGAAAGATTTTAAATTTTATACTTTTATTCCAATTACCAGACGATATCATATCAACTCCCTGAGCGAAGCCGGGCACTCCAGCTAGTTAGGTATATAGGAGGGTTTTAAAAAAAGTGCGTTTGAAATTTTACTCGGAAACAAGTATAGAATACAGGAAAAATATTTAAAAATTCCGATCTACAACGTTTTTTTTCACTTTTCCTCACTAAATCTGAATAACTAATGAAGAATTTGTATGGGAAAAACTCCTTAAAATCTCAAACGCACTTTTTTTAACATCCTGTATAAAGTTTACTGCTCATAAATGAGAATAGAACCCACGACCCTCGGATCAGTAATCAAGAGCGCTAACCACTGACGTATCGATTCAGTCAAGTTTGTGACAATCGCGACTGTGCGATCGTGACCTTGGCTTGAACGACCGTAGACGTCTATAAGCATGTATACAGGATTACAGGAAAAGTCGTACTGAATATTAAAGGACGTTATTATTGAAATCATTTCTGATGGATTTGATTCTATGATATGGTGTCCGAAACTAAACCGTTATGGAGATATTAAACTTTAAAGATTTTTTAAAAAAAAATCCTCAATTTTTTGGCTTTTTTGTTGATTTTTTTGGGATTAGTGCTTCTGGGGTACGTTTTTTTGATGTAACTAGTTAGAAAGCATGTCAATTAATAAAAATTATTAACCTAAACTGAACCTACTACTAACAGCTTAAAAATACTGCTTGACAACGGTTAGAATTAAATAATTTTCAACAAGAGTTTTTAAATTTGAAGCTCTCTGTTTTAAAAAAAATGTATGGAACTTATTCTGCAAATAGTTTTAAAAACTTCTACGTCTCTTTAGCTATTCAAAAAGGTATAAAACTTACTATTAAATAGGCAAAATATTGACCAAATAACAGTTAAGTTAGCAGGGGGTACATTTTTTTGACAACTCTTTAGTTCTTTTCAGCTTCAAACGAAGAGCAGTTTTCTTCTCAAAACTTTGTTTAGGGCCTTAATTCTTGTTAATCGACTCTTTAATTTACAGATTCTCATCGACTAATAAGACTTAAGGCCTTAGGGTGCATTTCCACTGATGCCGAGCGGTGTTGAGCAGGGCGGATAAGATCAGAGAATAGTAGCAAGTGTTTCCACTGAAGCGGGGCGGAGCAGAGTAGAGCAGAGCGAAGCGTCTTTTTAAGCTGTTAGTAGTAGGTTCAGTTTTGGTTAATCATTTTTATTAATTGACATGCCTTCTAACTAGTTACATCAAAAAAATGGACCCTAGAAGCACTAGTCCCAAAAAAATCGATAAAAAAGCCAAAAAATTAAGGATTTTTTAAAAAATCTTTAAAGTTCAATATCTCCATAACGGTTAAGTTTAGGACACCATATCATAGGATCAAATCCATCATAAATGACCTGAATAATAACGTCCTTTAATATTCAGTACGACTTTTCCGGTAACCCTGTATGCTTAGGATTTTAGTGGTTTGTATTGAGCGGTCTCTCTGTATACTCTGTGGCACAGCACATATAACATATACAGGGTGTTAAAAAAGTGCGTTTGAGATTTTAAGGGGTTACTCAGAATCAAGTACTTATAGAATACAGGAAAAATATAAAAAGTTTTTTTCAGTTTCCCATTAAACAAATTCTTGATTCACTAGTATGGGAAACTGAAAAAAAAGTTGTAGATTGGATTTTTTTTATATTTTTCCTGTATTCTATTCTTGATTCTGAGTAACTCCTTAAAATCTCAAAAGCACTTTTTTAAACACCTGTATATCTACAGGTACAAAAAAAGCACTCCCGGACACTTAACCCACCCACTATGGGTTCTATTTATGAAACTGAAAGACTTTTCCTGAGGAACCTGAATTGACAGAAAAATTTTTCCTCCACAAGAAATTGGCTTAATGGCGGTTCAATTTGTATGGAACGTCCAGTTTTTTTGTGGAAGAAAATTTGTTTAGTTTCATGAATGGAACCCACCTAACCGTTTAAATTTCCGGGAGTGGTCTTTTTACATCCCGTATTATGTATGTCCCAATTATGTATGGCCCAACAAAAAGACTCCAACGTTTCATGAATACGTCATACACTCTACATCACCGCCAACTGTCACTGTGACCTGGTGCCCGGTGGTATTTAACAACAAATTTCTAATTCTATTATAGATTACTTGCCCATCCAATCCAGCATTATTATCTCCAGCTCTGTTAGCGCTGGACTGGCCGCCTGGAACAAAGGACCTGAATTATAAAACAAGTTGTACGTAGATACCAAAAGAAGGCCGCAAAGTATACGGAAACTCCATATAGGTAATTTGCGGCCTTCTTTCTTAAGAGTAGGGTACATAAGAAAAAGTTCCACCTAACAGGTTTTATACAATTTCTCCTCCACTCTAGCATCACCCCTATTTATTATTATTTTATAAAATATCTTCTACCCGCGACTTCGTCTGCATAGACTTCCGAATTGTTGTTTACTACCTTTACCTATGTTTTAATGCAGGTTATAAAATTATCTGTTTGCCAATTTTCATCCAAATCCTATTATATGTTTTCTCATTATTGACTATTTATTATTGACTAACAAACAGCCAAACTTTCTCATTTTGTAGGATATGATAGGTAGGCAATAGGTAACAAAACAGGCAACAGTTTGAAAAATGGAACGAGTACTATCATAAATATTAAGAATAGTTAATATACAGGGTGTAACAGAAGTGTGTGACAATACTTCAAGGTTGGCTTTTGCCCATCAAACTGAACAACTTTTGTTCTACAACTTTGTTGAAATCGCAAAAAATTTTTTGGACTTTTCATACAAACTTGGTTCGCCAGCTGATCGATTTGTATGAAAAGTCCAAAAAACATTTTGCGATTGTCACATGCAGAATAAACTGTTGCTGATAGAGTATATCTACCTTACTCACCTAAAGAAATTAAAACCTACCTAATAGGTACGGTTTAACGTAGTACTCTATCTGTGAATGAATGACAGTAAAAAAATGTATTTGTAATAAGGAAATTGACTACACGAGTGCCAACACTTTCATAACCTGGTTGAGTTTTATTTTTAGGGGCATTCGTGACTGTTTCCTTGCTGTTCAATTGTGTAGACTGCTACGATATATCCATTAATTTGCTACTTTGGCCTTATTGGCTACTTTGGCGGCTTGAGACTGACCCTAGAACTAATAAGCTGACCCTAACTCCCACTAATCCGCACATTGCCGCCGTGTGCGATTTTAATACGATCCGCAACACTCGGTAGTTTGTGGTTCCGGGAAAAATTTGAGTGAGACCTTCAATACAAATCGATGTGCTTTGCTTATTTTCTCAAAATAGCTAAACTTTGTTCGTTACTTTAACTTTATACGGCTTCTACATTAAATAATTAAATAGAAAGTAAAACGTAGTGATACTTTCTGGTTAAATATGCCGAAACATCCCAGTTATCCCAAAAACCGAAGTTAATTATTGTTAAATAGTTAATATTTCTCCTGTAACCGTCACCCCTAGTGTTTGCTACTGACTTTGTGTTGAGCTATATTATACTGTGTATTACCAAAGTGAAATTATGAGTATGCACAGCGTGGTTGTATATTTTTTTTATATAAGGTCCACCAGAAGCAGTTGAAACAAAAAACTTATGAAACTGAACAACATTCCCCAAGGAACCCAATGTCAGTTCGCGAAAATAAATGGAAGTTTTCTAACAAATCGATTATCTGACCGGCCAATTTAGTACCTGTGGCAATTCCAATTTTTTTTTGCTTGTCGATTATGTGTTCTTGAAGAGAAAGTTCAGTTTTATGAGTAGAAGCCCAGTTTTTATAGTTTTATCTGATTTTTAACCGACTTCAAAAAAAGGAGGAGGTTCTCAATTCGCCGGAATCTTTTTTTTTTCTTTTTTTTTTATGTATGTTCACCGATTACTCGACGACCCCTGAACCGATTTGGAAAATTCTTTTTTGTTTAAAAGGGTATACTTCACAGGTGGTCCCATATAAATTTTATCGAAATCGATTCAGCGGTTTTTGAGAAAATCAACAAAAACATAGCAAAATTGGAGTTGTTGCGATTGAAGTCGGTTGTTTTTAATGTATTCAGCGTGGTCATTATTAATGTTAGACCTTGTTTATGAGTCTGTCGCGCTTAAGTCATTAAAAGCAACCAAAACAGAATAGAATATATTTTATTTGCCATTAAATAAGGTGACTACCAAAGTATGTAACAAAGATGGTCATTGGTAACAAAGAATCTATTGATCAGCCATACCTAATTAGTTACAGCATGCTTTTTTTATTAAAAAAAGGAAAGAAAAGAAGCGATCGTAAAGTCCTTTTGACAGTCACTAAACATAAGAAAAAGCAATATTTATGATGTTATTAAACAATATGAACAATATGATTAAATAATATGGGACAATTTCTTATATTGTAATTTTATGACTCAAAATGCCACTGCATAATAATAATAAATATCCGGGACAAATCACAATCAATCAATGAATCGTACGTACGCAGAAGCCATTGATTGCGTAGTTTTAACATTTTATGTTTTATTACGTCTTCAACCCTTCAAAAATTTTATTCCAACCTTGCACATACTTAATTTAATTTAATTAAAAAATTCTACACAGTTTTGAAGGTAGCGAACAATGCGTTTTGTTAAATTTCTTTGTCCTTCCCTCTTTGACACTGACCCGGCCAGAATAAGGACTGTAATATCATGCTGCATTTAATTTGTGGGTGAAATAAATCAATATATCCGTACGATGACACCATTATAATATTCACATTTTTGTTCGGGGCTACACTTAGACTGAGATCCTATTATAATAAAGTGAATACATAAAAAGTATAACCTATGTAAAGTAACTACAAAAAGCCTATCTGAGAATAGGCATTATTATTAATTAATCGATACCAGTGCAAGCTTCAAATGGAGGACATTGCAAGTGCATCAAACAACATTAAAAACAGAACATTGCTTTCGAGCAGTCTACTCGGATAAAAATAACTATTATTTTATTGTCTTCATAATTTCCACTTCAATGAGTTAACTGACTGATTTTTGTTGCACTATTTATTGATAGGTGGTAGCTGGTTGGTGGGTTTCGTAGGAGCGGCATCGATTTATTTTATCTCCTCATCGTTCGTTTGTTTCTTAAACATAAAAAAAAAAACATTACAGCTTTTTAAAGGTTTATTTGTTGTAGCTAGGTGGTTAAAACACTTCTTATATTTTAAACGACTCCCAACAAAGGTTCTTTATAATTTTCGGTATCATTGAAGAAAAGACATCAACGAGCAATGGATCTTTCGTTGATGTCTACTGTATGGCTAAAACATGAGTCGGTCGATGAATACGATCAAAACTACACAGACAACACAACTAAACAGTTTTCAATGAAAAGAGCCAAATTTGGTGGCCACGAACTTCATTGTAGTCGCTTAAAAGGTTGTTCTGCTGCATGAGTAGAATATCTTTAAATCCTGTAAAAGAAACTAAAAGCACCGCTATATCTTGTGGCCTTTCCATCTCTTCCGGTTTTGTAATGTAACGACCATTAAATATGTATTTGCTGAGACGTCGATCCTCTACCGATCAATCATATACGTCTCGTATTTATAATCACATCACATAATCAGAGTTATCATTGTATAGCCTAAAATTTTTATTTCGGCACTAGTATTAGCTAGATTGTTGTTTAATAACTAGATTCAATTGGAATGTGTACATGAATCACTTGAAATTGCTTATTTTACACGTAAAAATAAAGTATAGTACTTGATATTTTTTTTTCTTTATCTTGAATAGAATTAAAATGCTCTAATTTCGCCTATACGCTCTCTGTCTTTTGTTTTTGTATTTCATGTCGTATTTTTCTAAATAAATTATATATTCAACTATCCATCTAATTTGGCATCATCACAAAGAGGTCCATTACGTTACTGTTTGAATCCGGGGTCGGACGCAAAATAGAGTATATCTAATATTCTTTAAATTACTGTAGGGTACGAGTAAATATTCTACGGTGGTGGAATATAAAGAACTTATTTATTCCAAGATTGGAAATTGGAACTAGTTAAAGGGTAGATTTGGCTAACATTTTGTCACAACACCTCCCCCATATCGATAAAGAAAAAATTTCTTGCTGTCGCACATGACAGTGTCTTATGTGCTTTGTGTCGTCTGTTATCCGGACTTTCAAACTTTAGTCATGGTTGGTTGCCGAGTCTCTGTACCGAGCACACGTATGCCGAGTTAATTTTTTAATTATTTCCATTTTAGAGTAGTCTCAACGTTATTTTTGTGACGGGGAAATAGCTGTGATTCCGATTCAGTGATACGCGGTCATAAGAAAAGGAATAACTCGAGAAACAGCTCCGTTTTTCGATTTCTAGCAGCAAATCACCACGTGGAGCGTCTTTAATAAGTGCCCATCACCCTTAGAGCCGTGGCTTTCACTTGACATTGGCGTTTCGCCATGTTTTTTATTGAAGATTCTCACATTTTTCGCTTGATATTGGCAAAATCACTCCTTAAATCAGATGAGGAATGCCAAATAGAAAAATAGAATAGAACAGAACAAAGTTCATAGGTAGTAACACTGGCGCCGACTCTATAGGGCCTGGGGGTGCCCGAGCCCCCCAATGACATTACCAAGGGGGCTGAGCCCCCCAATATTTTATATTAAAATACTGATGTGGCTTGCGGCTCGCAAATTGCGGTCCCAAAAAAAAATTGTTTTCCGCCCTAGCTCTCCAATATTTTTATGAAGAACATACGTACATTAGCGGTAGTTCAAACATCATTTTTGTTCATTAATTCATTTCATACACTGGAACAATCACAGTTTATCAACCAAGCTCGCTCCAATACATTCATTTAAGAATTAATAGTAATTGAATTGATGATAAGACTGGTACCTATATCTGTAGATGGGAAGTACTTACCTATTTCTATTTTTCCGAAACAATTTAATACCTTGGATAGTAGACCGTATAAAATCATAGATACGTGCTAAATTTCATTAAAATAGAATGATTTTTGAGGAAAATAATAAGTATAGATACTTGTTTCAAATATTGAAAGTAGATTTTCTCGAAATAACGAACTACCTATAGTGTTAGTACTCGTATCTTAGAGCATATAACCATAAACTTCATTAAAATTGTTACAGCCATTTGAGACGTAAATTAAGTTTTGTTAATGCCAACCTAAAATAATTGCGTTAAGAAAACTGCTGGAGAATTATCCCATATGGTCTCAGATTAGATAATACTACTACGTATGATATGGTAGCCAAACTCTACAGTGGTTTAGGCGCCAAAACAAACAAATACACACAGATTTTTATTTTCTTTTACATATATTTTTTGGGCTCTAGACCTCATCAGCCGATTAAAATTAAAAAACAGGAGATAAGTAATATCAGATCCCAAATAGCCTGTCCTGACCTGTTATAGTAACAGGATAGATATAGACATTTAAGTTTTTTTTATCATCCGTCAAAAACAAAATTTTGAAATAAATGTTGAAATACCTACCTACACGTGACGTCATATTTATTCAGCTATAGGACTTATTTTGTGATTTTTATTGATTAAAAGTTAATGATAAGATGGAAAATTTGTGAAATTTCAGTCTTCAGCTCATAATTTATTTTTGTTGCAGTCATTCTGCTGAAACTTTTTTTATTAGTCTGGTTATCCCTTGGAATAGCACGATTAATTTTATCATACGATAAAGAGCAAGAATTGGGGATTCTACCCACGTCAGTATAAGTAGATTTCTTCTAATCAACATAAATATAGATTTCATTGTTACCAGCACATTAACTTTGATTAACAGCAAACCTTACCCAAGAGAACCCGACGCATCCGATGCCAGAAGACAGCAAGTCTCCCAGGATGGAGGGGTATCCGTTGCCAGCCGGGAAGTAGGCGTGGAAGCGCGGGTGCTGCCAGTGGGTCACGCCGGGCATGATCTTGGTCTCGATGTCCTTCATCACCTCGTCCCAGGGCTCCGGGTGGTACGGTGGGTCCGAGGGGATGGCCGCGCGCAGGTAGCCCGGCTCCACGGATGGAGTCACCCGCCGCTCTCGTAGCGTCGACATGTACGTGCAAATGTAGTCTACCATCTCCTTGCCGCGGACTCTAAACTCTTCTGTGTCCATGGTGTGGCGTGTGAGAAGTTATGTTCGAAAATTAAATATATTTTTTTTCTTTATTGTCGTTATGGTAGGATGTCAGCGCCGCGGCGGCCTCTGGCTGACTTGTTGGCGGCGGCGGGCACTCGGCGGTCGGCGCGCGGTGCCGGCGCGGGGGCGGAGCCGCGACGGCTCTTGCACCGAAGCACGGAGTTGCGACCCACTACCATAGTGCAAGAGCCATATTAACAATAAGTTAATAACTTTGGAAAAATAACCAAGTTTTGTATACACAAGTAGTGAAATAAATATTTTATAGGTAAGTGTACTTATAGCAACATACGAGTATGACGGCATTTAGATTTACACTTCAGGTTAAACGGACGTGTGAGCAATCGGACTACAGATGTCCTCACGATGTTATTCTTCACGATTGAATCAATCAGTTTAAAAAAAATCAGTTAAACACTAATTAGCACATGGTCATGGTCAGGATTTGAACTCTGACCTCTCTGGTGAGGAGAACCGAGTTACTTAACACGTAACTAACCTTTTACACAATCTAACAGACTTAACCCTTAATCGGATATGACGCCCTGTAAGTTTATTTGAAAAAAAAATAAAACTGAATTTGTATTTAGAATTATGGATAGAATTAATAAAAGTAAACAAAAATGTTTAAAAAAAATTCTGTGTGTTTTATATGGTGGGAAATTATGTCCATGTATCCGTTTAGGATTATTTCAAGCGGGAAATTATTTCCCTATATCCGTTAGGGCATAACTTCCGACATGACTAGCTATTGCCCACGACTCTCTACTTACATCGATTTAAGGACAATTAAAAATATACTTAGATGGTGAGTATTTTTAGATACGGATACTTTAGTTTAGTTTAGTTTACAGTCTAGTGGGAGGTAATCGTCCTATATTTGATTAAGGGTTAAGACTTTAATAAAAAAATTAACTCTTTAAGTTCTATATTTTTTATTTAGATTAGTTTACATGTTTTTATATTCTATAACTATTTCAATTACTACTATTTATCATAGAGAAATAAAGAAAACACAGCTGTTTCTTTATACTGTGCTGTTGCTATTTTCCCGCTCCCGCTCCGCCCATCACTGTCTGCCGCTGACTACCAGGAGGCCGAAGCCCGCCGCCCGCCCTCGAAGCCACTTCATTGACTCAGCTGAATCGCCCCTCGCTCGCACTCTGCTTTTAAATGACACACAAACCTGCTAAAATTATATCTAACTAGGGTCATCCTGCGAGTTCGTCTGCTTGGAATGTTCCGGAACAATGTGCCTTTTGGAATAATCTAGGGGCACAGATTTTCAAGATAGGTATGTCTTACTATTTATACTTGAGCATCTACGGACCCTTTATTCGCATAAAAGTGTAAACGATCATGTAATTGAACAATTTCTCCAAAGAATCTATACAATGTACAGTGTTTTTTTTGCCTCAAAAAAGTGACATCTTCGTTTTTTTCATTCATTCAATTTGGCTTTTTATAACAAATGCAAGAGTAAAACTCCCAGGAGTCCATTTTGTATAGTTTATTTTTAAAAAATCACAAAGTTTTGTTGACCTTCATGTTAAAAATACGGAAATTAATTCATAGAAAAAAAACTATTAACAATTAAGTATTCATTGTTTTGCGGGTATATAAAGATAGTCTAGGCGCATATTATTCCCTTTTTACTTAATAAAAAATGTTTGTAATTTCTTTAAAAAATATATTTTCTGAATTTTTAGGTTTATTTTTTCTAGGCCGAAGTAGAGGTTCTGCCTAGGACAGATATATTCCTAATACTAATATGTATCACCCACAAAATCACTACATTCTACTTCGGCGGAGGTTTAGAGAAAATGATTTTCAAATATATGTGTTAAGGTTGTCACTAATTTGACCTTTCTATTAATATCGTATTATTTTTTGAAAGCTAAATCGAATGCTTGTTTCTTCCTTTAATTGTGAAAACGAAGTTAACTTCTGTCTCTTAACCTCTGCAATCCCGTAGTTCCGAACTGTCGAACACCGTTGAAATCCGGGGGTGTTCGCGGTTCGAATTGCTCTGACTCGATATGGCGTCCCGTCCGTATGAGTTAGATGTACGAATTGTGCCTACTTGTATCCTTATACAGGCTGGTCAGTATTGTAGATCGGATTTTTCAACTATTTTTGCTGAATTCTATGAAATAATCCGACCCACATTTTTAGGGTTCCGTAGCCATATTAACACATGAGTCATTGTCACTTGATTTTTAAATAAATAATAATAATAATATGGCAAAAAAGGAACCCTTATGGATTCGTCATGTCTGTCTTTCTGTCTGTCTGTCTGTCCGTCCGTATGTCACAGCTACTTTTTTCCGAAACTATAAGAACTATACTGTTGAAACTTGGTGAGTAGATGTATTCTGTAAACCGCATAAAGATTTTCACACAAAAATAGAAAAAAAATAATAAATTTTGGGGGTTCCCCATACTTAGAACTGAAACTCAAAAAAAATTTTTTCATCAAACCCATACGTGTGGGGTATCTATGGATAGGTCTTCAAAAATGATATTGAGGTTTCTAATATCATTTTTTTCTAAACTGAATAGTTTGCGCGAGAGACACTTCCAAAGTGGTAAAATGTGTGTGTCCCCCCCTCCGTAACTTCTAAAATAAGAGAATGATAAAACTAAAAAAAATATATGATGTACATTACCATGCAAACTTCCACCGAAAATTGTTTTGAACGAGATCTAGTAAGTAGTTTTTTTTAATACGTCATAAATCGTAAACCGCAATTTACCTACAACGAACTACAAGAATTTTTATATTATGTTACTTGCTGCTACGGAACCCTTCATGGGCGAGTTCGACTCGCACTTGGCCGCTTTTTTTCAGTTTCCCATATAAATTCTTGATTCACAATTTTGATATAACAAAATAAGGTGGATTATTTCTACTCATGAAATTGCACTACTTATGTTTTACTACTTTGGCGAAATAACAAAAATATTCCGGCGTTTCATACCTATTTAATCAGTTAAATGTCAAGTCTGTAAGACCAATTTTCTTTTTCGCAATTTGGGCGAAGTTGATGCGCAAAAGACGTTTAGTTCCTTAGTTTACTACATCCAAGTACGTTTTGAATTAAAGTCTTTTAAATAAACTTGATTTAGTATAAAGGAAGAAAAAAACAAATGACCTTATTGTGTCAACCCTAAATCCAAAATTTTGACCTTAGTACATAAAAATATATTTTACCAAACCTCCGCCGAAGTAGAATGTGTTAATTTTGTGGGAGATACTAATAAGTATGAGGAATTTATCTGTCCTAGACAGAACCTCTACTTCGGCCTAGAAAAAATATAAAAAAATACATTTGAAAATTCAGAAAAAACATTTTTTTTTGAGAAATTTTCCAACATTTTTGATAAAATTAAAAGGGGATAATATGCGCCTAGATTATCTTTATATACCCGCAAAACAATGAATACTTAATTGTAAATAGTTTTTTTTTCTATGAATTAATTTCCGTATTTTTAACATATGTACATCGGTCTAGTTATTGATAACAGATTCAACTGGGGACCCCATAAAGACCACGTCTGTACTAAAGTAAGATCAGTACTAAGTAAACTGGCGGTATTAAAGTACAAAATGCCTTATAGCACACTCAGACTGCTATATCTCTCTCTAGCTGATTCTGTTATTGGTTACGGGCTGACTAGTTATGGTAGAACGTTCAAAACGTACCTACAGGACATATATGTGTTACAAAGAAAAATTCTCAAAACAATTGTTCCGAAACATATAAGAAAAAACTGTAAAAATAATGATTTAATGCTGTTTCAACATTGTGAGGTAATAAATGTATTCGATAAAATTAAATTTGCCCTGCGCTCAGAGGAAAATGAACCAACATACTTATCTGCTCGCAATAGACCAGTGCATTTGAGACAGCTTACTCCTGTTAATAGATACCACTTACCTAAAGTGACAAACTTATATGGAACTCGAATATCAAATTATCTGATACCATATTATGTGAATGAGCTACCAACAGAATTACAAGAAATGTACTCAGAATCCACGAAATACAAAAGCGCTTACAAAAAGTACTATTTAAAAAATCCGCACCTCATTGTTATGGAATAATTGTGTAATTTAAATATCCAGCACTCACTACTCATATCTATGTATTGACTCCATTACACAGATAAATCTTCATAGGTTTTTAGTGTAATGATAGATGTATTGTAATATGTAATTTGTGATTATTTTGAATAAATAACTTTAAAAAAAAAACATGGAAGTCAACAAAACTTTGTGATTTTTAAAAAAAATAACTATACAAAATGGACTCCTGGGAGTTTCCTTCTTGCATTTGTTATAAAAAGCCAAATTGAATGAATGAAAAAAACGAAGATGTCACTTTTTTGAGGCAAAAAAAACACTGTGCAATGGTAGCAAAAAATGAAATCATTTTTGAAAAGATCGCCAAATTGCCGTGACTTTTTTTCTGGGACCGCTAATAAAATGTTTTTTTTTCCGATATTTTACTAAATAATATTTAATCATTATTCGTTTACAAAATATTAAAGTCTTTGCGACTTCATTCATATTGAAATAGAAAACTCTTTATTTAATTTAAAAACACAACACCTTAAAGTAAGACATTCGTTCTTAAGCTAAAAATAAATGTAGGTGCTGCATAGTGACACTAAAAAGGTCCCCACTCAGCATTATTGCGTGAATTTGCGTGGGTTTGCCCTTCGGCCGCCATTGCAACTGGTTTTTAACCGACTTCAATAATTGACCACGCTGAATACGTTAAAAACAACCGACTTCAATCGCAACAACTCCAATTTTGATATGTTTTTGTTGATTTTCTCAAAAACCGCTGAATCAATTTCGATAAAATTTATATGGGACCACCTGTAAAGTATACCCTTTTAAACAAAAAAAGAATTTTCCAAATCGGTTCAGGCGTCTTCGAGTAATCGGTAAACATACATAAAAAACAAAAAAAAAAAATTCCGACGAATTGAGAACCTCCTCCTTTTTTTGAAGTCGGTTAAAAAAAGGAGGAGGAATCTTTTTTTTATTTTATGGACGTTTACGTGGGAAAAGTTACGTTTTCAATTATGTACTTTTCAACTTCGCCTTTAATTGAGGAACAGTCGAAGTCGCATATATTTTTCATTTAACAATTTTACAGAAAAAAAAATCACCTTGCGTTTTCTTCCCCATTTACACACACACGAACCATTTCGAGCCAGTTTCGGGCCCCTCATAACCTAAAAACTATTTGATGGACTATGGAAGTGGCAGCACCTACCACCCAGAATGCAGCGGCTTCTGACGAACGACTTTTGCTCTGTGAGGCCATGTGCATTGCTTTTGTCATAAAATAAGTATTGTTTTGTTTCCTTTTTTTATTCACGAGATTTTTTTTAGATTTAATAGATTTTATAATAATATGATATTTTATACTAGACCTACTTAGAAAGTATCTTAATACTTTATCGAATTTGAGGCAGAATGTACATCATTACTATCGTACAAATTTGCGGGAAGAAAACGCGCGTCGGTAAACTAAATTTAAAATGCCAAAAAGTTTTTATCTCCAAGTTCGCAAAATGATACTGGCCACTAGCTTTTTCGAAACATTATTTTGAAAAAAGAACATGTATTTTTTATTTTACTCGTAGGTGTAACTCCGTAGTGTAACACATTTGAATATGAATCCAGATCATATTTACATTTCAATGAACCATGCATTGTTCTTACAATAATTCCGACACCAAATAACTTCTTTAGGATAGTTATTTTAATAAAAATACTTGGACGACGAAAATTTCAATAATTTGTAAAACTGTCATAATCATTTTTTACTTATCAAAGTCTGTTTGTCTTTGGAAAGTTAGTATTGTTCATAATTTTTATTACTCACTCATTTCTCACTCACTTATTTGAATCACTGAGTCAGTTCTAAAAAATAAACTTTGGTTTTAAGCTCTGACATTTGACATGACATTTGCCACCTACTACGTGAAATCACGGAGTTTGTTTTTGCTTACGATTGGATTTCTTCTCAAGGAACAATCAGGAGGTAACAATGTTTTTAATCTATTATTCCTTTAAAACGTAATAAACAGATGCACAGAATCACTTAGAGATGCTTTGGATAAATCCGAGAATAATAAACTAATGCGACGATCTCGCCGCGTCGAAAGGAACGTTTAGGCGCATAATGGTAAAAGCGCAAAACGTTAAAAGCGCAAAATGGTAAAAGCGTAGACGTTAAAAGAGCAAAATGCTAACCATTCTACGCTTTTACCATTTTGCGCTTTTAACGTTTAGCTCTTTTACCATTTTTTGAGCACTTACCTTTTTGAGCTTTATCCATTATGCGCCTAAACGGAAAGGAATAACTGTGCTGCGCCTTCCTCCATATCACTATAATCTCAATGATCAATGTATCACTCACTTCGACATCAGTATTACATCACTATGAACATAGACAACCAGGTGTCATTGTCAAAAAAGAAAGTATTTACACGACTGCGTGCGGGTTTCTATTAAAAGATACTTTAGTATAAAGCACTACGAGTATGTATCACTCGGAAGAAAGTGCGATTCACAGCTAGACTGTATCAAACTACATCTCTCGTTGGTAATCGGTCACTTTCTCGCCTTGATGAACAATGTACTATTTTTTCTACATTATAATATTTTATGATGATGATTATGAATTTTAGTCCATAATTTTATCAAAAATAATGGGAATACTTATAAAAAAAAAAGTAATCAAAGTAAACAAGACAGTAAAAATTTATTCTCTTTCTTTTTTATCCTGTTGTTTGTAGCGAACAATATGTTCGAAATTGTACAATACCTTAAACACAGCGTTTTTTACTGAGGTCATAGGTACGCCGTTTGTATGTTTGCTTAATAAATGGCTCTATATAGGTATCTTCTAACTGGGCAAGAGTAATTTGAATATCTAAATGAAGCCTTTTAATTGCATTTTAAACTAACGGTCAAGTATGGTCGCCATTTTGCAAAAAGGCCGGACCTGGAAGGAATAATTAACTTTTCATTCGATCAACCGAGTTCCTGAGCCTAAAATAAATTAAACTTACTTAAATAGCCTTATTTGCATCCCCATTTTGACTCACCACTGCTGCCTCTGGCTAAGAATGTAAGGTCTCGCACTCGCATATTTCAAATATTTAACGATCTAACTTTGCCTGGGGCGCATTAAGGTGTAGACATAGACATTGATATTGTATACACGTAGAGGGAGATATATTAAACCCGGTACAGAGGAAGAAATGAAGTACTATATGGAATTTACATTATTTAAAATCCGTTGGCACACATAATATGCTTGAACACCCATGAAACTTTCATGAATCGATAGCTGGCAGTAATACAAATAAGTTGTATAGGCAGAAAGTTCCTAAATTCAAAGTTATACTGGTGGAGCCATCACTGGGCAGATCAGCTTATATCTCTTAAACGTGACACTTGAGGAAGTTTCTGTCTGTATAATTTTTGTTTGTATTACTGCCAGCTATCAATTCATGAAACATTCATGGGTGGCCGCTGTAAAAAAAAAATGGCGGACAGTAGGTCTAGCCTTCATAATTAAATATTCCAAGCCCTTTAGTGCTGCCTCGCACGCTCTGAAATCCTATGATGGTTCTCTTACCGCGCAGAGTATACATATTAGCCTGAGTCCGTACCTGTCAGGTACTAATCGACGGCGTTGGTCTGAAGAGTCTGAAGTGAGAGGCGACGGCGAGGGGCGCGGGGCACGAGCGCTCCGGCATGCAGCGTCGCCGTCCGCGTCCGTTGGAACGCGCATTCTTCCTTCTCCAGAATACCAATGCCATATTATTATGTGTGATCTCTTCTATTGCGCAATATACGACCTCCCATTGACATCAGCTTACGCCCCACTTAGTCGTTCCTATCACGTTTTGCCACGAATTATTCAATATTAAAGTCTCCCCCGAACCATTTTGCTGTTTTGGTGAAGCGGTGAAAGTACAATGTTGATGTCACCATTATGAATGTAGTGTTTGATGAGTTGATTGATCCCTAAATGGTTGCTAAATTGTAGGAAACTGGATCAGGGTATGTTTTACGTCACGAAATGTGTTTGTTACTTCGCGCAGTAGTTTATGCAGCAGGGATCGTAGTAAAGATTAAAGCGTATCACACACTACGAAGATAATGTAAAATATATATTATATCCCACCGATCGCTCACGTACAAATTGTATGGAAGACCACACACTGCTATGATAATATATATTTTACCGCCGACTATACGCCGATTCGCGGGATATATACGTATCCGAGCGATACGGATATATCGCCCAGCTATAGAAATATATATTTCATAGCTGGCGATTTTATCTTAAGATAAACTACAGCATGTTGTAATTCTTACTAATTATGAATTAAAACTAAAAATAGTATAAATGCGGAAATGACTTTTTGTTTGTGTTTTTTTCACGTCTGCAACAGGTTGATGATTTTTACCTGACTGTGCCAGAAGGAAGGTTATGTTTTCAAGTGTTTATTTCTTTGGCAAGCTGTAGCCTAAACGGTTTAATAGATTTAAGCTTGAGAGATGTCTTTAGATTCGTCTTGATGCAAAGATTGACATAGGATTGTTTTTTTTGTAAATTTACAATTTATTGGTATATTGAATAACTCACCTTAAACATATAGCAAGTCGCTCTTCTATAGAGATGCTTTGTCGCAAGAGTGTATTTATTTTTCTTATATCTTATTTTATTAAATCGTGAAGTTCATTAAATTTTGTTCTTGGGTTTCAAAAATAAAAAAATATTTTCAGACAGATCTTTGTAGAGATTGAATTCACCATGCTGGGTTCTGGTTTTTATATGGTCTTCTATCCAGAGCTTACGGTTTTTACTTATTGACGCAACATGAATGTTGAATTGACTGTCCCAGTCATCATCTGACGAACTGTCAATTGAATCAAGCAGAAGTGAATTTTGCATGCGCTTCATTGTAAAAAGGAGCACGCTGTATAAGCAACGAAACCGGCGACTCTCGAGACGGCTGCCGATAGAATGACGTACTTGCGATATATTATAGTATATTCGCAGTGTGTGGTCCCTTAATATAATATATATTGTAGCACGAGCTATAAGATATATTATATTCGTAGTGTGTGATACGCTTAATGCTCGTAGCGCTACAACCGCCGCCTTAGCACTTTATTTTTGTAAAAAAAGTTTACAGAAAAATATTTAGAAAGACTACAGTTTTCTTCTTCTTTATCTACTACATCTCTTAAAAATTTATATTTTGTATAGTATTTTTTGTCTAACGGTGTTCGATCGACAATAACATCTTCGAGGTGATAAGTTGGCTTGCGAGCGGCGAGCGACCGCGGGCGCTCGCTGCTTACCTGCTCTCCACTGAAATAGACATAGATAGGTAGGTATAATTGAATTTTTTCCAGTCACAGCAGCGGGAGGGAAATATTTTTGAGTGTATGTAGGTATTTAGGCACATTTCATAGTCTGTAGCCTAAACGTCTTGAAGTTAAAAGGTGTCATTTGATTTCTTTTAAATACCTATAGTTGCGTAAAATTAAACCAATACAGGTTACAAAAAAGTAGTAGTACTAAAGGTGTTGTTCAAGGTTCTTGGGCTTCTTTTTACAAATTATATGGAAAGTACAAACCTGTTTTTGCAATTTAAGAATAGTCTTAGAAGAAAAGTTGATCAGTTTCATAAGTAGAAGCTCGCCTTTTTATAAGCGTTGCTAGTAGTTACTTACTCGTATATCATTTTTGTTGCACGTAAAACCGACCTAGATAGGTATCATACGAGCGATTTTAGATGGACTTATTTTTAACAAAACTTTCTCAAGCAAACTTCATTGACAGCAATTTTCTTTAAGTACACGACTTCTAAAGTCAGTAAAACAATAAAATATTCCAATTATTTCTGTAAAACGTTCCGAGAATAAATTTAAAACTCTTTATTTTCTCGGACGAGGCGTTCGACAGACGTTGAGGCGAGGAATAAAAGGAGAAGTTGTGTTGGCGGAGCGGTCTCGTTGAAATCTAATTTCGCGTGCCTTAACGGCCTCTCGAGCCGATGAGCCATCCGCGACAGACGCGCTCATATCAATTCCGTAATTGAGACGCGGTTTCTTCGGGCAGCCAGAAAAACCGACGACGCCTTTGTTACAACGCAGGGACGCCTTTAGGAGAGTACATATATCGATGGGAGAGTACGAAGAGCTAATTTAAAGGTGTAGGGACACCTATACATATTTCAATTATCCAACTACCTTTGGAAATGTGATTTTATGTTATCATAATTTAATACTCCACCAATTGTGATACGCAAATATTGTGTATCAGTCTGGAAGGCAAAATCAATAAATGGTCAAAGCGTTTGATACTGTACCACGGTACTATACGAAGAACAACCTCTTTTATTTCGCCGCTCCACCGATCGCTCTTCATCTATATTGGATCGACCCACACATCCAATAACTGAATCACATTTCCAAAGGTAGTTGGATAATTGAAATTTGGTTTGGTTTGGAAACAAAGGTTTAGCTATCTTATCACTTATCAGTTTTGGGATGACAGTGGATTGGCATAAAATTCAATAAGTATTGCAAACCCAGGTAGCTTGTAAATCCCGTGATATTAACTGTATTAACATTATAATGGATACTCTAAGATAGAAATGGTGATGATAAAGATATAAATACCTATTGTTTTGTATTAAAAACAAAAAAAAACATTACATAACTCACTAAGCTTTTCATAATCATAGGAGGCGTTGCATTGTAGGTATTAAGAAGTTCCAAATATTTTAAGTAAATATTTTATGAAGGGAAGTCAAAATTTAATTTACCAGTCTTCGACTAACAAATACTACTGATATTAGTGCTTGGAATGGACATAGGGTGAGTGGGGGTAAGTTCGAATAGTTTTTTAGTGAGATGAGCAGTGTTGTGTTCAAAGCTTTGTAAAACAGAATATAATTGACTTTTTTGTAAGAGGTAAGAAAGCAACAATTTAATTTTGTATTCTGTCTATAACATTATGTTAATGCTGTCCCAATTTGTAATAAAAGATCATATAAAATACTTTTATCATAAAAATGAATCAGGGGGAAGATGAAAGAGTAAGTTTGAATTAGTTTCTTGTATCTAAGATAATCCAAGTTATATGAGACGGGGTAAGATTAAAAATCGACCACTTGATATGAGAAAAACCACCAGACACAAATTAATTCGTAACACATACACGCACTCCTAGTGGTAACTGCCAACTGAGTGGCCAGACGTAACAAAATTGCGGCCTGAACAATGTTGCCAGCACTAAAATTACCATCATGAAACTGGATCAGGGTATAAGGCGATAGGGGAGACTTTTTGTCTTATCCCGTTTTTCATCTTCCACACACTCACCCTACGTTCATAAACACAAACCTAGAATAAATGGACCACCAGCTACGGACAAGTGCAAATGACTTACACGTGTCATTGTGTGTCTAATGTAAGTTATATTTAGTAGTTTTCTGTTTTATTAAAATACAATTAAAAAATAATAAAATAATAATAATAATAAGAAACAGGCAGTATGTGACGTGTTTTGGGAGCGCCTGACAAAAGTTTTTAATAGCTATTTGTCGGGCGTTAACAAGATACGTGCAATCAATGCTTGGGTCATCCCCGTTCTTCTGTACACCTTCGGCATACTCAGATGGACTCAGACTGAATTGGATGCCCTGGATCGGAAGGTCCGTACTACTATGACACTCCACAGGATGCATCATCCGAGGTCGTCAGTGATGAGGCTGACGACAGATATTCCGCGGAAGAATGGCGGTCGTGGCCTTCTATGTGCAAAACAAATGCACAACTGTGAAATATGCAGCCTCCGAAGCTATTTCCTGGCGAAAGTCGACAGTGATTTGCATAGAGTTGTCATTGTATGTGATAAAGGACTAACCCCTTTATCCATGGCCCAACAGAACTGGTAAGCGCCGGCTGTACTTAGCACTGTTGAGCGAGAAGCCATTTGGAAAGAGAAAGAGCTGCACGGAAGGTTCTTTAAGGCTTTCTACAAGTCCTTCGTAGATCAGAAGGCTTCCGTGCAGTGGTTGCGCTTCGGAGGCCTCTTTGCGGAGACCGAGGGTTTTGTCTGTGCAATACAAGATCAGTTTATAAGGACGAACAACTACAGGAGGTTCATAATGAAAGACGGTACCTTGGACGTATGTCGGTTGTGCCGTGAGGCAGGTGAAACCCTACCTACGCCATATAACCTCCGGTTGTTCGATTCTTTGTAACACTGAGTATCTGCACAGACATAACCAAGCAGCTAGGATCCTGCATCAAGAGATCGCTCTAAAGTATGGCTTCATAGCTCGGAGGTTGCCATATTACAAGTACACGCCGGAGTCGGTTCTCGAAAACGACCGCGCCAAGCTCTACTGGGACCGAGACATCATCACGGATAGGTCTATTGATCATAATAGACCTGATATCGTGTTGATGGATGGGGCGCAGTTAAGGGTGTTTTTGGTGGATATCACTATTCCACACGACGAAAACCTCGTGCAAGCCGATGCCGACAAGAGGTTACGGTACCTTAACCTGGCGCACGAGGTTACGGATGTGTGGCAAGTGCAATCCACTGAAATCATTCCTGTAGTTCTGTCCGTTAATGGTTTGATCCCCGCTGACCTGGATCGTAACCTTAGGCGGTTGGGACTTCGAGGCAGACCGATAATAGCGGCTATGCAAAAGGCAGTCCTCCTCAACAATGCCCGGATTGTCCGACGCTTTCTCTCCTCATCGCACTGACCTCCAGCCGACTGTGCTTCTGCTGGAGTAGCTCCTGCCACTTCGCCAAGCGCGAAGTGAGCAGTGTAGCGAAAGCTTATATTGGACATAATAATAAAATGTATTTACTCGTTTACGAACTGTTACTTACTACAATAGATATCTATAAATTTTGTTTGCTAAACTTACTTGAGAAAGCAAACTATTAAACCTTTTGCTATAGTTACCTTACTCTTTGCTATTAAACCACCTCGTGTGTCTCCACACACTAAAATATACCATATCTCATGTTTTTTTTTAAATGTCGTGATGAAAACCATTACTAGTTTTTGGAACACATTTCATATGAAATGAAATGAAATAATTTATTTCCTGTAAACATGGTGTTAAGAAGATGTTACATACAATGGTGTCTCATGTTTAGCCATAGACATAAATGGCATGCAACATATAAAATATGAATACATAATAAATAAAATAAAAATATATGAAAAATTACTAATGTCAATTTATAATTTTAAAAAGGTAAAAAAATAAATTGAATATAAAATAAATACATGCAAAATAGTTCATGGAATATTAAAAAACATGAAGTACGTCATGTTAATAAACCTGGAATTTCCGTAACAGGGCGTCGGAGTGTCAGCGTAGCCTTATTTATTATGCCACGTTAGAACAAAAGAGCCGAGTGGAATAAGAAGAAATCGATTTTATAATATTTCGTTGATCTTCTCAATTTATTAACACCATATTAACACCCGCTGAAATATATAGGCTGTAAAAATACCACTATCATAAATTCATGAAACAGTTTTTTTTTTTTATGGAACATTTACTGAATTTGCCATAAAAAGATCTAACTTAATGCTTCTCTGTGCTATCCTTTCTTCGCCCCTTAAATGGTTGTGCTATTAACAGATGGCTTTATTACAACTTATTGGTACTTGTAACTACTTAAATTCGAATTACATTTCACAAGTATTGCATTTGGCCGGACGTATTGTCACAACAAAAGTAAAAAAAAGCAATTAGAGCGTTCATGTAGCAACTATTCTTAATATACCAATATGCCAAATAAAACGAACAGAAAAATTAATCGTAGTATACCTTAACCTTAATGAATTTTTGTTATACCAGTTGTTAAAAAAATCGTTTGAGATTTATGGGGTTACTCAGAATCAAGTATAGAAAAAATATTGAAAAAATCCGATTTACAACTTTTTTTCAGTTTTTCATACAAATTCTTAGATTTAGCATGGGAATCAAAAAAAATTGAAGACCTGTTTTTTTTAATATTTTTACTGTATTCTATACTTCATTCTGAGTCACCTCAAAACTTCAAACGCACTTTTTTGACACACTGTATAATATAATTGAATAACCGGTGTTACTGTTTTTTTTTTTCACTTCTTGCTCTATTTTATATGTAATTTTATTTTATTTTAGATATTATTGTTTTAGTGACTGATATGCATGATATTGTTTTATTAAAATAACAATTGTGTCATTTCAATAAAACAATATAATTTCATTTCATTTTTCATGTTTTATTAAATGTCAATTGTGTCATTTCAATAAAACAATATCGATCAATAACGAATATTGATTCGTTTGATAGTTCAGTAGAATTGTTATTATGTTTGCAAATAAGCTTTAAATTTGAACAGTTACATTTTGGTTCAACTCTTTGTTTTTGATATACCTATTCTGACTATGACTGACTCGGTGGGTCAGTGGTTAGCGATCCTGACTGATCCGACAGTCGTAGGTTCGATCCCCACTCAGGGCAAACATTTCAGTGATGAGATGAGCAATTTGTTTACCCTGTGTTTGGGTGTATTATATCTATATATGTATATATATGTAAACGTATATGTGTTACAGGGTGTAAGTCCAGTTCCGTGGTCATCTAGAGGGTAAGGCTAAATTAGCCTCTAAGAAGCTTGGTGTGCTCAATAGATCGAGACGGTATTTCACTGCGGCGCATCGCCTGCAACTTTATAAGGCGCAGGTTCGGCCTCATATGGAATACTGTTCTCATCTCTGGGCAGGGGCACCCCAGTACCAGCTTCTCCCTCTGGACCGCATTCAACGGAGAGCAACAGCGAGGTTTACTACAGAAGCACCTCCAGCGGGGCCAGTCTCACAATCACAGGTGACTGGCTTTACAGATCAACAGAAAGAGAGGAACATACCCTTCAAATGGCAAAACCCGCACGACTTTAACCAGGCGTATCCTACAGAAGAAAGAAAAGCTTGCCCAAGCTATCACCATCGCCGCACGCATAGCTACACCACATGTATTCTACGGCAAGTTACCGATGTTCAACGGGTCTCACAATGAATGGCTCGCCTTCAAAACTGCATACATTGAGTCATCAAGCCACTACACCTAAGTTGAAAACACAGCAAGACTACGTCAGTCCCTAGTCGGAAGAGCGAAAGAAGCCGTCAAAAGCCTGATCGTCAACTCAGAACCCGAAGACATCATGAAGGCTCTTGAAGCCAGCTTCGGACGTCCAGACTCCATCACCCTTGCCGAACTAGAGAAGCTGCGCGGCCTACTGCGCACTACAGACTAACCGAAAGATATTTGCCTTTTTGCAAATAAAGTCAAGAACTGCCTAGCCACACTGCAGTACCTCAACAAGGCACACTACCTAACCAGTCCCGAGACTATGAAGAACATCATAGAGAAGCTAACACCTACGATATCGCTGGTACGACTACGCAGCAGAACACACAAAGACAGACTCCGACCTACAACAGTTTAGTCGCTTTTTGGAGCGAGAAGCCGACAGAAGCAGCAGATTCGCGCCACCCGAACAGATAACAGAAGACTTTGCGCCGCGAATACAGAAGCGTATGCAACGCACTCACTTTGCATCGAAGAGAGAAGCAAACAAATATCCATGCTCTATCTGCGAACGAAAAGGACATGAAGCTAAAGAATGCAAGACCTTCACAGACGCTGACAACGACAACAGATGGGCGTTGGCAAAGAAAAATAACCTATGCTACAGATGCCTAAACCCAAGGAAGAATGCACACAAATGCCCGAAGCGACAGTGTAACGTAGATGGCTGCGAAAGAAGTCACCACCCGATGCTACACTTCGAGCTGAAGTCAGAACAGAGAAACAATGACGATGAAAATGAAACAGAAAGAGTAGCTTCGACATTCTGCGAAAGGAAGAAGCGCGTGTTCCTGAAGATCATACCAGTTCAAGTCTCCGGGCCCAGTGCACAAGTCAACACCTACGCGCTCCTAGACGATGGCTCTACCGTAACTCTGATAGATGCCAACGTAGCCAAGCAGGTCGGTGCCAATGGACCTCAGGAACCGCTGAATCTGGAAACAATCTCCGACCACCTATCATCAGGCTCATCACGCCGCATCACCGTCACACTAAGAGGGCAAGACCAACCGTTCGACATTCAAGCCCACACCATAGAGAAGCTGAGACTGTCATCACAAACTATAGAAGAGGAACATATATGGGGCTGCAAACATCTAGAAGATATCCAGCAATATCTCATCTACGAAGATGCGAAGCCGACCATCCTTCTGGGGCAAGATAACTGGCACCTCTTAGTTGCAACAGAACTGAGAAGAGGAAGCCGCAGTCAACTCGTCGCATCACGAACACCTCTGGGCTGGGTACTGCATGGGTCCGACACGCGCACCATTGGCCATCAAATACATTTTGTACATCATCTCAGCGAATCACCACAGGATGTACAAACAATCGAAGAAATAATGGACGAGCAGCTCAAACATTCAAACACAAGACAAACAGCAACAAAGATCGCACGTGTTACTTACCCCACTTCCCGGTTTTAAACCCAATGAAACCGGATAAAGTGCGAATAGTACTGGATGCCGCTGCCAAAACGAAGGGTCAGTCTCTCAACGATCACCTTCTGACTGGACCAGATCTTCTCCAATCCTTGCCGGGAGTACTGATGAGATTCCGCCAACACCGAGTCGCCGTCACAGCGGATATAGCCGAAATGTTCCTGAGAATCAGTATACGACAAGAAGACAGAGACGCGCTGCGATATCTGTGGAGAGGGGAACGACGAGATGGGCCCCCAGATGAATACCGAATGACTTCTCTAATCTTCGGCGCGACGAGTTCGCCAATCACTGCGACATACGTCAAGAACAGAAACGCTGAGAAGTACAGAGAGGAGTATCCAACTGCAGTCACCGCGATCGTCGAAAACCATTATATGGATGACTACCTGGACAGTTTCAGAAGCGAAAACGAAGACATAGAAATCTCCAAACAAGTACGAGAGATCCACAGCAAAGGCAACTTCAACCTGCGAAGCTGGGCATCCAACTCCCCAGAAACACTCGCAGCCTTAACAGAAGACACACAGAAACAGCTCGTGAAACTGGATGACGGCACGAAAACCGAGCGGGTGCTGGGGCTCATCTGGAAGTCTCAAACAGACGCGCTTGGATTCAATCTCGACTTAGCGCGCATATCACCAGCTCTGCTCACAGAACACGCGCCAGCAAAAAGAGAGGCGCTCAAGATCGTTATGTCCATCTACGATCCGCTTGGTTTCGCTTCAGTCGTCACTATCAAGGCAAAGAAAATACTACAAGAAGTATGGCGCCGTGGAACAGACTGGGATGACAAGATCGATGAAGACCTGGCATCACAATGGACAGTGTGGATGAGACATATGCAAGATCTGCGAAACATCAGCGTGCTTCAATGCTACTTACAGTATAGCGACGCTCATGTACTGCAGCTCCATGTCTTCGTAGATGCAAGTACGACAGCCTACGCCGCCGCCTTGTACTGGCGGGCAGAAGCACATATCACTCATCGCTGCGAAGGCTCACGTGGCACCGCTTAAACTCACTTCCGTGCCACGCTTGGAGCTTCAAGCCGCTGTCCTGGGCAGTAGAATGGCCGCCACCGTGCTAGAAGAGCATAGACACAAACCCGAAACCAAAACGTATTGGACAGACAGCAAGACAATACTCGCTTGAATAAGAAACGGGGCAAGGACATACAAAGCATACGTCGCGCACAGAATCGCCGCCATACAGGAGATAACATCAGTAGCGGAATGGCGGTGGATACCGACCAAACTCAATGTGGCCGACGACGCTACAAGAGAAGTTCCAGCTAACTTCAACAATGAACACAGATGGTTCAGCGGCCCTCAGTTTCTCCTACGAAATCCATCTGAATGGCCTACCGAAGAGCAGACACCGCCTGAAACTACAGGAGAGGAAAAAACGCTAGTGTTACACGCGACCGAAGCGACTCCGAAGATCGCGCTCGCCACTCCACAAGCCAGCCGGTTTTCAAAGTGGGAACGACTCCTGCGTGCCACAGCCAAAGTCCTACAATTCGTAGAAAACTACAAAAGAGGCAGGCACCTGCACGTTGGATACAGCCGCACGAAGAAAAACAAAGAAAAGGACCCCGAGTGGAAGCGTCAACCGAGCCGCAAACAACCTATACAGGACAGAAGAGGACAGAAAATAGAAGATAAAAAATACCTACCTATAGACGCTAATCTTCTCAAGACAGCGGAAACTCAAATAGTACGCCTCATACAGGAAGAATCCTTTTTGTACGGTGCATTCGTACATATTTTGCATGTCAGCAAATTGGCGCGCCGCTGCCGCTGCCGCAAATTTATTATTTTTATGTAAAAAGCAAATCAGTTCACGTTTCGATCCGAACACGGTGGACGCGTACTCACATATCATTCAGCATAATCATCATCATTTAGCATAGACTTTGTATCAATAAATAGTGTAATATTGGGAATTTCTCGTCTATCATTTATCAAGCAATAAAGGTGTACCGGCTCGTACATCTTTTTGGTCCTTCGAGCCTCCGAACAGGCGGGATCATTGCGCGGGTGACTTTTTCGTGAGCAAACGGAAGTGACACGTTTAAGTGATTTCGCAAGCACTGTGGATGTGGACAGGATTCCACGTCAAAGGAGCAGTTGGATTATCAGCAAATCCGACTAACCGAGCAGATAAGCAGCATATTGGAGTAAGATCTTTCCTTATTTTACTTCCTTTTATCATTTAATATGGAAAGTCTAATTGAAACTCAGTTTCAAATACTAGAGGGAATAAAAACCCAACTTGTTAATTTCAAGAAAGATGGTAGTGATCGCAAAACTCCTGACTATATCAAAAGGAGATTAGACACTTTAGATAACTATTGGTCAGAATTTCAACGGAATCACGAAAAACTTCTTACCTTCCCGGATCAAAGTCATAACAATTTCACTGAAAATTATTATCAAAATACATTTCAATATTACAACGAAACAAAAGCATATATTCAGCAACATGAAATTCCACAATCACCAGTAGTTTTAAAACCTGCGACATTTACTGGAGCAAAGTTCCAGTTTCCAGTAGTGGGGGGTTCACAGCAGAACGTTTCTTCTCCTCTCTCTACTTTATCAAACATCAATCAAAGAAAAGGAGGTAACATCAGTAAAGTAGAAGAAATGCTCCGTAAACAAAAGAGCAACTTTAAAGCATTTCAGCATACAATATCTAACATAAATTTTGAGAATATAACCGAAAAATGGGAGTTTGAAGACGTTTTAAAAAATATCAAAGCTAGGTGGTCTGTTATAGATTCTTTACACTGGGAGATTGATAGCGAAATGATAAGGGATAATACGGAATATGAACAAATGTTTGTCATGTATGAGGAAAAATACAACACTATCAATAAAAATCTTAACAAAAAAATGTGGTCAGAATCACACCGTAATCAATCAACACCGCAGATGGAAATACCCGTATTCAGTGGGAACTACCATCAGTGGCTGTCTTTTAAAGATTTGTTCACCGAATCCATTCATAAAAATAGATCTCTCTCGGATGCACAAAAAATGCAATTTTTAAAAAGCAAACTGAAGGGTGAATCAGAAAAGCTCGTTCAACACCTCCATATAACATCAGAAAACTATCACACCTGTTGGGAGATCCTGAACCACAGGTACAATAACATCAAATTGATATTTTCTTCTCATGTCAATATCCTTTTAAACCTACAGACCATGCAACACCAATCAGCAGCTCACATCAAAAAAATACACGACACGACAAACGAATGTCTGTTAGCTATCAAAAATCTTGACGTTGACATTTCCACATGGGACCCATTAATTGTACACATAATGGCTCAGAAACTGGATGCTGAGACTCACAATGAGTACATCCAATCAGATAGATAGATAGATAGATAACTCATCAATCACTATCAAATCCTAGGGAGTTGCCTAATTTACAAGATTTTCTCACCTTCTTGGAGAATAAGTTTACGTCATTAGAAGCATCTCGACGTAAACTAGGCATACAAAAATCAAGTTATTCACAAGAAACATCAAGCAGTATCAAAAAACCTATTTTTTTCAAACCATTTAATGCTAACAAAAATGCCTCTATTAAGTTTTCAATGGCGCAATCGGTAAACAAAAACCGGATGTCCACTCTGCAATAAAATGCATGGCATATTCCATTGCGAAAAGTTTTTAAAACTTCAACCGAGCGAAAAACGCAATATTGTAAACAAGTACAATTTATGCCTAAACTGTCTCTACGATCACAAGGGCCACGAATGCTTTTCTGAAAAAGATGCCACGAATGCCAAGGCAAGCACAACTCGCTGTTGCATGACGCCTGCACTAAACAATTAAATTCAGAAACAAGTACGAGAAAAGTAAGTCACGTGGTCCTCATCAATGACGTCATCCACCTCAGAAGCCGGGTCAGCGCAGTGGCGGGAGTAACCGACAGACAGAAAAACCCGCCAGTGTTAGACGGAAACCACTGGGCTACTAAACTCTGGGTAGCCTACATACACAGACGTCTATTACACGCCGGCGTTGAAACTACGATAAATGAGTGCCGCCAACAGTATTGGGTACTCAGACTAAGCCCGATAACAAAAGAAGTCCTAAATCGCTGTCTACAATGCCGCATAAGAAAAGCGACACCAGCGGAACCGCCCACAGGAGACCTACCATCGTGCCGTCTCGCTCACCACCACCGCGCCTTCACATACACCGGGCTCGACTACTTCGGGCCGCTCACCGTGACAGTTGGCAGACAGCACCACAAACGCTACGTGGCGCTGTTTACGTGCCTGACAATGAGAGCGGTACACCTAGAGCTGAGGGCATCGATATCTACCGACTCAGCGATACTCGCCATACGACGCTTCATAGCGAGAAGAGGATGCCCGACAGAGATATGGTCAGATAACGGCACTAACTTTCGGGGCGCTGATGCGGAGCTACGCCGCGCCGCACTGGAAGCGACACAGACAGAGGCCACCGCGCGCGCCATCACCTGGCGCTTTATCCCACCGGCAGCACCGTTCATGGGCGGAACGCCTAGTACGCTCCACAAAGACAGCCCTATACGCCGCCCTGCACGAGCGCTACCCCCACGAAGAAGTCCTCAGCACCCTGCTAGCCGAAGCCGAATATACAGTAAACAGTCGCCCGCTCATTCACGTATCGGTCCAAGCAGAAGATGAAGAAGCGCTGACTCCAAACACCTGTTACTGGGGGGGGGGGGGGTCCGCCCTAGTACCAACACCGGGCACGTTCAGCGAGAAAGACCTCGTAAACCGAAGCCACTGGAAAGCCTCACAGCGACTGGCCGACCTATTCTAAACCGGCAGCTTCAAAACCGGCGGGAGCCCAGAGGAAAAGGACAGAGAGTAACCGAAGGCGACATGGTGCTCATAGTGGACGGTAACTTACCCCGAAACACATGGCCGCGGGGTATTGTTATTGCCACTTACCCTGGACCCGATGGAGCCGTACGAATAGTGGACGTCAAGACAAAAGGAGGCGTACTACAGCGACCGGTGAAGCGCCTCGTGATCCTGCCGACCAAGGAAGACGACTCGCACCTGTAAACAGAACGATGCAGCGACGAGCACTGCACGGCGGGAGAAATGAGCGAGATGAAAACAGTGAATTAATTAATGTGTTGTGATTTTATAATTCTATAGTGCAAATAGTTTAGTTATGTTAAGTTTCTGTGCGAGACAGAGACAGCGAGTCAGCCTCCTAGCGCTGCATCGCGCCACGCCCCGTGCGCCCCGCGCGTCCCGTGCGCCCCGTGCACCCCGTGCGCCCCACGCGGGCGGGCATCACTAACATACCCGCTAATAGCGATACCGTATTTCTGTACTTAAGTAACACATTTTCCCGAATAAATTTGCTTGAGAAGAAGCGTCGACTACGCAGGCAGTGGCAAAGGACACGCTGCCCCACGTTGAAAACCCAGCTGAACGCGCTTGCCGAGAAAATCTCGAACGCACTGGAAACAGTCGCGAAAGAGTCTTGGCAACGCTACATCGACTCAGCTGGTGACGACTGGCCCAGCATCCATCGGCTTTGTCGGCAAGTCTCGGGCGTCCCGAATCCGATCCGCCCACTCCTCGCCAGTGACGGAACACCCCGTTACCGGGCTGAGGACCGGGCCGAGATCTTCGCGGACTCCCTGGAGAAAGCCTTCAAACCGAACCACGGAGATGACACCAAAGCAGAGGAGATTTCTCGCCACCTGGAAGCCTACTTCGCCGAGCCGATAGCTGCCGACGAAGACCCAGTGATATTCACCCCGGGCCAGGTGCAGCGCATGATGCGTCGCACACAGCTCCGGAAAGCCCCAGGACCCGACCAGGTTACCAACGAAGCCCTCCGCCGCCTACCGCCGCGTGCAATCGCGGCGGCGACGCGGCTGTTCAATGGAATCCTGCGCACGGGGCACTTCCCGCAAACGTGGAAGCTGGGACGTGTCATAATGCTGCCAAAGCCAGGGAAGAATATCCTGAGGGCCGAAAGCTATCGGCCTATCACGCTGCTTCCGACCATCTCCAAGGTGTTCGAGAAACTCCTGCTGCGACATCTGGTTCCGCACATAACGCAGCGTGACGAGCAGTTCGGCTTCCGAGCCGAACACTCCACCACGCTCCAACTGTCGAGGGTACTGCACAGCATGTCCGTGGCCTCTAACAAGAGGGAACACACGGTTGCAGTATTCCTCGACATGGAAAAGGCCTTCGACCGCGTATGGCATCCCGGCTTGCTCTACAAGCTGTCCACGTCGACGACTCCACGTCGAGTCGTGCAGACTGTGGCCACCTTCCTGGCAGATCGGCGTTTCCAAGTGGCAGTGGAAAACGCCATCTCCTCAGAGCGCCCCATCCAAGCCGGAGTACCGCAAGGTAGCTGCCTGTCGCCCGTGTGCTATGCCAGGTACACAGACGACATCCCTGTGTCGGGGAGGACCCAGCTGGCGCTGTACGCCGACGATGCGGCGTACATCCACAGCTCGATAAGTCCGCGTCACGCTGTGTCTTGTATGCAGCTGACACTCGACGCACTCCCCGCCTGGCTGGCCGACTGGCGGCTCACCGTCAACGTGTCGAAGACCCAGGTGTTAGTCATCGGAACCAGATGCCGAGACTTGCCAGCCCTGCGCCTTCATGGACAGGAGGTCGAGTGGAGCCCCAAGGCGAAATACCTCGGGGTGACCATAGACCGAAACCTGTCCATGAAGCACCACGTCACGTCTGTCGTCGGGCAGACTCGCGCAGCCAGAGCCCTCCTGCGTCCCGTCTTGTCGTCGCGTCTTCCCCTGCGTGTGAAGCTCGGCGTCTACAAGACGTACATCCGCTCTCGCCTCACCTACGCCGCGCCGGCCTGGTACGCGCTGGTGAGCGAGCCGCTCCGCCAGCGACTGCGCGCGCAGCAGTCGCTGGCGCTCCGTACCATTGTAGACGCCCCCCGCTTTGTGAGGAACGCGACCATAGAACGGGACCTCGAGATGGAAAGCCTGGACGAATTTATTCGTCGGCTGGCCAAGTCCATGTTCGGGCGAGTAGAAGCGTCGGCGCTCCCGCACATCCGGGAGCTGGCCCCCTACCGCTCGAACCCCCAGGACAGGAAGCACCTGCCGCGAGACCTCCTCGAGGTCGCGGCAGGCCCCTCGTCGGTGCCGTCTCCTCCGGCTCCGACACGACCGCCGCCCGCGCGCCGGTCGCCCGCCGGACCTCCCCTCACAGGGAGCCTCCAGGCTGAGCTTGACCGCGCGGGGGCAGGCGAAGACACCGGACTAACGATTACCACGGATGTGACCCCAATGACCTGCCCGTATTAACGGGCAGCGTGGACCACCACGTTTATGGGGCAGAGCCCCGACAACGTCTCCCCGCTGCAGGGGGCAACGAGAAGAAAACCCGCGATCGAATAAATTTGTACGTCAACCGACTACCACTTCTCTCACCTCACCGAACGCTATGTCAACTGACTACCCCGCCTATTATAAGAAGATCTCAGCGAAGGGTACTGTCAACTAACTACCCCGCCTCTCATTTACAAGATTTCTCCGAACAATACAGTCCACCGATTCTTAAAAAGAGCCATTGGCCATACACACGTTCAGTTCACGCTCTACAGCTACAGCGCAAACAACGGAAGCTCCTAACGACTGGAACAGCTACTTCTCAAGCAAGAAGGAATTTTACTGGCAGAAACCTCTGTCCGTTCCCGTTTCACCCGCATACTGGAACGCGTAGCTAACGGTTGGACGTAAGCCTAGCCTTTGGCGAAGCCCGTCTGCTCCGTACAGATTTATTTATTATTTATTGTATATAAGTAGTTATTGTATTTACCTATGGTTTATTAGATAAATATAAACATAACGAAGGGTTATGGGTCATGTCTATGGGTTCGTTATCACAGGGCTCTTCCATGGTTGGTTTTCCAAAATAAAACGTCGATTTGGATGTTCAAGCTTCTATTTGATGATTCCACAAACAATTTCTTGAAATGATTGCACAGAGAAGTCCATGTAAGTGGATTACTATCCGGGAACGCGGTGAATTCGACACGAGCGAGGCTTCTTCAAGTGAACTGTAACGCAGTCAAACGGAAAGTGTCCGAATTGGGCTCCCGCCGCATTCGCAAACTCTGGTTAGGTTGGCCAACTGCTACTGCCGAATACCAACATTGCAAAATCAGTTATCCGTCGTGTATAGAGCGTTTCAACAAATAGTTCCTATGCCGTTATATTAGCTCCCCTGTCTATCAACGACATCAACACGCGAAGACTCTTCTACCCATTTTGTTAGTGTATCTGCATTCTATGTAGTGTGTGTCTGAGTTCTAAGTAGTGTGCGTGGAAAACATTGCTGCCAACATAACGGCATAGGAACTATTTGTTGAAACGCTCTATACCAACATTACAAAACCTCACCACACAACTGCTGTATACCAACATTACAGATACTAAAACCAACTTTTTAATTTCGGTGTTGCCAGGCTCGTGTCGACTACACCCAGGCCCTAGGCTATAGTTCGCGTCACGTAAAAAGAGCGCTGGCTGGCGTTCTGAGGATGCACTCTGACAGCAACTGTTTAGTACCCTCTCTTTCACAATTACGCGATTTATATTATGCTATCCTGTTGTCAGAGTGAACTGTTGTGCCCTCGGAACGCCCGCCAGCGCTCTTTTTACGTGACGCGAGCTGTACAACCTGACGTTCCCATAATACGCAAGTCTAACATAGATGGTGCTATTCACCTAATATAGTGTGCAAGACAAATCATAGATGGCATTAGAATCTAGCAAGACGTGAATGACAGTTCATAAAGAATCTATGGTAATATTGAGTCAAAATAACACAGATTTTATAATAATAAAATAATCAACAGCACTTCGACAAACATATGAACATTACTTTACTCTTTGATATGAACTCATGCTAGTTATGTCACAATTAATTCGTGATAGTGCCTTGTGCACGTGGTAGATTCAAAATTAATAAAAACTCTGACGAATAAAGACTTAACAGGTACGTGATTCGTCAGAGTCAAAATTAATACTGTTTTTTTTTATTTATGATTTGGGAGCGTTTGACTCCAATCTCACCTGATGGTAAGTGGCGATGGAGTAGATGATGGAACACACACTCTCAAATAGAACCTATTCACTCTCGCCTTGAAGATCCCCATCTATCATAGCCATCTTGTAGCCCTGGTAATAGGGGCAGTACTATTATCTAATCTGTGGTGGGGATAGTACTTACCACGGAATAACAGAAACTACCAATTTATCTCTTTAATATAGATATATTAGAAGTATCTAAACAAATAGCCAACACAAATAATATCTCGTATCTGTAGTTAGTTAATTTTATTTACGTCGAACCAGCCGAACATTAGTGACTATACGTCATCGATGCTGTCTTCCGGAATTCTAGGCTGGTTCAGCCGCGAGTATGGACCCTCGTTGCATTTGGGACCATCGCACGAGAAGTTGTCAAATTCGCAGTATTCACCCATCACTGTCTGCAAAGAGAAAACGTCGGGAACTATAGCGTTAAGACCGGCATTTAATTGTACTTAGGAGTGACAGTGTGCATGATACTGATGCCGAAAAAACATATCTATTTAAAAAAAGCCAATATTTGTTTTGAGAAAGGATTTTTTTATTGTTTTTAGGGTTCCGTACCTGAAAAGGGAAAAAGGAACCCTTTTAAGATCACTTCGTTGTCCGTCTGTCTGTCTGTCTTTCTGTTTGTCAAGACTCCCAGGAACGTGTGGACGTATCAAGTTGAAATTAATAGACTCAGATCTATCTTATGGACTTGTAAAAAAATAAAACTTCTATGTCAACGTAATCAAAAGATACGGCCGTTTATTCCGCATCTCTTGACGCTCGCAAGGAAATCAGTGGGGTACTTCTCATTGACCTAGAATCATGTTTAGCAAAAACTAATGTCTTATAGCACAAGTAAATAAAAAAAACCGAAAACCATAAATTTGTAGTTACAATTTTATGTTTTGCGGTTGCAAAACTGACCGCGACCTATGTCGATGTTGAGAACAACAGTTTGCAACGGCAATTGTACAGAAACCTCGGTGCGCGAGTCCGACTCGCACTTAACCGGTATTTTAAAATGTACAGAAATTTAAATTTTTCTGTATTATTGTATTACTGTTATTGCACCTATTTTATTACACATACTTTTATGAGTCTGCTTTATTTTAAAGGGTTGCATATCGAGCTTAATTAATTATTATAGAGACCTCCGAAAGAGAAAACCAGAAAAACTGCATTAGTAGATTTAAAAAAAATAGTCTGCTCAGTTGACCCGGACGTTTTTGAAAAAAGAACTTAATAATACGCTAGGTGACTGCAACAACAATATATTATTTTAATTGCCTAAAAATAAAAAGTTTAATATTTGAAGACAAAACAAAAACACCAACTTTGGTAGGGTGATCGGCTTCAGGATTAGTGTCGCACAAACACCGCCCGCACACGCACTTCCCGCGGCCGAAGCACTCCTGGGCCTCCAGCTGGCCTGCAGGCAAGCAGTTCCTCTCCAAAGGCTCCCCATCGCAGGCGCAGCGAGCGTTCTCCTCGAGACTGACTGCAATCAAACCGATATTTATTACTGACTTACATTTTCCAAAGAAGTTCGAATCAACAAGAGAGGTCGTTGTTGTCGTTCTTGTGAACGTTGTTTTGAGTAGAAAGTCTGTGTGTGGGTTCGAATAGTTGAAACTTTGAAATATGTAGAAAAAAAGACGATGTAAATATTTTTAAAAGTTTTGAGTTTGATGCTCACGGTGAAATTGAAATCGTGGAACAAATTTTAACTGTGGTTTCTGCTCATAAAACTGAACAACTCTCTCTAAGGAACCAATTTAATCGGAGCAAAAAAAAATTGGATCTGTTCATACAAATCGATGACCTGAGTAGCCAACTATGTATGGAAAGTCCAAAATTATTTTTGCTCAGATTGAATTGGTTCCTTAGAAAAAATTGTTCAGTGTCATGACTGGAAGCCACAGTTAAAATTTGGCCCGCGATTTTAATTGCAGCCTGTATAAAAAGAAATAATAAAATGGTAAAATTGTTATCCAAATGCTTTTATTTAATTACTTATGAATAAAAAAATATATTAACAAGTAAACTTGAGTAGGTTTTGGGGCCACAAATTACCTAACTGACACTGCCACTAGCTTCAAAGTGAACAAAGTGCAAGAATAAAGTACTCACAACCAAAGTCTTGGTGATCAGTTGAATCATTTTTGCAGTACTCGTTATCCAAGTTCTTAGAGAAACATTTGCTTTCTGTTGTACACCACGAACAATGAGGAAGCCGAAGGCAATCGGTGCATGACTGCTTCACGTTACACACCCAACTCTCGTCTAAAACGTAAGCCCTCTTGCTAACACTTAGTTGCAGCCCCACAACAAAAATAAACGCCAATATTAATCTCATCCTAAATTGTAATAAAAATTCTATTAAGTACGCGTATATCCAAGCATATCTCAGCGAATACGATTAAAATAGAATTGGTCAAATGCGCTTGAGAACATTATGATAACCTTTTACTCCGCATTATTGCGTATTGCTTGGCCTATTTATGATATGTTGCAAATGATCGCCTCGCATTAGGTACTGAGTGTAACTGAACTTCCACTTAGATTGCTATCACTAGATGGCAGTCATTAGGCCTTGCCAGGTGCTTCATAGGCGGCTTGGAAACTTCTGAAACTAGGGTTGGCAACTAATCACTACAACCTCCACCAATCCGATCTTGGCCCCTGTGTGTGGAGTATGGCCTAACTAACCTTCCCGAGGTATGGGAAGAGACCCGTGCCCCAACAGGGGGACATTATGGATTTTTAAATACGAAGTAGGCAGGTACTTTACGTATTATTTTATTTTTAACGTTTATTTTCAGGCCTCTATGTATTACAGGCCTATAGATACATACACTCGCCTTCAAAAAAATCGCACGTCCGTAAAAATAGGCTTCAAGCACTGTTAATCCTTAAGACAAGTAGTTATTCGTAGCAATATTGGTATCATTTGAGAGCCCTATAAAAACTCTTTAAAAAAATATCCATTTCATTTGATTAAAGAAAAAGCTTGACACTTTAAGTCACTGTGAATGACAATGGAACTGATTCTCCTCTTCAAATTTTGTTTGTATTGTTTTGTTTTTTGGGTATAAAAGGGTCGATACAGCTTATCGGGGGATAAATTTGCTACCAACAGTCGAAGAAGACACAGAAGAATATCTTTCATCAGAAAAACGTCCTTGAAGATGGACACTACTGCTGCTGAAGCCGCCCAAGTTATCGCACTACTGCAATCAGGACTACGTCAGTGTGATGTTGCTCGGCAATTGCACTTGAGTCGCTTTTCTGTTCGAAGAGTGTACCAGCGGTTCCTGCAGACCGGTGGCTTTGTCCGAAGGCGTGGGTCTGGTAGAAATCGCTGCACTTCTGCGAGAGATGACCGATTCGTCGTATCGAAGTCTTTGAGAAATCGGTTCTCTAATGCTGTTGAGTTGCAACAGCAGCTTCAAGCAGTTCGTAGAAGGGCCGTGAGTGTCTCTACAGTTAGAAGAAGACTAAAGGAGAGAAATATTGTGGCTAGAAGACCTGCCACGGGTCCAAAATTAACCGCAGCGCATCGGCGAGCACGCCTGCAATTTGCTCGCGCCCACGTCAATTGGACCCTGGACCAATGGAGAGCTGTTCTCTTCTCAGACGAAACGAGAGTGTGCCTTTTCTGCAACGATAGACGCAAAAGAGTATACAGAAGACAATGGGAACGTTTTGCCCAAGCCTGCATCCAAGAGACGGTAGAATACGGGGGCGGTTCCTGCATGTTCTGGGGCGGCATATCTGCCGACGGCAAAACTGAACTTTCTTGCGTCTCTCGGACCGGCGGTGCTCGCGGGCAAGGGTCGATGACTGCTCACCGGTACATCACAGAGATCCTGGAAGAACATGTGGTCCCCTATGCTGGATTTATTGGCAACGGGTTCACATTAATGCACGATAACGCTCGCGCGCACACTGCTGGAATTGTGCAGGGCTACCTTCAAGAGGTTGGGATCCCTGTCATGCAGTGGCCAGCGAGAAGTCTAGATCTGAACCCGATAGAGCACCTCTGGGACCAGCTGAAACGCAAGGTTAGATCCCGTGATCCCGCTCCCGCGACTCTTCAGGAGCTCCAAGACGCCGTTATTGAGGAATGGGACAGAATCCCTCAAGAAGAGGTCCTAAAGTTGGTGCGATCCATGAGGGAGCGCATGGAAGACGTCATTAGGGCTAGGAGGGGTAACACTAGGTTTTAGGTTAGTTTTAAGCAACTTTGTTTTGAAAAATTAATCAGATTTCATTTGGGTTTTTTAAGGATTTTTATTGTTTTGTAAATTTTTCTCAGTTCCAATAAAAAACATTGAATGAATTATTGTTTTTGCATTCTCTGTTTCCTTACCTTTCAAATGATACCGAACATTACCAATATTTCATAATACAAATACGATTGAAAGATGTTTAAAATAGATTTCTTAAAAGGTGCGATTTTTTTGAAGCCGAGTGTATATACAAACTTTTTAAATAAATTAACTTAAATACTATAAATACATACAACTTTATTTGTTCGCACGAGTTGTCGTTAGTGCTGCGTCGGACGTAGTGGTCGGCTGGCTCCCTCGGAATTTTCGGAACAACACACCCTTCGGCCAAAACTCCTCCATGGTGGAGAATTATAACGTCGTTGCTAGTAATAGGGTACAACTTTAGTAGCTACCCAATATCTTCAATTAAACCTACACATTAAGTTTCAAGATCAAGGATCAAGAGACCTAAAATGAAATTACAGAAAAATGTTAGACTGCGTATAAAGTAACTGCTCGTGTTTTTATTATAGTTAAAGAGTTGACTATTTAAAGTTGTTCATACTGAAGAGTGAAGCACTTTATACTATGAATATTTTAATCTGATACAAACCTACTTAAGAATAGAAGCGGTGTGAAGTTAGCCGAAAAAGTTAGACGAAAATTATAACCCGACCAAATTAGGGAGTTCGAAATTTTAAATTCTTTAAATTGTTTCTAATTGTCTTAAATTTACTAGAAAACGAATAAATATGACGCTAAATAACAAATAATATTTTTTTTGAGTTGTGTTTAACTGTTTATATGCACTATAAGTTTTAAAAAGCATATTTCTTCTAAAACATAAAAGTGGCATTATATCAAGGTTTGTGCCCTGGTTTTAACCTGTTTTTCATTAAAAATGAAGAACGAATATACTAAACCTGCTCAGAAAACAGATACCTATCGAAGAGAAAAATAAAGAATTCATTATGACGGAATCATGTTTCTTATTTACCTAGAACTTTACCTAGAAAAGCCAGTTCCATGACGATTTTAGGGTATACTGAACATATCAGGCTTATCGAGTTGCATATCGCTGGATATTTATTAAAAATATCTATCAATTAATACCAGATTAAGACTGTACGTCATAAGCGACAGGAGTTACGAGCCGCTGAAGTTCTTCATAACCTAGCGATTCACCCACTGATTCAGCAGCTCATAACTTCTTTCGCCTATGTCCTACAGTCTCAAATCTACCACCAAATGAGAGATAATTTCAATTGTTATCCAACAATATACAACTACATAAGCCTTATATGTTCGGTATACCCTAAAAAGTCACGGAACTTGCTTGTTCCCACCGCTGCTGCGAAAAAAGTTGGACAGATCATAGCGCCGCTCGCAGACAAGGTTCATTCTTAAAATTTGGTATAAATGAAAAGTAATTTCAATAGCTATCCAACGATATACATCTCGATAAGCCTTATAAGGTATATGGAACATATATACCTTAAAAATATCACGCAACTTGCTTTCTCCCGCCGATGGTGTAAAAAAATATGAACAGCTCATAGCGCCGCTCCTGGACAAGGTTTTTTCTTTGAATATGAATCAAATGAAAGACAATTTCAATAGCTATTCAACGATACACAACTCGATAAGCCTGATATCGTAGGTATACCCTAAAAACGTCGCGGAACTTGCTTGTTCCCACCGCTGCTGAGAAAAAGTTTGACAGCTCATAGCGCCGCTCGTCGACAAGGTTCATTCTTCAAATTTGTTTAACATGAAAGGTAATTTTAATAGCTATCCAACGATATACAACTCGATAAACTTGATATGGTCGGTATACCCTAAAAACGTCACGGAACTTCCTTTCTCCCGCCGAAGGTGTAAAAAAACTTTGAGAGCTCATAGCGCTGCTCGCGGACAAGGTTCATTCTTCAAATGTAGTTTAAATAAAAGGTTTTTACAGTAGCTATTCAACCATATACAACTCGATAAGCCTGATATGGTAGGTATACCCTAAAAACGTCACGGAACTTCCTTTCTCCCGCCGATGGTGTAAAAAATCTTTGACAGCTCATAGCGCTGCTCGTGGACAAGGTTCAGTATTCAAATATAGTTTAAATGAAAGGTAATTACAATAGCTATTCAACGATATACAACTCAATATGCCTGATATGGTAGGTATACCCTAAAAACGTCGCGGAACTTGCTTGTTCCCACCGCTGCTGAGAAAAAAGTTTGACAGCTCATAGCGCCGCTCGTGGACAAGGTTCATTCTTCAAATTTATTTCATATGAAAGGTAATTTTAATAGCTATCGAACGATATAAAACTCGATAAGCTTGATATGGTCGCTATACTCTAAAAACGTCACGGAACTTCCTTTCTCCCGCCGATGGTGTAAAATAACTTTGAGAGCTCATAGCGCTGCTCCTGGACAAGGTTCATTCTCTAGATGTAGTTTAAATGAAAGGTAATTACAGTAGCTATTCAACGATATACAACTCGATAAGCCTGATATGGTAGGTCTACCCTAAAAACGTCGCGGGACTTGCTTGTTCCCACCGCTGCTGAGAAAAAGTTTGACAGCTCATAGCGCCGCTCGTGGACAAGGTTCATTCTTCAAATTTATTTCACATGAAAGATAATTTTAATAGATATCCAACGATATACAACTCGATAAGCTTGATATGGTCGGTATACCCTAAAAACGTCACGGAACTTCCTTTCTCCCGCCGATGGTGTAAAAAAACTTTGAGAGCTCATAGCGCTGCTCGTGGAGAAGGTTCATTCTTCAAATGTAGTTTAAATAAAAGATAATTACAGTAGCTATTCAACAATATACAACTCAATAAGCCTGATATGGTAGGTATACCCTGAAAACGTCGCGGAACTTGCTTGTTCCCACCGCTGCTGAGAAAAAAGTTTGACAGCTCATAGCGCCGCTCGTGGACAAGGTTCATTCTTCAAATTTATTTCATATGAAAGGTAATTTTAATAGCTATCAAACGATATTGAAATCGATAAGCTTGATATGGTCGGTATACTCTAAAAACGTCACGGAACTTCTTTTCTCCCGCCGATGGTGTAAAAAAAATTTGAGAGCTCATAGCGCTGCTCGTGGACAAGGTTCATTCTTCAAATGTAGTTTAAATGAAAGGTAATTACAGTAACTATTCAACGATATACAACTCGATAAGCCTGATATGGTAGGTATACCCTAAAAACGTCGCGGAACTTGCTTGTTCCCACCGCTGCTGAGAAAAAAGTATGACAGCTCGTAGCGCCGCTCGTGGACAAGGTTCATTCTTCAAATTTGTTTCACACGAAAGGTAATTTTAATAGCTATCGAACGATATACAACTCGATAAGCTTGATATGGTCGGTATACTCTAAAAACGTCACAGAACTTCCTTTCTCCCGCCGATGGTGTAAAAAAACTTTGAGAGCTCATAGCGCTGCTCGTGGACAAGGTTCATTCTTCAAATGTAGTTTAAATGAAAGGCAATTACAGTAGCTATTCAACGATATACAACTCGTTAAGCCTGATATGGTAGGTCTACCCTAAAAACGTCGCGGAACTTGCTTGTTCCCACCGCTGCTGAGAAAAAGTTTGACAGCTCATAGCGCCGCTCGTGGACAAGGTTCATTCTTCAAATTTGTTTCACATGAAAGGTAATTTTAATAGCTATCCAACGATATACAACTCGATAAACTTGATATGGTCGGTATACCCTAAAAACGTCACGGAACTTCCTTTCTCCCGCCGATGGTGTAAAAAAACTTTGAGAGCTCATAGCGCTGCTCGTGGACAAGGTTCATTCTTCAAATGTTGTTTAAATGAAAGGTTTTTACAGTAGCTATTCAACCATATACAACTCGATAAGCCTGATATGGTAGGTATACCCTAAAAACGTCACGGAACTTCCTTTCTCCCGCCGATGGTGTAAAAAATCTTTGAGAGCTCATAGCGCTGCTCGTGGACAAGGTTCAGTATTCAAATATAGTTTAAATGAAAGGTAATTACAATAGCTATTCAACGATATACAACCTGATAAGCCTGATATGGTAGGTATACCCTAAAAACGTCGCGGAACTTGCTTGTTCCCACCGCTGCTGAGAAAAAAGTTTGACAGCTCATAGCGCCGCTCGTGGACAAGGTTCATTCTTCAAATTTATTTCATATGAAAGGTAATTTTAATAGCTATCGAACGATATAAAACTCGATAAGCTTGATATGGTCGGTATACTCTAAAAACGTCACGGAACTTCCTTTCTCCCGCCGATGGTGTAAAATAACTTTGAGAGCTCATAGCGCTGCTCCTAGACAAGGTTCATTCTCTAGATGTAGTTTAAATGAAAGGTAATTACAGTAGCTATTCAACGATATACAACTCGATAAGCCTGATATGGTAGGTCTACCCTAAAAACGTCGCGGGACTTGCTTGTTCCCACCGCTGCTGAGAAAAAGTTTGACAGCTCATAGCGCCGCTCGTGGACAAGGTTCATTCTTCAAATTTATTTCACATGAAAGATAATTTTAATAGCTATCTAACGATATACAACTCGATAAGCTTGATATGAACGGTATACCCTAAAAACGTCACGGAACTTCCTTTCTCCTGCCGATGGTGTAAAAAAACTTTGAGAGCCCATAGCGCTGCTCGTGGAGAAGGTTCATTCTTCAAATGTAGTTTAAATAAAAGATAATTACAGTAGCTATTCAACAATATACAACTCAATAAGCCTGATATGGTAGGTATACCCTGAAAACGTCGCGGAACTTGCTTGTTCCCACCGCTGCTGAGAAAAAAGTTTGACAGCTCATAGCGCCGCTCGTGGACAAGGTTCATTCTTCAAATTTATTTCATATGAAAGGTAATTTTAATAGCTATCAAACGATATTGAACGCGATAAGCTTGATATGGTCGGTATACTCTAAAAACGTCACGGAACTTCTTTTCTCCCGCCGATGGTGTAAAAAAACTTTGAGAGCTCATAGCGCTGCTCGTGGACAAGGTTCATTCTTCAAATGTAGTTTAAATGAAAGGTAATTACAGTAACTATTCAACGATATACAACTCGATAAGCCTGATATGGTAGGTATACCCTAAAAACGTCGCGGAACTTGCTTGTTCCCACCGCTGCTGAGAAAAAAGTATGACAGCTCGTAGCGCCGCTCGTGGACAAGGTTCATTCTTCAAATTTGTTTCACACGAAAGGTAATTTTAATAGCTATCGAATGATATACAACTCGATAAGCTTGATATGGTCGGTATACTCTTAAAACGTCACAGAACTTCCTTTCTCCCGCCGATGGTGTAAAAAAACTTTGAGAGCTCATAGCGCTGCTCGTGGACAAGGTTCATTCTTCAAATGTAGTTTAAATGAAAGGCAATTACAGTAGCTATTCAACGATATACAACTCGATAAGCCTGATATGGTAGGTCTACCCTAAAAACGTCGCGGAACTTGCTTGTTCCCACCGCTGCTGAGAAAAAGTTTGACAGCTCATAGCGCCGCTCGTGGACAAGGTTCATTCTTCAAATTTATTTCATATGAAAGGTAATTTTAATAGCTATCGAACGATATAAAACTCGATAAGCCTGATATGGTAGGTCTACCCTAAAAACGTCGCGGAACTTGCTTGTTCCCACCGCTGCTGAGAAAAAGTTTGACAGCTCGTAGCGCCGCTCGTGGACAAGGTTCATTCTTCAAATTTGTTTCACATGAAAGGTAATTTTAATAGCTATCCAACGATATACAACTCGATAAGCTTGATATGGTCAGTATACCCTAAAAACGTCACGGAACTTCCTTTCTCCCGCCGATGGTGTAAAAAAACTTTGAGAGCTCATAGCGCTGCTCGTGGACAAGGTTCATTCTTCAAATGTAGTTTATATGAAAGATAATTACAGTAGCTATTCAACGATATACAACTCGATAAGGCTGATATGGTAGGTATACCCTAATAACGTCGCGTAACTTGCTTGTTCCCACCGCTGCTGAGAAAAAAGTTTGACAGCTCGTAGCGCCGCTCGTGGACAAGGTTCATTCTTCAAATGTATTTAATATGAAAGAAAATTTTAATAGCTATCGAATGGTATACAACTCGATAAGCTTGATATGGTCGGTATACTCTAAAAACGTCACGGAACTTCCTTTCTCCCGCCGATGGTGTAAAAAAACTTTGAGAGCTCATAGCGCTGCTCGTGGACAAGGTTCATTCTTTAAATGTAGTTTAAATGATAGGTTATTACAGTAGCTATTTAACGATATACAACTCGATAAGGCTGATATGGTAGGTATACCCTAAAAACGTCGCGTAACTTGCTTGTTCCCACCGCTGCTGAGAAAAAGTTTGACAGCTCATAGCGCCGCTCGTGGACAAGGTTCATTCTTCAAATTTGTTTCACATGAAAGGTAATTTTTATAGCTATCCAACGATATACAACTCGATAAGCTTGATATGGTCAGTATACCCTAAAAACGTCACGGAACTTCCTTTCTCCCGCCGATAGTGTAAAAAAACTTTGAGAGCTCATAGCGCTGCTCGTGGACAAGGTTCATTCTTCAAATGTAGTTTAAATGAAAGGTTATTACAGTAGCTATTCAACGATATACAACTCGATAAGCCTGATATGGTAGGTATAACCTAAAAACGTCGCGTAACTTGCTTGTTCCCACCGTTGCTGAGAAAAAAGTTTGACAGCTCATAGCGCCGCTCGTGGACAAGGTTCATTCTTCAAATTTATTTCATATGAAAGGTAATTTTAATAGCTATCGAACGATATAAAACTCAATAAGCTTGATATGGTCGCTATACTCTAAAAACGTCACGGAACTTCCTTTCTCCCGCCGATGGTGTAAAATAACTTTGAGAGCTCATAGCGCTGCTCCTGGACAAGGTTCATTCTCTAGATGTAGTTTAAATGAAAGGTAATTACAGTAGCTATTCAACGATATACAACTCGATAAGCCTGATATGGTAGGTCTACCCTAAAAACGTCGCGGGACTTGCTTGTTCCCACCGCTGCTAAGAAAAAGTTTGACAGCTCATAGCGCCGCTCGTGGACAAGGTTCATTCTTCAAATTTATTTCACATGAAAGATAATTTTAATAGCTATCCAACGATATACAACTCGATAAGCTTGATATGGTCGGTATACCCTAAAAACGTCACGGAACTTCCTTTCTCCCGCCGATGGTGTAAAAAAACTTTGACAGCTCATAGCGCTGCTCGTGGAGAAGGTTCATTCTTCAAATGTTGTTTAAATGAAAGGTTATTACAGTAGCTATTCAACGATATACAACTCGATAAGCCTGATATGGTAGGTCTACCCTAAAAACGTCGCGGAACTTGCTTGTTCCCACCGCTGCTGAGAAAAAAGTTTGACAGCTCATAGCGCCGCTCGTGGACAAGGTTCATTCTTCAAATTTATTTCATATGAAAGGTAATTTTAATAGCTATCAAACGATATTGAACTCGATAAGCTTGATATGGTCGGTATACTCTAAAAACGTCACGGAACTTCCTTTCTCCCGCCGATGGTGTAAAAAAACTTTGAGAGCTCATAGCGCTGCTCGTGGACAAGGTTCATTCTTCAAATGTAGTTTAAATGAAAGGTAATTACAGTAACTATTCAACGATATACAACTCGATAAGCCTGATATGGTAGGTATACCCTAAAAACGTCGCGGAACTTGCTTGTTCCCACGGCTGCTGAGAAAAAAGTATGACAGCTCGTAGCGCCGCTCGTGGACAAGGTTCATTCTTCAAATTTGTTTCACACGAAAGGTAATTTTAATAGCTATCGAATGATATACAACTTGATAAGCTTGATATGGTCGGTATACTCTAAAAACGTCACAGAACTTCCTTTCTCCCGCCGATGGTGTCAAAAAAAATTTGAGAGCTCATAGCGCTGCTCGTGGACAAGGTTCATTCTTCAAATGTAGTTTAAATGAAAGGCAATTACAGTAGCTATTCAACGATATACAATTCGATAAGCCTGATATGGTAGGTCTACCCTAAAAACGTCGCGGAACTTGCTTGTTCCCACCGCTGCTGAGAAAAAGTTTGACAGCTCATAGCGCCGCTCGTGGACAAGGTTTATCATTCAAATTTGTTTCACATGAAAGGTAATTTTAATAGCTATCCAACGATATACAACTCGATAAGCTTGATATGGTCGGTATACTCTAAAAACGTCACGGAACTTCCTTTCTCCCGCCGATGGTGTAAAAAATCTTTGAGAGCTCATAGCGCTGCTCGTGGACAAGGTTCATTCTTCAAATGTAGTTTAAATGAAAGGTAATTACAGTAGCTATTCAACGACATACAATTCGATAAGCCTGATATGGTAGGTCTACCCTAAAAACGTCGCGGAACTTGCTTGTTCCCACCGCTGCTGAGAAAAAGTTTGACAGCTCGTAGCGCCGCTCGTGGACAAGGTTCATTCTTCAAATTTGTTTCACATGAAAGGTAATTTTAATAGCTATCCAACGATATACAACTCGATAAGCTTGATATGGTCAGTATACCCTAAAAACGTCACGGAACTTCCTTTCTCCCGCCGATGGTGTAAAAAAACTTTGAGAGCTCATAGCGCTGCTCGTGGACAAGGTTCATTCTTCAAATGTAGTTTAAATGAAAGATAATTACAGTAGCTATTCAACGATATACAACTCGATAAGGCTGATATGGTAGGTATACCCTAATAACGTCGCGTAACTTGCTTGTTCCCACCGCTGCTGAGAAAAAAGTTTGACAGCTCGTAGCGCCGCTCGTGGACAAGGTTCATTCTTCAAATGTATTTTATATGAAAGAAAATTTTAATAGCTATCGAATGGTATACAACTCGATAAGCTTGATATGGTCGGTATACTCTAAAAACGTCACGGAACTTCCTTTCTCCCGCCGATGGTGTAAAAAAACTTTGAGAGCTCATAGCGCTGCTCGTGGACAAGGTTCATTCTTTAAATGTAGTTTAAATGATAGGTTATTACAGTAGCTATTTAACGATATACAACTCGATAAGGCTGATATGGTAGGTATACCCTAAAAACGTCGCGTAACTTGCTTGTTCCCACCGCTGCTGAGAAAAAGTTTGACAGCTCATAGCGCCGCTCGTGGACAAGGTTCATTCTTCAAATTTGTTTCACATGAAAGGTAATTTTTATAGCTATCCAACGATATACAACTCGATAAGCTTGATATGGTCAGTATACCCTAAAAACGTCACGGAACTTCCTTTCTCCCGCCGATGGTGTAAAAAAACTTTGAGAGCTCATAGCGCTGCTCGTGGACAAGGTTCATTCTTCAAATGTAGTTTAAATGAAAGGTTATTACAGTAGCTATTCAACGATATACAACTCGATAAGCCTGATATGGTAGGTATAACCTAAAAACGTCGCGTAACTTGCTTGTTCCCACCGTTGCTGAGAAAAAAGTTTGACAGCTCGTAGCGCCGCTCGTGGACAAGGTTCATTCTTTAAATGTATTTCATATGAAAGGTAATTTTAATAGCTATCGAACGATATACAACTCGATAAGCTTGATATGGTCGGTATACTCTAAAAACGTCACGGAACTTCCTTTCTCCCGCCGATGGTGTAAAAAATCTTTGAGAGCTCATAGCGCTGCTCGTGGACAAGGTTCATTCTTCAAATGTAGTTTAAATGAAAGGTAATTACAGTAGCTATTCAACGATATACAACTCGATAAGCCTGATATGGTAGGTCTACCCTAAAAACGTCGCGGAACTTGCTTGTTCCCACCGCTGCTGAGAAAAAGTTTGACAGCTCGTAGCGCCGCTCGTGGACAAGGTTCATTCTTCAAATTTGTTTCACATGAAAGGTAATTTTAATAGCTATCCAACGATATACAACTCGATAAGCTTGATATGGTCAGTATACCCTAAAAACGTCCCGGAACTTCCTTTCTCCCGCCGATGGTGTAAAAAAACTTTGAGAGCTCATAGCGCTGCTCGTGGACAAGGTTCATTCTTCAAATGTAGTTTAAATGAAAGATAATTACAGTAGCTATTCAACGATATACAACTCGATAAGGCTGATATGGTAGGTATACCCTAATAACGTCGCGTAACTTGCTTGTTCCCACCGCTGCTGAGAAAAAAGTTTGACAGCTCGTAGCGCCGCTCGTGGACAAGGTTCATTCTTCAAATGTATTTTATATGAAAGAAAATTTTAATAGCTATCGAATGGTATACAACTCGATAAGCTTGATATGGTCGGTATACTCTAAAAACGTCACGGAACTTCCTTTCTCCCACCGATGGTGTAAAAAAACTTTGAGAGCTCATAGCGCTGCTCGTGGACAAGGTTCATTCTTTAAATGTAGTTTAAATGATAGGTTATTACAGTAGCTATTTAACGATATACAACTCGATAAGGCTGATATGGTAGGTATACCCTAAAAACGTCGCGTAACTTGCTTGTTCCCACCGCTGCTGAGAAAAAGTTTGACAGCTCATAGCGCCGCTCGTGGACAAGGTTCATTCTTCAAATTTGTTTCACATGAAAGGTAATTTTAATAGCTATCCAACGATATACAACTCGATAAGCTTGATATGGTCGGTATACTCTAAAAACGTCTCGGAACTTCCTTTCTCCCGCCGATGGTGTAAAAAAACTTTGAGAGCTCATAGCGCTGCTCGTGGACAAGGTTCATTCTTCAAATGTAGTTTAAATGAAAGTTTATTACAGTAGCTATTCAACGATATACAACTCGATAAGCCTGATATGGTAGGTCTACCCTAAAAACGTCGCGGAACTTGCTTGTTCCCACCGCTGGTGAGAAAAAGTTTGACAGCTCATAGCGCCGCTCGTGGACAAGGTTCATTCTTCAAATTTGTTTCACATGAAAGGTAATTTTAATAGCTATCGAACGATGTACAACTCGATAAGCTTGATATGGTCGGTATACTCTAAAAACATCACGGAACTTCCTTTCTCCCGCCGATGGTGTAAAAAAACTTTGAGAGCTCATAGCGCTGCTCGTGGACAAGGTTAATTCTTCAAATGTCGTTTAAATGAAAGGTAATTACAGTAGCTATTCAACGATATACAACAGTGGGTGAATCGCTAGGTTATGAAGAACTTCAGCGGCTCGTAACTCCTGTCGCTTATGACGTACAGTCTTAATCTGGTATTAATTGATAGATATTTTTAATAACTATCCAGCGATATGCAACTCGATAAGCCTGATATGTTCAGTATACCCTAAAATCGTCATGGAACTGGCTTTTCTAGGTAAAGTTCTAGGTAAATAAAAAACATGATTCCGTCATAATGAATTCTTTATTTTTCTCTTCGATATCTGTTTTCTGAGCAGGTTAAGTATATTCGTTCTTCATTTTTAATGGAAAACAGGTTAAAACCAGGGCACAAACCTTGATATAATGCCGCTTTTATGTTTTAGAAGAAATATGCTTTTTAAAACTTATAGTGCATATAAACAGTTAAACACAACTCAAAAAAAATATTATTTGTTATTTAGCATCATATTTATTAGTTTTTTTAGTAAATTTAAGACAATTAGAAACAATGTAAAGAATTTAAAATTTCGAACTCCCTAATTTGGTCGGGTTATAATTTTCGTCTAACTTTTTCGGCTAACTTCACACAGCTAAGAATAGACACCTACAATACAGCGCGATAAAAGTTTATTTTTAGGACGGGTCAATTGTAAGAAACCTCTCCCAGAGTTTACTTTGTTTTCAAGATGTAAAAATACAGCGATCAGTAGAAAAGCAAACCCCATCCCAACCTATAGAATTATAAAACCCCAACTCAAAAATTATCTTCTTTGACCACAATACCATATTACTGGGTATCCCAGTTAGAACTTCATTACCGTTCGATGACAGTACTTTTTGTGCTTTTCGCAAAGAAAACTCTTTTTAGGGTGTTTGTTAGTTTCTTAAACAGGGTGTTAAAAAAAGTGCGATTGATTCTGATTGCCTTAAATGCTTTGTTTTAAGGGGTTACTCAGAATTAAATACATAGATTACAGGAAAAATACTGAAAAAATCCGATCTACATTTTTTTTCAGTTTCCCATACAAATTGGTCTGTATCAATTAATTATTTATAGAATTAATGTGTACAATTGTACATATATTTAATTCGTTGATATAAAATATATTTGGTGTTAAGTTCCTCTCAATAAGATAATAATATAATAGTGATAACATTCTCAGATGGTTTCAAATTGGAGTGGAAGTGTGGCGTAGTTCCCCAAACAATGGAGTATTTTGACTTCGTGCCCTGCATGCCCAGATAACTGCACGCAGACAGATCTAATGAGTGCCACGGACAGTGCAATTCGCGTGGCTGAATATTTGGGCCGAGAATATTAGGTTCGTTATCGACACGAAAAGAAGAATAACATAGAATAATATTACTATATTTTTACTAAAAAAGCGGCCAAGTGCGAGTCGGACTCTCCCATGAAGGGTTCCGTAACAGCAAGTAACATAATATAAAAGTTCTTGTAGTTCGTTGTAGGTAAATTGCGGTTTACGATTTATTATTTAGTATTAAAAAAAACTACTTACTAGATCTTGTTCAAACCAATTTTCGGTGGAAGTTTGCATGATAATGTACATCATATATTTTTTTTAGTTTTATGATTCTCTTATTTTAGAAGTTACAGGGGGGGACACACATTTTACAACTTTGAAAGTGTCTCTCGCGCAAACTATTCAGTTTAGAAAAAAATGATATTAGAAACCTTAATATCATTTTTGAAGACCTATCCATAGATACCCCACACATATGGGTTTGATGAAAAAAAATTTTTTGAGTTTCAGTTTTAAGTATGGGGAACCCCTAAAATTTATTGTTTTTTTTTCTATTTTTGTGTGAAAATCTTAATGCGGTTCACAGAATACATCTACTTACCAAGTTTCAACAGTATAGTTCTTATAGTTTCGGAAAAAAGTGGCTGTGACATACGGACGGACAGACAGACAGACAGACATGACGAATCCATAAGGGTTCCGTTTTTTGCCATTTGGCTACGGAACCGACAGACAGATAGACATGACGAATCCATAAGGGTTCCGTTTTTTTGCCATTTGGCTACGGAACCCTAAAAAGATTGAAAATACTCCTACTCTGTTCATAAAGTTAATGAACACTATAGTTCATAGGACTATAGTCCTTTAAAAGTTGAGCTGAAAGGTCAAACACAAGTACTTATATATAAAGAAGTGTTTAAAGGATGATAAAATCATGCATGAACACGAGGAAATCGGCCTATTTTAGGGTACGGGGGGTGAGTCGTGGGATGCGGGGGGAGGAGCAGGGGGTGCGGCGCGGGTTGCGGGGGCGAGGAGCAGGGGGGAGGGTGACTCGCGGGGTGCGGGGGTTGAGGTGTGGGGTGCGGGGGAGTGTTTGGGGGAGGAGCTGGGTGCAGAGGGTGCGGCGCGGGTTGCGGGGGGAGAGGAGCGGGTGGAGGGTGAGTCGCGGGGTGCGGGGGGAGACGCGGGTTGCGGGGAGTGAGGCGTGGGTTGCGTGGGGAGAGGAGCGGGGGAAGGGTGGGTCACCGGGTGCGGGGGGAATAGTTCGGTGCAGGGGTTGAGGCGCGGGTTGCGGGGGAGTGGAGCGGGGTGCGGGGGAGGCTAGGGTTGCGGGGGAGACGCGGGGTGCGGGGGAAGGTGAGTCACGGGGTGCGGGGGGAGGCGCGGGTTGCGGGTGGGGGAGGAGTGGGGTGTGGGGGGAGGAGTGGGGTGAGGGGGGTGAGGCGCGGGTTGCGGGGGAGAGGATGCGGGGTGCGGGGGAGAGTGAGGAGCGGGGTGCGGGGGGTGGAGTACGGGGGGGAGACGCGGGGTGCGAGGGGTGCGGGGGAGGCGCGGGGTGCGGTGGAGGAGCATGGTGCGAGGGTGAGGCCTAGGTTGCGGGGGGAGGAGCTGGGTGCAGGGGGTGCGGCACGCGGTGCGGGTGGGGGAGAAACGGGGTGCGGGGGAGGGTGAGTCGCGGTGTGCGGGGGGCGAGGTGTGGGGTGCGGGGGAGGTTGAGTCGGGGGGGACGAGGTGCAGGGTGAGGGGGTGAGGCGCAGGGTGCAGTGGGATATAAACTCCCTGAGCGAAGCCGGGTACTCCAACTAGTATCAAACTTTATTATTTATTATCTGAAACTATTTCTTCTACTCAAACTATCGGTAGTTTGGACTGGTTTATCGATTAAAGAAGAACGTCCCTAAACGCGCGGCCGTCCTTGAAATGCCGCTCGTCGCTCGTGTGTCGCCGCGCGTGTCGCTTTCGTCCAAAACAGCTCCATACAAACCTATGGAAATGATCAAGTCGCTCGTGTTGCTGTCGCCGTCGCCGTCGCCGTCGCTGTCGCTGTAGCCGTCGTCGTCGCTTGCGTCCAGGCCGCAGCCTGATAGCAATCGTTCACTCTGACAACAGGATAGCATACTATAAATCGCGTAAGTGTGAAGGAGAATGTCCGAAACGGTTGCTGTCAGAGCAGCGTTGCCGGTGCGTACTTTTTGTTCCGATTTCGGAACTTTTGAGGTTTCAGCGGAACTTTTTCATAAAACACAGAATTATTGAAAGAACCGAAACTCTCAAAGACATCGGTTTTGAGAAGACGGACGCTATATACTTTGAATTTTTTCTTTGGGCTCTCTTTGCTCACCCTTTTTTAAAATCTAATTTTGTTCCATAAAGCTCAGATTTTTTGTTGTCAGTCTATTCTATTCTATTTTTCTATTTGGCATTCCACATCTCCTTAAAGGAGTGATTTTGCCAATGTGCCAATTTGCCAAAAAGAAAAATGGCGAAACGCCAATGTAAAGTGAAAGACGCGGCCCTAAGGGTGATGGGCACTTAAAGACGCTCCACGTGGTGGTTTGTTGTTGGAACTCTGAAAACGGAGCTGTCTCTCGAGTTAATCCTCTTCTTATGACCGCTTATCACTGAATGGGAATCACAGCTACTTCCCCATCACAAAACTAACGTTGAAACTACTCTCAAACGGAAATAATTAAAAAATTTACTCAGCAGACGTGTGCTCGGTACAAGTCCCGGCAGCCAACCCCCTTGTTGTCAGTCATGTTCTCTATTCTATTTTTCTATTCAGCATTCCACTTCTTTTAACGAGCGTGATTTTGCCAATGTCATGTGAAAAATGGGAGAATCTTCAATAAGAAAAATGGCGAAACGCCAATGTCAAGTGAAAGACGCAGCCCTTAGGGTGATGGGCACTTAAAGACGCTCCACGTGGTGGTTTGCTTCAGTAGCTGGAACTCGGAAAACGGAGCTGTCTCCCGAGTTAATCCTCTTCTTATGACCGCTTATCACTGAATTGGTTTCACAGCTATTTTCCCCTCACAAAAATAACGTTGAGACTATTCTAAAATGGAAATAATTAAAAAATTTACTCAGCAGACGTGTGCTCGGTACAAGTCCCGGCAACCAACCCTGTCAGTCATGCATGTCTGTTTGAGAAAGACGTGAGTTGATAGACGTCATTTTGAAATTCGACAGATAATGCCAAAGATGTTTATATATCCAGAGTAGCAATCACCTATAACGCTTTCATGAACAAGTGGAGTAAAGTAACAAAAACTAGGGCGTAGCTTTGAAACATGAAGTTATGTGAAAGTGACACTATATTTGTCTCACTCTTACTAAGCGAATCTATACAACTAAACGTCAAGTAAGACAAAGAGGGCGATATGTTTTCAATGACACTTGAACAATGTTGCCAGCAGTAGTATCATATTCCCCCAATGAATAAATGAACGAATGAATGATAGATCGATATTTTTGTAACTGTAATTACTGTATCACCGAGTGGATATTATTTAATTATTAGCAATAATTTTCAAAAGTGAATAGGCGTATTATATTATGAAGCTCACGAAAGGTTTTAAATTAACAGAAAATAATGAAAAGATTTATTAAGTCAGAGTATAACAAAATGTTAGTGATGAAAAAAGTACAATTAATTTTAATTGGCAATTATTGGCATTTTATCAATTATTAGTAATTGTCACGTTTACAAAAATGATTTTAACGACTACGATTGCCACTTTTTAGTCAAATATTTCAACTTCAACTTTTATTTATTGGCCTCTGCCAAATTTATGGCAATACCGCCAGTGTCCAAGGTAATAGGGAGTTTTCAGATGACGTATGTCACACCGTTCATAAGTGTCTCAATAGATGGCGCTTCTAAACTTTGGAAATATATTTTTATAACAGCGTAGAATTTACGGTAGCAAAATAGATTTAGTATGGTTAAAAACATATAAAAAACCACCTGAACATAGATTCTTATTAATTGAATTAACAGAAACAATAAATTTCCAACTTGGTCAAGTATGGATAACCTGGGTGCGTTCTGGTTCCTCTGTTATATGTAATTTCATCTTCCGAACTAAAAATATATTGATTTTAATACATTCTTATGATTAAAATGCAATTTATAACTCGGTATCATGTTAGAATTCTTTTTAGAAATACAAAAACAATACTGATAAGCTTTGTGCATCAAAAATTATGAAAAGTATTTTTTTGATCAAACTGCAAAAAATATTCAATGAAAAGTAATCTTCGAAAGCTAATCATCATTATTAGGATATTAGTCGGTTATATCAGTCAGTTTTGACGATTTTTAAGAGATTTTCTTTTTTCCAATGTTAATCAGCGCTATCTAGTTGAATTTAGAGAAACCCGTGGAAAATTCCCTATTGAAGATGCACTGTATAATTAGATGATCAAACGAACTTACCTCAAGTGAAGTTCGATCTTAATTATCCTTCCTTGTCGGAGAGATTTAATTGGTTAACATGTAGTAGTCCTCGTCTACGTTTGACCCACTCGCACGTAGTTTAGCGCCATAAGAGAAAAAGAGACAGCTAGGTACTCTCCCACCTCGGCGCCATTGCATGGTCCAAGCCTCATTCATTTTAGAGAATAAAAAAGGCAACCTACATACTACAACATTGGTATTAGGGGTTTTAATACTAGCATCCTAGTATTGTCTACTCTAGGGCAGGGAGGGACCTTAAATCTCTCCGACAAGGAAGGATAATTAAGATCGAACTTCACTTGAGGTAAGTTCGTTTGATCATCTAATTATCCTTCCTTGTCTTCTAGATTTAATTGGTTAACATGTAGATGTTTAGAGAGACTAACAATGTTGTAGGTAATAGGTATGAAAATTATTGCAATAAAATATAATCTGAGAGATTTTATAACTGCAATTCAATTAACAGAAATTTATTTCTGGAAGAAATTTCTTTTAGAAACAAGTTGCACCCCTTGCGTATATTTGATGGTAAGCTTTTATATTATGCCCATTTTGTGTACACAATAAATTATTAAAAAATAACACTTCCTAGAAGGTTATCAAATAAACAATATGAAAATAAAATTAAATCTTGTTCAATTTTATAATTGTGATTGTTAGTCTGATTGTTAGTTGAACTTGACGTTAGGTTCTGAGTGATGAGGTTACACTTAGCATAAGTGTAGCGATAGACGATAGTGTTTTATGAAAGGTAAATGCAGCGTCGTTTAAGTATGCTTTTTCTAGACATCTTACATAACCGGATATGAATTACTTTAGCAATTAATGAATAATCTATTGATATATACTTGAAAATTTCATACGGGAACCTGTTTGACATTTCCATCCTTTTAGCTATTTGGAAAATCTGTTCTAAGTCGAAAGAACTGCTAAAATGATAATCTAATACGATATTCTGGTACCTTAATTACACTATGTACCTATCGTATTTTAACAAATATGGTTTTAACCTGTACATCTTTCATGTACTGCTTGAATAATTCACGTTGAACATCTGAAATTCATTTTTAGGCAATTTGACAAAAAATGAAACACAAAATAAACCCGAATAACTATAGGTATACCCGCAATGGGGATGAGCCGTGAACAAACCAACGAATCTATACTCCTGATCGATAATATTCCCCCACTGTTTAAAGCTAGACGTGAACTGAAACTTGGTATTATCGACCAGTGATAGGAATTTTATATCCAGCACTGACGATATGCATTTGTTCGTTCCTTATACGAATGAATAAGTAAATATTTGAGACAATATTTGAAAATATAAGTTTCAGGTTCACTTATAAGAAATAAAATATAGATAAATTCTGATTTCATAACTGACCCTACGTCAGGTATGAAAACGGTAGTAGCTTGAGCAGCATTTTTTTTTAAGACTTATTACATAATAAGTCATAATTTCGAAATAATAATATGAAGTTCATAATAATTGGAAAAAGTGGGAACCGTTGAAGATAGTTACACAAATAAACGGAAAACATTACAAAGATGTAAAAATGTACTTATTACATTTTGTATTTATTCTTTAAGTTAAAATTATTATTTTAGGCTGGATAAGCTTATTTAATAAGTTTTAGAATGCAGTAGAAAATATGTTTAGTATATTTATCTAAACTGTATCGATAACGGTAATTTCAGCAAGTTTTATATGTATTCTATTGTCAATACCAGCAATAGTATTCTATTGTCACAACTTTTTACCATTTTAATTTCTCGTTCTTTTGTCGTGTGTTTACTTAAAAAAAAACGACCTGTTTGGTTTATAGAGAAAAAAATTGCTGTAATTTTATATAGCCACGAAAGTATATCGCGGTTAATAAACTTTCAATTGTAAATAATTTAGTTCAAAATATACAAGAAGTTTCACGTAAGCTATGACTTATAATAATTTTGTTTTTGCAAAATTCGCTGATGTTCACATTTTTCATTTTTAATTCATTCAACATATATAAATCTTTTTAATGTATATTTTGATTATAGACGATCTTAAACAATGCCAATAAATAATTTTCACCATCCTCACAAGGACATCTCCAGTGTGCTGTGGAGGCATCAACAAAAATTTTGATTATGCAAAGTCAACATTTTGATTATCCACCATCTAAGAATTCACAGATTTCACCCATCAAACATTATTGTTTATTCTTATCTGGTGATTGCGGCAGCTTTATTAAGACTTAATTGCCTGCATTAAACTTAAAAACAGGCACACCTATGAATCATTGTCATCTAGACTGAAGACATGACTTCATAAGAAAAAATAACGTAGGTATATGTATTTATTATAATTAATACTTCCCGAAACGCTGTCATTGCAAGTTTCGTGTAAGTAGCAGAAGCTAGGTACAAAAAAGACAATTTCAAGTATAAGGTACAGAAAACCTTATTTTAAAAAATACTTTTATTTTTCTTATTATAATTATTAACGATTACTTGTCAGTTATGGTAACTGTAAATCGAAAGGGTTTTGAATCGTATACCGAACTGGTTTCTATCAATTAATTATTTAAAGAATTAATGTGTACAATTGTACATACAATTTAATTCGTTGATTTAAAATATATTTGGTGTTAAGTTTAACGCGAGTTTAAGTCTAACGCTGAAGAATTACAGACCCATCTCACTCCTGAGCCATGTCTACAAGCTGTTTTCGAGAGTCATTACGAATCGTCTCGCACGCAGGTTTGACGACTTCCAGCCTCCCGAACAAGCCGGTTTCCGAAAAGGCTTCAGTACCATAGACCACATACATACGCTGCGGCAGATTATACAGAAGACCGAAGAGTATAATCGGCCACTATGCTTGGCGTTTGTGGACTATGAGAAAGCCTTTGATTCGATCGAGACCTGGGCTGTGTTGCAGTCTCTCCAACGGTGCCAAATTGATTATCGATACATCGAAGTGTTGAAGTGCTTGTATGAAAACGCCACCATGTCGGTCCACCTCCAGGATCAGAATTCGAAACCTATCCGGCTGCAGCGTGGGGTGAGACAGGGAGACGTTATATCTCCGAAACTGTTCACCGCTGCACTGGAAGACGTTTTCAAGCTTCTGGACTGGAGAGGACTCGGCATTAACATCAATGGCGAGTACATCACTCACCTTCGATTTGCTGACGATATCGTGATCATGGCTGAGACCTTGGAAGACCTAGGCGCAATGCTCGAAGGACTTAGTAGAGTCTCCCAACAAGTGGGTCTTAAAATGAACATGGATAAGACGAAAATCATGTCAAACGTCCGTGTTACACCCACTCCTCTGAAGGTTGGAGACTCTACACTCGAAGTTGTTGACGAATATGTATACCTGGGACAAACAGTCCAGTTAGGTAGGTCCAACTTCGAGAAAGAGATCAATCGTCGAATCCAACTCGGCTGGGCAGCGTTCGGGAAGCTTCGCAATATCTTTACGTCCAAAATACCGCAGTCCCTCAAGACTAAAGTCTTTGACCAGTGTGTGTTGCCAGTGATGACATATGGATCCGAGACATGGTCGCTTACTATGGGCCTTATAAGAAGGCTCAAAGTCACCCAAAGGGCGATGGAGCGTGCTATGCTTGGTGTTTCCCTACGTGATCGAATCAGAAATGAGGAGATACGTAGGAGAACTAAAGTTACCGACATAGCTCTCAGAATCGCTAGACTTAAGTGGCAGTGGGCAGGGCACATAGCTCGTAGAACAGATGGCCGTTGGGGCAGTAAAGTTCTCGAATGGCGACCGCGCACCGGAAGGCGCAGTGTGGGCAGGCCCCCGACTCGGTGGACCGACGACCTGGTAAAGGTTGCAGGAAGCCGCTGGATGCGAGCCGCACAGGACCGGTCGGTGTGGAAATCCTTGGGGGAGGCCTTTGTCCAGCAGTGGACGTCTTTCGGCTGATAGATAGATAGATAGAAGTTTAACACCTCTCAATAAGATAATAATATAATGGTGATAACATCCTCAGATGGTTCCAAGTTTTGTGTTGGCGTGGAGTTTAAGTGTGGCGTAGTTCTCCAAACAATGGAGTATTTGACGTCGTGCCCTGCATGCCCAGATAACTGCAGGCAGGCAGATCTAATGAGTGCCACGGACAGTGCAATTCGCGTGGCTGAATTTTGGGCCGAGACTTGTTATCGACCGAAAAGAAGAATAACATAGAATAATATAGTAAAAACAGATTGAAAAAACTCCTGAATCTGTTCATAAAGTTAATGAACACTATAGTGTTCATAGGACTATAGTCCTATAAAAGTTGAGCATAGGCTGAAAGGTAAAACACAAGTACTTATATAGAAAAAAGTGTTTTAAGTAAAATAAAATCGTGCATGAGCACGAGGATATCGGCCTATTTTATTTATTGCTTTTACCATGTAACTGCCCTGGGCAACTATGTAGGTACAATAAAATAGATTTCAAATTATCAATATTCAAAATTTTATTAGCATTTTAAATCCATTATGAATTAAACTTGTCTTCACTTTTACGGATTATAAAAATAATACTCGAAGCAAAGAGTTTTTCATAGGGTTGCTGCGTTAACTTTTACAATTTTGATCAAAAATATACCATATTTTGGCCACGACTTGTCCAGGGCCAAAAAATTGATCTGGGGTAATGAGAGTCTTTATCTCAATATTTTGTGTAAAATGGTCTAGTTATACCAAACAATACCTTTTTAATGCATCCATAAAATATTTCCATCTACCCGCTACCTTAAAATGCGGCTGAGCTGCGGAGGGCGCGCTTCGCAGCGATCGGTCAGCGCGCCAGCGCGGGGGCGGCAGCGCGTCGTCGGCGCGGCGGCGACGCGCCGACGACGTCTCCCTTTCGATTCCAGTGTATAAGTATCAAAGAACACTATTACTCACGGATAAGTATTTTATAATATGATGAAGAAATAAATAAAAGGCTGGTATATTACTTAATTAAACTGCACTGTGCACGGGGGTTTGCCGCGAAGATTGGCTATATTAGCTATTTTCGGGCGCCCCACAGTCAACAAGTCTACTAGGAGTCGAAGTGGTCGCCATGACTCGTGACCGAAATCGGTCGGGTGTTTCATCATTCATTCAATCAGTTATATAAACTGAAATGACAGGATGTCTGTTGTTTCAATAAATCAGGTTAGCGGTAGGTATTGGACATAACCGTAAGGTTATGGTTAAGAAAAATAGCTATAATATCCCTGTTTTTGTCTCCATCTTAGATAAATAGTTCAGCATCGCCTCAATTTCTGGAGTTATTGTCGGATGACAAACTCGAGAATTTTTATTTTATTTTTTAAATAGACCGTCCTTCTCGAGGTTGGTTTTGAAATAATAACACACGCGTTTGGAAACACTAGAAGGAATCTCAACTGCGGATAGTAGGCATCAGTATAAACGCACGATGGCGGTGGATATGTGCCGGAAGATTAAATAGACGTGATGGTGCTTATGGTACATATCACCTGTAGGCGGCGGCAGTTTTGGTGGCGGCGCCGGCAGCGGTTTTGGCGGACGGCGGTTACAGCAGCACCGTTTGGGAGGTTTCGGGAGGCAATCCGTCCATCGTCGTTGTCGATTTTTCAGCATCGTTGTCAGCTGCATAAGCGGCGGTGGCTGTGGTGGCAGTGCAGTGATATGAGCCACGATGCTGCCAACGCTTCACCTGTGGCGGCGAGCGAGGGTTGATGGAGCAGCCGCATAAGCATTAGAAAGCTGGTGATTTCAGTTCATACGAAACAGGAATATTATAGTGTGGTTAATGTCTCGCATTAACTCTAACAAAAGTAGCTATTGGTCAATGTCTCGCATTGACTCGAAGCAAAACTGGCTATTGGTCAATGTCCCGCATTGACTCGAAGCAAAAATGGCTATTGGTCAACGTCTCGCGTTGACTCGAAGCAAAATAAAATTATTTGATATTCTCCCATCATGTTTAAATAAAAATAACTTTCACTGCACTTGTTTTTTTTTTAAAAAATGATTTTCGTTTTCCTTTCCACATAAATCTCCTTATCTAAAAGTAACGTAAGGATTTATTTTCTTCTAAGCACATTTTTGCACACTTGTTAAATTCAAATAATTAACGAACTTTTTAAGAAATATTTTTTACTACGTGCGGTAGCCGTGCGCGCACGAAAACGAATGAGGCTTGGACCATGCAATGGCGCCGAGGTGGGAGAGTACCTAGCTGTCTCTTTTTCTCTTATGGCGCTAAACTACGTGCGAGTGGGTCAAACGTAGACGAGGACTACTACATGTTAACCAATTAAATCTAGAAGACAAGGAAGGATAACTATAATCTAACTAGACATGGGCGCCGACCTTATATTTGCCGGCGGCGGCGCGTCGGTCCATATTGGTCGGCGTGGCAGCGCCGAAAATTTTTTTATTTTTGAGATTGGTAATAAGACAGACACATTTTTCTACGTATATAAATAAATAAAAACTTTAATTGCGAATTCAAAAGGTATATAAAAATAATAATTCATCTTCAGCAAAAGAATTCTACAGTTTGATACAGAACTACCCTAGATATTCACGCCAACCAGTTTTGCGCTGCCCGTATCCTGACCTGAGGCCTACAACCTTTACAAGTTGTCACGACGGTCTACCGAGTGACAGGTCTGCCTATGCTGTGTCTTCCGGTGTGTGGTCGCCATTCGAGAACTTTGATAACCCGTCATCATTATTATCAGCCGAAAGACGTCCACTGCTGGACAAAGGCCTCCCCCAAGGATTTCCACACTGACCGGTTCTGTGCTGCTAGCAACAAGCGGTTTCCCGCAACCTTCACCAAGTCGTCGGTCCACTGAGTTGAAGGCCTGCCCACACTGCGTCTTCCGGTGCGTGGTCGCCACTCAAGAACTTTACTGCCCCAACAGCCATCTGTTCTACGAGCTATGTACCCCGCCCACTGCCACTTAAGTCTAGCGATTCTGTGAGCCATATCGGTAACTTTAGTTCTTCTACGTATCTTCTCATTTCTGATTCGATCACGTAGGAAACACCAAGCATAGCACGCTCCATCGCCCTTTGGGTGACCTTGAGCCTTTTTATGAGACCCATAGTAAGCAACCATGTCTCGGCTCCATATGTCATCACTGGCAACACACACTGGTCAAAGACTTTAGTCTTGAGACAATGTGGTAGGTTGGACGTGAAGATATTGCGGAGCTTCCCGAACGCTGCCCAGCCGAGTTAGATTCGACGATTGATCTCTTTCTCGAAGTTGGACCTACCTAGCTGGACTGTTTGTCCCAGGTATACATATTCGTCAACAACTTAGAGTGTAGAATCTCCAACTTTCAGAGGAGCGGGTGTAACACGGACGTTTGATATAATTTTTGTCTAGTCCATGTTCATTTTAAGACCCACTTGTTGGAAAAGTCTACTGAGTACATCAAGCATTGCGCCTAGGTCCTCAAAGGTCTCAACCATGATCACGGTATTGTAAACAAATCGAAGGTGGGTGATGTACTCGCCATTGATGTTAATGCCGAGTCCTCTCCTCTCTCTAACCGTTACGGTCATTTGTTATATAAGTTATGTGTTCTGTTCTGCCTACTGCACTGCCACTTCAGTTTAGAGATTCTATGAGCTGTGTCTGTTAATTTAGCTCTCCCCCGTATCTCTTCATTTCTGATTCGATCACGTATAGATTTTAAGAACGCGCCATCGTCATTTGGCTGACCTTGATCTTGAGCCTTCTTATGACGCTCATAGTAAGCGACTATGTCTCAGTTCCAAATGTTATTTATTGGAAACATACTCTGATTAACTTACCGACAATTTGGTCTTGAAACTCTGCAGTGTTTCGGGTGTTTCGGACCTGAAAATATTCCAGACCTTCCCAAACATGGCCTAGCCGAGATGGATTCGACGATTGATATCTTTCTCGAAGTTGGACCTATCAACCGTTGGTTTTATCTATGGTTGAGTTTGTCCCAGGACTCCCAGGAATATATGTTTATAAATATTCATTAACAACTTCGAGTGCAGTCTCTAACCTTCAGAGAAATGGGTGTGAAACGATATTGATACTGATGTCCTCTGATGATGATACTGATGACTGACTCGGTGGCTAAGTGGTTAGCGATCCTGACCTCTGATCCGAGAGTCGTGGGTTCGATCCCCACACAGGGCAAACTTTTCTGGGATGAGCAGAAATGTTTGCTCTGAGTCTGGGTGTATAATATATATGTATGTATTTAAATGTATCAGTCTCTGATTCCCTAGATACAGGGAATCCTAGTTTGGGGCCAGATGATCATGTGTGATTTGTCCCGATATTATTAAGATGATCTGCTGAGGCCGTTGAAAATTCTGCATAGGTCTTCCAAGATATCAAGCTTATCGATGGTGGTTAATGGACGCCATGGATGTTGAGTCCTCTCCAGACCCTAAGCTAAAAAACATCTTCCAGGGCACTGGTGAACAGTTTTGAATATACAAATTTCTTCCTTACTCCTGGTGTCACTCGTCACTGCCGCGATATACTTTTCTAATTCTGATCCTAGAGGCGGACTGACATAGTGGCATTTTACTAAAACTTCAGTAACTTCGTAGTTCATTTGGCACCGTTAGAGATGACACTGTAACACAGTCTGTCTCGATTGAATGAAAGGCCTTCTCATAGTCCACATTCTACAAACGCGAAGCATAGTGGCCGATTATGACACTATTTTTTTATGTTGTCTGCTTCAATATAGAAATGAGGTCTATGGTAGTGAAATCTTTTAGGAAACCCTGGAAATTCATAAAACAAGAGGCCAGATGATTCGTGATTACTCTCAAAAACTAAAAACAGTGATGTGGGTCTGTATGGTCTCACAATCAGCAGCTCAGCTGGGTCCACACCTTTGTGCTATGTGGTAATGAAATCAAGCAACTTCTGCAGAGCTTCAAATACCGGTTTTCGACTGCTTTTAAAAGCTCAGCCGTAACTCCATCGTGTCGGATCGATTTAGACAAAAGTTAACTTAATCTTTGAAATCGGGTGATGCCAGGTATCTCCAACATTTTTGTGTAAAATAAGGGCAATTTGAATTTATATACTCGTTGATGCGGTCTGAAAAAAGCCACACGAGTTGTGTTTTGTATCTCCATGCAGGAATCGATTTCTTTCTCTGTTTGCATCTGCAATCTGCTCTAAATGATATGAGGTGCGGTAGTTGCGGTACCGTATCGCATGTTGAAAAAACTACATTTAATTTAATAAAAATTGCTTGCTGCTTGGTCTGGTCGGCGCGAATTTTGAAAGAGTCGGCGGCGGCGGCGGTGCGAACACATCGGCGCGGCCGCGCCTCGCCGGCGCGGCCGCGCCTCGCCGGCGCGGCGCCCATGTCTAAATCTAACTAAACGGAGCTATCAATGAGGTAGTATTTGAGCCATCTGAAACAAAAAGACAACACAGGACATTCACATATTTGTTAGTATACTACAGTTTAATATTGTTAATACGTAAAAATACACATAGATTATACACAAAAGGAGTGTTAACTAAAGACAGGAGAAATTCAAGAGAGACGGGACGAGAGATTTTGTTAGGGAGGAAATCATATATGGAGAATCTATTATTAGAGCATGAAAAAATTATATGGTCGGCAGAACCTTCGTCCAGACCGCATTCGTATATCGAGCTATCCCTAATCCTTAACTTATGAAGATGAACTGGAGTTGTGGCATGACCTAGACGTAGACGACAGATAATAGAGCAAGACTTTTTATCAATTTTAGGGAAATGAAAGAACCATGGTTTGGTAGGAATAGTTGGTTGAATATCCCCGTAGAATTTTCCTTTTATAGCTTTTGACTCCGACCATAAATTATTCCAATGTTTAGAGAGAACAGTTTTGGAGTGGGCATTCAGATCATGGGTATAAATTTTATAATATGTTCGAGAGCCCCGAGTTATGGCTTGCTTAGCACACTGATCTACGTTTTCATTGCCAACTATACCGGAATGACTAGGTATCCAGGCAACCACGACGTTAATATTCTTTTTGTAGCACCGAAATAAGGCATCTCTAATAGAAAAAATAGTGGTGAATCTCAGTTTATTTCGAAAAGGATTGGATGATACTGCTTGTAAGCAACTCAAAGAATCACAGAGAATAATAGAGTTATTTAGAGAATGGGATTCAACATATAAGATCGCCTTAAGAAGGGCGATCGATTCGCCTGTGAAAACAGATGAGATAGGAGGGATTTTATAGTTTATTATAATTTTATATCGAGGGATCCAGACTGCTGCACCGACGCAGCCCTCCTCAGACAACTTAGAGGCATCAGTGAATATTGTAGTCCATCCAAGGAATGACTGAGACATAATTTTTAAGAATTTAGCATTAGCACCAGGGTTGTTTTTAATTAAACAAGGTTAAGAATGATATTAGGTTTAAAAATGAGAGAATCGTAACCAAAAGTAAAAAGGGGGAAGGAGGGAGTTTGAGAAAGAGGACTCTCCAAGCGATTGATATTCATATAGCTAGTTAAAAATAAAGGGAAATTTGACTGAAGGTGTCTAGAAAGTAATTGAAGTTTAGGAATAAGCGGGTGGGAGGAATTCTGCAGAATTCTAGAAACAAAGCGATCTGATAGAAATTGACGACGTAGGTAAAGTGGAGGGTCACCACTTTCTACCTGGAGAGCATTGATTGGCGATGATTTCATGGCTCCAATGATTATCCTCAAACATTTATACTGGATTTTGTCAAGCTTTAGCAGAGCTAATTTGCTACAAGGTTCTATCAGAAATGTACCATAATCTATTATGCTACGAATTATAGCATTATAAAGCAGTTTTTGGGAGTATGGGTGGGATCCCCACCATACTCCCGAAAGGCAGCGCAGTATGTTGATTGTCTTCTCGCATTTGGACACAACATAATCAATATGATAAGAGCCAGAGAGTCTGGAGTAGGGCATGCAAATATTCGAAAATTTTTGTATTCGAATATTTTTGCCTGAGATATTCGAATATTATTCGAAAAGTTTTAAAGTCAAATAAAGTAGGGTTTTACGTGATAGGACACTATTTTGCAATTAGATAAAATAGACTCATCAAAATTTCTAAAATCAATCATATTTATTTGCGACATGTAACGATCAGGCAGGCCGTCACACTTAACAAAAATATGATGATTATTAGTATCACTGTAAGTAACACATATCGTATAATATTACTCGTAGCGACATCTAGTCTCATTTCCGTAAACTATGTTTCTAAATAACTCGTTAATGTAGCGAGACCGTTGTAAGCCTCTAGAAATAGGATTATTAATATACTACTAAGTTCAGTATCTACCGGGTAGATGGCGCGCCTGGTTATTGAGCGACGGGCGGATTGAGGGGAGGGGGAAAATTCCGAAGTTTTGGAAAAGGGGTCTAATGTGTCCAAATGGGGACGCATAGGCAAACTGGGACGTTTTCAATGAGTATAAAAGGAATAGAGGGGAAGCAAAAGGACTTTTTTGGATCTAGAAGTTGAGGCGGTAACACGTTGTATAATTAGAAATATTTTTCCATAATTTTGTTTGTTTGTGTTTTGTTATTGTTTTGTTTAATATATTATTTGCAGTTATTAAGTAAATTGGGGTGTGATCACTATTACCGGCTGATGATGATTACGATAATAATTTTAAATAATTTATTATCATTTGCAGATATTTGTACATTGGAGAATGATCACTAATATGGGGTGATGATGACAATGATGATGATATAGGTAGTAAATTTATTTGTTTGTGTTTTGTTTGTTATGATTTACTAATTTTGCTCTTCTGATTTCAGATGAAGGTTCGTTGTCGATCAGGCCAATCGTTCGCGGTTGACCTGGTTTACAATATCCTTCAAAAGTGAATCTTCAGACGGGTTCACCAGATCCTCAGGTTTCTGATCAGTCTGACTGGCTGAAATGGACCACAGGATGGACATAGCGGGTTCTTTCGCGCTTTTCACGGGTGTCTTATTGGTTATTATATTCCTTATGTATCTATCTAATAGGTACTTAGGGAGTATTTTAATTATTAACTACATGGAGCAGTACCCCTTTCTACAATCGGCACATACCCCCCTTTCCTCTATCTTGTGCTGGTTACACACATCATTCAAGGGGTGTCGTGTCACCTCAAACTGTGTTTGAAGGTGGGATTATTCCTTTTGTTTGAGATAGGTACTCTTAGGGACTAGGGATACAGGTCTGGTTAGGCACTCACGCATACGAAACACACCACATCTAGGTTTCTATTACTCTATCTGTGGGCATTAATCTTGATCTTTCGATTGAGGTTGTATTGCAAATGTTTTCTCACTCACGGTCTTCTGTCTCTTGCTTCCACCCGGTATCGAAGAGAAAGGTGGAAGGTGGTCTATTGCCTGCGGCCCAGTATCTGTCGAGAACAGCCGTGGGATGTCTCTTTAGGGCTGTGAGTGGGGAATGTTGTAGTACAATTTAGCCTGTGAAGATAGAGTGGGGATAGGGAACTCTCGGTAACATGGACATAAAAATAAAAAATAGCTTTGTTATGATTTAGCTAGCTTGGTCGATGACCAAAGTAACGTTATAGGGATGTTATTTGTAGGGATTGGTTAGATAATTTCTTATAAATAAGTGAGTTATTTTTACTAGGAAAAAGTAAATGAGATAGACTTGTAGGTAAATCGCTAGAAAACTATAGGATGATAATTTTGAGAATTATCTAGGTTTTAAAGGTACAATATACGGAAGTTGTTAGGGTATCATGCTAAATTTAAGAATTTACGGTTTGTTAGCAATAAATGTTCAATTTATTTTATGTACGTCAGTCCAATAAACTCTTAGTTCAGAGAAATTAAAGCTAGATAAGACAGATACGGATATATTTGTTTATTTGGTGTAGAACATAGGTAAATATACCTAAAATAATATCAGATAGGTGGAAATTAGTTTAAATATTCATTTGAAACATTTTATCAGTTATAGTTGTAGACATGAACAGATATGAAATGACGTTGTGTTAGATGGCGGAATATAACACGGTAAACATGTAGGATTGTAGGAAATAATAAAGGGACTGTTACTTAGTAGTGTACTAGATTGAGTAGGGTGTTAGGTTTTACTAGAATACTAATGAAAGTATGTAAATTTTGAGAATTTAATTATAGGGTAATTATAGGGTATTATAGGGTTTTATTTAATATTCTATATTTTAATTGAATAAATTGATTTCCTAATTAAACATTGTTAAAAGTTAGGAAAAGAAATGTCAAATCTAGAATTCTGAAAGTCTTTTATCTTTACAAAATTAATTTCCCTTTAACAAAGTCTTCGGTTTCATTATACCTGTTGGTATAGGCATATAAAAGTATTTTATGTCAATAACAAACGGAAAGAAAGAATGGTTTAATTTTGTCATATAATTCCTTAGTAAGTAAATGAATATTTGCAAGTCTAGGGAATCCAATTCACATGTCAGGAAGGCTAAGTTCTTAGGAAATTCACTAACTTCTATGTACTAAAATCTATAGCTTAAATAGCTAGGTAATGCCACCAAAGTTAATCCGCAAAAGGCAAAGGTTTCTTTATAGTATTTTATGTTACCTGGAAGTATGAACTCAATTAATTAGGTAACTTTGAATCAAAAGATTCTATTCACTTGATGGAAAGGAAGTTGTAGTAAAAACTCAATGTTATGTGATATTTTGAATCAAAAGTTTTTACTCACCTGATGGGAAGTAGATTAATTATAATAATTTATTATTGAAGATCTCAAGCTAGTCCTGAGTAGTCGATGGATGACTGATTTTAAGAACTAACTACTTAGTACTAGTAAGCAATTTAAATTTACTAAGTAATAAGAATCAAAGGATTCTAACTGCCTGATGGTAGGGCAACGCGTATTTATAAGTAACTGAGTTGTTCTTATGTTAAGGATCAAATTAAAAAGTATTAATTCAAATAATCTAAATATCCTGAAATGGATTATTTTTATCACCAGATGATAAACAGAAAATGAGATAAGTTAATCTCATCGTTCAATTAATTAATTGTCCTAACTTAATCAAAGGATGTAACTCACCTGATGGAAAAGGTAAATGATGTTACAACTAGGGATGGTTGTTCAGTTATTTCATATAAAAGGGATGACAAAGTCATTAATGGTAACATCTATATTCTGCTTGATATCTAATAGAATATTTTGAATAATTTAAACAGTTGTTTGTTACTCCAAGAAGTGACCCAAACTTTATGATTTGTCTACTTACTTATTTCTACTGCGATGGCTAGGGTCTTCACTAACTCAGAGGGTTGGTTGTTGTTCCATTAGTGTTACCACGCCGAAGGAAGTAAGCTATGACGGCACTATGGGCAGCAGCTGGTGATTGACCTGATCCATTTATGTAACTACTAGAGGTAGTAAATTTTACACACACGTCTAACCGAGTTGGGGTTACTTCTATCTTTGTTTAGACTCAATAATTGCCAAAGTGCAAAATGATATTGGATACCAGGCAGAGTATCATTGTGGTTAATACCCACCTGATGGTAAAGTCAAATGTTTATACAACTAGAGGTTGTTGAAATAAAAGATGCAAGAAGTTCAAATACATTTCTTATGAAAATATTCAGTTTGCCTGATAGATGGCTGATGATGATACAACTAGAGGTTGTTGTTAAGATGGAAGAAGAAGATGACTGTATTCTGCTCGATTTCTAATAATTTATTTCTTTTTCGTTTAAGTAACAAATTTCTACTCAGAGAAGTGGTCCAAACTGTGCTATCAATTGTTTTCCTTATTTCATCCGCATTGCAATGGGTTTGGTCTTCGCTAACTCAGAGGGTTGGTTGTTGTTTCATTAGTGTTACCACGCTGAAGGAAGTAGGCTATGACGGCACTATGAGCAGCAGCTGGCGATTGACCAGATCTATTTCTCCAACTACTAGAGGTAGTAAAGTATTCATACACGTCAAGCCGAGTTGGGGCTACTTCTGTCTTAGTTACAGAAGTAATTATAATAATTCTGTCGTAGTGCAGAAAATTATTGGATACCGAGCAGAGTATCGTTGTGGTTCACATAATTCATATTGAATAACTACTAGAGGTGGTTATTTGTTATTGAGGCGTTAGTCCTTACCTTATCAACTCAGAGGGTTGTATGTTTCTATCGTTGTGGTTCACACAATTCATATTGAATAACTACTAGAGGTGGTTATTTGTTATTGAGGCGTTAGTCCTCACCTTATCAACTCAGAGGGTTGTATGTTTCAATACACTAGTGTTACGGCTGAAAGTAGTAGGCCTTGCTAACATATTTTGCATAACTACTAGAGGTAGTTATTGTATCTAAAGGAAAATTAAATATCTGATTGGCTGAGTTCATGCTACTAAGGTATTAAACACAGATTTATTAATTATTCGTTTTGTCATAGTGCAAAACCCATAACATTGTATTTTATTAACATAAAATAATTATGCAATTACATATTTGTAAATCTAAGTTCTTCATGTCATGTGAATGGAAACCTTAATGTGCAGATTAGAAACATAGGGACTTTGATTATTTACTGTCTAGATAGAGCGTCGCCCTGTAATCACTACGACAAAAACGTCCAACTTTTTCAAGCTTGTGTGTGTAACAACCATGTGATAGTCACGTAACAGCTTTGTCTTACGCTCGCGTCATGTCGTTCAATTTGCCTATGTGTGCGTGCATAGGGATAATAGGTAATGCCATATTTTCCCCTAAAATAAGTAACTAAGGAACTTTAAATTGATTATTAGGGTTAGATTAAATTTGTATTTTTAAATAATTTGGTCATCAGTATGTCTGAATGTACTATATAGGATGTTGAAAAAGTGTTGTTGGCAGATTTTTTTAATTGAAATATAACACATTACATTACATAGAGGGGGTGATAAAAAAGGGCGTTTGAAATTTTAAAGGGTTTCTTTAGATCAGGTCTAGAATACAGGAAAAATATTGAAAAAAATAGATCTAATTTTTTTTAAGTTTCCCATTCAAATTCATGATTCACTATTTATATTTGGTATGGCAAACTGTAAAGAAAAATTGAACGAATTTATCATTTATTTTTGTATTCTTGACTTGATTCTGAGTAACCCCTTAAAATTTCGAACGCATGATAGTGTTTTCAGTAGTGATTAAACAATTACAATTAATTGGTATCTAAACAATTAATTGGCCGTAGTTATCCCATAACGATCCAACTGACATAAAGTAAGTTAGAGATAATGTATTTTGTGTCACTGACATACATTTTCGAGCCTCCAATATGTTTTAATTTGGTACCAGAATTATTATTTTAACTCAAATTTGGAGGAAATTTTGCATTGAAAAACTGGCAACACTAACAAAATGCCAAGTGCGAGTCTTTAAAAATTGGCTGAAAAACGAATTATTTTCTATCAAAATACGATGAATCTGAATTGCTTAGCAATGGTAGGTGACTTTATTTGTTGTTTTCAAACGTTCTTTGTAATTCCTGCACATTTTTATTGCACATTTCGTCATTTTAACCACCTTTTTTTTAATTCGTAACTTGAGCGGGCGTGTGCATCCTTTGACGTCAAACTGGACACTAAGGAGCGGGAAGCGGCTTATAGGCCAACAGTTGGCTGATAATTTTTTGGACGCATCTGCGCCACCAGCGCACTATCTAGACAGTAAATAATCAAAGCATAGGGACTTAGTTTATGTATGAAGTTAGGAATCGAGTTCTAATTATTATAGGTGGTCTCAATAGATATTCATAGTAGGATTAGGCTCTCTTTATTGTTGTTAGTTGTATTATTTTTATATTAAGAATCTTTTAACTATTTTGTCTTGATAAAGTGTTGAAGTGAGTTTCTTTGGGCTGCCGTTTCTTCTCACTTCGCTAACACTTCCCGAAACGGCCAGCATACGGGTTCCAAGTGGTAGGAACCTTGTATTAGGTAGTTAAAGTTAAATTTATTAAATTTCTATCTATCAGCCGAAAGACGTCCACTGCTGGACAAAGGCCTAAATATTAAATTAACAAAATGGTACCTACGCTGTTTGTTTAAACGAAAACTCAACTATTAAATTTCTAATTGTACAGTAAATTAATTATTAACTTGAGAAAATAATGTCGTAATTAAAAATTATACTATTCTTACTAAAAGAAAAGTAATAGCTATGAAGTCTCAAAGAATAGTAACTTTTTCCTTATTTTGTTATTTTTAGATAGTTAGGTTAATAAACTTTTGTACCCGGTGGCGTTGGACTGGGGGCTTAGGGGAAGGCGTAGAAGCTCTCCCGCAACTTGAAAGAGTTGCGGTATATAGCAGTTTATAGATCAGTCATATGGTTTATACATTGCTTCGCGTTAGACTATTTTATAAGTATTACTCTGAGACTTCATAAGTTATTAACACTTTCACAGCTTCAAACCAATATAATTCGTGCTAACTAAATTGGATGTGGGACACGACAAAGATTCGTGCGTTCTCGAGAAAAGAGTAGTAGCACTGAACGTGTTAAATGTTTTTAAATTCTCAATTCCGAAATAATGGATTCAGTTATTTTATCCTGAATAAAATTAGTTTATTTATTATTAATGAATGATTAAAACTAATAAATTACTTGATTCAAATTAATAAAGATTCCATTCTTATTTTCACTTAAACGTCCTGGGGTTACGTATTACGTTCACGAAGTAAGTTCCTCAATCACTAGACGATTCATTGGCCAAGATAATTATCAGATGATTAAGATTAAGAATATGTTGCGTTCAGTAAGTAAGTTTACGTTCAACTATGTAGGAGTTAAAAAAAAATGTTGACGGGGTTCAGATGTCACAGACATGTTAAAAAATTATAAAATCAAACAACTACCTACTTCAAATAAAAGAAACAAGGTAATTAGTTTTAACTAAATAAACCCCATCTCTTCCCGTGGGTGTCGTAAAAGGCGACTAAGGGATTCATAAACCGGAAGATGGGCAGCAGCGTCTTTTCCGCATACCATCTCGGCTCACGCTACACTGCGATCGCCAACCCGCATGCCAAGCGTGGCGATTACGGCAACTCCCCCCCATGGATATCAACCCTAAAAAACGGCCCCTAGTCCCCGGCAGCCCCGCTATTCCTGACTCCGGTAGCGGTCACGGTAACGGCGGGGCATGGGGTGCGAAGAATCTCCGGCGGAGGCCAGGCTACCAAAAACGAAGACCATTGGCCCTGGCAACATACAACACGCGCACACTGCGAACAGACGAGAAACTCGCTGAACTGGAGGAGGAATTGAGCAGGCTACGGTGGGACATTGTAGGATTATGTGAAGTCCGAAGAGAGGGAGAGGACACCATGATCCTTAAGTCCGGAAACTTGCTCTATTTCCGGGAGGGCGACCATCTGTCCCAGGGTGGTGTAACGGTCTGACAGGCCGTCACATTATAAAAAATAAGATGATATATTAGTAACACTATTGTATAATATTTCTCCTAGCGACATCTAGTCCCATTTCCAAAAAACAATGTTACTAGATAACTCGTTAATGTAGCAAGACCATTGTAAGTCTCTATAAATGGGCTTATTAACGTACTACTAAGTTCAATATCTATCTGGTAGATGGTGCTAGTAGTAGTTTAGCTTTTTGAAATGAATCGCGCGGCAACGCGTGATAGAGGGAAAGTGGACGTAGTGGACGTAGTGGACGTAGTGGTCGTAGTGGACGTAGTGGACGTAGTGGACCTGGTGGACGGTTTCGAGTAGTATATAAGGAATAGATGGGTAGGAAACAGGACTTTTTGGATCTGGGCGTCGAGGCGGTAACACCTTGTATAGTTTGAAATATTTTTCCATAATTTTGTTTGTTTGTGTTTTGTTATTGTTTTGTTTTATATATTATTTGCAGTTATTAAGTAAATTGGGGTATGATCACTAATACAGGCTGATGATGATTACGATAATAATTTAAAATAATTTATTATCATTTGCAGATATTTGTAAATTGGAGAGTGATCACTAATATGGGGTGATGATGACGATGATGATGATTTAGTAAATTTATTTGTTTGTGTTTAGTTTATTATGATTTACTAATTTTGCTCTTCTGATTTCAGATGAAGGTTCGTTGTCGATCAGGCCAATCGTTCGCGGTTGACCTGGTTTACAATATCCTTCAAAAGTGAATCTTCAGACGGGTTCACCAGATCCTCAGGTTTCTGATCAGTCTGACTGGCTCATGTAAGAATTCATCAGTGAAATGGACCACAGGATGGACATAGCGGGTTCTTTCCGCGCTTTTCACGGATGTCTTATTGGTTATTATATTCTTTATGTATCTATCTAATAGGTACTTAAGGAGTATTTTAATTATTAACTACATGGAGCAGTACCCCCTTCTACAATCGGCACATACCCCCCTTTCCTCTATCTTGTGCTGGTTACACACATCACTCAAAGGGTGTCGTGTCACCTCAAACTGAGTTTGAAGGTAGGATTATTCCTTTTGTTTGAGATAGGTACTCTTAGGGATTAGGGATACAGGTCTGGTTAGGCACTCACGCATACGATACACACCACACCTAGGTTTCTTTTACTCTATCTGTGGGCATTAATCTTGATCTTTCGATTGAGGTTGTATTGCAAATGTTTTCTCACTCACGGTCTTCTGTCTCTTGCTTCCACCCGGTATCGAAGAGAAAGGTGGAAGGTGGTTTATTGCCTGCGGCCCAGTATCTGTCGAGAACAGCCGTGGGATGTCTCTTTAGGGCTGTGAGTGGGGGATGTTGTAGTACAATATAGCCTGTGAAGATAGAGTGGGGATAGGGAACTATCGGTAACATGGACATAAAAATAAAAAAATAGCTTTGTTATGATTTAGCTAGCTTGGTCGATGACCAAAGTAACGTTTTAGGTATAGGGATGTTATTTGTAGGGATTGGTTAGATAATTTCTTATAAATAAGTGAGTTATTTTTACTAGGAAAAAGTAAATGAGATAGACTTGTAGGTAAATCGCTAGAAAACTATAGGATGATAATTTTGAGAATTATCTAGGTTGTAAAAGGTACAATATACGGAAGTTGTTAGGGTATCATGCTAAATTTAAGAATTTACGATTTGTTAGCAATAAATGTTCAATTCATTTTATGTACGTCAGTCCAATAAACTCTTAGTTCAGAGAAATCAAAGCTAGATAAGACGGATACGGATATAAGTGGATATAAGTACAAGATATAAGTACTTGGTATAGAATATAGGTAAAAATACCTAAAATAATAGTATATAGGAGTAAATTAGTTCAAATTTTCATTTCAAACATTTTATCAGTTATGGCTGTAGGCATGAACAGACATGAAATGACGTTCTGTGTTAGATGGCGGAATATAACACGGTAAACATGTAGGATTGTAGGAAATAATAAAGGGACTGTTACTTAGTAGTGTACTAGGTTGAGTAGGGTGTTAGGTTTTACTAGAATACTAATGAAAGTATGTGAATTTTGAGTATTTAAATATAGGTTTCAAAAATATTTTATGTATGATTGAGTAAATTGATTTCCAAATTAAAATTGTTAAAAGTTAGGAAAAGAAATTTCAAATCTAGAATTCTGAAAGTGCCTTTTCTTTTTACAAAATTAAGTTCCCTTTAACAAAGTCTTCGGTTTTATTACACCTGTTGGTATAGGCATATAAAAGTATTTTATGTCAATAACAAACGGAAAGAAAGAATGGTTTGGTTTTGCCATATAATTCCTCAGTAAATAAATGAATATTTGCAAGTCTAGGGAATCCAATTCACAAGTCAGGAAGGCTAAGTTCATAGGAAATTCACTAACTTATATCTACTAAAATCTATAGCTTAAATAGCTAGGTAATGCCAACAAATTTAATCCGCTAAAGGCAAAAGTTTCTTTATAGTATTTTATGTTACCTGGAAGTATGAACTCAATTAATTAGGTAACTTTGAATCAAAAGATTCTATTCACTTGATGGAAAGGAAGTTGTAGTAAAACTCAATTTAATGTGATATTTTGAATCAAAAGTTTTTACTCACCTGATGGGAAGTAGATTAATTATAATAATTTATTATTGAAGATCTCAAGCTAGTCCTGAGTAGTCGATGGATGACTGATTTTAAGAACTAACTACTTAGTACTAGTAAGCAATTTAAATTTACTAAGTAATAAGAATCAAAGGATTCTAACTGCCTGATGGTAGGGCAACGCGTATTTATAAGTAACTGAGTTGTTCTTATGTTAAGGATCAAATTAAAAAGTATTAATTCAAATAATCTAAATATCCTGAAATGGATTATTTTTATCACCAGATGGTAAACAGAAAATGAGATAAGTTAATCTCATGGTTCAATTAATTAATTGTCCTAACTTAATCAAAGGATGTAACTCACCTGATGGAAAAGGTAAATGATGTTACAACTAGAGATGATTGTTCAGTTATTTCATATAAAAGGGATGACAAAGTCATTAATGGTAACATCTATATTCTGCTTGATATCTAATAGAATATTTTGAATAATTTAAACAGTTGTTTGTTACTCCAAGAAGTGACCCAAACTTTATGATTTGTCTACTTACTTATTTCTACTGCGATGGCTAGGGTCTTCACTAACTCAGAGGGTTGGTTGTTGTTCCATTAGTGTTACCACGCCGAAGGAAGTAAGCTATGACGGCACTATGGGCAGCAGCTGGTGATTGACCTGATCCATTTATGTAACTACTAGAGGTAGTAAATTTTACACACACGTCTAACCGAGTTGGGGTTACTTCTGTCTTTGTTTAGACTCAATAATTGCCAAAGTGCAAGATAATATTGGATACCAGGCAGAGTATCATTGTGGTTAATACCCACCTGATGGTAAAGTCAAATGTTTATACAACTAGAGGTTGTTGAAATAAAAGATGCAAGAAGTTCAAATACATTTCTTATGAAAATATTCAGTTTGCCTGATAGATGGCTGATGATGATACAACTAGAGATTGTTGTTAAGATGGAAGAAGAAGATGACTGTATTCTGCTCGATTTCTAATAATTTATTCTTTTTCGTTTAAGTAACAAATTTCTACTCGAAGAAGTAGTCCAAACTGTCAATTGAATTCCTTATTTCATCCGCATTGCAATGGGTTTGGTCTTCGCTAACTCAGAGGGTTGGTTGCTGTTTCATTAGTGTTACCACGCTGAAGGAAGTAGGCTATGACGGCACTATGGGCAGCAGCTGGCGATTGACCAGATCTATTTCTCTAACTACTAGAGGTAGTAAAGTATACATACACGTCAAGCCAAGTTGGGGCTACTTCTGTCTCAGTTACAGATGTAATTATAATAATTCTGTCATAGAGCAGATAATTATGTTGGATACCGAGCAGAGTATCGTTGTGGTTCAAACAATTCATATTGAATAACTGCTAGAGGTGGTTATTTGTTATTGAGGCGTTAGTCCTCGCCTTATCAACTCAGAGGGTTGTATATTTCTATCGTTGTGGTTCACACAATTCATATTGAATAACTACTAGAGGTGGTTATTTGTTATTGAGGCGTTAGTCCTCTCCTTATCAACTCAGAGGGTTGTATGTTTCTATCGTTGTGGTTCACACAATTTATATTGATTAACTACTAGAGGTAGTTATTTGTTATTGAGGCGTTAGTCCTCACCTTATCAACTCAGAGGGTTGTATGTTTCATTACACTAGTGTTACGGCTGAAGAGTAGTAAGCCTTGATAACATTATGGGTGCAAACGGATTAATAATTATCCATATTTTGTATAACTACTAGAGGTAGTTATTGTATCTAAAGGAAAATTAAATATCTGATTGACTGAGTTCATGCTACTAAGGTACACAGACTTATTAATTATTCATTTTGTCATAGTGCAAAACCCATAACATTGTATTTTATTGAAATCAAATAATTATCCAGTTACAAATTTGTAAATCTAAGTTCTTCTTGTCATGTGCATGTGAACCTTAATGTACAGATTAGAAACATAGGGAATTGGTTTAGGTATGAAGTTAGGAATCGAGTTCTAATTATCATAGGTGGTCTCAATAGATATTCAAAGTAGGATTAGGCTCTCTTTATTGATGTTAGTTGTCTTTATTTTTATATTTAGAATCTTTTAACTATTTTGCCTTGATAAAGTGTTGAAGTGAGTTTCTTTGGGCTGCCGTTTCTTCTCACTTCGCTAACACTTCCCGAAACGGCCAGCATACGGGTTCCAAGTGGTAGGAACCTTGTATTAGGTAGTTAAAGTTTAATTAGTTTCATTATTTTCTCAAGTTAATAATTAATTTACTGTATAGTTAGAAATTTAATAAATTAATATATAATATAATATAATATAATATAATATAATATAATATAATATAATATAATATTATATTATATTATATTATATTATATTATATTATATTATATTATATTATATTATATTATATTATATTATATTATATTATATTATATTATATTATATTATATTATATTATATTATATATTAATTTATTAAATTTCTAACTATACAGTAAATTAATTATTAACTTGAGAAAATAATGTCTCAATTTAAAATTAGACTATTCTTACTAAAAGAAATTAATAGCTATGAAGTCTCAAAGAATAGTAAATTTTTCCTTATTATGTTATTTTTAGATAGTTAGGTTAATAAACTTTTGTACCCGGTGGCGTTGGACTGGGGGCTTAGGGGAAGGCGGAGAAGCTCTCCCGCAACTTGAAAGAGTTGCGGTATAAAGCAGTTTATAGATCAGTCATCTGGTTTATACATTGCTTCGCGTTAGATTATTTTATAAATTTTACTCTGAGACTTCATAAGTGATTAACACTTTCACAGCTTCAAACCAATATAATTCGTGCTAACTAAATTGGATGCGGGACACGACAAAGATTCGTGCGCTCTCGAGAAAAGAGTAGTAGCACTGAACGTGTTAAATGTTTTTAAATTCTCAATTCCGAACTAATGGATTCAGTTGTTTTATACTGAATAAAATTTGTTTATTTATTATTAATGAATGATTAAAACTAATAAATTACTTGATTCAAATTAATAAAGATTCTATTCTTATTTTCACTTAAACGTCCCGGAGTTACGTATTACGTTCACGAAGTAGGTTACTTAATCACTAGACGATTCATTGGCCAAGATAATTATCAGATGATTAAGTTGAAGAATATGTTGAGTTCAGTAAGTAAGTTACGCTCAACTATGGAGGAAAAAAAAATGCTGACGAGGTTCAGATGTTACAGTGGTGTCGGGTTTATTGTCCACAAGTCCCTCGTTAACAACGTGGTCTAGGTCGAGAGTGTTTCGACGAGGGTAGCGTACCTTATACTCAGAATCACCAAACGGTATTCGCTGAAGGTCATACAGGTATATGCACCGACCGCGGAACACCCCGACGACGAGGTGGAGGCTATGTATGAGGATATCTCCAGAGCCATACATAGCTCCAGGACCCGTTACACCGTTGTGATGGGGGACTTCAACGCGAAACTAGGCAAACGAAGTGACAACGAGCTGAGAGTGGGGAAATTTGGATACGGAGAAAGGAATGCGCGGGGTCAGCTGCTGGCCAGCTTTATGGAGAAGGAGGGCCTCTTTATGATGAACTCTTTCTTTGAAAAGCCAAAACAGGCCAAGTGGACATGGCTGCATCCCAATGGTGTAGTAAAAAATGAGATTGACTTCATCTTGTAGACAAAAAGGCCAATATTCAATGATGTCTCTGTGATCAACTCGCTGAAGACAGGAAGCGATCACCGAATGGTAAGAGGCACATTGAACCTAAAAACAAAGCTGGAAAGATGTCGACTGATGAAGTCCACGCTCCGACCAGCGCCTATCCAACTCCAAAATCCCGAAAGCTTTCAGCTCAAGTTGCACAACCGCTTCGAATGCCTAGAAGAATGCGAAAATGTGGACAATTACAACGACAAGTTCGTGGAAATTGTCCAAACGGCTGGGAATAAAGCGTTCAAAACCAGACGTTCAAAAAGAACATCTCGTATCTCAAACCCCACCAGCAAGCTCATGGAGGAAAGACGAAGCCTGATTCTAAAATCCTCTGAAGATGCTTGTCAGTAACGGCGACTAAACAGACAGATCCCCAAGTCCTTGACCCGCGATATACGTCAATTTAATACAAATCGTATTAAAGAGGCTATCGAGCGTAATAAAGGGTCAAAAGTATTCGCAAGGGATCTGTCTGCTGGTCAAAGCCAACTGACAAAGCCGAAGACCGAGGATGGAAGAGTCGTGTCGTCCAAGCCCGAGCTGTTTGAAGAGGTTGAGAAGTCCTACGGACAATTATACACGACTACACGCTTACCTGTCAGTAATCAAGCTGAAGACCCGAGAGCCAGATTGACCCAACACTATACCGAAGATATCCCAGATGTCAGCCTGTGCGAGATAAGAATGGCTCTCAAACAACTTAATAACAACAAGGCACCGGGTGATGATGGAATTACAGCTGAGCTTCTGAAAGCAGGTGGAGAACCGGTACTTATAGCTCTTCAGAAGCTATTCAATTCCGTCATGCTCGAGAGACGAACGCCTACAGCATGGCACAGGAGTGTGGTGGTGCTCTTCTTCAAGAAGGGTGATGAGACTCTGCTGAACAATTACAGACCCATCTCACTCCTGAGCCATGTCTACAAGCTGTTTTCGAGAGTCATTACGAATCGTCTCGCACGCAGGTTTGATGACTTCCAGCCTCCCGAACAAGCCGGTTTCCGAAAAGGCTTCAGTACCATATACCACATACATACGCTGCGGCAAATTATACAGAAGACCGAAGAGTATAATCGGCCACTATGCTTGGCGTTTGTGGACTATGAGAAAGCCTTTGATTCGATCGAGACCTGGACTGTGTTGCAGTCTCTCCAACGGTGCCAAGTCGATTATCGATAGATCGAAGTATTGAAGTGTTTGTATGAAAACGCCACCATGGCGGTCCACCTCCAGGATCAGAATTCAAAACCTATCCGGCTGCAGCGTGGGGTGAGACAGGGAGATGTTATATCTCCGAAACTGTTCACCGCTGCACTGGAAGATGTTTTCAAGCTTCTGGACTGGAGAGGACTCGGCATTAACATCAATGGCGAGTAGATCACTCACCTTCGGTTTGCTGACAATATCGTAATCATGGCTGAGACCTTGGAGGACCTAGGCGCGATGCTCGAAGGACTCAGTAAAGCCTCCCAATAAGTGGGTCTTAAAATGAACATGGATAAGACGAAAATCATGTTAAACGTCCGTGTTACACCCACTCCTCTGAAGGTTGGAGACTCTACACTTGAAGTTGTTGACTAGTATGTATACCTGGGACAAACAGTCCAGTTAGGTAGGTCCAACTTCGAGAAAGAGATCAATCGCCGAATCCAACTCGGCTGGGCAGCGTTCGGGAAGCTTCGCAATATCGTCACGTCCAAAATACCGCAGTGTCTCAAGAATAAAGTCTTTGACCAGTGTGTGTTGCCAGTGATGACATAATATATCATGCAGAATTTGTAAGAAGAAATTTTTAGTTCTGGTAACAGCTTTAGAAATAAATGAATAGGGGATACCGTCAAGCCCAGGCGAAGAATCTTTTAAAGAATTAAGGACTAATAAAAATTCATCAAAAGAAAAAGGGGCATCCAAAGGATCACGAGAGCACACTGAGGAGAAAATAGGTAAGCAATCAAAGGAAGGTGCGGAAGGTGGAGCTAAGCTGTTGGAAAACATGTCTAACCAAATGGAGGGATCATTCGAAGGTGCATCAGACTCATTGACAAAGGCATTACGAAAGCGTTTAATATTTTTCCAAACGATGGAAGCAGGCGTATTAGGAGATAGGCTACTGCAAAACTTGAGCCAGCCTTCTTTCTTTTTTTTAGAAAATAATTTCTTGGTTTGGGCTGCAATTTTCTGATAATTAATAAAATTACTTTGGGTCATACATATACAATACTCATTTTCAGCAGATGCTCTACGTTTAACAAACTCTGTACACTCTTCACCCCACCAAGGGGGGGACACCTTTCTATTGGATAATACTTTTTTTAATAGGATTGATTCATCTGCAGAAGCAATTAAAGAGAGGATGAAATGATTGATTTTATCATTAATATTAGTCTGCTGAGGGGTCTACTGGGAGAAGGTCAAAGATAAAATTTTGTCATCTGTTAATTTAGAGTATTTGTCCCAGTCAGCTTTTTGAAGTTTATATTTTAGCAGAGGCGGAGGGCTTCTGAGAATGACATTTGAAGAGGGTTTAGAGATCAGAATAGGGTAATGATCACTACCATTCGAATCTGGCAGGATAGACCATGTGAGTAATGAGGAGAGGCAAGGTGAGCATAATGAAAGATCCACAGCACTGGGATTTTGAAAGGGTTTTGGTCTGATAGTTGGAGCGCCATTATTTAAAATGCATATATTTAAGTCGTCAAGAATTTCTATGAAATAACTAGCGAGATGATCACATCTAGAATCACCCCAAGATTCATGGTGACAATTAAAGTCTCCCATGATTAAGATAGGTCTAGGGATAGAGGAGATAATCAGTCTTAACTCTTGGAATAAACTATTCTGAGGATGAGGGATATACACAGAGACAAATGAGATGTTTAAAGCACGGACTGCTATAATGTTTAAATCTGGACTATGTAAGGGGAGGTTAATTAATGAATAAGAAATTGGGCGACGGATGAACACAGCACATCCAGCATAACCGTCACTTCTGTCATCTCGGAGACATGCATACCCAGGGACCCGAAAGTGGGAACCAGGGACAAACCATGTCTCCGAGATGGCCACAATAACAGGAGAAAAATCATTAATTAGTTTAAGCAGATTGGCTTTGTTACGACGAAGGCTCCTACTATTCCACTGTAGGAACCGATCCATGTTTACTAAAAAGATTAATAAGAGTACCTAGTTTTTGTGCTACGTAGGGCGGTAAATCAGCATCACTGAATTTAGTAAAAATGTTTATCAGAATTGATATTAAAAGATCTAACAAATTTTCATTTTGAGATGGTTTACTTGGGTTTTGAAAAGCACAACCATTAGATGGTTGCGGAGGATCATACTCTCTGATTAGGTCACGGTGGGCCTGAATATCATATCCCTTTTCCAACTGGGGTCTAGGACGGGGAAGAGAGAAAATAGTCTTTTTGTATGACTGTTGAGCAGTGGAAGGGTGCAGGGAAGAAGACTGGGGGGAAGGAGGCGGGAGTGTAACAGAGGGGGAATATAGAGGCTGGCTGGATGATTTAGCCATATCCGCATAAGATCTCCGAACTGGGGGGCATCTGGATGCCGCTTGGGAGTATGGGATGTTTTCCTGAGACATAATTATTTTAATGCATTTTTGTCTGCCCAATTCGGGACACTCCTTATTATCGGCCGCATGATGGCCTGAGCAATGCAGACAAATTGCCTCAGTATCGGGCAGTTGGCAGGCGTCACCAGTGTGGGTGTCCCCGGGAACGACATTGGCGAAGTGTGTGGCCATAGCGCCAGCAGTTGTTGCATTGGATGGTAGGCAACTGGTAGGTTTCTACTGGTAGAGAGGAGTGGAAGCAATAAACCCGTTCGGGGAGGGTTTGACCACTGAAGGTTAGAACAACGACAGGGGTGGGGATGGATGGATGGCCATCAAGACCTTTCCTTTTTAGGCGACGGGCTTTAATGATAGGTCCAAAACCAGAGGGAAGCTCTATGCAATCTACTAGCTCGGTCATAGATCATTCTAAGGGCACATCCCGGATGAGGCCCATCCTGGTAACATGGTATGATGGTATAATGGCTCCATATTTGGCAGTTTGCAGAGCAGGGTGTGAGATGAAATTATTGGCATCTTCTGGAGCCCTAAATTCTACCTCGATTCTGTTTCGGCCAATACTTCTCACCCCACCTTGAATTATATTTTTGATGCCATTTTGGCTTAGAAACTGACCAAATTTAATTGGCCTGATAGTAGTGCCAGCTACCACACAAAAAGAAAGGCTCAAAAACGAGGGAAAAATAGTTAATTTTGATAAACAATACGCGACAAGTGCATCAACCACGAACCCCGGAAGCGGAATCAGTCAAATACTTGTTGGTAAAACATTGAAATGTGACTTCTGAAAGACATTTCTCGACAGCAAGATTAATACATAATGAAAAAAGAAACAGCATGACGTCTGAAAACCTAAAGCCGCTATGAATTTTTTAAACTTTAAAGTTAAACGACATTAAACATATAGCTTTTATGATAATTTTCTCTTTTATGTAATCGTTCATTTGCATTTGGAACATATATCAAGACGAGCTGTTTTATAAGAAAACATAAAAGTGTTTCTCCCGAAGACCATATTTCATTGATCATCAACGTTACACATACAGGGTGTCCAAAAAGTGAAGGATAATCCTTCACCTGCGGATTGGTCGAATAATTTCCTACTACATACCAAAAATTTTTTCTAGTGAAAGTCCCACCATTTTTGTGATATCGGTATTTTTAGTGTTTTTTAAAAAAAATTGACCTTCTTACGTTTAATGCATGCCATTCCTACAAATTAAGACATTTTTAAGTCCTGTTTTTTTTTTAAATACTCGTGGATACATAATTCATCAAACACAATGGTGAATTATTTCTTAAAGTGCTGGCAAATCCTGTAAAAAAATAAGTTTTGCAAATTTTTTACACAAAAACTTTTTTGATTAGTTAACTTCGATAGCCTGTGGTGTAAAAAAAATCACTAATCATGCCAACAACTTTAAAAATTGCTTAGTTATTGACAATTCTAAAATGGTATAATTGTTTGACATTACATTAAAAACATTTTTTTATGATAATTCTAATGCACTAAGGTCGAATTTTTGGAGTTTTGCTATACTAAAATTCTATCGACATAAAGTAACTATGTAAGTAAGACTTTGGTTGGTTTGTTCATTTGAATAACGAAGTAACACGTTACGCCAGAATACAATGGATAAAAATAAAAGACAGTATGGATAAAAAATATCTTTTTTTTTATAATAAATGTTCAAAATTTCCGCCATTAGCCCTTATGCATGCTCTACATTTTTTTTACAAAGAACTTTTTTACCGCGGGTGTAGACGACCGGCGAGCACAACGTCCTAGTGGGCTGTGTCTCCCGAAAACCAAAAACAAAAATCCGGACCGACGGAGTTTATTGTACATAAAACAAATCAGCACCCAATAATGTCCAAGATAAAAACAAAGAACACATTAAAATAGTCCACAAGCAATAGAAACTAAATATAGTTCACAAAAATGACGGGCACTACTTCAAACAATTCGGGCACTAAATGGTCTATGGCCCTGCTAGGTTAACGTTCACAAAATTTTATGAACACTGTTCGGCACTAATTTTAAATGTTCAGTAAACAGTTAACACACAAAAGTCACAACAAAAACATAAATTTTGAAGAAATCGTCCAGGTGGATTCACCGGCGATGAAGGTACGAAGGTCCAGTCCAATAACACTAGTGGAAGTGAGTACGCCTGGGCTACACAAGAGCACACCGGGCGGTACTGCAACAGGAACGTAGCACGCTTGGGTCCGAGGACACACTGGGCCACGTAGTTAACACGCGAACTTCAACACACACACTGGGTACTTGTCGCGGTAACTGTCCACTAACTGGTTCGCAGCACTTCACTTTCTTGAAAATGAAAATGAAAATGAAAATATTTTATTCGAAGTAGGTAGCAGTGTACACTTTTCGAACGTCATTCTTTTATCTACCTAATACGAGGTTCCTACCACTCGGAACTCGTATACCCACCGTTTCGGGAAGTGTTTGCGGAGTGAGAAGAAACGGCGGGCCCTAAAGAAACTCCCTCCAACACATTTTTTTTTTAAGTCTTATATTCTATAACATCTTAATGCTAGATATATAATCTGGGACAAATCACACACGGTCATCTGGCCCCAAACTAGGATTCCCTGTACTATGGGAACCAGAGACTGATATACATACACATATACTTTTTTAAATACATACATATATAGATATAATACACCCAGACTCAGAGCAAACAATTCTGCTCATCACAGAAAAGTTTGCCCTGTGTGGGGATCGAACCCACGACTCTCGGATCAGAGGTCAGGATCGTTAACCACTTAGCCACCGAGTCAGTCAATCAATAAATGAATTATACAATGTCATGTCTGTAAATAAAATATACAAAAATAAGAATAAAGAAAGGATTCAAAAGAGATAAAAGTAAAAATTGTTTGTAGCTAATGACTAACAAATTCCAAAAAACCAATGACAAGAGCAGGCCAGTTCACACGGACAGCACCCGATCACGAGTATAACGCGAGAGTCAGCCATCGCTCCCCTCAACCATATTTGAGGGAAGGGAACGACCCGGCTCCCGATACGCCACCATCCGCACGAACATTTAAGCGAGCATGCACCACTCCGATCAATGGACAAAGAAAAAGGAGAAGAAAATGTCTTACCGAATCCCTTCAGTTCTTTCACAATAGAGTTTGTATCTTTATTGTCTCACAATATGTCATGAAAGTGTTGCTGTGTTGGTTGGAGAAACACTTACCGTCCAAGCATTTCTATCATCTAAGTACTCACATGTCTTATAGTAAGCTTTATTACATAGTATCTTTTTTACATAACTTTTGAATTTATTCTCTGTTAGGTTTACAATATCTTCTGGTATTTTATTATACATTCGTATGCATTGTCCCACAAACGACTTACTAACCTTACTGAGCCTAGTAGATACAAGCTGAAGCTTACTGTTATTCCTGAGATTACGAGTATGTCTGTCAGAATTCAGTGTAAAGTGATTTAAGTTTTTTCGCACATACATTATATTTTCATAAATATATTGACAGGGAAGCGTTAGAATATTGATTTCTTTAAATTTTTCTCTAAGTGAATCTCGAGATCGCATTCCGTAAATCGCGCGAACAGCCCTTTTTTGTAGTACAAAAATAGTATTTATATCAGCTGCATGCCCCCATAAAAGTATACCGTAAGACATAATACTGTGGAAATAGCTGAAATATACTAGTCTCGCCGTTTCTATATCTGTCAGGAGCCTAATTTTTTTAACAGCATAGGCAGCTGAACTAAGCCTGCCTGCTAAAGTTTCTATGTGAGGACCCCATTGAAGTTTTGAATCTACGGTTATACCTAAGAAAACTGTTTTTGGTACGAATTCTAAAACACTGCTAGCTAATGACACGTTTTGAGTTATATTTTTAACATTCGGTAAGGTGAAATTTATGCATTTAGTTTTTTTTGCATTAAGGGCTAGGTTGTTCACGGTGAACCAATTGTGTACTTTACAAAGAGTGTCGTTTACTTCGTCAATCATATCAGTTTGTCTGTCAATTTTAAAAACTAGAGATGTATCATCCGCAAACAACACAATTTTAGACAGCGATTCAACCATAAAAGGTAGGTCGTTGATATAAACCAAAAACAGGAATGGTCCCAAAATAGACCCTTGAGGCACACCCATTTTAACGCGTGAGCCTGACGAATTTGTACCATTTATATGCACCTTTTGAGTTCTATTAACTAAGTATGACTCTAACAAATTCAAAGCCTTATTATTGACCCCGTAATGTTCTAGCTTTAAAAGTAAGGTTTTATGTTCGACGCAATCAAATGCTTTGGACAAATCGCAGAAGACTCCTATAGCATTTTGCGATTTTTCGAACGCATCATATATGTTTCTTATCAGTTCGACTCCTGCGTCGGTTGTCGAACGCCCTTTAGTGAAGCCAAACTGTAGATTATGAAGCACTTTATTAATATTGAAGTGGCTTAACATTTGAGTAAGAATTATTTTTTCAAAGATCTTACTAAGTACTGGCAGTACCGAGACAGGTCTGTAATTACTAGGGTTAGTTTTTTCTCCGGATTTGAATAAGGGAACAACTTTACTAAATTTCATAAGATCCGGGAATACACCACTATCTATGCATATATTAAAAAGAGAAACACTTGGAGAACTGTTCACTGATCTGAACTGATGATCAACTGATTTACAACTGACGCCGCGGTGCAGCTCCGCGCGGCTTATATAAGGGGCATCGACTTTTCCATACTTTTCGCCATCTGCCGAGAGTTTTCTTTTTACGCACACATACGAACACACATACGTAAGTGACGTGCCAAGGATTGTCCCTTGCTCCATCTCTCGGTCTTTCTGGAAAGTATCTCTGTCTATCTCGCTTATTTTACGCAAGTCTGACAGAGACCGAATGACACCAGAATATTCGCGCCATCTGTTCCATGCTTGATGAACTCTGGAATGTTCTGCATCAGTTGAAGGACAGGCTGACTTAGCAGTTTTGCTACTCGACGACAGATGTCGCTTCTCCAATTTTGTATGGAACTGCTGTAACTATGCGGTCACTATCCGACTTACGTTCCGTTGACGTGATGGTGGCGTGATGACATCTTCATTTTTCTTGACTGTTCGGCCTTGGATGTCGAACCCCTCTTCTTGGCTTCGTCCCCTGACGCGCAACTGCACTCTTCTGCTGTGATCTTCACTTGTCAAAGAGCTTACTCCATTGATGTGAAGAGGCTTTTCAGGTCCATCGGCTTGAAGTTTCTGCGCCAACTCTTCACTGACGAGCGTGACTGTCGATCCCTCGTCGAGTAGAGCGTACGTCGATATGCTCCCGGCCGGTCCCTCGACTATGACCGGGCACATCTTCAATAGCACCGCATGACTCCCTCGGGCAGCGGTAGCTACAGACATTACCGCTTCCTGGCTTCCAGACTCCTGTGCTGACTTCTTCCCTCGCAACTGGCTGGTTCGCACTGGGGTAATGTGTAACAGTGAGTAATGGCTGCACTCACATCCATCAACACCACATCTCTTGGCCCTGCAGTTTCTGCGTGCGTGTTTCTTCTCCAAACACCTGAAGCAGAATCTCTATTCCTTGGCCCAATCCCACCTTTCGTTTGGACTAAGGTTCTTCAACTTCTGGCAGTCTTCGATGCGATGACCACCTCCGCAGCAGGGACAATTCAATATTTCTTCGGTGGCGCTGATCGAATACACCACTTCTTCCTTTTTCCGGTTATTACAACTGGTTGCAGAAGGCACCTTCTTCCGGTCTTGATGACTGGTCGCGGAAGGTCTTTTATTTTTCTTCCTCGTGATGTGGGTGAAACAGACAGCTGCTTTCTTCCGGTCTTCATGACTGGTCGTAGAAAGCTCCTTCCTCCGGTCTTGGTGACTGGGCGCAGAAGGCGTAGGCTTCTCATCCCTTCGGGCGGACGTGACTGTACTATGGTCAGTAGGTCGCACATATCTTGATACTCTATCCGCCTCTCTATTCAGAAACCTGGACAGTGTGACCACTTCTGGCTCACTGGTAGTGGTATTCTCCTCCGAAGCGAAGTCGCACCATCTGCTCATCATGTGGGGACTCAGCTTGTCCACTATCTCCTGGGCCAACATGGGATTGTTCAAGAAGCCTCGGCTGTCGACGGCTTTAAGAACAGTGACAATATTCTGGACTTGAACGGCAAATCGGTTCAGTTCTCCGGGACTTGTTATGCGTGGTAGTGCCTTTATGTCTTCTATTGCCTTGTTGATGATAGACTCAGGACGCCCATAGCATCTCTCCAATGTGTTCATTATCTGCTCTGGATCTATCGCCGTGAAGAGTAGGGCTTGCACTGTCTCTCTTGCTTCTCCTTTTAAGCATGTGCGTAGGCGTGCAAGGTTTTCGCTGACTGAGAAGTTGTAAATCTTCGTAGAGTCCCTCATCGCAGCTTTGAAGGGCAGCCATTCTTCTGGTGCTCCCGAGAACGTAGGGAGCTCAGATGCCTGTCGTGGCGGTGGACGAGTGCGGACGATCTCCTGCAGGACCTCGGCGAGTCACTCGATTCCTCTTCCAGGGCTTCGACGTCGCGTTGGTGTCGGCGATCTTCGGCGTTCTGTCCGGCGAGACGTTTCTTCAAACGGCTCTTCAACAAAATCTTCCTTGATCTTCTGGCTTGATCTTCAGTATTCTGTCTTGAAGATCTTCTTTCTTCATGTACTGCGTCTTCGAAGACGGAGTTCTTCGTCTTCTCCCCCTGTAGAGTGCTTGGGGGTCGACAGGTCTCTTGTAACCAGTGGACGCGGCTGTAAGTTGCCATTGTGTCTTTTAAGGGTGGGATGCCCTTCTACTCTTATGTTTAACTTCTACTCTTTAATTTATTTTATCTATAATTTAGTTATGTTTCTAGGGTAATGAGTCAAGTCGACACATGTTTTTATTGTCATTACTTTTACAGATTTCTTATTTCTATTTTAGTTGCTAATTTTACATATTATTTACTGCTTATTATTTACTTTTTATTTCACTTTACTTCTATGCTTATCTTTAATATACTCATTATATTATGAAAGCATATTTACTAATCTACTTGTTTCTTTCTATCACTAATTTAACAACTTTTATGCAGTAGTTTATAAAATCATCTCTATGTTTACTTACCATTATGTTCTTAATATTTTCCTCATCTAATTTCATGTTAATCTTTTGTTCCAGGTTGTACCTTGCTATGGTGTTTACAGGACATCCCAGTAATATATGTGGCACCGTTTCCTCCTCCTCAGGATCGCAGACACACGATGGGCTCGCCTTACACTTGAAACGTTTCAAGTATTCGGAGAACCCACCGTGCCCCGTCATTATCTGCGTAACTAAGCTCGTTATTTCTATCTTTCTGATAGTCCTGAAGGCCATAGTAGCACTTGGGAAGAACAGTTTAGTTACGGACGCAGTTTTGCCAGCGGTGTATCTCTGGTCCCATTCGTTAAGCGTAGCACGAATGCTTCGCTTAACGAAAGAGACTGGGCATTTGTCTTAGTCGTGTCGCCGCTTTGACTTTGTGGCAGCTTCCTTTGCTAATTGGTCCGCTCTTTCGTTGCCTTCCAGCCCTGCGTGTGCTTTGATCCAGAAGAGGGTGACAGTCTTATTCTGGAGAGATATAGCTTTTAAGTTTTCTCTTGCTTCCACAGCTAGGGGATGGAGGCATCTGGGATTCACAATCGTTTGCAGAGCTGCCATGGAATCGCTGTAAATCCCGAAGGAAGATGCCTTGTGTTTTAAGATTTCTCTGGAGGCCCTACAGATTGCTAGGAGCTCAGCCTGGTAGACAGTGCAGTATTGCGGTAAAGCAAGCTTGAGGGCTTTAGTTTCGACCTCGCTATTCCACCAGGATAGCGCAGCTCCAACCTTGCCCTCAATCTTACTACCGTCGGTGAATATGCGCACCTCGAAATTACTGTGTGTATTCACCTGGTCTTGGTCCACCAGGCCGATTATCTCCAGATCTGCCTGTTCTGCTGGGTGCGGAGCCTGAAGTGCTGGGGCCATCCGTTCGACCTCCCTGTCTCCCAGTGCAAACTGGGGGACCCCCTTCTTGGCTTTATATAAAGAGGCCGCCTCACGGACTCGGAGGTCGAGAGGGAGCACTCCAGCCAGTAGCAATGCCGAATTCAGGGAGACCGTACGGTAGGCTTTGCACAATTTTTGTGCAATTCCACGTTGGACGGTTGCTAGCTGTTTGATTATTCCGAGTTTGGTGGTAGCAGGGGCCCAGACACTGGCGGCGTAGAGAATCACAGGTTCTACGGTTGCCACGTATATTATTCTGATGACTTCGGGGTGGAGACCCCAGCTTGTCTTGGCTGCTCTAGACAGCTGTTTGTGGATTCCTATTGCCTTTTTACAAACGTTTGCGACGTGAGCATTAAATGTTAGTTTTTCGTCAATTGTGACGCCTAAAATTTTAATTTCTTTGGTCATGGCAATGTCGGTCCCTCCCATGTTGAGGCGTGGGGTGTCGTATTTTAATTTTCTTGTGACTATCATCGCATTAGTTTTATGCGGGGCAAATTTTAGTTTGTATTCGGCACCCCACTCCCGCACATGCTCGAGAGCGGCATTGGCGTGTTCTTGGATTGCTTGGGAAGTTTGAGTGAAGAGGTTGGTATTACCATCAATAAGACGCTTGTCGCGACAGTCTGGTAATAAATTGTAAAATGCGAGGAAATCAGATCCAATAATTGGAGTACTGACATCAGCAATTACGAAATTCCAGTGAAAATCCCGACGCAGTCCGAAATTGAGATGGAGTGAAACGGTCCCATAAGTTTTTATGGAACTGCTATTCGCAGCGCTAAGCGTATAGTCACTGGGCGTATAGCGGCCCTTCAGGTGACGCCGGGGAAAGCAACACAAATCAGAGCCAGTATCTATCAGATACTGGTATTTAGATGTCTGATCTGTAACAAAGAGTCGGCGGCCAGGAGGGGTACAATCAGTCGCCGCCGCTACTGATTGTTGCTGGAGTTTTCCGATTGCGGTGTCCATGTGCAAGGCTTGATACACTTTGTGGCGTTCGCAGCAAACTTTCTATGATACCAACAAAGTTTAGAATTTGCCGGAGTAGAGCTACGGGAGCGGGTGTTGCCAGGACGATTATGACGGCTGTGTGAACGGCTGCGTCGTCTTTCAGCAGATAGTAATGCCACCTGTTTACTAAGTTGATCCACTTTCTGAATCAATGAATCCAAAACAGAGTTGGAGGGTGATGAAGGGGCAACGGAAAAAACTTTACTAGGACCCACAAGCTCCATAAGTTTATCTGCGAGATCTGCCAATTTGTCCAGTGAAAGGTCAGGCTGAGAAAAAAGTAGAGCCTGAACTTGCTGAGGGAGGCGACGAGTCCATAACTGACGCAAAATATTTTCATCAGTAAGCGCAGAGCCGGCTAATGAACGGAGATGCCTAAGAAATTGGGACGGCCTACGATCACCCAATTCTTCTTCACAGATAAGCTGACGCACTCTCTGCTCTTCAGACATAGAAAGACGCCTGATCAACTCCTCTTTCAGTCTTATATATTGTTGTCCTTTGACCGGTGGTTTGGTTATGATGTCCTCAACTTCCCCTGCTAACCGCTGGTCCAGTTGGGAGATGACATAATTGAACATTGTGTTGTCAACTGTAATACCTGCAATTTGGAATTGAGCCTCCACCTGGGCAAACCACAAAGCTGGCCTATCAGGCCAAAATGGGGGTAATTTTACTGAAACTTTAGCTATTTCCGCCTTTGTGTCAGAGTCTTGAAGGCGTTGCTGCAGAGTAGCATTATCAGCCAAAAGGCGAGCAATTCGTTGCTCTAATTCTTCAGCCATTATGAATAGCAATAATGAAAACCAAAACCAAACATACAAATGAAAGAAAACCGAACTTTATTGTTATCACTCAACACATATCGTATTGTTACACACAAATCATATTTATAACGTAAAACAGTAGACGAGAAGTTATCGTTAATAGAAAGAATAGTCTCAAGTGAATAAGCAACATCAATAGAAAGAGACAGCTAGTCTGTGTTGCCAATGTAAAATATTCCAACACATTGTGGCGCGAGATTCAAATATTATGTTGTGCGACCGCGTCGCCACAACACCACCGTTCTATCCTGAAAAGGGCCTGTTGCAGTTGTTCTGAAATTGCAGAGGGACACCCCCCCACTATTGACACAACCAGATCATCTGCATAGCCCTGTGTGTCCAGGTTTGCTCCGTTGAGCTCTTCAATCAGACAGTCAACCACAAGGGACCATTCTAGAGGGACCATACTGTCTTTTATTTTTATCCATTGTATCCTGGCGTAGCGTGTCAGGTCGTTATTCAAATGAACAAACCAACCAAAGTCTTGCTTAGTTACTTTATGTCGATAGAATTTTAGTATAGCAAAACTCCAAAAATTATAAAAATGTTGGTGAGGGGGGCTAGTTCGAACAAAACCGGCCAAGAGCGAGTCGGACTCGTGAACCGAGAAGGGTTCCGTATAAATTCATAATTACACATGTCTTGAACTCTATATCAAATTCCTTGAAGCTGTGAAAAAAACAAACTTCTATGCCAACGCAATCAAGAGATACGGCCGTTTATGCCGCATATTTGGACACTCGTATGGGAATCAAAACCATGAAATTTGGCAACAAGCAATGCTTTATAGCACAAATAAAGGAAAAAGTCCAAAAACAAAACAAAAAAAAAATATAATTAATACCCTGGTATAAAGAAATAAGCCTTCCTATTTCTTGAAAAAAATGAAATGTTACCTTGTTTTTGTATTTTATATTGATTTAAAAACATACACTACATATAATTTAAATAGAATCCCCAAAAATCGCGTAAAGAGAAAAAAAAGGGTAATAATAAGATTATTAAAAAGAGAAACACACTGAAATGTATATATTTTATACAGAAAATATACAGTTATCGATAAACAAACAGAAATAATACGTCCTCATCATTCATACATAAAATTTTCCCAAAATTAGGGTTTTTGTAATTTTTTATTTTTTGGCAACACTGACGATAGAAAATAGTTATTTTCCTGTAAAATTTGATACCGGTGCTTTTGTTATCCCTGGTGGAGTCAGATTTGCACGAGTTTACAGTGCACTTCAGCATTTTTTCGTGTAAAATAAGATATAACATTTCACTGGATAATGCTTTGACAGATCGTTGTTTAACATTTGATATGCCTCATCTTCACTGGTAGAATTTTTAAGTTTAAGGTCAGTAGCAATGGAATTGTTCATTCCAAAAGGGCGCGAGCTGGATGAGCGCGGAAATTTTTACAAAAACTTTTCAAGTTAAAACGGAACTTTTTATAAGTGGTTTCGGACTATTTTCATTTTCACTGCCGGCAACACTGTGTCAGAGTGCAGGATGAGTGCAGGTCAAAGGGACTTTTTGGCGGGCTATTGAAGAGAGCGGGCGCGAATTTTTAAAGTTGTTTTTCAATTTGTAAAAATTTGTCTTTTTGTAATTATTTGTGTGATATTTTGTAAATAAAACTTATAAATAGACTATAGTGGTGTAAATAAACAAAAATGGCGGTAGGAGATGGGGGTAGTGATCCCCCAGATCCTGAGCGGAAAAAACCTAGAAGGCATGACGATGGTGAGACCTTCTACAAGCCGTACACCAAGCCTGGGTACAAGAGGGTCTTCCCGGATACAAGTGCTGTTGTGGGTGAGTGTGTAGTATATATCGAAAGTACCATAGAAGGCGAAAAAATTGGGAACAAAAATCCTTTAACGATGACTCACCTTATAAAAAATGAGGTGAAAGGTGTCTCCAATTTAAACAGGGTGACTGCAATGAAGCTTAGTGTCAGCTTTGCTCAAGCAATAAACGCTAATGAATTTCTGAAAAATGAAGAATTCCAAAAAAGCACAGTCTGAAGGCATATACCAGCAAGAGCAGTGGAGACAATCGGCGTGCTGAGATTTGTACCCACTAGTGTTAGTAATGAAGAACTATATAGAAGGTTGTCTTCTAAGTACGAAATAATTTCAGTGCGTAGGTTCACAAAGCGAGAAAATGGAGGGAATAAACCATTCACTACTGTTAGTGTAACTTTCCTGTCAAACTCCCTGCCAGAATGCGTGTACTTGGATCTGTTCAGATTCAAAGTGCACGAGTACGTTGCTCCACTGCTGCAATGCTACAAATGCTTTCGGTTTAACCATGGGGCTAAAATTTGTAAGTCAACTCAAAAATGCAGTATATGTGCAGGGGAGCACCGGTACACCGAATGTACACCTGATGTTACTATCAAATGTATTAACTGTGGTGGTCAACATCTGGCTATATCTAAGGACTGTCCCATAAAACAGAAAAAGATTGAGGAAAATAGAAATGCAAAAAATTATGCACAAGTAGTCTCTAACAAAAGTGAGCTAAACTTAGTAAAGAATTACAACAGAGAATTCCCGCAATTACCCATCCCATCTAAGACTAAATGCATTGCCCATGAAATACAGCCTAATGTTGCTACTGATTCAACCTCTCAGGTAGAGGCAATTTCAACAGAAAAATTAATTGATGAGATTGTTAAAAGTGATGTGGTACTGAAGGGATTAGTGGGGGCTCTGGTTGCTCTGGTTGGTGGCTCTATTAAAGATGTTTTTCTTCTCAAAAAAGGGACTTTTAATGAATTTAAAAAATTATTGCACACACGCAGCCGCACGTCCTTCTCGTAAAGCAAGTTGTTCAGTATGGCCAGCCGCGGCTGTGCCGCGCCGGCGACGGGCCCGCGCCCCGCACCTCTCAGCGCCTCCCACCGTCTAGCTGGTGGCAGCGGCGGTAACAATCTGCCCCCCCCTTGAAAGGAGCTGGGCTGGATGCTTGAAGCTGCTTTCAAGTCTTCTTCATCCACGGGTAGTGGACACACCTTGTTTAGGGCTTGTCTCTCTAGCCCGCGGCTAGTTCGGAAGTCTGCCACTCTGCAAACTCCATCCGATCCAGGATAAAGACACTGGACTCGTCCAAGCTTCCACAATGGAGGTGGAAGATTATCTTCTTTAAAAATTACTAGATCTCCAATTTTAATTTCTTTTTGACGCTCTCGCCATTTAGTGCGCTGCTGTAGCTCTGCCAGGTATTCGTTCCTCCATCGGTCCCAGAAATGTTGACGAAATTCCTCGATTAACTGGTGTCTCGTGCGAATTTTCTTGCTGTCGCTTGGCGGTGAAGGAAGCGAAGTCAGCGGCCGCCCGATGAGCCCTGGGGTAAGAGGAGAAAAATCGTTGGGGTCAGGTGATAAAGGAGTAAGGGGTCGGAAGTTGAGGATCACCTCGATTTGAGTGAAAAGCGTACTCAACTCCTCGTAAGTAAGACTAGAGTTTCCAACTATGCGTCTAAGATGATGCTTAGCACTTTTAACGCCGGCTTCCCAAAGCCCGCCAAATGTAGGGGAATAAGGGGGTGTAAAGATGAATTTAATGCCTTCATTAGCAGAAAAATCATGTATCGTTCGTAGACCAGATCGCATTATTCTACCTAACTCGTTGTTTGCTCCAACAAAGTTTTTTCCATTGTCACAATGTATGCTATCAGGCTTGCCTTTTCGTGAAATGAAACGTTTAAGACATTCTATAAATGCTTGTGTGCTGAGATCGCTGACTGTTTCAAGATGTAATGCCTTGGTAGAAAAACAAACAAATAAACATAAATAACATTTAGATATTCTGTTTCCTCGACCTTTTTTACTAGATATCATGAAAGGCAACTCAGGCCAGAAGTTGACCTCAATAGTCATCAAAGACATACTAATTAAGTCTCTTAAACATGGATAAGACTTTTATACGTATTGCACAATTTAATTTGGAGTCATTAAAAAGTAAAAAACCATTGTTAATCGAATTTTTATTTAAAAATAACATAGATATATGTATATTAAATGAAACATATTTAAAAGAGAATAGTGTAGTAAGAATTCCTAATTATAATATTATAAACCAAAATGGTAAAGATGGGAATGGTGGAGTAGCAATTTTGGTCAAGAATGATTTTAAATATACTATAATTCCAACTCCTTACTATAATTATTTACAGTCTGTGGCTATTGTTTTAAAAACTTATATAGTAATTTAAAGGGGGCAGATTTAGGGCTAGACGTCTTCAAGATATCATAAATATGTTACCTAAGCCTTTACTATTATCGGGTGATCTTAATGCTCATCATGTAGCTTTTGGTTGCCTCACCACCAAAACGAGAGGTACTGTTTATAACATTCTAGATGAAAGTGATCTTTGTATATTAAACACAGGCTCTCCAACCACAGTAGGTAGGCCAAATGCTAGTCCATCATGTATAGATATTTCTTGTATTAGTGGGGCTTTAGCTTCCTTATGTCACTGGTGGGTTCATGATGACTCCATGGGCAGCTATCATTATCCAACTCTCATAGATATTTATACATCAGATGATAAGTTTCAAATAGGAAGTCCAGGCGTAAAATATCTTTACAACCGAGCAGACTGGAAAAGATTCTCTGCTGAAACAAAAAACACATTCAAGAACTTTAGTGTTGATCATTCAAATCCTTTAGAAACATATAACAATTTTTGTGATACTCTACAAAAAATTAAAAACAATTGTGTACCAAAGATTGAGAAGAGAGGTCAGTATGTTATGAAAAAACCAGTTCCATGGTGAGATGATGTCGGGAAGCTGTACAAAAGAGTAAAGATGCTTTGTATCTTTATTAAAGTACCTCTGACTTAAGTAGCTATACAGGGTATTGTTTTGGTCGACAACGGCTTTCTAAGGGATGAAAGTACAAAAAATACTTGTTCTGAATATACCTATAATATATTTTTTAATAAATTGATTCTACTGAAAAAATGACCTATAAATTTTCCCAAAATTATCAAAACGCATGTTCGAGCAGTCAGTCAATGACGGCCGGCTCATTCACGTATTTTCCTACAAGAAGGTCAATGACACTTACATAAACGTGGCTGTCGGGAGAAGTATTCCAAGATAGCTTCTTCCTTGAACTCTTGTCTACTTTAGGCTCTACCTTCAGCATGGGATGTTTTTTTGGAAGAACACGATTTGCGGAATTTGTAAATAATAATGTTTTTATTGCGTAACACGTTACGGCGGCGCGACGTCAATCCAAATCTCACACACTCCACTTGATTTACACCACACGAAATGTAAATCTACATCGCTCAGTTCAGGACTATTGACTATTGAATAAAGACTTGTTCCTGATCATATCCGTAGGCCGTATAATAGCGTAAGTTCACGCGCAGAGGCGCTTGCTATCGCTGAGAAAATGAGACGCAGTTTCGGCGCGAAGGCACGCGGCAGACTGCTTACGCCGCGCCGCCGCGGCCGCTGCCGCAGCCGGGGATCCTCGCGCACCCCCGCACACCTCACCTCGTTGCTACGCAACCGTTCATTGTTAAAATACGTTACGCAAGGAAACAAGGATACTATAAATAAATATTTTTTAAGATTTTCTTAAGAAAATTTAAGGTACCATTTTTATATTTTTTTCGGCATCAGTATCATGTATACTATCACCCCTGAAAAGCTCGTTGTCGACCAAAACAACACCCACCCACAACAGTATAGAATATAAAAAAGCGGATGCCTTTAAAAAACGATTGCTGAATCAAAAGAGAATCTGTAGTTGGAAAAATCTTTGCGAATCCTTTAATAGATATACACCTGTTAGTGTAATTTGGAATTATACAGGTGTTGTATTGGTCGACAACGAGCTTTTCAGGGGTGATAGTATACATGATACTGATGCCAAAAAAAATATAAAAATGGCACCTTAAATTTTCATAAGTAAATCTTAGAAAATAATTAATTATGGTATCCTTGTTTCATCATTGAATGGTTGCCTAGCAACGAGGCGAGGTGTGCGGGGATGCGTGAGGGGCCCGACTGCGGCGGCGGCGCCGCGGGCGGCGCGGGCAGTCTGCTGCATGCCTCCGCGCCTAACCTGCGTTCCTTTTTCTCAGCGAGAGCAAGCGCCTCCGCGCGTGAACTTACGCTACGGCTATGATCAGGAACAAGTCTTTATTCAATAGTCGTGAACTGAGCGATGTAGTTGTTAATACATCGCTCAGTTCTCGACTATCGAAATGTTTTTCGTGTGGTGTAAATCAAGTCGAGTGTGTGAGATTTGGAGTTATTTGGAGTGACGTCGCGCCGCCGTAATGTGTTACGCAATAAAAACATTATTTACAAACTCCGCAAATCGTGTTCTACCGAAAAAACATCCCATGCTCGAGATAGAGCCCAAAGTAGACAAGAGTTCAAGGAAGAAGCTATCTTGGAATACTTCTCCCGACAGGTTCATGTAAGTGTCATTGACCTTTTTGTAGGAAAATTCGTGAATGAGCTGGCCGTCATTGACTGACTGCGCGAACATGCGTTTTGATAATTTTAGGAAAATTTGTAGGTCATTTTTTCAGTAGAATCAATTTATAAAAAAAAAATATAGGTATTTTCAGAACAAGTATTTTTTATACTTTCATCCCTTAGAAGGCGGTTGTCGACCAAAACAACACCCTGTATAAGAAAATTTAAACGACTATCTGTTCAAAATCACACTAAAAATGATGCATGGATTCCTTCATTTTTTAACAAATATGCTCCACCAAATCCATCTGAAAAAACAATTGATGTAAACCAACTAGAAAGTACCTATATTTCGGCAAACCGAAAGCACTCAAAGTAGTTTCTTATGTCAACCATTCTCATTACAAGAATTTAACACTGCAATTAGCTCTAGGCGAGATACTACTCCTGGTTTAGATGATGTTCCTTATAAATTAATCCGTAATATGCATCCTAATGGCCATCGAATTTTATTAAAAATATTCAATTTGCTATGGGATTCTAACTGTATTCCTGAGGCATGGAAAACACAATGTGTTATACCAACTATAAATCCAGATAAGCCAGATTATGATTGCAATTCCTACCGACCAATTTCTCTATCCTCATGTGTAGGGAAGATTTTTGAGTTCATGTTAAAAGTACGATTGGATTATTACGTAGAATCTAATAGAATCTTACCAGATCAACAGTATGGTTTCCGTAAAGGTAGAAGTGCCATGGAAAGTTTTACATTGCTTGTATCCGACATTAAAAAATCCTTCCTTAGTCATTCTGCAACCGTTTGTGCTTTTCTTGATGTCCAAGGTGCATTTGATAATGTGAATCCTTCCATTCTAGTCCAAGTCCTTAACGAGGTCGGAATACCAGGCAAAATCTGTAAATGGATATTTAATTTTCTTTATGATCGTACAATGTATGTTAAAAATAACATTTTGCATAGACCAAGACAAGTATACAAAGGTACAATGCAGGGTGCTACAATATCTCCTTTATTATATAATTTATACACATCTCAAATTAACAGATATTTAACTGAAGAAAACATTAACTTTCTCCTATTTGCAGATGACTTACTAGTCTATACTGTACATAATGATGCGAATATAGCTGTTAATAAATTGAACAAAGCATTAGAACAGATACAGCACTACTACAATGAAAAATTAAATTTAAATATCAGTCCAGCAAAAAGTGCGGCATTAATATTTTCTAAAAAACAATGTCATTTAACTCTTGGTGATGTTATTATTGATATAACAATGCACCACTGCCTTGGATGAAAGAAAAAAAAAATTTTGGAGTTTGGCTGGATCAAAAGTTATCTTTTCAGACACATATTAATCACATTATTTCAAATTCATGTCGTGGACTAAACATATTGCGTTCCCTGACAGGTGTGTATTGGGGTTCTGATCCACAAATACTATCAATGTTATATAAAAGCATAGTCAGAAGTCATTTTGATTACAGCTGTTTAGCTTATCTGAATGCAAATATTTCTTTGTTACGAAGATTATATGTTATTCAGAATAAAGCACTAAGAATAATTCTGTGCCTCCTGTGAAAAAGAGTCTAATTCAAATTGAACCCTTTTCCGTTTCTTTCATATCTATAATATCTAAGAAAAATCCTTTCGAACGGTCTAACTCACGAATCTCTATGTACAAAATGGAAGGAGATACGAAATGTGTGAAATGGTTCTATTAACAAAAAAAAAATGTTGAATGTCTTAATTTCAATTAGATTCAGCGAAGTTATATTTATAAGTCGTGGAAAAGGGTTTATTTTTACTTAAATCGCATCAATTCATTATCCGGAGGTATAAATTGATTCAAACCATTTTTCACATATTTAAAATGTTGCATGGCTTATAAAAAACGATCTCATTTAATTTGGACCATTTTGAACTGGATCTAAATAAAGTTGAACCTTTCTGTTGTTTTTAAAATGTTCCGTGAAAAATGGTTTAATTCATTGTGTGAGCGACGAAAGTATATAAAATTCAACGTGTTAGAGTAGGAGAGAGTGAACAAAGCAAGAAATGGTGGGGGCGGGGTGCGGGAGGTTGTAACTAAATGCGCCCGTGACCAGTCCGTAGTCGATCGTCGAAGCGAGAGGACGTATAAGTTGCTGCTACGGTGTGAGTTGAACCATTATGCACCACATTTTGTTTCTTTCTATGTGGTTTAACTTAAATTGAAACCTTGTATTTGTCAACACTTTATCTGATTCAAATCAACTTACCTATTTTTACTAAGGGATCCTTCACCAGCCCGACTTTGTTTTGTAATAATATGAAGTGTATTTCTGCAGATAAACCAAGTTCTGCCAAGTTTATATGCCAAGCCAAGTTTAGTACCAAGAATAAAAATGGTTATTTCTTGCTATGATATTTAATTTTACAACTACTTTTTCTTTTAGTATTTACTTACTGTTAATTGGCTATACTTCCAATCAAATACAATAAATTTTAATTCATAACATTGTCTCCTTGTTAATAATGTTAACAAGTATGTTCATAGTTTGTGAGGCATCTGATTGAATTATATGTAGATTAATTTAGTACTATCGTTAGTAAGGTTATCGTGTCGGTATTGCCAAGCCAGTGGCAAGTCAATACTCAACACTCAATCCACACCCCCGACACTTCATACAAATTCGCGCCATTTTTATACATAGAAATTTGACACTTCTTCATGTCTCTACACGTGTTTATGCATGTGTGAGTGTCAGCTGATAAATTTTAGAAAGTCATACTGCAAATGAATATGTCCTTGAGGAAATTATTCTCAGTTTCACCTGCTACTTACCACTATTTAGGTATTTCGAAATGTAAGTACAAAATATTCTGTTAAAATCTCCATAATCGTCACGTATTTTATGTAAAATATAAAAAAAGCGTGTAAATATATTCCATATTGATACCGTTGTCCCTATATTTTTTTGTATATTGATATTGTAATTAATTTATTGAAAAAAAAAATGTGTGATAAAATATACATTACAAAAATGGCTAATACATTAAATATTAGCAAAATCTTAAAGTTATTGTTTTTAAATTAAGGATTATTTGTTGTTTTGATCAAGTTATGTGATGATTATGAAGATATTTACATATTGTTTTGAAATGCCATTTTATTTATCTAGTTGAAATCTAATTATCTAGTATTTAATATGTCCATGAGGAAATTATTCTCAGTTTCACTTGCTACTTACCACTATTTAGGTATTTCGAAATGTAAGTATAAAATAATCTGTTCAAATCTCCATAATCGTCACGTATTTTGTAAAAATAAAAAAAAGCGTGTAAATATATTCCATATTGATACCGTTGTACTTATTTTTTTTTTGTATTTTCAGTAAGCCACTGATATTGTAAGTAATTTATTGAAAAAAAAATGTGTGATAAAATATACATTACAAAAATAGCTAATACATTAAATATTAGCAAAATCTTATGGATATCGGTTTGTACTTATTTATAATAATATACTACTTATTTATAATAAGTACAAACCGATATCCGTTTAAAAATATTTATTATGAAGTTAAACAAAAACCACAGTATAAGGATATTATACAGTATGGACACTCCCTGCCGCTCTCTGAAGGCGACCTCACCCCGCCTGTGTGACCGATGTGTGTTGCATATTTAAAAGCTACAAAAGTTCTTAGAAAATGATACTGAAAGATATACTTACCTTGTGATTTAAGTTAGGTTGGATCTTTGCATACAATATTTTCGATATAAAAAATAAATTTAAATAGATTTAAACCGATTTTCACAAAGTTTTGTAATTTTACTAGCGGTTCATTTAAAATTAGCCCGTTTTTCACCGAACAAGTATGGTTAAAATAGGAAAATCTAATTAGTTTATTTTTTTAATCAAACAAGATATCAAAAAATATAATATCATAGTAAAAAAAGCAACAAAAGTTATGCCTAGTCATAGCAAAGTTTGTGTAACTTTCTTATACTAAGATGTTAGTATCGGTAAAAAATGGTTCAAAAAACAGTTATTTTGCTGCCCTGTAAAAGTGTGAATTTGAATTAGACCCTTTTTCACAGGAGGCACAGAATTTCAGGTGCTATGTGTTCTACTCCTATTCATGTGATGGAAATAGAAACTTGCATACCTCCCCTAAGTAAGGTAGGGTAGGGTAGGTAAGTAGAAAGATTTTGCTTAAAATTACTAGCAGCAGAGAATTTATTTGCTTTGAACAAGCTTCTACCTCCTAGCACATATCAGTTAGGTACTATGGGTCCTTATGTTAATAGCACCCACATCTTATCAGGAAACTTACCAGAGCTACCAAGAATATTATTGCACTTGCAATCACTGGCTTTTAATATTGACAAAAACAAATTCTGGCCTTTGTATAGAATAAGTTACAATGTTCTTGTCAATTTTGATGTTATTTTATCAAATGAGATAATCCAAGATAAATCTGAGTTATTGGATAACACCTTCTATAAAATTTATACTGATGGATCAAAATGTGAAGATAAGGTATCATCTGCCTTTTACGATTCACAAACTAAGTTTAGAAAATGTTTTAAGATTCATAAAAATGCAAGTATTTTTACAGCAGAGTGCTATGCTATCTATAAAGCTCTTTTATATATTAAAAATATTAATAGACTTCACTATATGATTTTGTCAGATTCCAAGAGTGCCTTGCTCGCACTTAACAATAAGACCCTTAGATACAATCTTCATTACATAGATTGTGAACTGATCCCATCCCATCAGTTCGGATTTCGTAAATCTCACTCGACAATCGAGCAGGTACACAGGGTCTACCATGCTATTCGACAGAGCTTCGAAAACAGAGAGTACTGCTCCGCAGCCTTTCTTGATGTGCACCAGGCCTTCGATCGTGTCTGGCACAAAGGACTATTATGTAAAGTCAAAGAGAAACTTCCACACTCACTTTTCCCGATCATCAAGTCCTATCTCTCGGATAGGCTGTTCCTAGTCAAACTGGGAGACGTCCGATCTTCTTTACACGCTATAGAGGCCGGCGTCCCTCAAGGCTCAGTGCTCGGCCCTGTGCTTTACAACATATTCACCTCGGACCTACCAACCACCCCGGATGTAACTGTTGCAACCTATGCTGATGACATTGCTTACCTGGCCCGTGACTCTGTCCCCTCAGCAGCTAGTAACAAACTCCAAAAAGTGTTGAACGCGACGAACAACTGGCTCCGACGGTGGCGCATCCGCGCTAGTGCGCATAAATCCAACCACATCAGCTTCACCCTGAGAAAAGGTAACTGCCCACCTGTGAAACTTGGACAAGATGTCTTGCCACACACAGAAAGCGTAAAATACCTTGGCTTCCTACTGGATATACGCCTTACTTGGAAGGAGCACATCAAGCTAAAGCATGACCAGCTTATCTGCAAATTCAAATCCCTACACTGGCTAATGGGTCGTAACTCGGTACTTTCCGTAGATAACAAACTTCTCATCTACAACTCTATACTAAAACCGATATGGACCTATGGCATCCAACTGTGGAGCGTGGCCAGCAACAGCCATATAATGTGCCTCCAAAGAGCACAAAATGGCATTCTTCGAAACATTGTCAACTCTCCTTGGTTCACCCGGACCGAAGAAATCCACGATTACCTACAGGTGCCAACAGTAAAGGAAGAGGTGCTAAAACAAAAAAAAAAAAAACAAAAAAAAATTAAACTGTTTATTTCACTTCACTTCAGTTTTTTTTTCTTAAAAGAAAAGATACTCAGAAAGACTGGCCGTCCACCCAAATCCATTGGCTGCTGACTTGCTGGAAAGCTCTGGAGAGGCAACACGCCTCAAAAGATCCACTGTCCTATAGAGTCGGACTGTAAGGAATGGGAAGCTGACTCCTGCGCCCTTAACTCCAGGATCATACAAAGCAACTGCTTATGGTCAGAAAGACCGATTGCAGTTTAAAAAGGAAAAAAAAACAGTATACCAAATTAGACAATTACTGTATGAACTTAGCTGTAATCATAAAACAGTACAATTTCTGTGGGTACCTTCTCATTGTGGCATAACTGGAAATGAAGAAGCTGACCAAACTGCTTGTGGACCACATAATGAAGATGACACAACCCTGTTGAGAATTAATTTCACTGATTTTCATGCTGTGCTAAAGGAGACCCTGAAATCAATATTAATAGATTACTGGACCAAGATAGGTGAAGGAAAAGGAAAATGGTATGCTAAGATCCAAGGATGCCCGCCCGCCTAACCTTGGTACTATGGAAATAAAGATGTAAATTGCAGAAAATTCATAACTACAATTAACAGAATAAGATTTGGACATTGCCAAGTAAGAACTCACCTATACAGATTAAAATTAGTGGAAGACCCTAAGTGTTCAACCTGTAAAGAAGACGAAGATACTGCCAACGATTTGGAGTTCAGAGACTTGTGCTAATAAGTGAACTTCAGGATCAGGATATAGTGCAGGAGATTCCTCAGTGCTTAGAGGACTTACTAAGAGAACCCAAATTCTACGTGCCATTATACAGGATGTTAAAAAAAGTGCGTTTGAAATTTTAAAGGGTTACTCAGAATCAAGTATAGAATCCAAGAAAAATAATGAAAAAATTCGCTCTTCAATTTTTTTTTTGCAGTTTTTCATACAAATTCTCGATTCGAAAAATTGAAGAGCGGATTTTTTCAATATTTTTCATGGGTTCTGTACTTGATTCTGAGTAACTCCTTAAAATTTCAAACGCACTGTTTTAACACCCTGTATAAGTTTATCGTGAACACTGTTGACAAATTGTGAAGTTTCGGTTTCTACGACATAGATGTATGCTTGGGTAGTTTACACGTATTAAGTAGCGAAGTAATTAAGTTAATTTTAACACATTGACTGCCGCTCTGTACTCTGGTTACGTCACGCGGGAGCCGAGTTTAGAATTTGGCTAGCACCAAGCCCGCTCTGGGGCGGGGTCGGCTTCCCGTCGCGGTATCCCTTCCCCGCCCCGGAGCGGGATTGGCATTCAATACGTTAACTAAATTTTAAGTAAATTTCTGTGTGTAAACAGTTATCAGCTATTAAGTTATAAGTAGTAAGTTAACGATTTAGTAGACAAGTGGACAAGTAGAATAGAATCGAATCTATTTTTCGAATAAGATGCCGCGGCCCCCGCACCGCGCGCTCTCCCCGGTGGGCGTGGCCTACTACTAAAAGACAAGCAAGTGTAAACTTTTAACGTGAAAACTCTACACACAAGTTAAAGTTACTACTTATCTACTTACTAGTTATTACGTGTAAACGCTTGACCACTTAAAATTACTTTTAAGTTAAAATTAACTTGATTACTTCGCTACTTACTACGTGTAAACAGTGAAGTGTGATTTGAACTGAACGTGAACCAAACAGATGAAATTTTTTGTGGATGATCGGCTCAAAAGGACTCTGAATCCAGAGCCGTAAAAACATAAAAAAAAGTGCAGTCAAAGCAAAAAGAGGATACCCGGACTTTTTGGCGGGAACTCGCGGCAAGAGTTTGTCATTTTTGTTTTATTATCCGAAAAAATAGATATCGTGGTTTTTAATGCATAATATTGATAGTGTATTGTTCAATAAAGTGCCATTTAAGTGTCTAATATGTAGGATAATGAAATAAAAGTGTGTAGACTGTGTTTCGAGTGCTCTCAAAAAGTCCATGAAATCTTCATCAAAAGTGCTATCATTTTGTTGAAGAATAGAGAAAAAGTTAAAGATGACAGAAATTGATAAATGAGAACTCAAATGAAATAGAAAAATATTTAGAGAAGAGCAAACTACGTAAGAATAGGCTGTATGGCCAGAGAAGCCTTTGCCTTTTCCTTGCAAAAGCAGGAAAGAACCAAACAAAAAAAAAAGAGGATATCCCAACAGTGTTGCCGTTTGCGTACATTTTACACATTTGACGTACCTTTTTAAGCTCCCATGTGTAATGTGTAATTGGGACCTCATATGTACCTTTTGAACTTACACAAAAGATAAGTTAGTAAGTTCCACAGGCGCGGCGATAATAATGAACCTCCACCTTAAATTTTTTGCGCTCGCCCGCTCGCGCCCTTTTGTATAAACAGGGAATGTTCTTCTGTTTTGTGAACGATAGGACTGGATGCATTTGCGCAAAAAAAGTTAGTCGCGCTTCACAGTGTTTTTTTTTGCCTCAAAAAAGTGACATCTTCGTTTTTTTCATTCATTCAATTTGGCTTTTTATAACAAAAGCAAGAGTAAAACTCCTTTTGTTTATTTTAAAAAATTTTGTAATAGTTTATTTTAAAAATTTGTATAGTTTATTTTAAAAAAAATCACAAAATTTTGTTGACCTTCATGTTAAAAATACGGAAATTAATTCATAGAAAAAAAACTATGTAAATAGTTTTTTAAGTATTCATTGTTTTGCGGGTATATAAAGATAGTCTAGGCGCATATTATTTCCTTTTTACTTAATAAAAAATGTTTGTAATTTCTTCCAAAAAAAAAATATTTTCTGAATTTTTAGGTTTATTTTTTTCTATTTTTTCTAGGCCGTTCACCGCTGCACTGGAAGACGTTTTCAAGCTTCTGGACTGGAAAGGACTCGGCATTAACATCAATGGCGAGTACATCACTCACCTTCGATTTGCTGACGATATCGTGATCATGGCTGAGACCTTGGAAGACCTAGGCGCAATGCTCGAAGGACTTAGTAGAGTCTCCCAACAAGTGGGTCTTAAAATGAACATGGATAAGACGAAAATCATGTCAAACGTCCGTGTTACACCCACTCCTCTGAAGGTTGGAGACTCTACACTCGAAGTTGTTGACGAATATGTATACCTGGGACAAACAGTCCAGTTAGGTAGGTCCAACTTCGAGAAAGAGATCAATCGTCGAATCCAACTCGGCTGGGCAGCGTTCGGGAAGCTTCGCAATATCTTTACGTCCAAAATACCGCAGTCCCTCAAGACTAAAGTCTTTGACCAGTGTGTGTTGCCAGTGATGACATATGGATCCGAGACATGGTCGCTTACTATGGGCCTTATAAGAAGGCTCAAAGTCACCCAAATGGCGATGGAGCGTGCTATGCTTGGTGTTTCCCTACGTGATCGAATCAGAAATGAGGAGATACGTAGGAGAACTAAAGTTACCGACATAGCTCTCAGAATCGCTAGACTTAAGTGGCAGTGGGCAGGGCACATAGCTCGTAGAACAGATGGCCGTTGGGGCAGTAAAGTTCTCGAATGGCGACCGCGCACCGGAAGGCGCAGTGTGGGCAGGCCCCCGACTCGGTGGACCGACGACCTGGTAAAGGTTGCAGGAAGCCGCTGGATGCGAGCCGCACAGGACCGGTCGGTGTGGAAATCCTTGGGGGAGGCCTTTGTCCAGCAGTGGACGTCTTTCGGCTGATAGATAGATAGATAGATTTCTAGGCTGAAGTAGAGGTTCTTCCTAGGACAGATATATTCCTAATACTAATATGTATCACCCACAAAATCACAACATTCTACTTCGGCGGAGGTTAAGAGAAAATGATTTTCAAATATATGTGTTAAGGTTGTCACTAATTTGACCTTTCTATTAATATCGTATTATTTTTTGAAAGCTAAATCGAATGCTTGTTTCTTCCTTTAATTGTGAAAACGAAGTTAACTTCTGTCTCTTAACCTCTGCAATCCCGTAGTTCCGAACTGTCGAACACCGTTGAAATCCGGGGGTGTTCGCGGTTCAAAATTGCTCTGACCCGATATGGTGTCCGTGTGAGTTAGATGTACGAACTGTGCCTACTTGTATCCTTATACAGGCTGATCAGTATTGTAGATCGGATTTTTCAACTATTTTTGCTGAATTCTATGATATAATCCGACCCACATTTTTAGGGTTCCGTAGCCAAATGGCAAAAAACGAAACCTTTATGGATTCGTCATGTTTGTCTTTCTGTCTGTCTGTCTGTCCGTCCGTATGTCACAGCCACTTTTTTCCGAAACTATAAGAACTATACTGTTGAAACTTGGAGAGTAGATGTATTCTGTGAACCGCATTGAGATTTTCACACAAAAATAGAAAAAAAAAAATTTGGGGGTTCCCCATATTTAGAACTGAAACTCAAAACATTTTTTTTCATCAAACCCATACGTGTGGGGTTATCTATGGATAGGTCTTCAAAAATGATATTGAGGTTTCTAATATCATTTTTTTCTAAACTGAATAGTTTGCGCGAGAGACACTTCCAAAGTGGTAAAATGTGTGTCCCCCCCCCCCTGTAACTTCTAAAATAAGAGAATGATAAAACTAAAAAAAATATGATGTACATTACCATGCAAACTTCCACCGAAAATTGGTTTGAACGAGATCTAGTAATTTTTTTTTTTAATAAGTCATAAATCGTAAACCGCAATTTACCTACAACGAACTACAAGAACTTTTATATTATGTTCCTTGCTGGTACGGAACCCTTCATGGGCGAGTCCGACTCGCACTTGGCCGCTTTTTTTCAGTTTCCCATATAAATTCTTGATTCACAATTTTGATATAACAAAATAAGGTGGATTATTTCTACTCATGAAATTGCACTACTTATGTTTTACTACTTTGGCGAAATAACAAAAATATTCCGGCGATTCATACCTATTTAATCAGTTAAATGTCATGTCTGTAAGACCAATTTTCTTTTTCGCAATTTGGGCGAAGTTGATGCGCAAAAGACGTTTAGTTCCTTAGTTTACTACATCCAAGTACGTTTTGAATTAAAGTCTTTAAAATAAACTTGATTGTGTATAAAGGAAGAAAAAAAGAAATGACCTTATTGTGTCAACCCTTAAATCCAAAATTTTGACCTTAGTACATAAAAATATATTTTACCAAACCTCCGCCGAAGTAGAATGTGTTAATTTTGTGGGAGATACTAATAAGTATGAGGAATATATCTGTCCTAGACAGAACCTCTACTTCGGCCTAGAAAAAATAAAAAAAAATACATTTGAAAATTCAGAAAATATTTTTTTGAGAAATTTTCCAACATTTTTGATAAAATTAAAAGGGGATAATATGCGCCTTGACTATCTTTATATACCCGCAAAACAAATAATACTTAATTGCGAATAGTTTTTTTTCTATGAATTAATTTCCGTATTTTTAACATGAAGGTCAACAAAACTTTGTGATTTTTTTTAAAATAAACTATACAAAATGGACTCCTGGGAGTTTTACTCTTGCATTTGTTATAAAAAGCCAAATTGAATGAATGAAAAAAAATGAAGATGTCACTTTTTTGAGGCAAAAAAAACACTGTGCGCTTTCTTAAATGTATGTATATTATAAACAAGAATACTGCAATACAAAGGAGAGTGTAAAATTAAACTAAAACTTCCTAAAAATGCAGGAAATCTGAAGTGTTTCAATTTAATAAAGTAAAAATTTTGCAAGCAGAACTGAAGATTCTACTACTTTGTTAATTACAGCACTCGAGGAACATACAGAGGAGGGCGTTAATTTAAATAAAACTTCTTAATGTAGGTAATCTGAATACTTTATCAGATAAATTTTAAATACCACAAAGATAAATAAAAATATTACCCCCCCCCCCCCCCCAATTTTTGACTGCTACCGCACCTGGACCCCATAACTATATGTACTTCAAATTCACTGTTTCCTCTTTTCACGCGAAAGAATCTACAGTATGGTTGTATTTAGAGTGGTTTTAGTAAAAAATGCCCATGTACCTTTTTAACACCTTTTTAACCCAAAATGTACGGTTTCAGCGCTTCATATGTGCGTTTTGGGAAATCAGTGGCGGCAACACTGTATCCCAAGCACAAGCAGGCAGGTTTTGTTGTGGTATTTTAATTTTAGCCAAGATTCGCTCTTTTAATTTAAAAACAGACTTTAAAACACTGAAGAACCTGGAAATGGAGAATTATTATAAAGGCAAAAATGTCGAAGAGGAATTGGAACGCGATAAAATACCAATAAAAGATTTGCCAAAAAACTTCCTTTGGATGCAAGTGAGTATATATTTTCTTTCTATATTCTGCTGTATACCTGGTAATTGTCCAGATTTCAAAAATATCAAATTTTTCATCAGGTGAAAGGGGGTAGCAAAATGACTAATTTGCTATCTCACGCATCTGGTATTCTAGAAGATAAAGCTGCAACAGCTGTGGTGTGGACCGGAGCTGGTGTGGCCATAACCAAAGCAATATCATGTGCTGAGATAATAAAGAGACAGTTCTCCATAGAACATCAAATAACTAAACTAACATACAAAACGTAAGAAATATTAATAAAACTTGACTGTGTTGAAACCTATGAAGAAAGCTACATAAAAAAAAAATTTTCAGAGTAAATGAGTACTGGGAACCTAAAGTAGATGGACTGGAAACCATTGTAGTCAAAAGGCAGATCCCAGTTATACACATCATGCTGTCAGCTGTCAATTTACCTGACACCTGTGAACTTGGGTTAGTGCAAACCAATACTCCTTTTTTGTTAGAGTTAAAACATCTATTATTATAGTACCTATTATTTAGATCCATCGATATGGGAAACATTAGATAAGGTTACTCGCTCTGTTTGTTTCTGAACCAGCGTGTTCGTCTTGCGGGGGCTGAAGCGGGGTGAAGAGGGAGGCATGTATTTAAACAAATATCGCGGTTGTGTGATAAGCTTAAGGTTTATGTATTTAATGTTATCTACTAGCGACATCTAGCGACGAGTAAGGAGGCATGTATTTAATTAATGTTATCTACTAGCGACATCTAGCGACGAGTAGCGTAGCATCACTATAAAATGACAAAATATTCATAAAATAACAAGAAAAAAGTGATAAGAAATTTTGCTGTTAGTTTTGTTCTTTATTTTTTTATTGTTTTAGCACATTTCACTGCACTGTAAGACATATTTTCTTTTAAATACAGGATGTTTACTCGTCGCTTGTCAGATTGCGAATGGTGCGCGAAAAGGCGGCGCTACTCAACATAGGGGAGCAAACCACTATTAACGACTATGCAGTCGGGCAGTATTAACCTCATCTAATGTCTCCCATATCGATGTTTAGATCCTATATTTTATCTTCTCATTATTGTACCTATTTATCAAACACATTTCTGGTTCTAGGTATCAAACACTTCAAGGCAAGAAATTTTGGCAAAAGGAGCCAATAAATTCAAAGCAACAAAGTTTCAAATCAAGGAAACCTTTTAAATATAAAAAAACACAAGCAAATAAGGATATGTTTGAATAATATTGAATATAAATAAAAAGAAATGTGTATTTAATTTTAATAAACATTTTAATTCAATTAGGATTTTGAAAGATCATACAAAGCATAGTTTACAAATGTAAGTCGCATATCACCTCATGACAAGCTAAAAATTCTTACAATGAAGCATTGTAAAGACAAGAGACAAGTTACTGGTTGCTAAATACAATGATCAAACCTATTTTGTATTACAACATTAGGTTATAAGAATAATATTGCTACCAAGATAACATGTGATTTATATTCAGGCTTCAGACTCTCCCACTGGCTGAGATACTGGAGTTTCATCATCAAGTTTTGGCAGAATCAATATATCTTTTGATATGATTGAGTATTTTGTGACAAAGTATGTGAATCGTTTGCATAAATGTGTCTCCTTCTCAAAAGCATCAAATATTGACCTGTGATGGAAGTATGCATGAGAAAATATTCTGTAAACTCTTCTGCACACTGAACCCAACTTAGCAACTGAAGACTCCTTGATGCTAACTCTGAAATAAAGTTTTAATTATTAATTTATGGAGACAAGTACGGCATTTAGTGATAAAGATAAAATAATTATATGTATTACTGTGTGCATTACCCCAGCCAGAAAATGTTGAATATTGTCATTCGAGTGTAATAGATAATTAGTTGTCCAGCTTCTGTAATTGTTGCGCATATTTTTGAATTTGTTCTGCTGATAGTTTTTTAGTTATTTGACAGAAACATATCTGGCTGCGGTAACGTTACCCCAGCCAGACTATTTTTGATTTTTTGGGTATATTAAAATAAAAATTAGCTAAATAATTAGTAGTCTAGACGAAGTAAATGTTGCAACTTAATTCGTACTGATACGTTTAATGGTTGCGAAGTTATTCAAATTCTGGCTGGAGTAACGTTTGCAGGTTTGCTGGATCTCTGAAATGGTTAAGCGCACATTTATAATTTTTCGTATACAACTTCTTATGAATTAGTTCTAATTTGTTCATCAATAAAAAAAAAACAATAATGTACCGTTTAAAAGTTATATAAATAAATAGAATTTTCCTTTAAATGGTCCTAGCACGACAAATAAGGGCTCTCAAGACTCACTCAAAACATTATTTTGTATAGTTCATTCCAATCAAAAAAAAGCAAAAGGTAAATAAACGTAGTATGCAGATGACATTGACATGTGTCAGTTCCATAGTAAGTTTGTTTACGTTTTGCTTTTTTTTGATTGGAATGAACCATAGCTTAAAACTGCCTTCAAATGTTTGTGAATTTTTCTAAGTATACTGTAAATAATTAATAAGTTATGATGAAATTTAATTCAGTTGGGGCCACGATACGCAGTGGAGTTGTTTGATCGCCGATTGACAGAGTTTCTTGTGATTTTTTGAACTGAATGTTATTTATATCAATAATTAGTTGCCTAGTTCAATTTTGTAACTTTAAAATTTCAGCGTTCTACATTGAATAATTAACGAGATAATCGAAAAAGAGACATTGTGAAGTGCATGACCGTGGTAACCCGACCAAGTTAAGATGGTCACAGAAAAGCGGCCGCGCAGTTCATTATGCTTACCTTTTAAAATGTGTAGTTAGTCCAGTCAATCTACGAATTTTTGTATGGAGTAGGTTACATTTAATGCACTTTGGGTGAAAATTTAGAATATGTTACTTAAATAATTGCAAAATGAAAATTCATGAAAATCTCTTATGAGTATTTGATAATTTTTCGGTAATTAGCCCCTAAAGAAACAAAATTAAATTTAAATGTGAACAAAAAATAGAAAACTGGTGATTTTTTACATGAGGGCTTCTTATAAGACGTTTTATTTATATTTATAATCGTCCCCGATCGAGATCAAAACATTGAGTAGATATTGAATATAATATATTTAAAAATTTATAACTTGAAAAGAAATACTGCAAGGTGAGTGATATTTTGTCTTAGGGGGTACATAACCACTGTCAATAACCATGAGAATTATCTCCAAGGTGACTTCATTATTTATTTTTTTATTAAGTTTTATTCGATTTTAACCCTTGCACATTAAAGACACTACGAATATTTTCATGAAATCTAATAGCAATATTTTTTTTAAACTAAGACTAAGAAAAATCCCCGGTCAATCTGTTGCACAGTTTCTGTAATAATCTAATAACAATTATAATTTGCGAGCGGGCTGAGCGGGGGGCGCGGGCGCGGGAATTCGGCATGCGCGGCGCCCGCGCTACCCCGCGAGTTCTTTATTCAGCTAAGCTATAGCTGGGGATTTCATGCAACATCTTGTATGAGAACTGTTTTTAATTTTGGATCAATATTTCTCTCTCTCTTTCTTTTCTTTTCGTGTGGCACGTTTTTTTACTATTCACAAGATATAGATGGTAGTTGCCTGATGTCCCACTTAGCATCATCCGCGGTCACGTGTCTACCTATTGGGTTTTGTGTGTGTTATCAAGGATTTAAACTTGGTATATAGTTGTTCTTTAGGTGGTCTTGTTAGCCCAGGAGGCATCGGGAGGCATCACAAAGGTGGTGAGGGAAAACGGGGAAAGTTTGATTCGGCCGCGCTCTTCTTTCGAGCTTATATCTCCATAACTATATGTACTGGGGCAAGTGTGATAATTATCGGACAATTAAAGGAATACCAATTCATTTGGAACAAATAATTGCTTCCATCGCTAGAAAAAAAATTGGCTATGGAGGGTACATGTAAGGAGATCTGTCTCTGTGTACAAAAGTGTCCGTCAAAACGCGTTAAGTAAGGGTGGTGTTATTGTATAAAAAGCGGTCAAGTGTGTGTCGGACCACGCGCAGTGTAGGGTTTCTTAGTACTTCGACAAACACTGCTTCAAGGGGAAAACCTCCCGTCTTACAAAACTGACTACTACTCGTTAACTTGTAAAGCCTACTTAGCTGTGATAGTTTTCCTTTTAACTAAATAAAAAAAAATAAAAAAAAAAAAAAAAACTTCGTTAAATATACTACTGCCGTGAATTTTTTCACATTTCTAGAAATAATTATTTAGCTGTCAGGGGGGGGGGGGGCACATGACTTTAACAAAAAATTGCACTTTAAAGCTTAATATTTCGAAAACAAATCCATTACTCGAAAAATTCGCAAACCCACAATATTTTTGAAAGACCTATTCAACGATACCCCTAGGGTTTGCATTATCCGTTCAAATTTAATATCCGGATAAAACGGATATTAAATTTTAAAATATCCGGATATCCGGATAAAACGGATAATTCGGATAATTTTGAAAATGCTCTAGTTTTCTTAGTTAAATGTATTCTTTTATAAGGTGTTCATGTAAAAATGTGATTAAAATGAACAAACACACTGCTACCTAGCTCATACTATTTCTAACACCGCCCAAAAATAAAATAATGAATTCAATGAATGAATTTCAATTTATTTATTTATATCGCAATTCATGACTCAGAGCGTAGAAGTTTTCATCAAGAGACACCTGAGTGAGTATGAGCACTACATAATTCAATAGATTTTCTCATGTGACTAGTATTTTAAATCGATAAATTTTGACCTTGAGCTTTGAGCCCTCTGATGATGCCCGTATCATGTCTTAGTTTCGTCCGTATTACTGACAACACACACTGGTCCAAGATCAAAAATTTGAGAAACTGGTATTTTGAATGTTAATATATTGGTGGATTTTAATTCTGATTCTGGAGGCTGACAGGCTTACCATGCCTCTCACTCCTTATTTCCGAAAACTGGGCATAAAACTTACACAAATCATACAGAAAATAGATCTTTGCTTATAAATTACAGGAAAATCTCTAAGAAGTTTCTATAAATCTTAAAATAAGTTGATAAAATTTAAAATATTGTTTGTTTGTAGGTATGGACAAAGCCCTCTGCGCGAGAGTCAGACTCTCACTTGGCCGGTTTTTATTTTTTATGTGTATATGTTAACTCATATTTATTTTATTTTAGATTGGCTAGAAATAGCTACGGCGATGACGTTACTGTTTATGCAAAAGTTATAAGATAAGAAGAAGGTGATAGACACAACTTTTGGGTTTGGGTCTGGGTGGATCATACTTTCTCATCCATTTCTTTTGACTTTAAGGTTCAAAAATATAATAGTAAAAAATAACTTTTCGGACATATTGGTAGTTGTATTTAAGCATTTAAGTGGCGTTTTGGCGCCATCGGAAATACTGCAAAACGGTACAGGTCTCGATCAAATATTTTTTTTTGAATAGTTCAAAATGCCAAAGATAGTGACTGACACTCTTCAGTCATCTTTTGTGTTATCTGCCACAGCATATACAGGCTGTTACAAAAAGTGCATTTGAAGGGGTTACTCAGAATAAATATTGAACTTTTTTCCCTATATGTGATCTACAATACTGAAACCTTTTTGGAAACCAGCTTTTTTGGGTGGCTGGAAGTAGTCACACGTACTTGCGAAAGGATTCGCAATGACTCTCCAAGACAGCTTATAAAAAACAGATCGTCTATGTGGATCAGTTCACTCTTGACAGAGTGTTCGTCGTCAACATTGCGTAGCTTTAGTGGCCCGTCGGAAAACACGTCGCCATTCCTCTCGCACCGCAGCAGCTGTCCTCGGACATTTATTAAGGAGAATTCCCAGCGCAGTCTTCAACTGATCTGTCCATTGCATGGGAGACCAGCTGTGTGTTCTGGTGGCTTCGACTTTGCTCTAACCATACCAAATGCTCGATGCATGCATCTCTTGCATGCATAGAAAGAATTGATAGAGTAACGTTTACTCATGTTGACATGACTAGAAATATGATGTGTTATAGTTAGCCAGCAGGTTCTTACTGCATTTTATTAAAGAATCTCATCACTATTTTGTGCCATACCATAAGCGTTCGTCTCTCAAGCATAACAGAATTCAGCAATTTCTGAAGAGCTTGTAGTATCGGTTTTCTACCTGCTTTCAAAAGCTCAGCCGTGATCCATCATCAGCTGGTGCATTGTTGTTCTTCAGCTGTTTAAGAGCCACTTTTACCCTCGTACAATTTGACGCCCGGGAAAGACGGCTTCGGTACAGTGCAGTGTCGGGTCAATCTGGCTCTTGGGTTTTGACTAGATTACAACTCTTACAAGTAGCCACATTGCTGACGGAGAGACTTATGGTCGCCTATGACTGTCCTAAGAACTTCTTAAATTATTTCAATCGCTCAGAATTAATATATAAAAAGAATAATGAAATTGGGAGTTAATCTATGTTGTTGTTTGTGTCCTGAAGAAAATCACTGATACGTTTTTGTTTATGCGTTTTTTCATTGGTGTATTTTGTACTTGCTATACACAGAACTGATTAGTGGTTTATTCATAGGTAAACAATATTATGTTTATCTATACATATAATTAAATATCTTTTTTACTAAAAGTCTTCTTCTTATCGAGTCGATAACAATTATAACTAAATCGTGATGACCTAGAATTTAGCTAAGAGTATCATTTTCACTAAAATTCTAAAGTATCTTCTATCAAGACCCCCGAACGAGCGTTAGTAAACGTAATTCGATTAAAAATAATATGCTTTTGTAATCGCATTCTAGGCAAGTTTTATGTTATCCGGATATTCGGATAATTTGCTACAAATAATCCGGATAGTAAAATTGACGGATATCCGGATAAAACGGATGTCCGGATATCCGGATTGCAAACCCTAGATACCCCACACCCTGGAATAGTCGAGAGAAAAAAAATTCAAAAAGAGCTAGTAACTTTAGTTCTCCTACGTATCTCCTCATATCTGATTAAATCACGTAGGGAAACATTAAGCGTAGCACGTTCCATCGCCCTTTGAGTGACTTTAAGCCTTCTTATAAGGTCCATAGTAAGCGACCATGTCTCGGATTCATATGTCATCACTGGCAACACACACTGGTCATGGACTTTAGTCTTGAGACACTGCAGTATTTTGGACGTGAAGATATTGCGAAGTTTCCCGAACGCTGCCCAGCCAGCAAATCGAAGGTGAGTGATGTACTCGCCATTGATGTTAATGCCGAGTCCTTTCCAGTCCAGAAGCTTGAAAACATCTTCCAGTGCAGCGGTGAACAGTTTCGGAGATATAACGTCTCCCTGTCTCACCCCACGCAGCAGCCTGATAGGTTTTGAATTCTAATCCTGCAGGTGGACCAACATGCTGGCATTTTCATACAAACACTTCAAAACTTCGATGTATCGATAATCGGTCTGGCACCGTTGGGAGAGATTGCAATACAGCCCAGGTCTCGATCGAATCAAAGGCTTTCTTATAGTCCACAAACGCCAAGCTTAGTGGTCGATTATACTCTTCGGTCTTCTGTATAATCTGCCGAAGCGTATGTATGTGGTCTATGGTACTGAGGCCTTTTCGGAAACCGGCTTGTTCGGGAGGCTGGAAGTATATAAGGATTAATATGCATATCCGTACCAAATTACAGCTCTGGAGTACTAATAGTCTCTGAGCTAAGCCGCGGACAGACAGACGGACATGGCCAAACTATAAGGGTTCCTCGTTGACTACGGAACCCTAAAAAGGGTAAATTTTAAAGAAAGCGAGAAAAGTTATTAGAAACAGAGAAGAAATCAAGGAAAGAATCCGCTTTGTTATAACGCACTTTAAAACAAAAAAACATAAAATAAGAATTACTTTTTTCATGTATTATTTTCATAATCCTTGTCTACATTAGCGCCACTCTGATGGATTCATGAACTACATATTATTTACTGCTTACAGTTGGACACTTTTTTAACTACTCCCCCCATATAAAACAGTCTTCCTTATACTATTGGCATCGAGAGGCATCACAAAAGTGGCGAGGAGAGGCAAGGAAAGTTTGATTCGGTCGCGCTCCTCTTTCGAGCTAATACGTCCATAACTTTATGTACTAGGTCAAGTGTGATAATATCATTTTCGGATAATTCAAGGAAGACTAATTCATTTCTGATTAAATAAAGGCTTCTTTCAAGTTCTTTCACTAAAAAAAATATAACAAATTCATAAAATCCGAATAACGTGGACAACATATTTAAAAAAAATGGTTATTTATCTAATACAAAATAGTTTTTCTATCTACCACAAAGTCCTTACCACGCGGAATTTGTACACTCAACGTTTCAGGAAATGTTTGCGAAGCGAGAAGAAACGTTGAGTCCAGAAGAAACTCACTTCAGCACATATTTTTTTAACACTTAATTTCTATTAAAAATCATGTCAACAATAAAATTATGAGCTGTAAGATCCATACACGGTTTGAGATATTTATTTCTTAAAAAGAATTACAAATTCACTTAACTTAAGAAATGCAATATAAGTGCTTAAATTATTTATAATCGTGAAGGAAAATATTATTTACATCGAAAACAAATAATCCGTCGGTACTTTGGAATACAAATCTGATCCATAAATGACTTGTTTAATAAAAGCAATGGATAGGATCTACTAAATTGCCATGATTGGGTATGACCAAAAGCTATGTTCAATAATATATTTAAGCAAATTTATGTTAATTTTAGTGAATATACTTTATATGAGAACCTGTCGTGGCTCAGTGCGGCTTGCGTGGTCGCGTCGATCACGAAGGTTAACTGACTACAGACACGGTCATAACCTGGATGGGTATGACTGTTAGTGGCATTTATCTCGACCGTTTCCATGCTTCGCAAGGCACGTTAAGCCGTTGGTGCCGGCTGCTATCGCTAGATGGCAGTCGTTAAGCCACGTTGGAGTCCTTATAGGCGGCTTGAAATTTTCTGACACTGGGGTTGGCCACTAGCCCCACAACCTCCACCAATCCGGACTTGGCCCCCGTGTGTGGAGTATGGCCTAACCTTCCCGAGTTATGGGAAGAGATCCGTGCCTCTGCAGTGGGGACGTAATGGGTTGTTAACATACTTTATGAGCCACACACATAACATCCCAAAAGGCATCTTTATACACTTCCGTAGTCCGTACTAACAACTGACGGTAAATTTTTCAACCTAGACCGAATGAAGGCACGTAACAAAGTTTTATGCCATATAGTTACAGCAATAAGGTACGTGGACGACTTATGTTTTACAGCGGTATCCCCTAATATCTCTGCAAAAACTGATGACCAGTTTTGACGAGTCATTAAAAAAAAAAAGTACTGACAGTGTAAGTAAGATCGATGTTATGTATGTTGGGAGACAACTGAACAATTTAACTCCAAATGTATCTCGGTTAGAATGTCATGAAGCATGTGGAGAAGTTTAAGTATTTGGGAAGTGCAATAACATTCAAATGTGACCTCGACCCTGAGATCATTGGGATTGGTTCAGCTTTAGCAGTTTTTGGCAAACGTAGACCTACATTCTTCCGGTCGCATGATATTAGCTACTAAGATCTTGGTGTATATGTCCAAAGTAATTCCAAACCTCCTCAATTCGTGAGAGACATAGTGTTTATATAGAGCTATGACAGGTATAGATCGATGGATTCATTTTGGTACAAATATTACGAAATAGCCTGTCGTAAGGTCGTTTGTTTCGTCATAGCTATATCGGCCCCCCTCCCCCTTTCTTATGACTGGCTATTTGATGATCTACGAATCAAGACGAAAATATTGATAATTTTTGTAGCTATATAGGAGCCAGAGAAACAAACTCGGTAAATAGAGCACTTTTATTATTTTCGCCACCAGTCTAATAGGAAAGAAATACGCTGCCTCGATAGATTTCACATGCAGTGCCTCCGTGATATCATGAACATCGACTGGTCCAACCATATAAGATATACAAAGGTTCTACACCGTGCAAACGTATACGGAATTGAGGCGTACCTTAAGCGAAGAAAATTACGTTGGTGTGGTCTTGTGACTCGTATGCTGGGTTACGAAACGTGTCAGTTACTGAGAGCTTCGAGAGGGCAAGCGAAAGCAAAGTGGACAGCTATTGCGGTATAATAACGCCGCCACCGTGATGCCTCCCGATGCCTCCCGGGCTTATTCCAATTAAGACCACCTAAGGAACAACTATGCCAAGTTTGAGGTCTTGATTCTTGATCCAAAATTACGGTAAATCGCAACGACGATATGTCGCATCTAGTTCGTGAAATTTAGCGTAAATACCTACCTACTTTTACTTCATAAGAACAGGCCCACTGGCATTGGAAGTGGGGTTGCTTTGGCAGGCTCATGGAAAGTCATGGAAAAATGGCAATGACACTCATGTCATGACAATATAATAATTATGTATAATTTTTGGAATTAAATGTTCGGCGAATGAATAGGACAAAGTTTCTTCTTTTGAATTGAATTTGCAGTAGGTATATCTATGTAGTAAATCAGTAGAACGGTAGTACTATGATCACGTTTGGATGCCCACAATCCAATGAGTATGACACAATTATTATTAAATAACTATTACCTACCTATCATATTGTGCATTTTATCACATTTGCGTTTCGCACTTTCCATCTAGCTATCCGCGCACTTGTCTTTTTCGCACCCAATAGCTCCATCTCTGTCGCACACTGGCTATGCGTACGTGGCAGCTCACGCACCTTCTCGGCGTTTGAAATATTATAATTATGTCTAATACATTTTAGTTAAAATGCGTTTTAAGAAGAAACTTCTTTGTTTGTACAAGGGACGATGATGATTTCCAATAGATAATATTAGTGTTACGGCACAGCCAAGAAAATATTTGTAGTGTCTTTAATGTGTACTACAGAAATCTTTAAAAAATCGTTTTTAACTGGGTTCTTAAATAGTCACCTAGGTGAAAACTTAACACATGTTCAAGCCTTACAATTAGACTTAAAAAACATAAAAATCTCCGAAGGCTCCATTTTGTAAGTATTATTTTTCACGCAATAATATAAAAAATATCGTACTATTAAGAATTTATTGCTTTAAACTAGAGACAACTTAAGTACCATATTTATAAGGTAACTATAGTTATAAATCTCAGTTTTCCCCAAAAGTGCATTTATTGTTTGACGTATACAAGTTAAAAGGCGTCTTTAGGTATTTCTAAGGGTTGAACGCCCTTACAATCACAAAATTACCACGAATGCTTAGTAAAACACCAATTCTTTTATTTCTAAACCATTTTAGTCAGGTGTCTTTAATGCGACCTCAAATCTTTTATTTACTGGACTAAGTATAATAATCTAACAAATAAGATACAGATGCATACATTATAGTTTGGATGCATACATTATAGTTTGAGTGAAAAATAAACTCCTACCCCGAGCTATAATAAACATTCTATGATTTTAATTCTTTTTCTTTGTGTATCTAATTGTTAAGCGTTCAATAATACTGACAATGTTTTCAAGTGATGACAGTATATCACTACATAGTATAAAACAAAGTCGCATCCCACTGTCTGTCTGTCCCTATGTAAGCTTAGATCTTTAAAACTACGCAACGGATTTTGATACTGTTTTTTTTAATAGATAGAGTGATTCCAGAGGAAGGTTTATATGTTTATAATACATGAATAATATTAGCATTCACCCGTGCAAAGCCGGGGCGGGTTACTAGTTGACAATACATATTATATTGATACCGTCAAACACTTTACCCTTCCATGTCATCTTTACCTACTACCAACTTGCATTAATAAAAATAATTTTATTTACAGTTGTGTACGCATCTGTATAAAACTCGTAACACTACCCTATAAATTACAAAATGCTAGAGTAATGTACTGCGCGGCCGCTTTTCTGTGACCATCTTAACTTGGTCGGGTTACCACGGTCATGCACTTCACAATGTCTCTTTTTCGATTATCTCGTTAATCATTCAATGTAGAACACTGAAATTTTAAAGTTACGAAATTGAACTAGGCAACTAATTGTTGACATAACATTCAGTTCAAAAAACCACAAGAAACTCTGTCAATCGGCGATCAAACAACTCCACTAAGTATCGTGGCCCCAACTGAATTAAATTTCATCATAACTTATTAATTACTTACAGTATAGTTAGAAAAATTCAGAAACATTTGAAGGCAGCTTTAAGCTACAAAATAACATTTTGAGTGAGTCTTGAGAGCTCTTATTAGTCGTGCTAGGACCTTTTAAAGGAAAATTCTATTTATTTATATAACTTTAAACGGTACATTATTGTTGTTTTTTTATTGATGAACAAATTAGAACTAATTCATAAGAAGTGGTATACGAAAAATTATAAATGTGCGCTTAACCATTTCAGAGATCCAGCAAAACTGCAAACGTTACTCCAGCCGGAATTTGAATAAGTTTGCAACCGTAAAACGTATCAGTACAAATTAAGTCGCAACATTTACTTTGTCTAGACTACTAATTATTTAGCAAATTTTTATTTCAATATACGCAAAAAATCAAAAATAGTCTGGCTGGGGTAACGTTACCGCAGCCAGATATGTTTCTGTCAAATAACTAAAAAACTATCAGCAGAACAAATTCAAAAATATGCGCAACAATTACAGAAGCTGGACAACTAATTATCTATTACACTCGAATGACGATATTCGACATTTTCTGGCTGGGGTAACAGACACTGCATTACTCAGTCCTTTATACACACCTGCTTGGAAAATACTTGTTGCTATTTAGCAAGCACGCAGCTCCATCTAGAGTATGCCTCGTGTAGTCTATAGCAGGGCACTCCTTAGGAGTTTTGTGTGCAGCACAAAGGAATATCCACTGCTCAGTGGCAGTCATCTGTGTGCATGTCTCAGGTTTGCATTCGGCTTGCAAACGTACTGCCAATCCATTAAGCTCCATGCAGAATTGCCTATAACAGCATAAACATATTAACCCATTGACCACTATACTTCTCTTTGATAAATCGTGCCCTCACCGCCGGCAAAAATTAGTATCTCAAATCCTGGTGCCTATGGCACAGAAACTGGTTTTCGGCCCTAGCCAACTGTGGCAGTCAAAGAGTTAAGGGCTATAAGAATGATGTGATGACATCTTAGAGGCAGCGATAACGGGTCACTAGTAGCCTTAGGATAAAAATAATTAATTTACCGCAGGTGTTCATATTTCCAAACTCCTTCATCTTGAGCTTCAGGCATCTTCAGTATAGCTTCCAAATTAGATGGGTCACGTCTTATAGTTTGTTGTATAAATTGCTGTACTGCTAAAGTACTGTCCATTTCCTCAAATGGTTCATCTGGCCATCGACAGAAGTCCTAAGAATAAGAAGAATAGGATTGAAAATTGTTACTCTGTGGAGGCGAAAGATATTTAGCAGACACAATAGATAGGTACACGTACCTTTGCCTTAGTGCCAGGACGATTACGTCGTAATATTTGCACGGGTTCAGCCACTGCCATTTTATCAGCAAGGAACAAAATACTCACGTTTTACTCTTTTTAACTAAGAATAAATAGGAATCAGACAGCATCGACCTGTTTAAAAGCCAGTGACGGCCATATTTTAATTTTTTTTTTTTGTCCTGTTCCAGAATCAGGGTAAGATTTTTCTGAGTCTATCCCTTTCATACTTTGAAAGTTATAGAGCGTTTCATTCAACAAATAGTTCCTATGCCGTTATATTGGCAGCAATGTTTTCCACACACACTACATAAAACTCAGACACACAATACCACAGCCCGGACACTTCATACAAATTTCGCGCCATTTTTACTACATAGACATTTGACACTTCTTCATGTCTGTACACCAAATGAACAAGTGTTTATGCATGTGTGAGTGTCTAGGGCTGCCTCACGGGCTGCCTATTGCCTACATTAAGGCTCCTTGGACATACAGCCTTGTCTTGAGGGATTTGTCTTTGGCAGGATTTTACTTTTTCGATCCGGCCGGGTATCCGATAATAAAATAATTAGTGCCGGATAATTTTGTGGACAAAAATAATAACAAATACCATTGGAAGAAAATGTTTAAGCAAATTAAAGAAAGATTAACTGAATAATTAAAATTTTAAAAACGGTAAATTCTGATGGAAGAAAATCAGTTTTTCTGTCCGATTTGCACCAAGGCGATTCTTTCAGAGTTCTGTACCACAAAAAAGTAAAAGGATCACTCGTGGGTCTGTCTGTCCGTCCGTCTCGGTCACAGCCAATTAGCTGTGAATCTATCGGATCGATTGAATAAATTGAAACTTAGTACACAATGTATAGAATAACCCAAACACGGATGTGTAATATAAATAAATTCCGAGGGCGGGGGGTTTATCGATCAAAGATTTTTGGAAATGAAAGAATTTCATAAACCTTTTAATATTATTTTATTTAACTTATCCATGAACATGAACTAATCAGCTGATACATTTTGGAAAGTCATATTGCAAATGAATATGTCCTTGAGGAAATTATTCTCAGTTTCACCTGCCACTTACCACTATTTAGGTATTTCGAAATGTAGGTACAAAATAATCCGTTAAAATCTCAATAATCGTCACGTATTTTATGTAAAATAAAAAACCGTGTAAATATAAGTATTCCATATTGATACCGTTGTCCCTATATAGGGTGACTTTAAATTAGTTCTTGATACGAAAGGGTATGCATGTGCTCATGATAACAAACAACTTTCCCTAAGAAACCCATAGTCAAATCGCAAAAAAAATTTTGGACTCTTCATACTAATTTGGCCGGTCAGTTGCTCGATTTGTATGGAGACTCCAAAATATTTTTTGCGATTTGACTATGGGTTCCTTAGGGAAAGTTGTTTGTTATCATGAGCACATGCATACCCTTTCGTATCAAGAACTAATTTAAAGTCACCCTGTATATTTTTTGTATATTTATATTGTAGTTAATTACAAAAATGGCTAATACATTAAATATTAGCAAAATCTTAAAGTCATTGTTTATAAATAAAGGATTATTTGTTGTTTTGTCAAGTTATGTGATGATTATGAAGATATTTACAGATTGTTTTGAAATGCCATTTTATTTATCTAGTTGAAATCTAATAGAGTTTTCAGATTACGTATGTCACATCGTTCATAAGATTCTCAATAGATGGCGTTTCTAAGCTTTGGCAATGTATTTTGAAAAGCAGCGTAGAATTAACAGTATCAAAATAGATTTAATATAGTTGAAAATATATAAAAAGCCACATGAACATAGATTCTTATTAAATGAATTAACTGAAACGATAAATTTACAACTTTGTCAAGTTTCACCTGCTACTTACCACTGTTTAGGTATTTCGAAATGTATGTACAAAATAATCTGTTAAGATCTCCATAATCGTCACGTATTTTGTCAAAATAAAAAAGAAACCGTGTAAATATATTCCATATTGATACCGTTGTCCCAATATTTTTTTGTTAGTATATTGATATTGTAAGTAATTTATTGAAAATAAATGTGTGATGAAATATACATAACAAAAATGGCTCATACATTAAATATTAGCAAAATCTTAAAGTCATTGTTTATAAATAAAGGATTATTTGTTGTTTTTATCAAAATATGTGATGATTATGAAGATTTTACAGATTGTTTTGAAACGCCATTTTATTTATTTAGTTGAAATCTAATTATCTAGTTTTTGATATGTCCTTGAGGAAATTATTATCAGTTTCACCTGCTACTTACCACTATTTAGGTATTTCGAAATGTAGGTACAAAATAATCTGTTAAAATCTCCATAATCGTCACGTATTTTGTCAAAATAAAAAAGAAACCGTGTAAATATATTCCATATTGATACCGTTGTCCCTATATTTTTTTATTAGTATATTGATATTGTAAGTAATTTATTGAAAATAAATGTGTGATAAAATATACATAACAAAAATGGCTCATACATTAAATATTAGCAAAATCTTAAAGCCATTGTTTATAAATAAAGGATTATTTGTTGTTTTTATCAAAATATGTGATACCGTTGTCCCTATATTTTTTGTTAGTATATTGATATTGTAAGTAATTTATTGAAAATAAATGTGTGATAAAATATACATAACAAAAATGGCTCATACATTAAATATTAGCAAAATCTTAAAGTCATTGTTTATAAATAAAGGATTATTTGTTGTGTTTATCAAAATATGTGATGATTATGAAGATGTTTACAGATTGTTTAGAAATGCCATTTTACGTATTTATTTAGTTGAAATCGAATTATCTAGTTTTTAATATGTCCTTGAGGAAATTATTATCAGTTTCACCTGCTACTTACCACTATTTAGGTATTTCGAAAAGTAGGTACAAAATAATCTGTTAAAATCTCCATAGTCGTCACGTATTTTGTCAAAATAAAAGAAAACCGTGTAAATATATTCCATATTGATACCATTGTACCTATGTATTTTTTTTTTTGTATTTTCAATAAGCCATTGATATTTTAAGTAATTTATTGAAAACAAATGTGTGATAAAATATACATTACAAAAATGGCTAATACATTAACTATTAGCAAAATCTTAAAGTCATTGTTTATAAATAAAGGATTGTTTGTTATTTTTATCAAAATATGTGATGATTATGAAGATGTTTACAGATTGTTTTGAAATTCCATTTTATTTATCTAGTTACGCCTTCACTGGTACTACAGATGTGCTGTTCTTGGAATATTTCCAAAAGACTATTAGTATATCGCAGTCTTTTTGACAGACGTGAATATAAAATGACAGACTTTTAGAATATACATTTTAAATGAAGACAAGGCTGTATGTACATATAAGCCTTTACGTCGCTCCAAGGTTGCACTCTGACAGCAATCGTTTTGTACCTTCTCTTTCACACTTAAGCGATTTAAATTATTCTATCCTGTTGTCAAAGTGAACGGTTGCGGTCAGACCGTAGTCTCGGAATGCACACCACAAATAAATGTCTTTAGTTTGCCAACCGTGTGCCAACCCTTGACTATTAGGTCACACATCGGTCACACATAGAGATGGGTTTTTGCCCGGGCAGTTTTGAGTAAATGCCCAATAAACGTCCATTTACGCCCAATAAATGCCCAATTTGTATGGCGTAAATGGACGTTTATTGGGCATTTATTCAAAATGCCCAAAAATGCCCGGGCAAAACCCCATCTCTAGTCACACAGGGAGGGTGAGGTCGCCTTCAGAGAGCGGCAGGGAGTTTCCATACTGTATAAATATCCTTATAGTGTGACTATAGGCTAATAGATGGGCAATCTACCCAATGTGCCGGGTAGATTCGGAATATTCCCCATATCTACCCATAAATACCTTCCCAGTGGGCATTTATCAGGGTATATAAACTTATGAGAATTATAATTTTTTGTTATAAATCTCACTTCAGTCTTAATATAATAATTAGCTTAAGTGAATCTTATGTAATTCAGTAACTTATTTAAATAACAACCTAAAAATATATAAAAAAAAATCAGATTCCCATACTAAATCTGAATAGTGAATTTTTTTCACACTTGTATAACAAGTCTTGAGTATAATATTTTAAATGACCGAGTTGGATAATGTTATTTTCTAGTTGAAAAAATGACATCTATTATGAAATCCAACATGGCGGCCATGCACTTTTCGAAAAATATCGATAAGGGTGTCATTTTCTTAGTTTTGTGGGGTGATAATTGGCCGTAGTTATGTCATAACGATCCAACTGACTAAAGTAATTAAGTGATAATGTACTTTTTGTCAGTGGCATGAAGTACATTATCCCTTACCTACTTTAAAGTCAGTTAGATCGTTATGGCTATATGGCTATATAACTATACCCAATTTAAAAGGGGTGAAGGGGGTGAGGCGCGGGGTGCGGGGGGTGAGGCACGGGGTGCCGGGGGGGGGTGAGGTGTGGGGGTGAGGCGCTGGGTGCGGGGGGGGGGTTTGGCGAGCCGCGGGGTGCAGGGGTTGAGGCACGGGTAGGAGCGCGGGGAGCTTCCTGCTTTTCTCACGGTACAACGATACCGGATGGAATTTTGTAACCTCACCTGGAGGGAAAGTACTTTAAATACTGGAGATCTTACTTAAAGGAAACATTCCTTCATTTTTAAAAAGAAGCAAAACTGTATTCGAAGATTTTTGAAAATACGCTTGACACACCCAGGAATCGAAACGGCTGCTATCTTGGATTAAAAAATCGATGTCATTTTTCATAATCAGAACCTCGAAAAGTACATGTCTGCTATTTTGGATGGAGTGGATGAAAATTAAAAAGTGTCTAAAAAACATCACGTGATTAATGGACGACCCACTGTATGCCAAGTTCGGATCGGACATTTTAAGCTAAGCTTAGAGATCGATGCGTTTCGATATTCTAAATACCAGACAAACACTCCCGAGTGTCAATTATTTCTAGTTTTTGAGAAAAAAAATCCAAAGTTTGTCAATATGTTTATGTTTAGAAAATAAAAAAATATATTTTTTTCCGGAATAAACTATGCGTCCGTGAAGCTGTTTACGTCAAATTATAGAACATTTAAAACAACATTTATTGATATGTACCGTTAGTCGAAAACGCAAGCGTAACGTGAAAAAAGATTTTTTTCCTTTTAAAGGTTTTATTTAATATATATATATATATATCGTGCTAATTTAATGGCTGTTTTCCTGAAAACTGCGTGCTATATGCATTATTCCTAAGCCTTAGGGACATTTAAAATTAAAAAACAACAACTGCTTCTAGTGTCCCTACTGAATCTTAATACGGGCATAGCTTAGCTGCTACAATAATAAATAGGTACGCACGCATGCAACTGACCCGCAGTTTCCCGCACAAAATGACAATGTAATCAATCACATAATCTTTGAAATAAATCCGCCGAGCATTGACCTCGAGGTACCGACCGTTGATAATTTTAATGATAAGGTGGCAATCGCAAAAAAATACGTAAAATAAGTATGTTGATATTTTTAGCGTATTAAAAAAAATGGGAATCAACTTTTTGACACTTTTTACTTATGTATTAAAACGATTTTCATTAGTCAGATTATAAAAACTCACCTTATTCTAACGATTCTAACGATTCTAACGATATCAGAGGTGAACGTATTTCCGATCCCACAGAAATATCAAACTCATTCAATGATTATTTCACAGAACAGATAAATCCTACACAGCATAATGGAAATCATAATTTATCATGCACTTTTAATCAACTAAATTCCTTATTTATGAAACCTACAACTCCTAAAGAAGTATGACTCCATAAACAATTTAAAAAATACTCACAGCACGGGTTATGATAACGTTAATACACATGTTGTTAAGTTCGTGTCGTATATAATTTCACCAGTTTTAAGTTTCATAATAAATATATGTATTGAATCAGGGGTATTTCCGGAAAGACTTAAAGTATCTATAATCAAACCTATATTTAAAAAGGACGACAAAGAAGACGTGAAATCGTATAGACCGATAGCGCTTATACCAATTTTGGCCAAGGTTTTCGAAAGAATAATTTACCAAAATATCTATGAATACTTTGAAATCAATGAACTTTTTACAGAAAAACAAAACGGATTCAGAAAAAATAAAAATATTAACATTGCAGTATATGACTTCTTACATAAAATATATTTACGAATGGACAAAACCTTACCAGTGTTAGCACTATTTATGGATCTTACTAAAGCCTTTGATTATGTTGACCATAAAATACTACTGCATAAATTGGAGAAGTATGGAGTGAGAGGAAACGTTCACAATCTAATTAAATCATATTTAAGCAATAGGATACAGATAACTGAGATCAATAGAATTAGTATGTTGAGTAAATCAGAAGAGACATATAAATCGAAACCACGGCTTGTACGCTATGGTGTACCCCAAGGCAGTATTTTAGGCCCATTGCTCTTCCTCATATACCGGGTGTATATGCAAAGGCGAGAAACATTTAAGGGTATGATTGTATAACTGATGTATAAATATTTTACAATAATAAAAAAAATCTGTAAGATACCAGTAACACACAATCACACGTTTTCTTTTCCTTAAACGTACAAAACTCATACACAATTTACTGGTCAGTGAACTTTGATAGCGTTAGTACCTACTTATGTAGTCTAGTGAGCAGAGGTTTGGCAACAGCGCAGCGGCGGGCGGCACGAAACAGGCAACAGCGCGATCGGCTCGCTACTCTGATGTTTACGTGAAATGAAAACGCATTTTTAGCGTATTTAAAAATCCGAAATTTACACTTATTGTAAATTACAAAATGATTTTACAAAGTAATCGTAGTAGGTACACAAGAAGTGTTCAAAGTGGCCGCCGTTTTGGTACAAGACACGCTGACATACCTACCTACTTCTCCAAGCCGTGACAGGATTCAAATCTTCTTGTTTTTAACTCGCGGAAAGCACTTTTAATAACTAAGTATTTTTAACTCGCACACAGTTCACACTTCCTCTTGGATAGAGTACACAAACTTCCACAAATACAACGGCTAACGCGCTCCAGCCTCCCCGACCTTGAGCATGTAAAGGGGTTTTAAACTGCGGGGTTAGAAAAATAACTGCTTGACACGTTTCAGTCAGGAAATCATTTCATCCACCAGCATCCACGTTGTACGAGTCCGTGAAACATTTTGGTTACTTGTTAAGTACAAATGATACCATATCAAAGTGTTTGATATTTGCAAAAAAAACAGCCACGTCGACGTTGTGGCGTATTTTCAGCCATGATTTAGGTATCTAATCGAGCGATCGATCGCGGCGACGTACATCCGCTCGATAAACAAATTAGCAACTGTCTTCGACCTGCGCACCGACTCGAGCGCGAGGGGGTGTACGTCGACTGCTTGCGAGGGGGTGGGGTAGGAGACGCGCGCATGCGCGGCAGTGACCTGGCACAGCTAAAGAACCAATAGCGCGACGGTGCGACGGCGCGACCACGCGATGACGGCCTTGACCTTGCGATTGATCGGTCGCGCCGGTCGTTTTCGAATTATTCAAGATTCCGCTGCAGTAACGTTTTTGGATTTTCTGTATCTCGAAAACGGCTGATAGAAGAAATTTCGAAAAAAAACCACTAGTACACCTTAATTTGTGCGTAATTTGAGCAATGTTAGTTTTTTGAAAATTATGATATTTTTTTAGTAATTAATTTGTTTAGAAAAATCAGGAAATTCTAATTTACAAGGAAACGAGTGAAGTTGCAATCGAATAAAGAGCATTCAAATATTCCTCTAGTAGACCCTAATAATATCTGCAATTGTGGATTTTATTATCCAGTCAATTAGTGAGATATACCATTTAATTACGAAATTAATTTAGCGAAATTTTAAAGATTGAATTCAGTGCTTCTATAAGACTATGAAACATGAAATTTTACATAAAATTAGAGCGTCCTGCTAGCAAGCTTTCCTGTAAGTTTCAGCTTTGAATAACGTTGATTTAAAAAGATTTACCCAAAAGAAGAAAGAACGAACATTTTCCCTATAACCCGACCAAATTAGAATGTATACGCGAAAGCGGCCGCGCCATACAAAAGGATAACCTTCTTAAATGAAAGGTATATTGAAGGAAGCTTTGTAAGTACAGTTGCGTGCAAATGTTTTATTGACGATTGTTTTCTTAGTACCTACGTGCTCGTATAGCGGCCGGGCCGGGACGAAGTTATTATAAAAGATACTTGTAATAAGATTTCTAGATAGTAAGTATCTTATCTAAGTCTTGCCGCCAAACATAAATGTTAACAGCACGGATGTGTTCCGGCATGAAGATAGCCAGTTCCCCATTGCGTTGGGGATTCTTTGGTAAGCCCGCTTCCATCATCGGCGTCATCATTACTCAGGTGAGATGATGCCAAGGGCTAAAAACAGAGGATTAAAAAAAATCAACATTAAGTAGTGTTTAGCATACTGATTAATAGTTCGAGAAGGTTAAAATAAAAATTAAAAAGAAGAATGAAACAATGAAGAGTTCTAAGAGAAGAAAGAAGAGATCTGCTAAAATCTGCCACACTACGTGGAACCCTGATATTATGGATAATTATGTATATGGTTCACCTACTTAAAATTAATAAACGGGAAATTCCCGTACTACCTTGCATGAAACAAAAGTTGCTAGCTCAGAACCTAATTAAAATTATTTTCTAGTTAGCAAGTCATAAAAAAAATATATAACTTTTCTATTGCTATTTAAAAAAAATATTTCCTTGAAAACTGCCAAAAACTTTTTTCAGCTTATTCTGCCTGAGTTAAAATTTAGTAGCCAAATCTGCCCAAATGGCAGAAATCTGCCACATGGACGGGTGCACATCTGGACGGGTTTCAAAAACACGGGAACTCGCGCGACGGGGGGAGCTCATCACATGTACCCGTGCCTCGGGGGCTACCTGTGTGTAGGGATGGGTAAGTACTGCAGTATTTACTCATGCCAGAGTAAATACTCAGTAAAAACTATTATAAGTACTATTTTTTTACTTTTTACTGAGTATATATGTTTTACTAACAAAAACTTAATAAGCTATTGTTTTTTATCTAATATTTATCTGTATGACACTTTTTAAAGTTTTTCTAAGTTCTTTAAGTTTTCTAAGTTCTAAGTAGTCTGACGATATAACATTATTAACATTTTATTTAGGGGATTCCCCTTAAAATCTTTATCAATAGAGTTGTTATTCGTAGTGTTACCAACTAAAAAAAAACACGTTAGGCTCCGCGCACACGGGAAACTTTTATGTACCACTAATGCGTGTAACTTGTTTTGTTTTTAGGGTTCCGTAGCCAAAATGGCAAAAAAGGAACCCGTATAATTTCGCCCTGTCCGTCCGTCCATCACAGCCATTTTACTCGGTGAGTATTGGCACTATGTGGATATATTTTTTTATGGAATGGAAAGTGACGACTTAGTCGAGGATGGTACACGCAAACTCAAATAAGGCTTTGAAGACTCCCAGATTGTAGAATTCGGGAAACACAGACGCAGGTAAGGAGTTCCAGTCCCGCGCAGTTCGCATAATAAATGCAGAAGCATATCGCTTCGTGCGAATAGGTGGTATCACAGTATAGATACAGCCATTGTTTTCTCAGGTAACTCGTGGCAGTCTGTGCAAAAAGAAGCGGAAATTGGCCTCACCAAAATTTCTCAATGGCTTGACACAAACCTACTTACACTCAATGTTAGCAAAACACACTTCATCTGCTTCGCTTTGAACAGACGAACACGTCCAAATAATGATTTTAGAATAAGAATTCATAAGTGTGGAAATAGTACAAATGACAACTGTTCGTGCACTCCCATTAGCAGAGCTTCATCCATTAAGTATCTTGGTGTAATGCTCGACGAGCGTCTGGACTGGATTACCCACTTGGAACTTGTCGCGGGTAGAGTACGCAAACTTATGTGGATTTTTAAAAACCTTCGCCACGTCGCCCAAGCAAGTCTTCTACACAAAATTTATATTGCCCTCGCTCAGTCAATACTAACCTACTGTATTCCTGCTTGGGGAGGTGCCCGTAAGACACATTTCTTAGGACTAGAACGTGCTCAACGTGGGCTCTTAAAAGTGATGCACTTTATGCCCGTCAGATTCCCAACAATTGAGCTTTACAAAATAAGTAACTTATTAACTGTCAGGCAGCTATACATACTCATGATAGTTATAAAAACGCATAAAACCCTTGAATATAATCCTGCACATCTAAAAAGGAGCAAATATTTAATTATTCCATTAACAAAAAATAAAACCAGTTTTGCCTCCACCCAATTTAAAACCAGATCATCATATCTTTATAATAAAATAAATAAAATTCTTGATATTTACCCCCAAAAAATCGCCGACTGCCGGAAATCTATAATATCATGGCTACGGTCTCTCAGTTACGATGACACTGAATCTCTGCTCGAAGTTATCAGGTAAAAACATATAATATATCCTCTTACCCTCCCATACAACACTCCTTCCTTCAACAAACACACACACTTGCACACACACATACACCCCCCCCCCACACACACACACGCACACACACACACGCACACACACACACACACACACACACACAATACACTCAAGCCATTTTTTCCCACTTTGAGATTTCAATTTTTATTGCTGTTAATATTTGTTTACTGTTCTAGCCTCTGTTTACTAAGTTTTATATTTAACGTCTGCTTGTAATAAATACTTAAGTACCTCATGCTATGGAAGAGCGAGCCCTCCTGACACAGGTTTTATAAAACCTAAAAGGAGGTCTCAATCATCATTAAGAGATGTTATATTCAAGTGTCCCAATAAACATTTTTATTTATTATTTATTATTTATTATATAGATATTATATACAGTAGGGACACTCCCTGCCGCTCTCTGAAGGCGACCTCACCCCCCCTGTGTGACCGATGTGTGACCTAATAGTCAATTTTTTTTTTTTGTTTGGTTCTTTCCTGCTTTTGCAAGGAAAAGGCAAAGGCTTCTCTGGCCATACAGCCTATTCTTACGTAGTTTGCTCTTCTCTAAATATTTTTCTATTTCATTTGAGTTTTCATTTATCAATTTCTGTTGTCTTTAACTTTTTCTCTATTCTTCAACAAAATGATAGCACTTTTGATGAAGATTTCATGGACTTCTTGAGAGCACTCGAAACACAGTCTACACACTTTTATTTCATTATCCTACATATTAGACAATTAAATGGTACTTTATTGAACAATACACTATCAATATTATGCATTAAAAACCACGATATCTATTTTTTCGGATAATAAAAGAAAACTGACAAACTGTTGCTACGAGTTCCCGCCAAAAAGTCCCCTAATAGTCAAACTAAAGACATTTATTTGTGGTGTGCGCTCCGAGGGTACGATCTGACAGCAACCGTTCACTTTGACAACAGGATAGCATAATATAAATCGCTTAAGTGTGAAAGAGAAGGTACAAAACGGTTGCTGTCAGAGTGGTGTCCATTACTCCAGCGGCATGTTTTAGCTAATAAGAATGTGAGTATAATAGGGAATTAGAGCGTCATTAGGACTAATTGTGCGCCAGCAGCGGAATTTGTGCGTCTTATAATTTCGGAGATATTCATTAAAAACCGATTCCGCCAGGGTCACGTTCCCCCAGCGGCATGATTTGGAAAAAGACGGTCTAGCTCATAACAAAGTACATGACTGAGTAGCTTTCGTCGTGTTATAAATGTGCGCAAATAGCGGAATTTGTGCATCTTACGGTTTACGAATTATTCAAGATTCCGCTGCAGTAACGTTTTTGGGTTTTCTGTATCTCAAAAACGGCTGATAGAAGAAATTTCGAAAAAAAACCACTAGTACACCTTAATTTGTGCGTAATTTGAGCAATGTTAGTTTTTTGAAAATTATGATATTTTTTTAGTAATTAATTTGTTTAGAAAAATCAGGAAATTCTAATTTACAAGGAAACGAGTGAAGTTGCAATCGAATAAAGAGCACTCAAATATTTCTCTAGTAGACCCTAATAATATCTGCAATTGTGGATTGTATTATCCAGTCAATTAGTGAGATATACCATTTAATTACGAAATTAATTTAGCGAAATTTTAAAGATTGAATTCAGTGCTTCTATAAGACTATGAAACATGAAATTTTACATAAAATTAGAGCGTCCTGCTAGCAAGCTTTCCTGTAAGTTTCAGCTCTGAATAACGTTGATTTAAAAAGATTTACCCAAAAGAAGGAAGAACGAACATTTTCCTTATAACCCGACCAAATTAGAATGTATACGCGAAAGCGGCCGCGCCATACAAAAGGATAACCTTCTTAAATGAAAGGTATATTGAAGGAAGCTTTGTAAGTACAGTTGCATGCAAATGTTTTATTGACGATTGTTTTCTTAGTACCTACGTGCTCGTATAGCGGCCGGGACGAAGTTATTATAAAAGATACTTGTAATAAGATTTCTAGATAGTAAGTATCTTATCTAAGTCTTGCCGCCAAACATAAATGTTAACAGCACGGATGTGTTCCGGCATGAAGATAGCCAGTTCCCCATTGCGTTGGGGATTCTTTGGTAAGCCCGCTTCCATCATCGGCGTCATCATTACTCAGGTGAGATGATGCCAAGGACTAAAAACAGAGGATTAAAAAAAATCAACATTAAGTAGTGTTTAATTTGTAGCATACTGATTAATAGTTCGAGAAGGTTAAAATAAAAATTAAAAAGAAGAATGAAACAATGAAGAGTTCTGAGAGAAGAAAGAAGAGATCTGCTAAAATCTGCCACACTACGTGGAACCCTGATATTATGGATAATTATGTATATGGTTCACCTACATAAAATTAATAAACGGGAAATTCCCGTACTACCTTGCATGAAACAAAAGTTGCTAGCTCAGAACCTAATTAAAATTATTTTCTAGTTAGCAAGTCATAAAAAAAATATATAACTTTTCTATTGCTATTTAAAAAAAGTATTTCCTTGAAAACTGCCAAAAACTTTTTTAAATCGTCAGCTTATTCTGCCTGAGTTAAAATTTAGTAGCCAAATCTGCCACATGGACGGGTGCACATCTGGACGGGTTTCAAAAACACGGGAACTCGCGTGACGGGGGGAGCTCATCACCTGTACCCCTGCCCCGGGGGCTACCTGTGTGAGAAGCGCAGCTCAGTTCAAAGCGATAAGATAAACACTTTGATCAGAAATTAACAAAGCATTGATTTGATTATATCTGCTTTGCGAGAAATATACCTCAACACATAGAGGTAATAAAGTACTAATTACTTCTATGCTATTCTATGGTATGGTATTTGTTCTATGGTACTAGGTAGAAAAAAAATATTGAAGATTTAAAAGCATGTGCAAAGCATCTACTTAAACATTTTGAGTTTTATGCCGATACATCAAAAAGTTTGTTGTTCAAATTGTCGATGTTACCCGATTTTAGTTAATTTAAATACGACGCCAAATAATAAAACATATATTAACATCATATCAAAAAATTTTCTGCTTAATTGTCCAATTAGTTCTGGTTGTATGCTACCAATTTAGGAAGGTTATCCTTTTGTATGGCGCGGCCGCTTTCTCGTATACATTCTAATTTGGTCGGGTTATAGGGAAAATGTTCGTTCTTTCTTCTTTTGGGTAAATCTTTTTAAATCAACGTTATTCAAAGCTGAAACTTACAGGAAAGCTTGCTAGCAGGACGCTCTAATTTTATGTAAAATTTCATGTTTCATAGTCTTATAGAAGCACTGAATTCAATCTTTAAAATTTCGCTAAATTAATTTCGTAATTAAATGGTATATCTCACTAATTGACTGGATAATACAATTCACAATTGCAGATATTGTTAGGGTCTACTAGAGGAATATTTGTGTGCTATTTATTCGATTGCAACTTCACTCGTTTCCTTGTAAATCAGAATTTCCTGATTTTCTAAACAAATTAATTACTAAAAAAATATCATAATTTTCAAAAAACTAACATTGCTCAAATTACGCACAAATTAAGGTCTACTAGTGGTTTTTTTTCGAACTTTCTTCTATCAGCCGTTTTCGAGATACAGAAAACCCAAAAACGTTACTGCAGCGGAATCTTGAATAATTCGAAAACCGTAAGATGCACAAATTCCGCTATTTGCGCACATTTATAACACGACGAAAGCTACTCAGTCATGTACTTTGTTATGAGCTAGACCGTCTTTTTCCAAATCATGCCGCTGGGGGAACGTGACCCTGGCGGAATCGGTTTTTAATGAATATCTCCGAAATTATAAGACGCACAAATTCCGCTGCTGGCGCACAATTAGTCCTAATGATGCTCTAATTCCCTATTATACTCACATTCTTCTTAGCTACAACATTCCGCTGGAATAATGGACACGTCAGAGTGCACCCTCGGAATGACGTAAAGGCTTCTATGTCCATACAGCCTTGACTTCATTGAAAATGTATATTGTAAAAGTCTGTCATTTTATATTCACGTCTGTCTTTAAAAAGACTGCGACATAATTATAGTCTTTCGGAAATATTCCAAGAACAGCACATCTGCAGTACCAGTGAAGGCGTAATTAAATAAAGAAAATGGCATTTCAAAACAATCTGTAAACATCTTCATAATCATCACATATTTTGATAAAAACAACAAACAATCCTTTATTTATAAACAATGACTTTAAGATTTTGCTAATATTTAATGTATTAGCCATTTTTGTAATGTATATTTTATCACACATTTATTTTCAATAAATTACTTACAATATCAATATACTAACAAAAAAATATAGGGACAACGGTATCAATATGGAATATATTTACACGGTTTCTTTTTTATTTTGACAAAATACGTGACGATTATGAAGATTTTAACAGATTATTTTTTACCTACATTTCGAAATACCTAAATAGTGGTAAGTAGCAGGTGAAACTGATAATAATTTCCTCAAGGACATATTAAAAACTAGATAATTCGATTTCAACTAAATAAATACGTAAAATGGCATTTCTAAACAATCTGTAAACATCTTCATAATCATCACATATTTTGATAAACACAACAAATAATCCTTTATTTATAAACAATGACTTTAAGATTTTGCTAATATTTAATGTATGAGCCATTTTTGTTATGTATATTTTATCACACATTTATTTTCAATAAATTACTTACAATATCAATATACTAACAAAAAATATAGGGACAACGGTATCACATATTTTGATAAAAACAACAAATAATCCTTTATTTATAAACAATGGCTTTAAGATTTTGCTAATATTTAATGTATGAGCCATTTTTGTTATGTATATTTTATCACACATTTATTTTCAATAAATTACTTACAATATCAATATACTAATAAAAAAATATAGGGACAACGGTATCAATATGGAATATATTTACACGGTTTCTTTTTTATTTTGACAAAATACGTGACGATTATGGAGATTTTAACAGATTATTTTGTACCTACATTTCGAAATACCTAAATAGTGGTAAGTAGCAGGTGAAACTGATAATAATTTCCTCAAGGACATATCAAAAACTAGATAATTAGATTTCAACTAAATAAATAAAATGGCGTTTCAAAACAATCTGTAAAATCTTCATAATCATCACATATTTTGATAAAAACAACAAATAATCCTTTATTTATAAACAATGACTTTAAGATTTTGCTAATATTTAATGTATGAGCCATTTTTGTTATGTATATTTCATCACACATTTATTTTCAATAAATTACTTACAATATCAATATACTAACAAAAAAATATTGGGACAACGGTATCAATATGGAATATATTTACACGGTTTCTTTTTTATTTTGACAAAATACGTGACGATTATGGAGATCTTAACAGATTATTTTGTACATACATTTCGAAATACCTAAACAGTGGTAAGTAGCAGGTGAAACTGATAATAATTTCCTCGAGGACATATTAAAAACTAGATAATTAGATTTCAACTAAATAAATAATATGGAATTTTAAAACAATCTGTAAATATCTTCATAATCATCACATAACTTGATCAAAACAACAAATTATCCTCTTTTTATAAACAATGACTTTAAGATTTTGCTAATATTTAATGTATGAGCCATTTTTGTAATGTATATTTTATCACACATTTATTTTCAATAAATTACTTACAATATCAATATACTAACAAAAAATATAGGAACAACGGTATCGATATGGAATGTATTTACACGGTATCTTTTTTATTTTGACAAAATACATGACGATTATGGAGATTTTAACAGATTATTTTGTACCTACATTTCTAAATACCTACATAGTGGTACGTAGCAGGTAAAACTGAGAATAATTTCCTCAAGGACATACTCATTTGCAATATGACTTTCCAAAATGTATGAGCTGATTACTTCATGTTGTTGGATAAGTTAAAAAAATCATATTAAAAGGTTTATGAAGTTCTTTCACTTTCATAAATTTTTGATCGATAAACTGTCCGCCCTCGGAATTTATATAGGCATTGTAGTACCGCAAGGAGGTAAGTGGGGTGATGTACTATTCGTAGAATCCAAACGCGCATATTTTCAGCAAACAGAGAGGCAAACAAGTTTGCCTTATCAGTTGCTATGTGAGCCAGTGCTCCATCAGGTTTCAGCAGTGGAGGCAGAGACGGCACGACAGAAATTCGCCTCGACCGATTTAGCCAGCGACCAAAAAGCCTTACTCCCAGAGAGATAGGAGGCAAGTTTTGATCCGATGTGGCGTATGTGGTCGAGTCATGCCCTGCGTAGCGTCTTTTTGTAGGACTTTGCGGCTCTATTAAAGGCTCTTTTCTTATCTCGCGTACCCGGAGCTTTGCGACTGCGAGCATCAGCCCAAGCTTGGTACGCCGAATGTTTTACTGTCTCGGCAGCTGAGTATTCGGCATTGAACCACGGGCGAGCTTGATTCTCAAGAGGAATGTCAGAGAACGGGATGTAATATTCCATTGCCTGACAGATACCTCGGAGATTGATGCCGCACAGATTGACGGGTCTCAAGAAGAAAAAAAAATGCCCAGTTAGTGGTTGAAGAATTTAAACATATCCAACCATGAATGCGCACAAGATGCTTTGAAGCGATATTCAAATATTGATGACAAGCGAAAGGTTAACATAAACTCCAACACGAAGACCAAAAAATGAATTTCGCATGTTTTTTTTAATAAATATGTTTCTTCACATTGCACTGGTCTTGATTTTATTAAATGTATACCATGATTACCATGTCATGCAAAAATAACCGATAAAAAGTTTTTACTGTCTCTAGAGAGTAAAAACTCAGTTAATATAGTAAATACTCAGTATTTCCTCAAACTCAGTATTTACTCTGACTCAGTTTTTACTGCCTTACCCATCCCTACCTGTGTGAGAAGCGCAGCTCAGTTCAAAGCGATAAGATAAACACTTTGATCAGAAATTAACAAAGCATTGATTTGATTATATCTGCTTTGCGAGAAATATACCTCAACACATAGAGGTAATAAAGTACTAATTACTTCTATGCTATTCTATGGTATGGTATTTGTTCTATGGTACTAGGTAGAAAAAAAATATTGACGATTTAAAAGCATGTGCAAAGCATCTACTTAAACATTTTGAGTTTTATGCCGATACATCAAAAAGTTTGTCGTTCAAATTGTCGATGTTACCCGATTTTAGTTAATTTAAATACGACGCCAAATAATAAAACATATATTAACATCATATCAAAAATTTTTCTGCTTAATTGTCCAATTAGTTCTGGTTGTATGCTACCAATTTAGGAAGGTTATCCTTTTGTATGGCGCGGCCGCTTTCTCGTATACATTCTAATTTGGTCGGGTTATAGGGAAAATGTTCGTTCTTTCTTCTTTTGGGTAAATCTTTTTAAATCAACGTTATTCAAAGCTGAAACTTACAGGAAAGCTTGCTAGCAGGACGCTCTAATTTTATGTAAAATTTCATGTTTCATAGTCTTATGGGAGCACTAAATTCAATCTTTAAAATTTCGCTAACTTTATTTCGTAATTAAATGGTATATCTCACTGATTGACTGGATAATACAATCCACAATTGCAGATATTGTTAGGGTCTACTAGAGGAATATTTGAGTGCTCTTTATTCGATTGCAACTTCACTCGTTTCCTTGTAAATCAGAATTTCCTGATTTTCTAAACAAATTAATTACTAAAAAAATATCATAATTTTCAAAAAACTAACATTGCTCAAATTACGCACAAATTAAGGTGTACTAGTGGTTTTTTTTTTTAATTTCTTCTATTAGCCGTTTTCGAGATACAGAAAACCCAAAAACGTTACTGCAGCGGAATCTTGAATAATTCGAAAACCGTAAGATGCACAAATTCCGCTATTTGCGCACATTTATAACACGACGAAAGCTACTCAGTCATGTACTTTGTTATGAGCTAGACCGTCTTTTTCCAAATCATGCCGCTGGGGGAACGTGACCCTGGCGGAATCGGTTTTTAATAAATATCTCCGAAATTATAAGACGCACAAATTCCGCTGCTGGCGCACAATTAGTCCTAATGATGCTCTAATTCCCTATTATACTCACATTCTTCTTAGCTACAACATTCCGCTGGCGTAATGGACACTCGGAAAGACGTTAGAGTGCAAAGTTGCGCTGTGTAGGTTCTGAACGCGGCCCTGTAAGCTTCCAGCCAGACGCCATCTTTATTATTTTGTAGTTGACAATTCACATTGTTTTCTTCTACGTATCGTACAAAGAGAATATAATCACTTCGTATTGTAATCGTTTTCATTTGGTCTTTCTTTCTGCAGTAACGTCAAGGAATTACGAGACGTGTAACAAAATATAAAGTAAAATACCTTTTGTAATACATTCTCAAAGATGGGTAAAGGTTTCAATAATTACATGTGTAAAAAATTCTTCCATCCTGCTTCAAGGGATAACTTAAAAAGAGTAAGTATTCCTTAAGGAATAGGATATATTGTTCTTCCAATGATTTCTGTTCTTCCCTTTTTCACGAAGGCAAGGGTACCTAACTCGCAGGACAACTGCTTCGCTTTATTATACCTATATTGTATTATGTATTTCAATATTACTAACTGTGCAAATTTTTTAAAATTTACCAGGTATGGATGGCAGAACAGAAAACCGAAGCATACAAAAAAAAGCAGGAAGAATTAAGAGTCCAGTATGAGAAGGAACAAGAACTGCATGAAAACAAGTAAGCAACTATACTACTTCTGCTAATTTGCTTAAAGTATCTTGCGTAATATCTCATAGGAGACAATGAAGGTGTCCTTTCCTTACACTTTCAGAAATGATTTTAACTTTTTTTCAGGGCTATGCTGAGTAAGGAAAGCAAAGACAAATTAAGCTTAAATTTTATGTATGAGCCCCCTCCTGGTGTGAAGAAGGAGCGTGAACGTGAGGACAATGAACCAGAGTACAAATTTGAATGGCAGAGAAAGTACAATGCTCCCAGAGAGAGTTATTGCAAAGGAGATAATGAAATTCGGGATCAGCCATTTGGAATCTTGGTCCGGAATGTTAGATGCATCAAGTGCCATAAATGGGGTCACATAAATACAGGTAAATAAATGCTGTAATCAGAGGAATGCTATCTGTCTAAAAGGGACAAAATTATTATACTTTGAATTGTTACTTTCAGATAAAGAATGTTCTATGTATTCTCTATCTATGAGTGAGGCTCGTGCCTTACAAGCATCAACATCGAGTCCAGAGGAAGAGGAGGAAAAGCCAGATGTGCCAACTTTGATGCAGCAAATGAGAGACACTGGGTTAGTCATGAAACCTGGTGCTCTTCCACTAGCTGCCACTAAAATTGAAGACAATGATACTGCCAATCTGTCAGAAATGGATATCGTCAGTCAACTTACTAAGAAGCAGAAGAAAAAACTTTTGAAGTAAGAAATTGATTTAAAAATTACCATGCAACTATTCTATCTTTTTTTTTTCTTTTTATTTGCCACATTTAACCATGTTATCACAAGGGATAGACAGCAGTTGCCAGGTGTTGCAACTATTCACATTGTATGATTTTCTTTGTATCTATTTGGATCATACTAATTCCTTTTTTTTTTCAGGAAACTTGAGAAGTTGGAGAAGAAGAAGGAAAAGAAAGATAAACATAAGTCCAGGCATTAGTATGATATAATGTCTGTACATAACAGAAGCAACACACTGTTATCACGTTATAAGGAAGCTTAAATCTGTTTCTTTTGCTATTTTATAAAGATACCTTATGCTATAATTCATGGTACTTTATTTATTGTAAATAAAAACTTCTATCAAAGTGAATAATTTTTATTCAAGTCAGGTACAACTTAAAATGTCATTTTAAATAAATCCCTTGGGTTTCCTGGTAAAGAAAATATAATATATGTACACAATACCTGCATTCATCAATCTTTAAACATAATAACAAAGAATCAACTTCCAATCTTGTTTTTTTTTCATTGGTCAAGAACCTACCTATATACTACTTATATCCTATATTTTCTTATACAATATTTTACATTGTAAATACATTCTTAATTTAAAACCTCCTCAAATTTCTACTTATTTCTTCAATCTCCCGAGGCTCTGATCTCTCTTCTCTCACATGTAAGTATATTACACACCCAGAGATAATGAATATAATAGCAGCCAAGACAAACACACTTTTTAATATAACTTTACTAGGAGTAACAAACAACTGAGCTCGCCATTGAGAGGGATCTGTGGGAGGAGCAGGAATCACTACTATTTGAGAGTTGGGGATTATTTGCGACCAAGACTTTTCATAACCAGAAAGCCCTACACTCAATGTCTCCACAAAATTGGGTGTGCGGTCCAGACCAAATATTGAGTAAGGCAATTGCAGAGCAAAGTAGGCTGACTGAGACAATTGTGCACATGCACCTCTTCTATAAGTATTTTGTTGAGTCCATGTTTCATATGCTATTTTAGGTCCTGGCAAATTTGTGCCTGTAAAAAAACAAAATTGATTATTTCATTTAATCATTAAAATTTGCAATATCGATTTGATTATTAGCTTACCAAAGGAGCCTTTTCTCTTATTGTACCATGTGCCATTGATTATAGGTACATTTTTATTAGTGAGTCCAGTCACAACAATAACTTTGATAAAATTTGTATCATATTGTAGTTCATTTTTGTAAGCATGCATTGTGTACTTTTGAGTTGTTATATTTTTCTTAACATAGACTATGTCTAATACTCCATCCATATAAAAGTCATAGAATGTGGCCATCACTATGCTATTTCCAAAAGAATCAAATTTATCCCATTCTACTGAGAATGTTCTACAAAATTTACAATCTGGTGAAACACATGGTACATTGTGAAGAAGAAACACTCTTGTATCTTTGCTGTTGACTGGACTGAGAGTCATTAGAATATCTGGATACCCATCCATATTGAAGTCTCCACTACGCATACTAATGGCATCTAGATAAGTTTCATTCCTGGGAGGTGTTAATCTCCACGTGGTACCTTTACCATCGTTGAGGTCAATGTGTAGATCATGCCATTTTTGAGTGTCATAAATTAAAATAGAACTATTAATGCATTCAATATCATAACAGACTGGCACTGTCAAGTAGAATTGGCCTGTTAGTGCCACATCTAGAAATAGCGCTTGGCCATAAATTGCTTGGCTTCCAATAAGTAAAGGAAAACTGGACTCATATTGGAAACCAGCTGTTGGTTCACTTAACCAAACTTCAATATCAACTTTTGTAGTCAATAAAAGGTCGGCACTGTTGTCATTATTTATATCCAAAAAGGAATGGGAGTGAGGTAATTTCACCTCCTTGTATGTGCCAGATCCCAATGGTACTTCAGTGGGTGTAGTTCGTGTCTTATCAAATATCCAAAATACTCTCTTGTTTTGAGCATTAATCCCAAACAGATCTAGGGTCATATCATGGTTGTAATCTATTACTAATGGTTGTCCAAATGTAATAGCTTTTATTAGGCCATCCGAACAATTAAGATAAGGCACTCCTCCCCACAATATTCTCACTTCATGCAGATCAGGGATTCTAGCGTTTTGAGACTGGGTGGTAAGCAGAATGTCCATGTAGGCGTCTCCATCGAAATCTCCTGGGACGACACTAGTGATAACGAGATCACTAAAGTTACATGCAAATTCAGAAGGCCTTAAGAATGGCTCTTTATCATGAGCTAGATACACTTCAATGCTTGAATTTTTTATGATAAAAGCATCTGTCAATTCATCTGAATTGAAATCTCCAAAGGCAGCAATAATTCCTTCATTGTATTGTCCAAAAGAACTTTGAGTCATATCAGTTTCACTGGAACAGTTTACTGAACACGTAAATATTAATATTAAATAGAATAAATGGGAATACATTCTTGAATTTTCTACACTCTATTTAAATGCATATTTGAACAATTTGACTCATAATATTATGTACAATAATTATAATTAGTGAAAAAATTCACAACAAAATCCTTTGTTTATTGTAGTGATACTAGTGACAGCTGAAACGGATCTTTTTTTTTTTTTTTTTTGTTTGGTTCTTTCCTTGCTTTTGCAAGGAAAAGGCAAAGGCTTCTCTGGCCATACAGCCTTGAAACGGATCCGTTCCAGTCCAGTGGTTCCTTTTTTTTTGTTTGGTTCTTTCCTGCTTTTGCAAGGAAAAGGCAAAGGCTTCTCTAGCCATACAGCCTATTCTTACGTAGTTTGCTCTTCTCTAAATATTTTTCTATTTCATTTGAGTTCTCATTTATCAATTTCAGTCGTCTTTAACTTTTTCTCTATTCTTCAACAAAATGATAGCACTTTTGATGAAGATTTCATGGACTTCTTGAGAGCACTCGAAACACAGTCTACACACTTTTATTTCATTATCCTACATATTAGACACTTCCCTTCCCTCCGGACCTCTGCGAGGTGCAGACGTGTTTTAAGAGAGTGCTTAGCAAAATTGTGACAAAATATTTAAAATACAAGTGAACGTTTCTACTGTATTACAACCGCCGTGAGTCTATTTTTCCTATTCACTAACTATTAAATTGCAAGGGTCAAGTAATAGTGGACGGAAAGCCGAGTTGTATCAAATCTCCGCGACCGACCAGTCACGGCTGACCTCTGCGTAACTCAGTGCAACGAGTTATTATATTTTCTATCATGCCAGTAAATCGATCTCCAAACAAGACACCTAAGGTGCTCCCACCACCGACCGCCGCCGCGCCGCCGCCTGCGGTGCCGGTCACCGTGTCCGAGTCACCGTCGCCGCAAATTATCGTCACCCCGGCTGCGCCTGCACTTTCATCCGTTCCGATTGCGTCACAATCTCACCTGCCAGCGCATCAAATAACTTTACAACACAGTTCTTCGGAGCAAGATCTGTATGGATCTGATACAAATATCACTCAAAATACTCAGCGCCGATCAAAACGCAAGAGAACTGATACATCAGACGGACAACAAACCCAATTCATGTCTGAGATGAGGTTGATGTTTGATAATTTCAAAGACGAACAGGAAAGATTATTTAATGAACTCACCGAACAACAGAACAAAAGCATGGAAAAGATATTTGCTGTCGCTGAAGAAATAAAAAAACAAAATTGTGAGATAAGACAGTCCGTTGATTTTCTGTCACAAAAATATGAGTTACTCGTCGAAGAAATGAAAACCTTGAAGCTCGAGGGTGTGGAAAATAAAAACTACATTATAAACCTGGAGGACAAAATTGAGAAACTAGAACGAAGCGCGCGTTCAACTTGTCTAGAAATCAAAAATATTCCAGTTAACAGACCTGAATCTAAGACGCTACTTCTTAAAACTGTCAACGATCTTGGAAAGGTTTTGAATGTTGACATTCAGCCTAATGAAGTTAAAGATGTATTCCGCACTCGCAGTAGAAATCCTGATGACAGAACTATAATATTGGAACTTACAAGCGCTCTCAAGAAAGAAAAGATACTTAGCATGTATAAGAAGTTCAATAAGGATCATAGCAGACTGAGCACAGAACATATGAAAATAAGTGGGACTGCCAAACCTATCTTCATCTCGGAGAATCTAACACCGAAGATGAAAAGAATATTTTATCTTGCGCGAGTATTTGCAAACAGCAATGGATACAAGTACTGCTGGTCAACAAACGGCAAGGTCTTCATCAGAGAAAAGGATGGGGGTCCGCTTCATCTCATTAATGATGAGCACGATATAAATGATTTGGAGAAGACTAAGTGACTTATTTCTACAAGCTACAGTATTGTGAACAGTCCTTTTGTATACTTAAATAAACTAAGCTATCATGTAATTAATATTAAGTTAAAAGCTATTCTGATACACACACATATACACATACACATACAAATCTTTATTCTCATAACTAAAATACTACACAAACACTATTACTCTTATACACTTACCCATAATAAAACTTCTTCTTACAAGTACTCTAAATCAAATAACTCCAATTTTGATAATATACTAGGTTCCAGTAACAAATGCCATACTAATATAAATAAATTGCTGCACAGTAAACTTCATGAGCTATCTGTAATATTCCATACTGGACTCCTTGTTAGATTCTTGCGTATCATTAATGGATGAACAAATACAAATAGATTTGGAAAATATCGCTGTTTCAAAATCGTATATCTGTTCACCTGAAAACTGTGACTCTTATATTTCTAAAGAGACAACTGCCATTAAAGTACTTCATGTAAATGTAAGGAGTATTGGAAATAGTACAAATTTTGACAATCTTATATTGTTGCTTGAAAGAATAAATGTAAATTTAGACATTATAATCCTGTCTGAGTGTTGGCTCAGCAAGTGTCCACATCTTCCTGTACTTCCTGGCTATCTCTCGTGTCATAGTGAATACTGCAACCAAAATGACGGGGTCGCTGTCTATTACAAAGAAGAATGTGCTTGCAAAATAGAAGAACCACCTATTATGGATGCAAACTGTTTGATTATAAAACTCTTGAAATATAATACTGTCATACTTGCCATATATCGTCCCCCGTCCTTTAAAAATATTGATAATTTCATAAATAGCCTTGACACGATATTACACTCCTTGAGTTCCTATAAAATTATAGCTTTGATGGGTGATATAAACATAAATATAATACCTCAAAATTTTGATTCAAACTCTGATAGTTACCTCAACTTAACAGCGTCTCATGCTATGTTGCCAGCCCATACTTTTCCAACCCGTAACTCAAATTGTCTCGACCACGTTATCCTAAAAACTGATAAAAATACAGCTGTCACTCTAGTTCTTGACTCACTGTTCACTGACCATGCGCCTGTTATCTTTTGCTGTGAAACAAAGGGAGCCTTGGATGATTTTCCTGTTCGCACGTCACGTTATTTTGATATTGTAGCTTGTGTTACTGAACTCGAAAATACCGACTACTCCAGTATTCTAAAATGTTGTCATGCAGAAACGGCTTCAACAGAGTTAGTAACTATCTTGGCATCAGCAGTTAAAACCCACACACGAGTTACCAACACACCAAGTAGTAAAAGAATCAAAAAGCCGTGGATAACTCCAGGGCTACTGAGGTGTATACGACATAGAGACAAACTTTATCGTAAAACGAAACAGCATCCGAACAATGAAGTCATAATCTTTTCATATAAGCGCTATAAAACTTTTTGTAATAGGTTACTTAAAAAAATTAAGCGTGATTATGAGAATGCAGAATTTCATAAGTGTAAGAAAAAACCAAAAGAAATGTGGAACCTAATCAAAAAAATTTCCAACATTAATAAAAATACGTCATCTGCTACTGAGCTGTTATCTACATCAGAAAGCCCCCAATCTTCTGTTGACTCAGTAAACGAATTTTTCGCCAATATTGGCAAAACCCTTGCATCAGAAATCCTAGCTAACACGAATAGCTCCACTACCTCTTACCCTCATTCCATCTCAGAGGCACCAGCTCAGACGAGTTCCATGGTCTTATTTGATACTGATCATGAGGAGATTGAAGCGATCATAATAAACCTCAGACAAAATTGTGCAACAGGGTGGGATGGCATTCCTACTTCCATAATAAAAGCTGCTAGACATGTTATTATTCCTATTCTTAATCATGTATTTAATCTCTGTCTTTCCTCTGGAACATTCCCCAGAGTATTCAAAAAGTCCTTAGTGCATCCAATTTACAAGAGTGGAGACAGAGACAGTGTAAATAACTATAGACCCATCTCCGTATTATCTGTTTTGTCCAAAATTTTAGAGAAAATATTAAACAAAAGACTATTAAGCTATCTTAACTACAAAAATATTCTTGCACCAAATCAATTCGGTTTTAGATCTGCCAAATCAACTGAAGATGCTGTCTTGGAATTAACTAATACAATAGTACAAAACATGAATAATAACCTTAAATCCTTGTCCATCTTTCTTGATCTTTCAAGGCTTTCGACACTGTCTCTGTCCCTCTACTCTTGTATAAACTACAGTACATCGGTATTCGTGGCGATGTACTGAAAATGTTTAATTGTTACTTGACTGATCGATCTCAGTGTGTTAAGATTGGTTCGTTTACTAGCCAGGAGGATTCTATCTCGTATGGTGTACCTCAAGGCAGTGTCCTAGGACCTACCCTTTTTCTTATATACATCAATGATCTTTGTAAACTGAAACTCACTAACTGTCGTATCATTACGTATGCTGATGACACTGCAATTCTGGTCCACGGTAATAGCTGGTCAGATGTACATACCAATGCTGAATCAGCATTGCGTATTGTCTCCAAATGGCTATCACAAAATCTTTTAACACTTAATGTCAGCAAAACCAAATTTATTACATTTTCTTCTAAGATATCATCTCAACCTGATCAGACATTTATCTTGCGAACTCACCAATGTGCTGGAACCTCCTCTTGCGAATGTAATTGTGATTCGATCGTGCGCACTCATAACATCAAATACCTTGGTGTGATTGTTGATAGTGTCTTGTCATGGAATAAGCATATCGAATCATTGGTTGTACGTACTAGAAGACTTATTTACGTTTTTAGGAAATTACGAAGCGGTGCTGATCAAGCCATACTGAAAACAGTGTACTTTTCTCTTGCACAGTCTATTATAGGATACTGCATTACGGTATGGGGTGCCTCAGTAAAAACTCGGATGCTGCCTCTTGAAAGAGCTCAAAGAGCAGTACTTAAGGTAATGGCATGTAAACCCACTAGATTTCCCACAAAAGAGCTATACTCAATTTGGAATGTATTTTCTGTAAGAAAACTCTTTGTCTATAATACTATACTTCGTAAACATACGCTCATTCCTTTTGATCTAAACTTATTTAAAGACAAACGAAGACGCGACAAGGTTTGTAGCCTAGAGAGATGTAAAATTAATGTAGTTAGCCGACATTTCCATTATCTTAGTTCTTTCCTGTACAATAGAGTAAACAAAAAGCTGAATATTTATCCTCTTTCTTATCACGAAATCAAAGCTAAAGTTACTAAATGGCTTCATAGCTTAGATTACGATGACGTTGAAACTTTAATAAAAATATAGAAGTATTTAATGTACTACAAGTAAAATATGAATGTTATAATTTAAATTCAATATAAATAAATATTTTGTATAATATCACTACTTAAGAGTACACGCACCAACACACACGCACACTCACACACAAACACACACACACACACACACACACACACACACACACACACACAGATTTAAATAATTAGTTTAAGTTTTTTCTATATGTATTCCTTTTATTCTATCTTTTATTTGTTTCCAATAACTTTACAAATGTTACTCGCGTCTCACGGAGGTGGGCGTTAATAGCTGCGACACAGTCCGAAAGGACTAATGCAGTTGTTATCGTACGATGTTGTATTTTCTGTAAACTTTGTGTTATAAAAAATAAACTTTTATTTATTTTTATTTATTTATTTATTACTTAAATGGCACTTTATTGAACAATACACTATCAATATTATGCATTAAAAACCACGATATCTATTTTTTCGGATAATAAAACAAAAATGACAAACTCTTGCCGCGAGTTCCCGCCAAAAAGTCCCTATGTGATCCATTTCGTAAGCGTTCAGTTGGAAGCTTCATCATAGCATTCATTTAGCAGCCTCACCAAACTACAGTTGTGTTCGGTGTATTACTTTACTCTTTGGTTGTGTTCTACTGAATACTGAAGCATTCATTTTGAAATTTTGTATGTGGGAGGCATTATTATGCTAAAGTGCCCAAAGGAAAAAATTGTGCTATCGTAGTTTCAGAGAATACCGAGATTTCACTGAGGCTAAGCGTTACGCTCCACTATCAGCCTCATTTCTGGAACCAAGGAACTGCTGCACCAGTGAAGAAGACAAAGGTTTTTTTCTACAAATGCCAAAAATTTCAAGAACAACTGTGTTTTTACTTTTTTCTATCTTTAAAAATGGCTGAGATAATTAAAATCAAAGTGCGTATTTTCATTCGAAATTATTTAAAACACGGATAGCTCTGGATCGCGTGGTGACGTCACGGCTCCTCTCATCGGCGCGGCGCGGCGGCCGCGCCGGCGTAGGAACCATGTCATATGGACAATAAGATTCTTTCGGCATACTGACGACCACCTCCTACAGCCTACACTAGGCTTGGAGACTGGCCATAGGTTTAACTTATCACATATCTGTGTAAAATTATTCTAAATCAAAGGTCTCAATATACTACTTTTTCTTACTTACGTACCTACAGTCTACTTCATTTCTCCGTCGTCGCCCCTTCACCCCTCTAATACGGCGTTACACCACGTTACACTGGCGACCAACGGGGCTAACCTTTAAAAAAACGTCGTGACGGAGGAGCAAACGAGGACTGGTCAACAACAAACAAGCAGAACTGGAAACCCAGGTGCAAATTCTGTCACTATGTGGGTCACACCATAAAATAATGCAGGAAGTATAAAAGGAAAACAAGTGAGATTCTTAATGAGCCAAGACATGTAACCCTACCTCCAACTATGGCAACCCAGGCTCCATCATCTTGCTACGCACCACCCCAGGTGCACCACAGCCGTAGCGAGTATACTTGGGTTGTGAAGATGATGGAGCCTGGGTTGCCATAGTTGGAGGTAGGGTTACATGTCGTGGCTCATTAAGAATCTCACTTGTTTTCCTTTTATACTTCCTGCATTATTTTATGGTGTGACCCACATAGTGACAGAATTTGCACCTGGGTTTCCAGTTCTGCTTGTTTGTTGTTGACCAGTCCTCGTTTGCTCCTCCGTCACGACGTTTTTTTAAAGGTTAGCCCCGTTGGTCGCCAGTGTAACGTGGTGTAACGCCGTATTAGAGGGGTGAAGGGGCGACGACGGAGAAATGAAGTAGACTGTAGGTACGTAAGTAAGAAAAAGTAGTATATTGAGACCTTTGACTTAGAATAATTTTACACAGATATGTAATAAGTTAAACCTATGGCCAGTCTCCAAGCCTAGTGTAGGCTGTAGGAGGTGGTCGTCAGTATGCCGAAAGAATCTTATTGTCCATATGACATGGTTCCTAGGCACAGTGTTTTTTTGCCCAAAAAAAAGTGACATCTTTTTTTTCGTTCATTCAATTTGGCTTTTCATAACAAATGCAAGAGTAAAACTCCCAGGAGTCCATTTTGTGTAGTTTATTTTTAAAAAAATCACAGAGTTTTGGTGACCTTGCTGTTAAAAATACGGAAATTAATTCATAGAAAAATAACTATTCACAATTTAGTATTATTTGTTTATCAGGTATATAAAGATAGTCTAGGCGCATATTATCCCCTTTTTATTAAATCAAACATGTTGGGAATTTCCTCAAAAAAAAATGTTTTCTAAATTTTAAATTTTATTTTTTTATATTGTTTCTAGGTCGAAGTAGAGGTTCTGCCTAGGACAGATATATTCACCATATTTATATGTATCTCCCACAAAATTACCACATTCTACTTCGGCGGAAGTTTGGTAAAATATATTTTTAAATACTAAGGTCAAAATTTTGGATTTAGGGTTGACACAATAAGGTCATTTCCCTTTACCTTTTTTTTTATATAAAATCAACTGTATTTAAAAAGTTTTAATTTGAATCATACTTGGATGCAGTAAACTAAGGAACTGAACAACTTTTGCGCATCAACATTGCCGAAATTGCAAAAAAAATGGTCTTACAGACTTGCCAATTAACTGATTAAATAGGTATGAAACGCCCAAATATTTTTGTTATTTCGGCAAAGTACTAAAACAAAAGTAGTGCAATTTCATGAGTAGAAATCCACCTTATTTATTTTGTTATATCTAAATAGTGAATCAAGAATTTGTATGGGAAACTGAAAAAAAAATATGGATCGGATTATTTCAGTATATTTGCTGTATTCTATCGCTATCTTTTCTTACTTTGTGATTCTATACTTTATTCTAACTAACCTCTCAAAAATTCAAAAGCACTTCTTAGCACAGTGTTCAAAATTTCAAATGTGAAATTAATTTCTGACAAGCTTCTAATTACGATAAAGTCTTCAACAAACCTACTTGCTGATTAATAGGAAGTACAAAATATGTTATCCGACAAAATATGATGATGAACTTATACGTACGTTAACAGTCAGTCTGTTCAGTTATGCTTGATGACTTTTTATTTGATGAAATAAAACGGAAAATTGCAGATGTTTCTTATGAAACTGAGCAACTTGTCCCAACAAAACAAACAAGGGCAGAAATAAAACAGTTTTACTTCTCACACCAACTGTCAACAACTTAAAGAAAGTAAACGATTGACAAATATTTGTCAGTGATAAAAAAGTCACTTTGTATAATAGAAACAGATTTAACAGACACAAATAAAGGTGAAGCAAGCATTTGATTAATCTTTCAAAAAATAATCATCATCAGCCGAAAGACATCCACCGAGTCAAAAAATAATACTCACGATATAAATAGAAAGGTCAAATTAGTGACAACCCTAAGAGATATTTTTGAAAATCATTTTTTCTAAACTTCCGCCGAAGTAGAGTGTAATAATTTTGTGGGTGATACATATTAGTATTAGGTATATATCTGTCCTAGGCAGAACCTCTACTTCGGCCTAGAAAAATAAAAATAAATAAATTTAAAAAATCAGAAAATATTTTTTTTTTTAGGAAATTACCAACATTTTTCATAAACTAAAAAGAGGATAGTATGCGTCTAAAATATCTTTATATATCCGTAAAATAATTAATACTTAGTTGTGAACAGTTTTTTTCCTATGAATTAATTTCCGTATTTTTACCATGAAGGTCACCAAAACTTTCTGATTTTTTTTAAAATAAACTAAACAAATTTGATTCCTGGGAGTTTTACTCTTGCGTTTGTTATAAAAAGCTTAACTGAATAAACAAATAAAAAAAGATGTCACTTTTTTGGGGCAAAAAAATCACTGTGCTAGGTACTGTTTACAAGACACCAAATGATAGCGCGTTTTAAAACCTGATAGCGCTATCTATCGGTATCCCGCGGAACTAAAGTTGGAATAAACTCTTGTAACAACATCACGCGCTGCATAGGTACACGATGTTAGCGCCTCTAGTGGGGAGTAGTAGTATTACAGCAGTATTTATTGGAATGATCAGAATATAAAAATTCGATCATGACTCATGTGGCTTCTAACTGAACGCTCAGGACTTGACGGCACGGCAGCATCTTGACAGAGCTACAGCAGTCAGTGGCTCCAAACTTGTATTGTAACTAGAGTTGTAAATCTACCGTAGTCTACCAAATCGTGAGGTAGACTACCGGTAGGCTACATAAGCTACGGTAGAAATTGTAGATTATTCAGTAGTAGAAATTTTGACCAGTTCACAATATTTAAGGCGGCTGCCATTTATTTTTTGTGATAAATTAGCTAACGGAGCGTCAGCAATAATTTAAGATAAAAGTAAAAATCTACCTAGAACGCGAAAAAAGGACATCGACATACCTATAAACGACATACGACATATCTATAAAAGGTTGTTTATAATGTGACATTATGCATTAAGCCACGATAGCCTAGTGGATAACACACCGGCTTAGTGCTCCTAGAGGTCGGTTTGATCCCCAGGGCATGTACGTACCAGGGTTCGGAAACCGGTTTTTTGAAAATACCGGTTTCGGTCATTGACCCCTATATGGAAATAATTTCGGTTAAGGTTTCGTTCAGGTTTCGGTTACCGGTATATTTAACCGGTTTAACCAAAACCGATATTTTTTCGTTCAATCGTTAACCGGTTAATTTGAAGAATATGCGACTTTGTAGGTATGTTTGCCGCGTGCAATCAATTGAAAGCGTGCGAGAAAGTGAGCAGAAGACTCGGGCAGTGGCACCCGCGCGACGCGCCTGTACTTGACTAAGTTTGGTTTTAACCGGTTAATTTAGTTCTTATTTCGGTTAGAAAACCGCTTCCTGATTAACCGATATTTTATTCAAATTTACCGGTTAAGCTGGAAACGAGTTTTAACCTGAACGGAATCGTTAACCGAAATTCGAACGAAATTAACCGGTATTTGTTAACCGGTTCCGAACCTTGGTACGTACCACTGAAATATGGTTTTTATAATTTAAATTTCATGACGGTACGGAAGGTTTCAAAGAATAGAGAGTTTTCAGATGACGTATGTCACGTCGTTCATAAGATTCACAATAGATGGCGTTTCTAAGATTTGGCAATGTATTTTTGAAAGCAGCGTATAATTTACGATAGCAGAATAGATTTAATATTGTTGAAAATATATAAAAAGCCACCTGAAAATAGATTCTTATTAACTGAATTAACAGAAACGATAAATGTCCAACTTGGTCAAGTATGGATGACCTGGGTGCGTTCTGGTTTCTCTGTTACATGTATTTTCTTCTTCCGAACCAAAAATAAATAGATTTTAATACATTTTTATGATTAAAATGTAATTTATAACTCTCGCACGCAGGTTTGACGACTTCCAGCCTCCCGAACAAGCCGGTTTCCGAAAAGGCTTCAGTACCATAGACCACATACATACGCTGCGGCAGATTATACAGAAGACCGAAGAGTATAATCGGCCACTATGCTTGGCGTTTGTGGACTATGAGAAAGCCTTTGATTCGATCGAGACCTGGGCTGTGTTGCAGTCTCTCCAACGGTGCCAAATTGATTATCGATACATCGAAGTGTTGAAGTGCTTGTATGAAAACGCCACCATGTCGGTCCACCTCCAGGATCAGAATTCGAAACCTATCCGGCTGCAGCGTGGGGTGAGACAGGGAGACGTTATATCTCCGAAACTGTTCACCGCTGCACTGGAAGACGTTTTCAAGCTTCTGGACTGGAGAGGACTCGGCATTAACATCAATGGCGAGTACATCACTCACCTTCGATTTGCTGACGATATCGTGATCATGGCTGAGACCTTGGAAGACCTAGGCGCAATGCTCGAAGGACTTAGTAGAGTCTCCCAACAAGTGGGTCTTAAAATGAACATGGATAAGACGAAAATCATGTCAAACGTCCGTGTTACACCCACTCCTCTGAAGGTTGGAGACTCTACACTCGAAGTTGTTGACGAATATGTATACCTGGGACAAACAGTCCAGTTAGGTAGGTCCAACTTCGAGAAAGAGATCAATCGTCGAATCCAACTCGGCTGGGCAGCGTTCGGGAAGCTTCGCAATATCTTTACGTCCAAAATACCGCAGTCCCTCAAGACTAAAGTCTTTGACCAGTGTGTGTTGCCAGTGATGACATATGGATCCGAGACATGGTCGCTTACTATGGGCCTTATAAGAAGGCTCAAAGTCACCCAAAGGGCGATGGAGCGTGCTATGCTTGGTGTTTCCCTACGTGATTGAATCAGAAATGAGGAGATACGTAGGAGAACTAAAGTTACCGACATAGCTCTCAGAATCGCTAGACTTAAGTGGCAGTGGGCAGGGCACATAGCTCGTAGAACAGATGGCCGTTGGGGCAGTAAAGTTCTCGAATGGCGACCGCGCACCGGAAGGCGCAGTGTGGGCAGGCCCCCGACTCGGTGGACCGACGACCTGGTAAAGGTTGCAGGAAGCCGCTGGATGCGAGCCGCACAGGACCGGTCGGTGTGGAAATCCTTGGGGGAGGCCTTTGTCCAGCAGTGGACGTCTTTCGGCTGATAGATAGATATAACTCTGAATAATGTTAGAATTATTTTAAGAAATACAAAAATAATACTGAAAATCTTTGTGCATCAGAAATTATTAAAAGTATTTTTTGGATCAAAATATAAAAAAAATATTCGATGAAAAGTAATCTTCGAAAGCTATTCATCATTATTATGATATTAATCAGTATTCGTACAAATAGTGCTACTGACTACTGATCTGAGAGTCGTGGGTTCGAGCCCCACCTAGGGCAAACATGACTGTGATGAGCAGATTTGTTTGTTCTGTGTTTGGGTATATCTCTGTATATGTATTGTACTCGTATGTATACTGCTCAAAAGAAATAAGGGCCAGCAGGTTATTTTGTTATATCATTAAAATAGTAAAACGTAAAATATATTTTTTACGTTTAATAAAATACTGCTATTGTTTACAATTTTAGCTAATAAATGTGATTTGTCCCAGATATTGATTATTATATTTCAGTGAATAATTATTTACTACACTTGTGTTATCTGGAAAATCTATCACGACGGTGCGACGCGTTCGAGATCTGCACATAAACTGACGGAGGCGAAGTGTAGCCACTATCGTGATAAAACCCTTTGATGTGCGCTAGAAAACCGACAGTGGCGCGAACCCCCTTCGTCTTCGCGCGAATGATTCGCGGTACAACGAACTGCATGGCCAGACCTATCGCGACAACACGAATATTCGCCGAAGCCCGCTAATGTAGCCGTAGCATTAGAGACTTTCTTATTTCCAATGTTGATCATCGGCATCTAGTTAAGTTTAGAGAAACCCGTGGTTGGCTTTTTGGTGAAGGAAAACATCGTGTAGATGACAGGCGAGCACAACGTCCTAGTGGGCTGTGTCTCACGAAAACCAAAAACACAAAAGTTCGGACCGACGGAGTTTATTGTACATAAAACGAATCAGCACACAATAATGTCCACGATAAAACAAAGAACACAATAAAATAGTCCACAAGCAATAAAAACTAAAAATAGTTCACAAAAAATGGCGGGCACTACTTCACATAATTCGGGCAGTAAATGGTCCAACTAGGCCTGCTAGGTTAACGTTCACTAAAATTGATGAACACTGTTTGGCAGTAATTTTAAATGTTCAGTAACAGTTAACACACAAAAGTCACAATAAACACACAACTTTGAAGAAATCGTCCAGGTGGATTCACCGGCGATGAAGGTACGACGAAGGTCCAGTCCAATAACACTAGTGGAAGTGAGTACGCCTGGGCTACACAAGAGCACACCGGGCGGTACTGCAACAGGAACGTAGCACGCTTGGATCCGAAGACACACTGGGCCACGTAGTTAACACGCGAACTTCAACACACACACTGGGTACTTGTCGCGGTAACTGTCCACTAACTGGTTCGTAGCACTTCACTTTCTTCACTTGGAGAACTGTTCACTGATCTGAACTGATGATCAACTGATTTACAACTGACGCCGCGGTGCAGCTCCGCGCGGCTTATATAAGGGGCATCGACTTTTCCATACTTTTCGCCGCCGTCTGCCGAGAGTTTTCTTTTTACGCACACATACGAACACACACACGTAAGTGACGTGCCTAGGACTGCCCCGAAGGTTTTTCTGGAAAGTATCTGTCTATCACGCTTCTTTTACGCAAGTCTGACAGAGACCGAATGACACCAGAATATTCGCGCCATCTGTTCCATGCTTGAAGAACTCCATCAGTTGAAGAACAGGCTGACTTAGCAGTTTTGCTACTCGACGATAGATGCCGCTTCTCCAATTTTGTATGGAACTGCTGTAACTATGCGGTGTGCCTTTAGGCTTTACTACAGACCACCACAGCGCGCGGTTTTGAAAATATCTGGCGCCAAATTCAAATAGGTTGAAACTGTCCGCAACACATCGTGAGTAAACCTTCATGTCCGAGAAGAGGGGGCAATTTATAGGCTCATGATGCTGATACAGCAGGTAAATACTTAACATAAAATGAACAAAAACAGACTAATTATGTGATTATAATTAATGTTTTTAATTAAAAATTGTCTAAGATCCTCTTTTGATGACAATTTCAAATCTTGAAATCTTTTGTTGTCATTTTAAAATATTTACTTAATTTTTATTGATTTGTATTGGTTTGTACTTTTTCCTATTACATACTACAAAAAATAAATAAAACAATAATAATTTGAAACCTACATAATCTACGGTACAAATCAGTAGTCTACCGTAGACTACCATAGTCAACCGGTAGACTACTACGGTAGGCAGTAGTAGGCTACGTTTGGGCTACGGGCTACGTAGCATTTATAACTCTAATTTTTGCCGAATATGTGGATGTGGATGGTGGTTTTCTGGTTGTTTTCGAACAAAAAAACGAATCGTACTCAATCGTAATAGGACTTTTTAGCTGGAACTCGCGGCAAGAGTTTGTCATTTTTGTTTTATTATCCGCAAAAATAGATATAGTGTATTGTTCAATAAAGTGCCATTTAAGTGTCTGATATGTAGGATAATCAAATAAAAGTGCTGTGTTTCGGTGCTCTCAAGAAGTCCATGAAATCTTTATCAAAAGTGCTATCATTTTGTTGAAGAATAGGAAATTCAAATATGAAAGAAATGGCTTTGGCCTTAATTGAATTTTCCTATAAAGACGAAGAAATAAGGAAGAAATGGCTTTTGGCCTTTAAATACGGCAGAAGATTTACAACAGACTAGGCTGTATGGCTCTGATCCTTTGCCCTCCCCATCTCGGGGTAAAGTAAAAAAATATATATATCAATCGTAATATTTCTGTGTTGCCATTAGAGTGAAATGTCAAAACAAACTGTCATATTCGGATCGGACTTCCTTCATACACGATGATGGTTTAATGTAAGGCTTTTTGGCGGGAACTCGTAGCAATAGTTTGTCAGTTTTCTTTTATTATCCAAAAAAATAGATATCGTGGTTTTTAATGCATAATATTGATAGTGTATTATTCAATAAAGTGCCATTTAAGTGTCTAATATGTAGGATAATGAAATAAAAGTGTGTAGACTGTGTTTCGAGTTCTCTCAAGAAGTCCATGTAATCTTCATCAAAAATGCTATCATTTTGTTGAAGAATAGAAAAAGACGACAGACAATTTTTATACACTTTTTTGACCCAGAATACTTTATTTTTAGAAGAAAAATATTTAGAGAAGAGCAAACTACGTAAGAATAGGCTGTATGGCCAGAGAAGCCTTTGCCTTTTCCTTGCAAAAGCAGGAAAGAACCAAACAAAAAAAAAAAAAAATGGTTTAATGTAAAAAAAAACTGTGATAATAGAAAAGCAACAAGTTTTTGCGTTGTTGAAGTGGACTTATAAGATTATTTGGGATATAAGTGATAGAAAACGAAGTTATTTTGTACTAATTTAATGGAACATAATCTATTACAAGTAAATATTTACGTGCACCTTTCTTTATTCTTAGCGTCTTTATATTTTGTGTTTGAAGTGAATTTTCCAATTGAGTCCTAATTTAGAAACTGTACAAGGATCTTTGTCGACCGAAAAAGATTCATGTACTGGTATTAAGTAATTTGGAGTGTTAATCTGTTGGCGGGCTAATATTTTGGCGAGAGATCGTCGTAACATTATCAGTGGTTCGCGAAGTGGCCGCAGCCCTCAGGCCCGCGCCCGCCGACGTTGAAGCCACACACATGTGCAGCGCTCCGCGCAGTGGTTAATCCGGATTCACGATCCACATTTACTTATTGTCATCACTGTGTTGCTTTATGTTTAACACATTCATACTGTTTTATCATGTTGAAGGTATTTATAGAACTCGCCTGTGCTATTGAAGCTTGATGTCTTTGTAAACATTTGCTTGTGAAAATACATTTTTACTGGTGCAAAATGAAATTTTAGTGCATTTTTGATTTGTGTGGATTTTATGTAATGTGATGATACCTATAAAATGGATCAATGAAGACTTATAGAAGATTTTCCTGAGGCGATAACTTTATATTTATGGTGAGTTATAATCATAGAGTACACAACACATACTTTTTCCAAATACTAACTTTCAAATTCATTATTTTACTAGTAATTATTGATCAAGTAATTCTTAATCTAATATTTTAATGTTTTCTTATTGCTTTTATGGTATTCTTAGAAAAGTATACAAGTTTTTGTTATTATTGTGCAGAGTTGCAAAGACACCATCATTCTTTACTAACTGTCCCATGTTTATAGTTCCCCTTTAAAGTTGTAAAATAAGTTGACTTATAAGAGTTGATTTATTGAGTTGCTATAAAAATTTTGATTATTGGATGGAATGTGAAAAAACAGTAAAGATGTTATAAGAAGAGGATTAATTTGAGAGTTAGATCTGTTTTGAGTTCTAGTAGCAAGCCATTTAAATTAGATTAGAATGTGTTTTTTTAACTGGGCGAGATGCCTGCAGAGTACACTAGAGGGTTTAAGTCATCAGGTGGATTAGGAAAATATAGTGTACATACAAAAACTGGACAAGTGCGACTCTGATTTGCACACCGAGGGTTCTGTACAAAGAAAAAGATAAGGAATTTTACGATTTTATTTTAAGACCCTAGACTTCTTATAGGTTTTCCTGTTATTTATAAGTAAAGAACTATGTTGACGTTGGCGGAATTATTGTGGCTAAACACAATAAAGGCCATTTAAAAAAAAAGTAAAGAACTATTTTCTGTATTGTTTTCAAAATTTTAGACATAGTAGTTTCGCAGATAATGGGAGGAATGATCAATTTTTGTTGGTTTTCTTAAATCATTTTTAATCCATTTCAAAATTATAAAAAAATTATATCTGTACATCAGATGCATAAGGTCGGATGTCCAAAAATGCAACTTTTCAGGAGAGCAAAAATAAAATTAACAAATATATTTGGCAATATCTCTTTAATACGAAGACTTTTATTTTTGGTTTATTTTTTATTACTTAGCTAGTAATAGTTACTTTTATTTGTAATATACTGATAAACTCTTACAGTCACGAAAAATTAAAAATGTTTTTATTCATTAAATGTGACACAACCGACCTTATGCCTGAAATAAAATTCATTCCATTTTGTCAGACTTAAGTTGACATACGACTTTATGCTTCCAATTTTGGCAGTAAACTTTAGTTTGTCTCTAGGTCTGATCTGAAAATGTATCTTTATGCGTCTAAAATAACTATCAAGTACAAATAAAAAACTAGGCCAAGGTCGTAAGTAATAATGAAAAATGCAATTTATTAATTTCTGATAAGTTATTGCAGAGTGTAACAAAACAATGTGGTTATACTTTAAATTTTAGCTTTTGAAACTAAAAATCTTTTCACCTCTCCAGCTCAAAAGGGTGCCCTTGGTCCCTAAAATCTCGCAGGAAAAACGCTTTTTGCACGTGATTTGAATTTCGAAAACCGCCTTTTGCGCGGCGCTGAAAAAATATGGGCGATGGTTCGTTCAGAAAACCATTTTGGCCTAGCGACTTAACTCATAGGCACAAAATGTTGCATGTAATCTAATGAAATTTAAGTTCATAAATTGTGCTATTGCATTTTTAAAGAAGTAATATTTAAAATTAATATGTACTAGTAAACATTAATATCGCTTACTTCAAAATATCCTGTTTGGTTTTCATCTTAGGTTTTTGAAAATGAAAATATTTTATTCGAAGTAGGTAGCAGTGTACACTTTTCGAACGTCATTCTTTTATCTACCCACCGTTTCGAGAAGTGTTTGCGGAGTGAGAAGAAACAGCCGGCCTTAAAGAAACTCCCTCCAACACATTTTTAAAAAAAGTCTTATATTCTATTACATCTTAATGCTAGATCAATAAATGAATTATACAATGTCATGTCTGTAAATAAAATATAAAAAAATAAGAATAAAGAAAGAAAGGATTCAAAAGAAATAAAAGTAAAAATTATTTGTAGCTAATGACTAACAATTCCAAAAAGCAATGACAAGAGCAGGCCAGTTCACATGGACAGCACCCGATCACGAGTATAACGCGAGAGTCAGCCATCGCTCCCCTCAACCATATTTGTGGGAAGGGAACAACCCGGCTGCCGATACGCCACCATCCGCACGAACATTTAAGCGAGCATGCACCACTCTGATCAATGGACAAAGAAAAAGGAGAAGGAAATGTCTTACCGAATTCACAATAGAGTTTGCATCTTTATTGTCTCACAAAAATGCTATGAAAATGTTGCTGTGTTGGTTGGAGAAACACTTACCGTCCAAGCATTTCTATCATCTAAGTACTTACATTTTATTACATAGTGTCTTTTTTACATAACTTTTGAATTTATTCTCTGTTAGGTTTACAATATCTTCTGGTATTTTATTATACATTCGTATGCATTGTCCCACAAACGACTTACTAACCTTACTGAGCCTAGTAGATACAAGCTAAAGTTTACTGTTATTCCTGAGATTACGAGTATGTCTGTCAGAATTCAGTGTAAAGTGATTTAAGTTTTTTCGCACATACATTATATTTTCATAAATATATTGACAGGGAAACGTTAAAATATTGATTTCTTTAAATTTTTCTCTTAGTGAATCTCGAGATCGCATTCCGTAAATCGCGCGAACAGCCCTTTTTTGTAGTACAAAAATAGTATTTATATCAGCTGCATGCCCTCATAAAAATATACCGTAAGACATTATTATTATTATCTTGTTGGTGGGTGCTGTTCAGACAGCGACACTTCGACCCAACGGGATCTTTTGTGTCAACCCCTAAGACCTTCGTACCTATCCTTAGTCAAAAATATGTTGCATTAACGCAGTGATTCCGCTGAGGGGTAGGTGCCTGTATTCCTCCGGCGTTGGGTAGGCATTGCCAAGGAGGCACATACGCTTATTAGCCAGTACATCGCAGTGGCACAGTAGGTGCTCCATTGATTCTGTATCCTCACCGCAGGCTCTGCACGTCTCATCATTTGTCAGACCTATCTTTTTAAGGTGAGCGTTTGTTGCGTAGTGGCCTGTTAACGCCCCTGTCATGGCTCTGACATGCGACCGGCTATTCTTCCAAATATACTTGGTCGCACCTGTGGTTACTTCACCGATGAAGATCTTAGAGTGTTTAAGGCCTTCCAGGGACTGCCATGTTACTCTGTGTCTTGCATCCGCCTGTGCCTTTAGTGCCTTCGTTACCGTGCTCTTGGGGAGTCCGATCCCAGGTTCTGGTCCATGCATCCTAGCATGTGATCCCATTCTTGCCAGTTTATCCGCCTCCTCGTTCCCCTCTACTCCCACGTGTCCTGGTACCCAGACCAGGTGCAATATAATATGCAATACCGTAAGACATAATACTGTGGGAGTAGCTGAAATATACTAGTCTCGCTGTTTCTATATCTGTTAGGAGCCTGCCTTCCTTTTCAGAACAATCAAGGGTTACTACTGGCGTAAACAAATCGTCGCCTACGCGACTAAAGGGCGAACCTCATTCAAAATATGAATGAGGTTCGCCCTTTAGTCGCGTAGGCGACGAAATGATTGGCACGTGCTCCGTAGCAATTTTGCATAGGTAGTTTTGTCTATCTCGTTTACTCATGCGTCGCAAAGCGCAACGGCTGCCCCGCGCTTGCCGTTCATCACTCGCCGCCCGCGCACTCTCCCTACCACACCCCGGCCGCGTATTGTCTGCGAGTCAAGCCGATGCACTATGGGGCCTTTGTTCGGTATCAGCGATCAAAATAGCATTTTTGAAATATTGTTATAACTACATTTTTTTTATTTATTTACAATTTTGAGACACCTTCCTATGCCATGATAATATTTTTATCTAATTTTATGAACCAAGTTAATATTAAAGGCACTTCAAACTTAGCATTTCATCGCAAAAATTGTTTGGAAATTTTCGTTACGTTCAGTAATGTTTTTTTTTTTCTCGTCACCTTGGCAGACAGTGCACTTAAGTATTTAATATTTTCAAACTAGGTTACTTACAGGATCTTATGCATATTTTTAACATCATTATATTGCCTTCCGTAATGACACAGGCCGCCATGAACAGGACCACTTCACTTTTCTATATAGGCGCCTGTAACTTTTGTAAAGGCAAAACGCCAGACTTTTTTTGTACCTTAATTTATAGGTAATATATAGTTATTTAATAAACTACATTCAAAAGTTATGGCGCTTTGCCTTCGTAGAACTTTTCATCATATTTTTACTAAAAGTTCTTATTTGAAAAATATTTTAGTAAATTATTTCAATATATTTTTAAACAATTTATTTAATTTTAGAACTTATTTCTTTTATTCTATAATTTATTTAATTCTTAAAATCATTTACTATAACTTCTGTAATAAAAAATAATTTATAATTGAAAATTTATATTTTCTGTATTTAGTTTTATTCGAAATGAGGCTTAAAAAGATAATATTATAATACTTATGTATATTTGTATATAAACATATAAATAAATAAATAAATATTACCTGGCTCAAATCACACACGTAGTTTTGGCCTCAAACTAGGATTATCTTTATTACGGGAAACAGAGACTGAAATAATTAATAGATTTTTTATCCAAAATTGGTAGATACATTTAAATATATACATATATAGATATAATACAACCATAAAAAGCAAACAAATCTTCTCTTCGCAGAAATGTTTGCCCTGCGTGAGGATCGAAACCATATGGTACTACATGTTATGTAATAATACAGACAGCCATATTACCCATTGGGCAGCTATCTGAGGAGGCACAAGAGGCCCGAAATTAAGATTTTAAATTTTATCGGGAACACTTCAGCAGAAAAGCATCAAGGACGAGTACAATAACTGATATCTTTCAAAAAATGCTCTTGTCTTCCGATCCATATGTAATTTAGTCCAGGAAGATGGAAAATAAGAATAAAAAACACCTTGTTAAAGAAGTAATTGATTTGCTGCAGCAGAAAATTTTGATAAGTCAGTACCCACAACTGTTTTTTTTTGTATGTATGTTACGCGATTACTCCGCCAATTATGACTTGATTTTGATGATTCTTTTTTTGTTAGGTAGGTAATACTTTAAAGGTGTTCCAATATAAATTTTATCGAAATTGATCCAGCGCATTTTGAAAAATCAACAAAAACTAAAAAAGAACATAGCAAAATGGTAGCTGTTACGATTGAAATCGGTTGTTTTTAACGTGTTCAGTGTTGTCATTAATAGTTTAATCAGTCTAAAGACAAAATGAACGAAAACATAATTTTGATCACATTTTTGGAAAATGGCCCCACTGTGCGATGTCGCGCGGAAATATCCGAACTATCTCAAGTTACGACCAAGTTATTTAAAAAAAATCATAAGCATAAAGGTGTATTCGAATTTACGACCATACATTTTACTACAGGATTATATTTTTTAGAGCAATAAAGTTGTAAATCAACATACGACTAACGAAACTAACTGGGAATCCCAATATTTTTTGAAGCAAAAGGACGTATGTACTGATACTTGGCAAAAATCTTTGCGAGTTTAGACGCATAAAGACGTATTTGCATATACGACCATTGTGACGAAACCAAATGTAACACAGTTTTGAGAGGCATAAGGGCGCAACTTGATATACGCCCTCTAAATGACCACATTATTTGAAGGATAAAGGTGTATGTAAAAATAAAAGTTTATGTCTCACAACTTTTTCAAAATGTCGCTAGATAAGACCTTATGCACTTAAGAATCTTCGGAACGGAATAAGATAGAAATACCGGAGTCAGTGCGTTCGAAAGAGAGAAACAGCCTTGTTTGCAAATGTCAAAAAAGTGGATTTGGTCGTATGTTGAGATACGACCTTATGCCTCTAGGGTACAGATATTTGAAATCCTTACAACAAGATCTTTCTTTTTATGTGTCACAGTACAGTTTGTAAACTTTTTACATTTTATTTTTTTCTGCCCAAAAGTGACACAAGTGACTCAAAAATATTTTACTGAGGTTATACACCCATTACAGAAATCTAAATTTGTACTTTTCAACTTAATTAGTCCAGTAGATTCAGATTAAATTGGCTGTAACAGACAGACATACAGACAGACACAGTGATCTCCTATAAGGGTTCCTTTGTTCCTTTTGAGATTCAGAACCCTAAAATTATACAATAAGATACAAAATAATAATTCATTATTTAATTTATGTCTTTTTAACTACTCCCATCGTGAACATTTAAATAGTGTAGTACACATACTTTCTTACATAATTTTTCAAATTATGTGAAATTTTTAAGAAAAGATTACAAACTAAGGGAGCTCGTTCATGGGAAATCCCACATCCAAATTCTCCGTAAAAAAATATCTAGATTCACGTACACACTCAAGGAGGTGAAAAAAACAACTGACCTACAAACAGCGCTGACACCCTATTATGCCTATGCTTACGCGTGGATGAGCTATGGCGTGATATTATGGGGAAATAGCACCGATGCAACCAATCTATTCCTAATGCAAAAAAGCTAGTCAGAATTTTAATTAATATAAAAAACGACGAATCTTGCAAACTCTATTTTCACAACCTACAGAACATTAACATTGCCATCTTTATTAGCCATAGCCATTTATAACATAGCCATTTATATACTAGAAATATGCAAGTTCGTCCACAAATATTTTGACTTTTACATGGAACGAAAGGATATAAAGACTACCTATACATTATGTCACAAAAATAGACTGATGTTACCTATTTCTCAGATGACAACGCATTCCACGAGTCTGTTTGTAATGTCTATTAAAATATATAACAAGCTCCCAACAACAATAAAAAACGAAACCAAATTAAACATTATATGATAAATGTTATTACACAATAAACGAATACTTAAACGATAATTTAAAATAGTATAGTTTAACCTAAACACTTTATTTACATATTAATTTATTTACTTGTGTCTTGAACAAAAAAACTAAAATATATCTTTATTGCTTTTATTATTATTTTTTTAACTTTTGTATACTAAACCTATAGTAAAACATATCTATCCTCCTTTCTTCCAATATTGCTGTGCCCAAACTGGGTCCATGTTGTACTGTCTATATTTTATGTCCACCTTTATAAACAATATGGAATGCAATAAAGATATTGAGTATTGAGTATTGGGAAGAACCTCGTTTTTTTTTCTTGGAGCAGCAAACTAGTGTATTTGATTGGGTATACAATTTATATTACAAAGTAGGGACTCCAATCCCGCATCAAGATCTCAGTTCCGCAAGCCTGCGGGATAGAAGTCGTCAATCCCGCGGATCTGCAGGATTACGGGATTACAAAAACAATAATACTTTTTTTACTAAGTAGTTATGTACATTAAATAAAATCAAAAGTATTTATTCAAGCACTACACTTTTGGAACGTCATTTTTTACTTAATATGAACTTGAAACTTGTATAGTCGGAAAATCTTTGCGAAGCGAGAAACAGTCAAATAAAAACGGAAAAGCCTATGAGAGGATTGAATAATTGAAAGCAGGTGGTAAGCCCCTAATCAGTAGGCTTCAGAATCTCCAAAGGCATGGAAAAAGCATTGTGATCCTGTTCTATGAGATGAAAGAGAAAACTCTTCTTAAGAACTATAGATCGATAACGCTTGTAAGGCAAACCGACTTGCACGTAGGCTTGATGAATTCCAAGCACCAGAGCAGGCCGGGTTTCGAGGAGGCTTTGGCACTTAAGACCACATACAGGCAGAGTACAATCTGCCCTTTTGTCTTGTAAAATGTAGATTATGAGAAGGCCATCGAGACTTGGGCTGTAAGTCCCTGCAACAATTGCAAGTTGATTGATGGTCTAATCCAAGTATTAAGTGTCTTTACGACGACGCCGCCACTATGACCGTCCAAATACACAATAAATAGCGATTCAAAACCCGTCCTACTGCATCGAGGAGTGAGAGAGTGAGATGTACCCCCGAAACTGTTCACAAATGCGTTGGAAGATGTTTTCAAGACTAGATTGGAAAGGACGTGACATAAATGTCAATGGCGAGCACATCTCACATATTTGCTTATCGATGATCAATTGATCACTCATAATGGCGGAATCACTGCAAGACTTACAGGATATGCTTGATAGCCTAAATCCTGTTTCCCTACTACTGGTTGGTCTCGGGATGAACTTGGACGAAAATCATGTTCAGTAAACACATCATCCCGAGTCCGGTTATAGTTGAGGGCAAACCTCTCAAAGCTGTTCAAGAATATGTCTAACTTGGGCAAATCATGCAGTTAGGTAGAAAGAACTTCTAGAGGGAGGCCAGTAGGAGAATACAGCTAGGCTGGGCAACATTCGGGAAGCTTTGTCATATGGCGCCGAAACGTGGACACTCACAGTGCTAGATAAAATTTTAAAAATCCGTCTTGCTTTTATTAACACGTTACGTGCCATCTAAAACATTACTTATTGCCATACCATCTTGCTTATGAAGTATGCCGTACGACGCATATTTGCGGACAAGTTATGCTCCTGTCTGTATGCCGTTCGACGCACCTGCGCGTTTCCGCGTCTATGCAGCGTGCCGCGCGACGCACCTGCGCGTTTGTAACTAATATCACATAAACGCACATACGCGTCGGGCGGCATACTACCTAGTAGCCATACAAATGTATGAAAACGCATATTTGCATTGGAGGCATACACATAAAGAGTTGTAAACGCACAGGTGCGCCCAATGGCAGTTAACGTGTTAAGTATCAGAAAACCTAAACAAATTGAATTCGCACTACAGTTGTTTCAAACCCTATGACACACACACATCTCACACACGTTGTTTTCGAATTCGGATATTTTTATTCAGTCCCGCAAACCCCGCGGATCGCGCATGTGTAAATCCCGCATAACTGGTCCCGTAAAATTCATGCGGGACCCCGCGTTTGCGGAATTGGATTCCCTATTACAAAGTTACGAAGAATTTTCATATAAGTGAGTTATTCTTACTTCCCTGATCACAAGGGTCTGATGATGATCACGGTTCTAATGGTTAAGGCCGCCAAAATTATCAATTATGACACAAAAGTAACACAGCAACTTTTGTGTTACAGTCAAACAAAAGTAACTCATTTTTTGTAAAAACCGACTTCATTAAAGGTACCTCACTTCCTTACCTTTATTGGTCTTTCTTCTGACCATTATGCACGAAGCTTTAAATTCGATTCACAAAAATATTATGTGAAGATAACACAAAAGTAACACAAATATAACAAATAAAAAGCTAGATTTCGACAACAATTTATCGTAATAGCCGCTAACGCAACTTGTTTAAGGATACTAAGTATAAACACCAATATTTACAAATAAGGTACAAGAAAAAAACAATTAGTTGCTTAAGAAATCTCAAAAAATCTTTTTTACTAAAGTAAGATGCTAAAGCACTGACGAAAACTTGACTTGCACTTCGACACTCAATAGATATTGTTAAAACAATAAGGCTGACTTTAAAAAAAAAATGCTGCTGCTATTCTGTGTTGCCATATCAAAACCGGCTTTACCTCAATTTTCTTTAATAAAGTAGGGGTGAAAATGACCGTGACAGAGGGCACTTTTTATAATCTTTTAAACGTATCATCATGTAATTAGCCAAACTTAAAAATTCAACCTTAAGGCCCATCGGAAGTTAATGTCCCAAAAAACGACACCATATTTTTGTCCAAAATTAAGGATCCTAACTAACATAGCACTTTCTTTTCACGAAGTAATGCTAGTTATGTTCAGTTTCCCATTTGCAACAGTAAGCTAACTCATCACTTTGAATTTTTTAATCATAGGAAAACATTAAACCTTATTAATTTTAGAGAAATTGACTGGAACATTTTTATATTTGTTTGCTTTGACAAAAAATGATAATTTTGGCGGCCTTACCCTAATATCTAGAATCTAGATATCAGATACCATTGAAGTATGAGCATTCGAGTTTGTCATAAAATATTTAGTATAGGGACAAGGACTAGCTCTTGAAATCCTGTTTTTGATTAAAATCTGTTTAGGAATTTCCAAGATATTCTTGATATTTTTGAGGGGATTTTTTTACTGCTAGAAACTATAAGTTTGGACTACTATGCACATATTTTATGTGAGTAATTCTTACATCCCTTTCGAGACGGTCACATTTATTTAGTATTCTTTGATTTGATTATAATTAGGGTTAAGCTATGATATTAACTGCCTTAACAGCTCGCATCAGCTGAAGTCTTTGCATTTGAGCTCAGATTCTCAGATGAATGATTTACTCCTTTATTCCACGTTGTGAGGGTCTGGTGATGACCAGTTATTAATAATGATTGATCAAAAACATTATCATGATTTAAAATAAAAAATAGTGGCCCTACCATCTGAATCATAATGAAATTTTTTATTGATTTAAGGCTACTTTACTTACAACCTTTAATCAACTATATTTATACCAAACCTATCTTGTTAGTGTAAGACAATTGGGACCCGTTGAAATCCTTAACGGGTATGAAGATTTTTGTATGGAGCCTGGCCCACTGACCGGCCGCCATTTTGTTTTTTTTTTCAGAATCGCGGCACACGATGAAACCTATACAGGGTGTCCAAAAAGTGAAGGATAATCCTTCACCTGCGGATTGGTCGAATCATTTCCTACTTCATATCAAAAAAAAATTCTAGTAAAAGTCCCACCATTTTTGTGATATCGGTATTTTTAGTTTTATTTTCAAAAAAATTGACCTTCTTCAGTTTAATGCATGCCATTCCTACAAATTATGACATTTTTAAGTCCTGTTTTTTTTTAAATATTCGTGAATACATAATTCATCAAACACAATGGTAAATTATTTCTTAAAGTGCTGGCAAATCCTGTAAAAAAATAAGTTTTGCAATTTTTTTACAAAAACTTTTTCGAATAGTTAACTTCGATAGCCTGTGGTGTAAAAAAAAATTACTAAGCTGATCGTGCCAACAAATTTAAAAAATTGCTTAGTTATTGACAATTCTAAAATGGTATAATTGTTTGACATTACATTAAAAACAATTTTTTTAATGATAATTCTAATGCACCAAGGTCGAATTTTTGGAGTTTTGCTATACTAAAATTCTATCGACATAAAGTAACTAAGCAAGACTTTGGTTGGTTTGTTCATTTGAATAACGAACTGCCACGCTACGCCAGGATACAATGGATAAAAACAAAAGACAGTATGGATAAAAAATATCTTTTTTTTTATAATAAATGTTCAAAATTGCCGCCATTAGCCCTTATGCATGCTCTACATCTTTTTACAAAGGACTTTTTTACGGCGGACGTATCCTTCTCTTGAAATTTGTTCTGCAGCTCTGTCTATTTCTTCTCGCAGCTGCGTGATTTTGTAGTCTCCGTTGCATAGACTAAATCGTATAAGCAGCCCCAATAAAAGAAATCCAGGGGATTAAGGTCTGGCGACCTTGCTGGCCATTTCAAGTGCAGCGCGTTCAAACCTTGGAACCTAACGACAACCCATCATTCAAGATCGACAAGATCAGAGCTCTGCAGAATAAATGAACGAAGATAATGAGATTTTTCATAAAATTCTATGACGCGATGAGTCTTCGGGCTGCTTAAAAGATTTAGTCTATGCAACGGAGACTTAAAATATCACGCAGCTGCAAGAAGAAATAGACAGAACTACAGAACAAATTTCAAGAGAAGGATACGTCCGCCGTAAAAAAGTCCTTTGTAAAAAGATGTAGAGCATGCATAAGGGCTAATGGCGGGAATTTTGAACATTTATTATAATAATTCACCACGCTGAATACGTTAAAAACAACCGACTTCAATCGCAACAACTCCAATTTTGCTATGTTTTTGTTGATTTTCTCAAAAACCGCTGAATCGATTTCGATAAAATTTATATGGGACTACCTGTGAAGTATACCCTTTTAAACAAAAAAATAATTTTCGAAATCGGTTCAGGCGTCTTCGAGTAATCGGTGAACATACATAAAAAAAAAGAAGATTCCGACGAATTGAGAACCTCCTCCTTTTTTTGAAGTCGGTTGTAAAAAAAGGTATTTTTTATCCATACTGTCTTTTGTTTTTATCCATTGTATCCTGGCGTAGCGTGGCAGTTCGTTATTCAAATGAACAAACCAACCAAAGTCTTGCTTAGTTACTTTATGTCGATAGAATTTTAGTATAGCAAAACTCCAAAAATTCGACCTTGGTGCATTAGAATTATTATTAAAAAAATTGTTTTTAATGTAATGTCAAACAATTATACCATTTTAGAATTGTCAATAACTAAGCAATTTTTAAAGTTGTTGGCACGATCAGCTTAGTAATTTTTTTTTACACCACAGGCTATCGAAGTTAACTATTCGAAAAAGTTTTTGTAAAAAATTTGCAAAACTTATTTTTTTACAGGATTTGCCAGCACTTTAAGAAATAATTTACCATTGTGTTTATTGATTAAGTATTCACGAATATTAAAAAAAAAGGACTTAAAAATGTCACAATTTGTAGGAATGGCATGTATTAAACTGAAGGTAATTTTTTTTGAAAAAAAACTAAAAATACCGATATCACAAAAATGGTGGGACTTTTACTAGTTTTTTTTTATATGTAGTAGGAAATGATTCGAATAATCCGCAGGTGAAGGATTATCCTTCACTTTTTGGACACCCTGTATATATCGAGAGGGGACACCCATACAAACAAAAAATTACTAAGGTCTATATTTTATGTCCTCAAACGTCACGTTACTGAGTTATTTGCAGTAAAAGATTGTAAACAAAAACTTCATTATAGTCATGTAAAAGTTTTCTTTGCACTATATTACATGCAAATAGTAATTATTGATTGATAAAACTTAAGAAGCAGTTGTGGCTAAGTGTGCATTGCGTGATTGCGGCGATCACGCAGGTTAACTGACCATAGACATGGTCCCAATCTGGATGCGTTTAAATATTATTGGTATTTATATCCATTAGCGCCGGCTGTTATCACTAGATGGCCGGAGGCGTTCTAAGCGGCTTGCAAACATTTCATACTGTTTATAAAAAAGCATACTGTATTATGTTGTTGTCAGGATAAAAATTGCAGACACAAAAGCAATAAAAAAGCTTTCTTATCTATAAAATCATAACATTTATTTCAAAACGAAAATATTATTTATTCGAAGTAGGTATCACTGTACACTTTTCGTTGGTCATATTTTTTTCTACCTAATACGAATCTCCTACCACTTGGAACTCGTATATCTAACATTTCGGGAAGTGTTTGCGGAGAGAGAAGAAATTCGGGCCCAAAAAAACTCCCTCCAACACATTTTTTCAATAAAAGGCTTACATTCTATTACATAGTTTGTAAAAAAGTCATCATATTTATATGTAGTTGCATACCATTATAAATGAATGTAAAGGATCGTCAAAATACTCAGGTACATACTATTATGAATGACTAGACAAACACCAATGACAAGAGTAGTTCACACGGACAGCACCCAGTCACGAGTATAACGCGAGAGTCCGCCATCGCTCCCTTTAACCATATTAGAGGGAAGGGAGCGACCCGGCTCCCGATACGCCACCAGCCGGCACGAACATTTTTGTTAAAAAAACTGATTTCATTTATCTTTCCATCTTTGTTGTCAACTTTGACATTGGGTATTCTTAATAAAAACTTATTTGAAGGTTTGTAGGTCGTATCGGTCCGGAAATACCGCATATTCATTCTACAATTTGGTTGTGCGGGGCAGAAAGTTTTTAGTGAAACGCACTGTTGTGGATTGCCAACCATCTAAGTGATGGGGATGAAAATGTTGTCGCGTGGAATGATAGCGAAAGGAAGCGGCAGGGATCAATTCGAACAATTCCTCGGAGCACTCCCCATAGTACATGCAATAGAGAATGCAGAGCGAGGCTACATCTCTATGCAGCGCCGGGGTCAAGCCGATCTGAATATCCTGGCAGCCGACGATTCGAGTTGCTCTTCGTTGAATGCGGTCCAGAGGGAGAAGCTGGTACTGGGGTGCCCCTGCCCAGGGATGAGAACAGTATTCCATATGAGACCGAAACTGCGCCTTATAAAGTTGCAGGCGATGGGCTGCAGTAAAATACCGTCTCGATCTATTGAGCACATCAAGCTTCTTCGAGGCTAATTTAGCCTTACCCTCTAGACGACCACGGAACTGGACTTCACTCGATATTCCGATTTCGAAGGATTCCGATACTAACTGAGGCATTTAGAGGAGTGTCCTCAAAACGAAGTGATACGACAAATGGCATTTTCTTGGCGGTGAACGCGCAAACTGGTATCTTGGTGAGGTTTAATTGGACCAAATTAAGTCGACCCCATTCTGAAACTTTGTGCTGCCATCCGCATAACAATGAGTGCTGCTGATTTACAGCATATCATTGATATTCAGAAGGAACAGCGTAGGCGAAATCACACGGGACACCAGCATTCACAGACATCTGAGAGTCTGAGCACATCTTTCTTTGTGTCCCGCCCACTCGCACTTCAGTTTAGCGATTCTGTGAGCTATGTCAGTTGCTTTGGTTCTACTACGTATATCCTCATTTCTGGTTCAATCACGTAGGAAAATTCCAAGCATAGCACGCTCCATCGCCCTTTAGACCTTGACATTACATCGACCTTGAGCCTTATTGTGAGGCCCATAGTAAGCGACCATATGCAAGACTATATGTCTTGCATATGGCTCTATGGCCCTAGAATCCTTTGCCTTTTCCTAGCTGCGAAAAGCAAAAATGAATTAAAGTCAAAAATATACATATACCTAATCAATAAACAAAAATTGTGTTTTGAAAGAAAATCCTTTTTGTTGGAAAACCCTGAGTCAGATACTACATATATTGGATGTCGATTTCAGTTGCGCATTTTAAGATTTGGGGCCCAAAGGTTTGCCAAGACTTTCCGATGCCGATCGATCGATTGTCCGCTCAACTATGACAATGAAAACAGTCTACACCTTTAGAGCTCTAAAAAGAACTTTAATTGCTGTAAGCGGCCACAAGAATTTCTGCTTTTTAGCCGTAGAAAATTTTGAAAGGTCCGTATGAAAAGATCATGTAGGGCGAGCCAAGCCAATCTGACTTTTTTATAATTTTTAGCTTGCTTATGGAAGTAGCCACTAACCACCACCAGCAGCAGTACCATCACCACCAGCAGCAGTACCACCACCACCACTATTACTAATGGTCAGCCACCATTGCATTGTTCTGTGAGCGAGCGAGCGAAGAGAGCTCTAAAAGTTTCCATTTTCTCCAGACAGGAAGATATAGAATGCTTCTTTATTAGCAGATTTTAAGGTTTTCATTATTCTTAAAAATAAAATAAAGCATTGTGTGTCGTGACTTCTCTCGTTTTGACTACAGAATCCAAAATTTTTTGACCAATCATGGTAAGTTGTAAATTTTCTGGAGAATGATGTTCTGAGAATTTCGAAAATACTAAGTTGCTATTACTACGCAGACATGCGGCACACTTGATTACATAAAATAATTCACAAGCCGAGGTCAGGCATGGATAAAAGCGTACTGTGTAATTAATAACTTACGATATTTTTAGTCATATATTTGGAAGTAATGTTATTTGGCCGATTTTCCATCATTGTAAGAAAATTCATCAACTTCATGATATTAGTCATAAGACCACCTATATTGAAGATAGGCTTCCCCAAATACTTCCACTTAGCTCGGTTCTGAACCATATTCCTGAAAGCGAACGTTCGGAATCTATAGTTCATTCCAATCAAAAAAAGCAAAAGGTAAACAAACTTACTATGGAACTGACACATGTCAATGTCAGATGCATACTATCTTTGTTTACCTTTTTTTTTATTGGAATGAACTAAGCTGGATTTTTTCAATTCAATTCAAATAATCTTTATTGTCATACAAGAAGTACATACAAAAATAACAAAAGAAAAAGAAACAAGAAGACAACCTGGGCGGTCTTATCGCTAAAAGCGATTTCTTCCAGACAACTCGTTCCTTGTTTAAGCACCTTCATGAAGTTAAGACTTGCCCGGTTGAATGATCTATCCAAACTACTCCTACTTGTAAACAACGTTAAAGGTGATGTTCCCGACGACGACGTTTGCAAGGAGGTCATTCGGCATGCTATTCATATTGTCTATGTATACAGGGTGTAACAAAATTGGTGTAGGACCCGTTAACTGGGGATTCTACTCATCGCATTGAACAACTTTTGTTCTACGATTTTGCTTAAATCACAAAAAAAATTTGGACATTTCATACAAATTGATCATCTGTTTTGCAATTTTTGTATGGAGAGTCCAAAAATAATTTAGCGATTTGAGCAAAGTCCTAGAACAAAAGTTGTTCAGTAGAATCCCCAGTTAACGGGTCCTACACCAATTTTGTTACACCCTTATATTTTTTTATGGCATAGCTGGTAAACGAGCAGACGGATCACCTGATGGTAAGCGATTACCGCCGCCCATAGACACCCGCAACACCAGAGGAGTTATAAGTGCGTTGCCGGCCTTTAAAATGCAGGGGTCGAAACTGGTCAGTAAAATCAGTAAAAGTCAGTTTTTTGTAAACCTGTCAGTAAAAGTCAGTTTTTTGGGAAAATGGTCAGTTTTGTCAGTTTTTTTAGGTTGGCACTCATTTACTGTAGAACCCTATTTATACAGGGTTATTTTTGGACCCCCCATAAAACTTCACAGTGGCTTCTACTCATGAACCTAAGCAACTTTCCGCAAGGAACCAATGGTCAATTCGCAAAAAAATTTTTGGACCTTTCATACTAATTGATCGGCCCTATTTAGTATAGAGATGCCCAAAATTGTTATGCGATTTGACCATTGGTTATTTAGAGAAAGTTGCTCAGTTTCATGAGTAGAAGAAGTTACTATGAAGTTTTGGTGGGTTAGTCCCTGAGGGCCCCGATCCCCGAGGCACCCGTCCGTCCCGGAGGGCCCCGATTTATTTTTTGCAATTCAGTTCAATAAAAGTCAGTTTAATAATAAAAATAAATCGGGGCCCTCCGGCACGGGTGCCTCGGGGATCGGGGCCTCAGGGACTAACCCGTTTTGGTGGGGGGTCCAAAAATAACCCTGTATTTATTATTGAAACATTTGTGATGGCCCGCCTACGCCTCCTATCTTTTTCTACGTCTTTGCCAACAATTATTTACATAGAATACTGCTCTGTACACTGACTCAATTTTACTAACGTGTAAACACAAATAGTAAGTATATGCCCAATGATGGTTTGAGGGCAACAATTATTGATGCTTTATTATGTTGTTATACGCAACATAATATTGAAGTATCGAGAAAAATAGATTAGCTATTTTTATTTTAATACATAACACCTACATTTTAACTCGTTTAATTTAGTCAGTAAAAGTCAGTATTTAAGATTTTTGGTCAGTAAAATCAGTATTTTTTAACACTAAACTGTTTCGACCCCTGAAAATGGGAGTACGCTCTTTTCTTTTTCTTTTTTTTCTATCTCATACCGTCCCCGTTGCTGGGACACAAATCTGTTACAGCAAGGTAAGAGCGTGTTGGACCACGCATCGTGTAGGGCACTAGGGTAGGCATGGGCAAACTTTTAAAGTTGCGCTCCTGAATTATTCGCGGATCTTAGGTAATAATTCAACTTAGGGGCCGTTCATTAATCACGTGAGGTTTAAAAAAAATCAGTAAGTATTACTGCATTTGAAGCTTTAAGCACTGTGATCAGAATTTTTTTTCTACGACTATAATAAAAGTTTTCAGCCTGACGTGAGGGTTGCAAGCAATGCAAGTCTGCAAACTGAAAGTTACTAAGTTAGAAATTATATTTTAAAACCATTTTACCCGTCATACATTAAATCTTATTCGAATATTTTTGACCTACGAAAAAATACACGTGATATCTCACTACGCCCCCCCTCCTGTGATATTTCGTGATTGTTTCCGAACGCCCTCCCCCTCTTTCAAGCTTCACGTGATTAATGGATGATCCCTTACTAGGCAGGTGTATTTCAAAAATTCATATTTATTTACAAAATCAATTTACGGTGAAGGAACACCCATGGTATACATTTTTTAATTAGTTACACTATAAGTATTTTTTTATTAAGAAGGTAAAGCAGTAGGGCCTGTGGGGCCATTGAAGACAGCGCAAGTAAAAACAAAGAAAAAACCGCGAGCAAACGGTTATGTTTGTGATAGTTTTCGCGCAATTTCTATAAAATTCGCATGTTGTCGTCGGGCGAAAACCCATGACGAGCCGCATCTGGACCGCAATCATTGTACAGAATTGCTCATATTAATTATGTGTTATACGGTTTCGTTATTGTATTATTTTATTTGGGGCACATAGCTCGTAGAACAGACGGACGGCCGTTGGGGCATTAAAGTTCTCGAGGCACGATCCGAAAACGTAGCGTAGGCAGGCTTAACCGATGACTTGGTGAAGGTTCCGGAAGCTACTGGAAGTGGGCAGCGTAAGATCGGTCGGTATGGAAATTCTTGGGGAGGCCTTTCTCCAGTAGTGGACGTCTTTTGGCTGATGATGACGATGATCTATCATAATTGTTATATCACCATGTCATGCAATTCTGATAAAAAAATCAAAAGTAATGATGCTGTGATTGACTGTGACGGACGGATAGAACAATCTATCTATCTATCAGCCGAAAGACGTCCACTGCTGGACAAAGGCCTCCCCCAAGGATTTCCACACCGACCGGTCCTGTGCGGCTCGCATCCAGCGGCTTCCTGCAACCTTTACCAGGTCGTCGGTCCACCGAGTCGGGGGCCTGCCCACACTGCGCCTTCCGGTGCGCGGTCGCCATTCGAGAACTTTACTGCCCCAACGGCCATCCGTTCTACGAGCCATGTGCCCTGCCCACTGCCACTTAAGTCTAGCGATTCTGAGAGCTATGTCGGTAACTTTAGTTCTCCTACGTATCTCCTCATTTCTGATTCGATCACGTAGGGAAACACCAAGCATAGCACGCTCCATCGCCCTTTGGGTGACTTAACAATAGACTGATAGAACAATAAGTGTACTAAATTCGTAGGGATGACTGCGACACTCTAATACTACATTTCGTACACATACGTATGTATATTTATGTATCTTGCTAGCAAAACCTTTTTAAAACGTGTGTGGATGTAGCATCAGGCCGCCGTCTGAGAGCCGTTCAAATCTTGTTTAATGAAATGAAAATATTCGAAGTAGGTAGCAGTGTACACTTTTCGAACGTTTTTTTTATCTACCGAATACGAGGTTCCTACTAGTCGGAGCTTGTACCTATAATGTAATGTTGCGTTGATCTGGTTTTGAAGTATATTTAGCCATATTACCGATACACAGTGGATTTTGGGAGCCGAAAAAGTGACATTGTCGAGTTTTTACCAAAATCTGGTAGAAATATTCATATCTACGCCACGACGAGAACTCCCGTGTATCAAATATGTGTAGTTTACAGCAATATTCAAAATAATTTTCCAAATGGGAAACAAAAGAGGAAAATCTTAATAGAAACTTAATGGTACTAGCAACTGAGCAATCGATAGCATATAATAGTTGAAGATATAAGAAAAACCTATATTCAAATATATTGTTTGGTAATTCTATTCAGGCTATGACCGTGTCTGTAGTCAATTAACCTGCGTGACTTTTAGTAGATGGGTTTGACTGTTAGTGGCATATAATATATCTCGACCGTTTCCGTGCTTCGCAAGGCACGTTAAGCCGTTGGTGCCGGCTGCTATCATTAGATGGCAGTCGTTAAGCCATGTCGGAGGCCTTTCAGGCGGCTTGAAAACTTCTGACACTGGGGTTGGCCACTAGCCCCACAACCTCCACCAATCCGGACTTGGCCCCCGTGTGTGGAGTATAGCCTATCCTTCCCGAATTATGGGAAGAGACCCGTGCCCCTGTAGTGGGAACATTATGGGTTGTTAACGAATTCTATGCAATGTATTTTAAGACTTATTCACCTTTTATCTTCATCAATTTTTTTTCCGCTGTTCTACCGTTTTGGGATAATAGTCCAGTAAATAAAAGATTTGAGGTCGCATTAAAGACACCTGACTAAAATGGTTTGGAAATAAAAGAATTGGTGTTTTACTAAGCATTCGTGGTAATTTTGTGATTGTAAGGGCGTTCAACCCTTAGAAATACCTAAAGACGCCTTTTAACTTGTATACGCCAAACAATAAATACACTTTTGGGGAAAACTGAGATTTATAACTATAATTACCTTATAAATATGGTACTTAAGTTGTCTCTAGTTTAAAGCAGTAAATTCTTAATATTACGATATTTTTTATATTATTGCGTGAAAAATAATACTTACAAAATGGAGCCTTTGGAGATTTTTATGTTTTTTAAGTCTAATTGTAAGGCTTGAACATGTGTTAAGTTTTCACCTAGGTGACTATTTCAGAACCCAGTTAAAAACGATTTTTTAAAGATTTCTGTAGTACACATTAAAGACACTACAAATATTTTCTTGGCTGTGCCGTAACACTAATATTATCTATTGGAAATCATCATCGTCCCTTGTACAAACAAAGAACTTTCTTCTTAAAACGCATTTGAACTAAAATGTATTAGACATTATAATTATATTTCAAACGCCGAGAAGGTGCGTCAGCTGCCACGTACGCATAGCCAGTGTGCGACAGAGACGGAGCTATTGGGTGCGAAAAAGACAAGTGCGCGGATAGCTAGATGGAAAGTGCGAAACGCAAATGTGATAAATGCACAATATGATAGGTAGGTAGTAGTTATTTAATAATAATTGTGTCATACTCATGGATTGTGGGCATCCAAACGTGATTATAGTACTACCGTTCTACTGATTTTCCACATAGATATACCTACTGCAAATTCAATTCAAAAGAAGAAACTTTGTCCTATTGATTCGCCGAACATTTAACTCCAAAAATTATACATAATTATTATATTGTCATGACATGAGTGTCATCGCCATTTTTCCATGACTTTCCATGAGCCTGCCAAAGCAACCCCACTTCCAATGCCAGTGGGCCTGTTCTTATGAAGTAAAAGTAGGTAGGTATTTACGCTAAATTTCACGAACTAGATGCGACATAACGTTGTTGCGATTTACCGTAATTTTGGATCAAGAATCAAGACCTCAAACTTGGCATAGTTGTTCCTTAGGTGGTCTTAAGTGGAATAAGCCCGGGAGGCATCGGGAGGCATCACGGTGGCGGCGTTATTATACCGCAATAGCTGTCCACTTTGCTTTCGCTTGCCCTCTCGACGCTCTCAGTAACTGACACGTTTCGTAACCCAGCATACGAGTCACAAGACCACACCAACGTAATTTTCTTCGCTTAAGGTACGCCTCAATTCCGTATACGTTTGCACGGTGTAGAACTTTTGTATATCTTATATGGTTGGACCAGTCGATGTTCATGATATCACGGAGGCACTGCATGTGAAATCTATCGAAGCAGCGTATTTCTTTCCTATTAGACTGGTGGCGAAAATAATAAAAGTGCTCTATTTACCGAGTTTGTTTCTCTGGTTCCTATATAGCTACAAAAATTATCAATATTTTCGTCTTGATTCATAGATCATCAAATAGCCAGTCATAAGAAAGGGGGAGGGGGGCCGATATAGCTATGACGAAACAAACGACCTTACGACAGGCTATTTCGTAATATCTGTACCAAAATGAATCCATCGATCTATACCTGTCATAGCTCTATATAAACACTATGTCTCTCACGAATTGAGGAGGTTTGGAATTACTTTGGACATATACACCAAGATCTTAGTAGGTAATATCATATTTCAAAACTGGTCAAAACTGGTCATCAGTTTTTGCAGAGATATTAGGGGATTCCGCTGTAAAACATAAGTCGTCCACGTACCTTATTGCTGTCACTATATAGCATAAAACTTTGTTACGTGCCTTCATTCGGTCTAGGTTGAAAAATTTACCGTCAGTTGTTAGTACGGAGTACGGAAGTGTATAAAGATGCCTTTTGGGATGTTATGTGTGGCTCATAAAGTATGTTAACAACCCATTACGTCCCCACTCCAGAGGCACGGATCTCTTCCCATAACTCGGGAAGGTTAGGCCATACTCCACACACGGGGGCCAAGTCCGGATTGGTGGAGGTTGTGAGGCTAGTGGCCAACCCCAGTGTCAGAAAATTTCAAGCCGCCTATAAGGACTCCAACGTGGCTTAACGACTGCCATCTAGCGATAGCAGCCGGCACCAACGGCTTAACGTGCCTTGCGAAGCATGGAAACGGTTGAGATAAATGCCACTAACAGTCATACCCATCCAGGTTATGATCGTGTCTGTAGTCAGTTAACTTTCGTGATCGACGCGACCACGCAAGCCGCACTGAGCCACGACCACTTCTCATATAAAGTATATTTATTAAAATTAACATAAATTTGCTTAAATATATTATTGAACATAGCTTTTGGTCATACCCAATCATGGCAATTTAGTAGATCCTATCCCTTGCTTTTATTAAACAAGTCATTTATGGATCAGATTTGTATTCCAAAGTATCGACGGATTATTTGTTTTCGATGTAAATAATATTTTCCTTCACGATTATAAATAATTTAAGCACTTATATTGCATTTCTTAAGTTAAGTGAATTTGTAATTCTTTTTGAGAAATAAATATCTCAAACCGTGTATGGATCTTACAGCTCATAATTTTATTGTTGACATGATTTTTAATAGAAATTAAGTGTTAAAAAAATATGTGCTGAAGTGAGTTTCTTCTGGACTCAACGTTTCTTCTCGCTTCGCAAACATTTCCTGAAACGTTGAGTGTACAAATTCCGCGTGGTAAGGACTTTGTGCTAGATAGAAAAACTATTTTGTACTAGATAAATAACCATTTTTTTTTAATATGTTGTCCACGTTATTCGGATTTTATGAATTTGTTATATTTTTTTAGTGAAAGAACTTGAAAGAAGTCTTTATTTAATCAGAAATGAATTAGTCTTCCTTGAATTATCCGAAAATGATATTATCACACTTGACCTAGTACATAAAGTTATGGACGTATTAGCTCGAAAGAGGAGCGCGACCGAATCAAACTTTGCTTGCCTCTCCTCGCCACTTTTGTGATGCCTCTCGATGCCAATAGTATAAGGAAGACTGTTTTATATGGGGGGATTAGTTAAAAAAGTGTCCAACTGTAAGCAGTAAATAATAGTTCAAGAATCCATCAGAGTGGCGCTAATGTAGACAAGGATTATGAAAATAATATATGAAAAAAAAAAATTTCTTATTTTATGTTTTTTTGTTTTAAAGTGCGTTATAACAAAGCGGATTCTTTCCTTGTTTTCTTCTCTGTTTCTAATAACTTTTCTCGCTTTCTTTAAAATTTACCCTTTTGAGGGTTCCGTAGTCAACGAGGAACCCTTATAGTTTCGCCATGTCCGTCTGTCTGTCCGCGGCTTAGCTCAGAGACTACTAGTACTCCAGAGCTGTAATTTGGTACGGATATGCATATTAATCATTATATACTTCCAGCCTCCCGAACAAGCCGGTTTCCGAAAAGGCTTCAGTACCATAGACCACATACATACGCTTCGGCAGATTATACAAAAGACCGAAGAGTATAATCGACCGCTAAGCTTGGCGTTTGTGGACTATGAGAAAGCCTTTGATTCGATCGAGACCTGGGCTGTATTGCAATCTCTCCTAACGGTGTCAGATCGATTATCGATACATCGAAGTTTTGAAGTGTTTGTATGAAAACCAATTGGTCCACCTCCAGGATCAGAATTCAAAACCTATCCGGCTGCTGCGTGGAGTGAGACAGGAAGACGTTATATCTCCGAAACTGTTCACCGCTGCACTGGAAGATATTTTCAAGCTTCTGGACTGGAAAGGACTCGGCATTAACATCAATGGCGAGTACATCACTCACCTTCGATTTGCTGACGATATCGTGATCATGGCTGAGACCTTGGAGGATCTAGGCGCAATACTCAAAGGACTAAGTAGAGTCTCCCAACAAGTGGGTCTTAAAATGATACATAGATAAGACGAAAATCATGTCAAACATCCGTGTTGCACCCACTCCTCTGAAGGTTGGAGACTCTACGCTCGAAGTTGTTGACGAATATACAGGGTGTAACAAACTTGGTTCGCCAGCTGATCGATTTGTATGAAAATTCCAAAAAAAAATTTTGCGATTTCAACAAAGTTGTAGAACAAAAGTTGTTCAGTTTGATGGGTAAAAGCCAACCTTGAAGTATTGTCACACACTTCTGTTACACCCTGTATATACCTGGGACAAACAGTCCAGTTAGGTAGGTCCAGCTTTGAGAAAGAGATCAGGCATCGAATCCAACTTGGCTGCTGGGCAGCGTTCGGGAAACTTCGCAATATCTTCACGTCCAAAATACTGCAGTGTCTCAAGACTAAAATCCATGACCAGTGTGTGTTGCCAGTGATGACATATGGATCCGAGACATGGTCGCTTATTATGGACCTTATAAGAAGGCTTAAAGTCACTCAAAGGGCGATGGAACGTGCTACGCTTGGTGTTTCCCTACGTGATTAAATCAGATATGAGGAGATACGTAGGAGAACTAAAGTTACTAGCTCTTTTTGAATTTTTTTTCTCTCGACTATCCCAGGGTGTGGGGTATCGTTGAATAGGTCTTTAAAGTGCAATTTTTTGTTAAAGTCATGTGCCCCCCCCCCTGACAGCTAAATAATTATTTCTAGAAATGTGAAAAATTCACGGCAGTAGTATATTTAACAAAGTTAAAAGGAAAACTATCACAGCTAAGTAGGCTTTACAAGTTAACGAGTAGTAGTTAGTTTTGTAAGACGGGAGGTTTTCCCCTTGAAGCAGTGTTTGTCGAAGTACTAAGAAACCCTACTTGACCGCTTTTTATACAATAACACCACCCTTTTGTACACAGAGACAGATCTCCTTACATGTACCCTCCATAGCCAATTTTTTTTCTAGCGATGGAAGCAATTATTTGTTCCAAATGAATTGATATTCCTTTAATTGTCCGATAATTATCACACTTGCCCCAGTACATATAGTTATGGAGATATAAGCTCGAAAAAAGAGCGCGGCCGAATCAAACTTTCCCCGTTTTCCCTTGCCACCTTTGTGATGCCTCCCGATGCCTCCTGGGCTAACACTCAAGACCACCTAAAGAACAACTATATACCAAGTTTAAATCCTTGATAACACACACAAAACCCAATAGGTAGACACGTAACCGCGGATGATGCTAAGTGGAACATCAGGCAACTGCCATCTATATCTTGTGAATAGTAAAAAAACGTGCCACACGAAAAGAAAAGAAAGAGAGAGAGAAATATTGATCCAAAATTAAAAACAGTTCTCATACAAGATGTTGCATGAAATCCCCAGCTATAGCTTAGCTGAATAAAGAACTTGCGGGGTAGCGCGGGCGCCGCGCATGCCGCATTCCCCCGCCCGCGCCCCCCGCTCAGCCCGCTCGCGAATTATAATTGTTATTAGATTATTACAGAAACTGTGCAACAGATTGACCGGGGATTTTTCTTAGTCTTAGTTTAAAAAAAATATTACTATTAGATTTCATGAAAATATTCGTAGTGTCTTTAATGTGCAAGGGTTAAAATCGAATAAAACTTAATAAAAAAATAAATAACGAAGTCACCTTGGAGACAATTCTCATGGTTATTGACAGTGGTTATGTACCCCCTAAGACAAAATATCACTCACCTTGCAGTATTTCTTTTCAAGTTATAAATTTTTAAATATATTATATTCAATATCTACTCAATGTTTTGATCTCGATCGGGGACGATTATAAATATAAATAAAACGTCTTATAAGAAGCCCTCATGTAAAAAAATCACCAGTTTTCTATTTTTTGTTCACATTTAAATTTAATTTTGTTTCTTTAGGGGCTAATTACCGAAAAATTATCAAATACTCATAAGAGATTTTCATGAATTTTCATTTTGCAATTATTTAAGTAACATATTCTAAATTTTCACCCAAAGTGCATTAAATGTAACCTACTCCATACAAAAATTCGTAGATTGACTGGACTATAATTTAAATAAATGGAAATGTAGGCACAATTACGTCCTACATGTAATTTTTTTTTCTTTCCCAAGCGGGCGGAACAGCAGAGAAAAATTGAGTTTCCCATCTCTTAAAAAAGTTTCCCAAAATTCCCGTTCCTAGGGTTGTCACTTTTGAAAACTAAAAATGGATTATTGGTTCCTTGGGGGAAAATTGTTAAGAATCATGGGTAGAAGCTCCAGTTAATACAGTTTCTGTTGACTTTGTTAGACCTTAATATTCTACAACTTTTTAAATGAACTCCAAAAATGTTGAATCCTCCATAAATTGTCGGATTGAGCATTTTTGTATGAAGAGTCCAATTTTTAATAATTTATTTACATTGATATAGGTGAACATTATTTGAGGTTACTCGTTCTGTTTGTTTCTGAACCAACGTGTTTGTCTTGCTGGGGCTGAAGCGGGTTAAAGAGGGAGGCATGTATTTAAACAAATATCACCTTTGTGTGATAAGCGTAAGGTTGATGTATTTAATATTATCTATTAGCGACATCTAGCAACGAGTAGTATTATTAAAGTTTCACCCATGAAATTCGTGTTGGGAGGATATGGAATGTTATCGTTTTAAAAAGTTTTGTTTATATATTTGGTTCAATACAGATCGACTACTACTACTAAAACTTGTTCCAATAAAGAGAAAGTAAAAAGAAAACAAACTTAACTATGTAATTGCCACAGTCATGTCGACGTCAGTTGCCTAATACGTTTGTTTACCTTTATGTAGTACCCTGTAGGTTTTGATTCCCATGCGAGTGTCTAAATATGTGGCATAAACGGCCGTATATCTTGATTGCGTTGGCATAGAAGTTCGATTTTTTCACAGCTTCAAGGGATTGCAGACCTGAGTATTTGATATAAATGTCAACTTTCTACCTCCACGCGTTCCTAAGAAAAAGGATCTTGACAGACGGACAGACAGATAGACGGATGGACAGTATTAACTGATCCCCATTATAGCTTGTTTCAATAAAAAAAAACAAAAGTTAGTTAAGTTTGTTTAATTTTTGCTTAATAAGAGAATGATAAAAGTAAAAAAAATATATGATGTACATTACCATGCAAACTTCCACCGAAAATTGGTTTGAACGAGATCTACTAAGTAGTTTTTTTAATACGTCATAAATCGTAAACCGCAATTTACCTACAACGAACTACAAGAACTTTTATATTATGTTACTTGGTGCTACGGAACCCTTCATGGGCTAGTCCGACTCGCACTTGGCCGCTTTTTCTTTATTGGAACAAGTTTTATTATGTAGTAATCAATCTTTATTAAACCAAATATATCGATAAACAAAACGTTTTACAACGATAACATCCCTATCCCAACACGAATTTCTTGGTTGAAACTTTAGTGATGCTACTCGTTGCTAGATGTCGCTAAATGTCGCTAATAGATAATATTAAATACAAATAGTTTATTCAGACAATAAGAGTACATTTGATTTAGTTATTTAAGTTAAAGACTTACTTTAAATCTGTTTGCTCTTATATTATATATTAAACTAGTTATCTTGTAAGCGCAGACGATTTCACAAACGGCTTGAAACCTCTCGATGAAAATCTAGGGTTAGGTTACGTTAGGTTAAAAATAACCAGAAATCTATCTATGAGGGAATTATCATCAAATACATTCACTTTATGGGTTTTTTGAGCGAAATATACATAAAATGTAAACGCATATGTTGGTTATTTTTAATAACGCACCTAAGCGCTTAATGGCCTAGCGGTCTCGATGCGAGTCCCTTACGTTTTGCTGCTTTTAGGTCCGGATTCGAATCCCACCCATGAGACTTTATCGTTTTTAGGGTTACGTAGCCAAATGGCAAAAACGGAACCCTTATGGATTCGTCATGTCTGTCTGTCTGTTCGTCCGTATGTCACAGCCACTTTTTTCCGAAACTATAAGAACTATACTGTAGCACCAAGTAACATACTTGGTGCTACGGAACCCTTCATGGGCTAGTCCGACTCGCACTTGGCCGCTTTTTCTTTATTGGAACAAGTTTTATTATGTAGTAATCAATCTTTATTAAACCAAATATATCGATAAACAAAACGTTTTACAACGATAACATCCCTATCCCAACACGAATTTCTTGGTTGAAACTTTAGTGATGCTACTCGTTGCTAGATGTCGCTAAATGTCGCTAATAGATAATATTAAATACAAATAGTTTATTCAGACAATAAGAGTACATTTGATTTAGTTATTTAAGTTAAAGACTTACTTTAAATCTGTTTGCTCTTATATTATATATTAAACTAGTTATCTTGTAAGCGCAGACGATTTCACAAACGGCTTGAAACCTCTCGATGAAAATCTAGGGTTAGGTTACGTTAGGTTAAAAATAACCAGAAATCTATCTATGAGGGAATTATCATCAAATACATTCACTTTATGGGTTTTTTGAGCGAAATATACATAAAATGTAAACGCATATGTTGGTTATTTTTAATAACGCACCTAAGCGCTTAATGGCCTAGCGGTCTCGATGCGAGTCCCTTACGTTTTGCTGCTTTTAGGTCCGGATTCGAATCCCACCCATGAGACTTTATCGTTTTTAGGGTTACGTAGCCAAATGGCAAAAACGGAACCCTTATGGATTCGTCATGTCTGTCTGTCTGTTCGTCCGTATGTCACAGCCACTTTTTTCCGAAACTATAAGAACTATACTGTTGAAACTTGGTAAGTAGATGTATTCTGTGAACCGCATTAAAGGCTTTGCCACACCAAAAGCAGGTCAGTAGCAGCGCAGTTTAAATGCGGGCCCGCGCATGTTGTAATACAAGAAATTATATGAAGTACGTCACACCTAATTTGAACGCGGGCCCGCGCTCAAACTGCGCTGCGCCGCGCCGCTCTGCAACTGCCGGACGACAAACCGGGCAGCTCGAGCGCGGGTCAGAAGCAGCGCAGGCGCGGCGCGGCGCAGTTTGATCGTGGGCCCGCGCTGCTGTATAACTATGGCAACCATGTTAGCATGCCACACCGGAGGCGGGGCGGTTGCAGTGCAGCGCAGCGCGGCGACGCGGTTACACAGCAGTTGTATTTTTTTACAACCGCTTGATGGATTTAAACGAAAAAATATCGAATTAATGCGTGGGAACAAAAATATATACGATTTTCGAGACAAATATTATAGAAATGTAACATTCAAGTAAAATTCTCTTTTTTGACTTAGAGCCAAAAGCAGCAAGAATCCGTTCGACATCTTGCAGCCAACTAACCTCCACCCGTCAACGTCACACTGAAAGCGGTTTTAACGCGGGCCCGCGTTAAAACCGCGTTGGAACTGCCGTCTGCATTCAGTGTGCCGTCTCCCGCGCTGCTACTGACCTGCTCCCCGTCTGACCTGCCTTTGGTGTGGCAAAGCCTTTAGACTTTCACACAAAAATAGAAAAAAAAAACAATACAATTTGGGGGTTCCCCATACTTAGAACTGAAACTCAAAACATTTTTTTCATCAAACCCATACGTGGGGTTATCTATGGATAGGTCTTCAAAAATGATATTGAGGTTTCTAATATATTTTTTTTCTGAACTGAATAGTTTGCGCGAGAGACACTTCCAAAGTGTTAAAATGTGTCCCCCCTGTAACTTTTAAAATAAGAGAATGATAAAACTAAAAAAAAATATATGATGTACATTACCATGCAAACTTCCACCGAAAATTGGTTTAAACGAGATCTAGTAAGTAGATTTTTTAATACGTCATAAATCGTAAACCGCAATTTACCTTTCATTCAAGTTACAACGAACTACAAGAAATTTTATGTTATGTTACTTGCTGTTACGGAACCCTTCATGAGCGAGTCCGACTCGCACTTGGCCGCTTTTTATTTGTCTTTTTATTTGTTATTTCGTGTGAGCTTATGCAAATAAAAAGACTTAAGAGTGATAACAAATATTTTAGAGACATTTGAACGAATGTTTATTTATAGCGCCATCTTTTGCCGTATAAGTGAATTACATACCTGATGATTGCACCGCCCTCCCCATGTTTGGCAAGAGGGAATTTTCCACGGCTTTCTCTAAACTCGAACTAGATGGCGCTGCGCTGATGAACATTTGCAATAAGAAAATCTCTAATAAGTCGCACAAAATCCAAAACTGATTGATATTACTGACTATTATCATAATAAATACACTTGTATCGGCATCACTAAGACTGTAAGTACCCGACAAGTACACGAGCGTGCGAAATCGCAGCAGACTGTTCGCCGTTCCTCTCGCGCGCACGCTAGCGCACAGCCAGGTGCCGGTGCAGTGGCGCGCGCGCTGAATTTGCTCAACTCCGTGCTCGCCGAGATAGTGCATGTCGATGTATTTGACAGTGGATTGGTATGTTTGTTAAACGAATGTAAGAGAGTGATTGAGGGAAGGATGCCACTTAGTTTATAAACATGTAACATAGAATGATATTTATAGCGTAATAATTTAGCTGCAAGATGCAAATGTAAATGTATTATAATAAATAAATAAATAAATGATGAATAACTTTCTAATATTATGTATCATTGAATATTTTTCTGTATTTTTATCAAAAAAAAAAGAATAATTTGCATGTATTTTTTTCAATAGAAACAAATTATAAAATATAAGTACTATAGATATTTTCAGAACAAATATTGTTTGTCCTTTCGTCCCTTAGATGGCCACTGTCGACTAAAACAACACCCTGAAAAATGTTTCATAGCAAATATATCTTATAGGTACTACTAAACAAGTAATCTTAGTTTGTAAACGCTCCGATTAAACGAGCGACGCTCGGTCTCCCAGCTAGTGTACATATTAATAGTCTGCGGTTCACCTCCGATCTCCATACTAAGTTTAAAAAGCTTGTGTTACGGGTGTTCACCACAAATACATCAACCTTACGCTTATCACACAAAGGTGATATTTGTTTAAATACATGCCTCCTTCTTACCCCGCTTCAGCCCCCGCAAGACAAACACGCTGGTTCATATCATATCATATCATATTTATTGGTATAAGTAAAAATACAAGTCAGTTTTGCTTAGAAACATTCTAAGATTAAATACAAAATAAAAAAATGTAACTTAATGATAAAGGATTACAATAATATGTTAACAACATGTTGTTATTTAATTAAATTAATTCATATTACGTTTATCTTCCAAAAATTCTTTAAAAGTGTGGTAACTTTTTGTTACTAACCACTTATGCAGCCTATTCTTGGACGTACACGGAAAACTGCGATTTTTTCAACCGGTGGCTGGGGATCTTTAGCGCGTGTTTGTGTCGGGTGGGGTATCTGTGGTGTGCCCCACGCTGTTGGTATCGGTCCAAATTCTTTCTCACAAATACACTCATTTGCAGAATAAGTATGCATGGCACTGTGAGGATTTTCAATTTAATAAAATAAGGCCTAGCCGGCTCGTCGTATGGGACGCGCGCTAAAATGCGTATGGCGCGCTTTTGTAACTTAAAAGCTCGCTCCCACTGCGCTGCTCTTCCCCACAGCTCAGTGCCATACATAAGCAAGGAGTGTATAGCGGCAAAGTAACAGTTCCGAACTATCTTAGCGGTGGCTGTTTTAGACAGGCGCCTTAGCGCGAAGCACGTTAGGCTTATTTTGCAACAAAGTTTTTCGATGTGCGTCTCCCACTTTAATGCACTATCTAGCTCAAAGCCAAGAAGTCTGACGCAGGAAACTTGCTGTAGTGGAACCCCTTCAATAGTCACTTGGAGCGGGGGTTGAGTTTTATTCGATAGATTAAAACGCAAGTAGCATGTTTTATCAAGGTTGAGCCCTAACCCGTTTATCTGAAACCAGTACTTTAACAGTTTAGCTACCGATTCTAAGCTACTTTTTAGTGATTCAGCATCAGCCGCTGTAACTAGTGCTGCGACATCGTCGGCGTACATGTATACTTCAGCACCAGGTATTGCTGCTGGTAGGTCATTTAGAAGTAACGCGAAGGTCGTATTTGATAGGCACGATCCCTGGGGTACACCTAGGTCAGATATTGCTGCATCTGAACGAGCCCTTCCGCCATCGCCTACGACTATCTGCGTTCTGTCATTTATGAAGTCACGTAGCATGCTTAAAGCCGGTCCTCTAACACCGTAGTGTTCGAGCTTCTGTTCGACCAGCTGTTTGTCCGCGGTGTCAAAGGCACGTGAGAGGTCGCAACAAATCATTGCGACGTGCTGTTGTTGCTCTCTTGCCTGCAGCACAGTCCATACTACTTCACGCACCATGTCTGTGGTTGACTTTCCGGTGCGATAGGCAAACTGACGGTCTGTAAATATATCGCTATCATTGAAAAAATTTAATAACCTCTTGTTGAGTCCTACTTCTAGAATTTTAGCTACAGCCGGTACTATTGAAATTGGCCGGTAGTATTTAGCGCGTGTTTTATCGCCTTTGCCTTTCCAAATAGGGCAAATTTTAACTTTTTTTAATACATTAGGGTAGCATCCCTCTTTCAGGCACATATTAAACATTTTACTCGTTAGGGGACATACTATGTTAGAGGCCTTGTTTATGATATACATTGATAGGTCGTAGATGTCTGTGGTTCTTTTGGGGATAATATCCTTTTTTAGAAGAAACAGAGCGAGTAACCTCATCTAATGTTCTCATATATCGATGTAAATAAATTACTAAAAATTGGACTCTTTATACAAAAATGTTCAATCCGAAAATTTATGGAGGATTCAACATTTTTGGAGTTTATTTAAAAAGTTGTAGAATATTAAGGTCTAACAAAGTCAGCAGAAACTGTATTAACTGGAGCTTCTACCCGTGATTCTTAACAATTTTCCCCCAAGGAACCAATAATCAATTTTTAGTTTCCAAAAGTGACAACCCTAGATGCAGGAATTTTGGGAAACTTTTTTAAGAGATGGGAAACTCAATTTTTCTCTGCTGTTCCGCCCGTTGGGGAAGAAAAAAAATTACATGTAGGACGTAATTGTGTCTACATTTCCATTTATTTAAATTATCACAAAACTTGAAAAAAGTTGAATAAGTCTTAAAATACATTGAATAGAATTAAAAAACAAGGCTTCCAATATAGGTTTTTCTTATGTCTTCAACTATATTCTATTGATTGCCCAATTGCTATATAGTACCATTAAGTTTCTATTAATATTTCGTCTTTTGTTTCCCATTTGGGAAATTATTTTGAAAATTGCTGTAAAACAAAAAATACACATATGGTGCGCAGGGTGCGGGCCAGCCCCAACAGCATCCTAAAAATGATAGGGGACAGGTTTGACTGCCCCTATATGCATCACTGCTGTGGGCTCTATGTCCCTAGCACAGTGTAAGACGTGAATATTATTTAATTTAATTTATGATACTAACATAGTTTAAGTAATTTACTAACACTTTGAGTCCTGGTAACTTTAAATAAAAACTTTATTTTTATTTTCGAAATTTGGGCTACTCTGCACACTTGGCGCTAGGTCAAGTGGGAGAAGCTACTCCAGCAGAAGCACAGTCGGCTGGAGGTCAGTGCGACGAGGAGAGAAAGCGTTGGACAATCCGGGCATTGTCGAGGAGGACTGCCTTTTGCATAGCCGCTATTATCGGTCTGCCTCGAAGTCCCAGCCGTCTAAGGTTACGATCCAGGTCAGTGGGGATCAAACTATTAACGGACAGGACTACAGTGATTTCGGTAGATTGCACTTGCCACACATCCGTAACCTCGTGCGCCAGGTTAAGATACCCCAGCCTCTTGTCGGCATCGGCTTGCATGAGGTTTTCGTCGTGTGGAATAGTGATATCCACCAAAAACATCCTTGACTGCGCCCGATCCAACAACATGCTATCAGGTCTGTTATGATCAACAGACCTATCCGTGTTATTATTATTATTTGACACACGGGAGTTCACGTCGTGGCTTAGATATGAATATTTCTACCAGATTTTGGTAAAAACTCGACAATGTCACTTTTTCGGCTACCAAATCTTTTAACTCTCCGTAGACTTGTCAAAATCACACGAGATTTTGGATTTTGTTTAGTCAGCTGAGACTACCCATTAGACAGATCTCTTGCGAAAAATTTAAATGCTTTGTTTTGTTTGGCAGGCAGATCAGTGATCACAGTCATAGAAGTACGAAAAATTTGGTCGAGCACGGGTAGAGAAAGTGTGGTTCTATTCTTTAGTCAGGAAAGCCACGCTGCTTGTTTACTGATATTTAAATAAGTAGGTAATTCTGCGCTTGTGATATGATACGTAAGCAGAATCAATTCTCTCGTGAATTTATTCAGTATGTTACATTATATTGAATAGGTATCTAGATTCCGTTTACAATTTGCAAACTTATGAAATGAAATGAAAATATATTTTTTTATTCGAAGTAGGTAGCAGTGTACACTTTTCGAACGTTATTCTTTTATCTACCTAACACGAGGTTCCTACCACTCGGAACTCGTATACCCACCGTTTCGGGAAGTGTTTGCGGAGTGAGAAGAAACGGCGGGCCCTAAAGAAACTCCCTCCTACACATTTTTTTTAAGTCTTATATTCTATTACATCTTAATGCTAGATCAATAAATGAATTATACAATGTCATGTCTGTAAATAAAATATGCAAAAATAAGAATAAAGAAAGAAAGGATTCAAAAGAGATAAAAGTAAAAATTATTTGTAGCTAATGACTAACAATTCAAAAACCAATGTTAAGAGCAGGCCAGTTCACACGGACAGCACCCGATCACGAGTATAACACGAGAGTCAGCCATCGCTCCCCTCAACCATATTTGAGGGAAGGGAACGACCCGGCTCCCGATACGCCACCATCCGCACGAACATTTAAAATCAATCGTGTGTCCTAAAAACCGTAGCTCAGCTGTGATTATCATTATGAAAAACCCGGTCCCATGTCTGGGATGCGTATCAAATGTTATCGAAATCACACGATATAGTGTTAGTGTGTCGGCCAATTGTGGGGTGGTCGATTTTTATTATCTTGTTAGGTGGGTGCGGCTGGGAGTGGCAGGCCAAACAGCAGCGGCGAGATCGATAGCGAGACCATTCCGCTGGCACGTTTCTCTAGCGCCGACCAAAACAGTCCGTCCCTTCTACTGCTAACTTGCTACTGGTGTTGACTGTCGCTGAGCTGTTGCATTGTTTAGATGCGCAGGCGATGCCACGGGAAATCAGCACCTATGCTATGAAACGTTTTTTATAAAATATTTTTATTTTTACGTTACGTACGGTACGACCTATTATGCTGTTTATTTTCAGCATGATTCATGATTCTCTTATATCTTATTCATTGTTTAGTAAAAATCTGTGAGCAACTTCACGTTAATATGAATTTTAATTTCACCATTATTATTTAGTTTCTAGTGACCGACCGACGGTTCGGTTTCGGCCAGTTTCAGCCAAAAAATCTAGGTTCGGACATAGTGCCAAAAATGAGCCGAAACTTCGGCCACGCCGAAACTCAGTGTTCGTGAATTGTCGCGCTTTGTTCGGATGATTTCGTGGCTCACGGTCGCCAGTTTAGTTCATAACCAACCACCACATAAATATTTTTCTTAGATAATTTAATTGTTATTTTTTATTTTAATTCTATTAACTCAAATTAACTATCGAACATATAAAAGATACACCAGATATTAGCATACAATAGACATGTTTACATGTTTAAATGAGGTCTATCTAAGGTTCGGTTTCGGTTTCGGCTGCAAATCTTGTTTCGGTCGGACACTAGTAGTTTCTTTTACATTAAAATATTTTCATTTTCAATGGTACATATAAGAAAATATCTCATCTTTACTCCAGAATATGTTTCGTGTGTTAGTACATAAATAAAGCAATAAATCAGTAACGAATGAAAGAGGACCTTAGTCTAATGTTAGCGCCACGTCGTCGTCGGTCGCGCATCATCGGCATTGCCCAGAACACTGCTTTGATTTATCCAACAACGGTCATAAATTGAATAGGTATTACGAATCAGAGAAATATTAAATCAATGTATTCTCCTTATGTTGGCTCTAGATCTGGGTAAACGACATTATAGCAAGTAGTTTTTTGGCTAAATAAGTATGTACATATGTACATGAAAATAATTATGTAGATAGAAGACTTTAGTACTAAATGCATAGACTAAATGCATGTAAATCCTCGTTATACAAAATTATCACTATAGTTTTAAGACTCTTACAGCAGTACATTTTATTTTAATGCTACAGCGGACTAAATGCAATAATTGCTTAATAGATCAACCTAAGGTTACCTACAAATTACATAGGTAACTTATTTAATGTGTTACGACTCACTGGTAAAACGTTAACTTGGCAACTTATTAAATATTTCAATCAAACCTAAAAATAAATGCTAACCATTGAGAGAATATGTGCAGTGTGACTTTTAAATGATTCTATATTTAGAATTCGTTGATAAGCAAGTTTAATTTATTCCTAACATTTGTTAAATACCAACAGATAGGGAATTAAAAATAACTACTCTGGTAAATATTGAGGTAAATAAATACGTTGTCGTAGTATATGTAAATTTGGAGAGACGCGAGCAGGCAGAATGTAGAAAGTGGGTGTACCAGTATGATATATTTACTTTAGACTGGTTTGTGAACTCGCGCCTAAGGGTACCAAGCGGGTTAATTAATATGGCTCTCCTTAGACGATGTAAAAGTAAAATAATTAATTCAACATTTCCTTTTTAAAGAGAATAAATATAATTATTTAAAAGAAACGCCCAGAAATACAAAATAAAATATAACAAGGGAATTATTATTTATAAAATGTAGAGAAAATTACATTAATGAATGATCGACTTCTTCTTCTTCTTATCGTGTGGCACATTTAACCGTTCTATACACAAGGTATAGACGGCGGTTGCCTGGTGTTGCACTTAGCATCACCTGATCGACTAATACCTATATTATACGCTAGTCGGTATAGTGAAAGGATTAACGAATACATGGAGCACTCACAGAAATGATATATTATATTTTTTGTCTCCAATTAATATGTATTTATTTTGTAATTAAATAGGAGCGAAAATGCATTCTACTCTAAGTGAAGTTATTTAATATGTAGATGTAACTAGAATGGAGGCCGTTATCTGCGAACCGACGTTATCTCAAGATAGTACTGCGGCTGACTATACGCCACGAGAGGATTGTTACTCGACGACTTAAAACTATTTCATTTGTAATGCTGATGGCAGGAATACTTGCTCCTATACTGCACTTGCTGCATAATGCATAATGGCTTTGGATTTTTTGTCTTTTTCACGTTCAGCTGAAACTTGTCGACACAAAAGTTGAATCTTGGTCTGAAGTGGTCAAATGAGTTTATTCGCTTTACCATTATGTATCTGGTTCAACATAACAGATGGCAGAGCCTGTTCTAATAATGTAGAACTTATAAATGGCCAGTAAATAATCGATTCTCAGTTTTTTGGGTTATCATCTCGAAATTTAGGTACCTAGTCTGTGAGTTCGCACATATGGTAAACCGTTTCGGCCCCTAGGCACAACTACTAGGCTCAGTTGGTTGTGCCGTGAACACTTTTGATTCCCTTCAGCAAAATTAATTGGTCCGCTGGGAAAAAAAAATACCTATGGCCCAACTGACAAAAACTAAGACATGGAGCTGTAAAATGTGTCGCTACAAGTGTCTACACACCAAATTGGCTATGGGATCAAATGAAGCATACGTCCTAAAATTATGATTTACATTTACTCTATCGCAGATATGTCAGGCACTACGTCTTTTAGGGCAGTGACGCATAGTATGCACCGACAAAGTCAGCACAGCGAAGGCGTGTTGTCAAAACACCGGCATGTCAATTGGTCTAATCGGCGGCCGGCTGCGAGCCAATTACTTACTTGCCAGCATGGAAGCAATTCCTACATTTGAGGGCGGAAAGCGCGCCGCAGGAAGACTTCCCTTTATTGAGTTACAGAAATAGAAGCGCTCATTGCTGCCGTCACCGTCGGCGAGAAGCGCTTCGATGCACCAAAGGAATTACTAATTGTATTAGTAAATTCTGTGTAAACTAATAAACGCTAACTTGGATCATTTTTGTGGTACCGGAGGTGTGATCCACTGTAGAATCAATCGTGGCTAAGCATGAGCTCGTTCATGTAGTTCGATCCACGTTTGACATCGATGAGCAATTGGTTAAATGTTGTCTACTGTCGTGTTTGGGCAAACTTAGGATTGCCAGGGGTATACATCGAAATATTTGTCATAGTTTAAGACTGCAAGCTTATACGTTAGCAGTACACAGCATCCTCACTTCTGGGGTTGAGGTCTTATACCACGAGAAGGTCAGGCTTTATTCTACATGCTGGATTGATATAAAAAAAGTTGGTCGATCAGCGGATCGATATAAGAGAAAAATGAAACGCCAATTGATGGGTTCTTTCGAGAGAGTTATTCAAAGCAAAAGTTCAAATAGTTCTAGCAAATTTTTCTATTGATATTGATATTATTCTTATTTCAAGAACCCGACTTATAAATTGATGAAACGTGATTTCTATTGAAACAAGGTGGAGCTCCGTTTGGGCAACAGAAAATACTTTTACTTCTGCGTTCCTAATTCGGTTGCAGTAAAGTGATATGCGAAGCAGTAAAGCATCTCGGAAAACTTACCCTACATTGTTCAGTGTCATGGAGATGAGTATAATGTTGTTGTTGTTGGCAGGTGCGGCTTGCGCGGTGAGGGCGACGGCATGTGGCGCGGCGCGCGGGTGCTGGTGCTCGCGGCGCTGGGCCTGCTGGCCGAGCCGTCGCTGGCCGCCAAGAAGTTCAACATCACCATCGGCTACTTGCCCTCCATTAAGGGTGACATGCGCGACCGCCAGGGGCTCGCCATCTCCGGCGCTCTTTCTATGGCTCTGCATCACGTAAGTAAAAATGATACCTAAACATCAAGGAGCTAAAATTGCTCCAAAAATATTACTCAGATCCAAAAAGTTCATCGTTACAGTCAGCTCTCCATGCGCGAAAGCTACATATGGCATCTTTGGCATGTTGCTGCTTGCCTGTTCAAAACTTCCTTTAAGCATTAAGGATAAATTTACATGAAAGGGTCACTCCATTAAATATCACCATTGGCTAACTGCCCTGCACTGCATTAAGGCTCAACCGCCAGGCGCTGGACACTTGAGATGGTCAGTCAAACTTCAAGCATTGCGGGACTATAATTTAGAAGAAACGGTTACTCAGTACCAAAATATACAGCGTCGATATTGGCTTTCTTACAATAAAAGCGTTCATTTTTCATTAACTTTGGGCCTATATCATTTTACGTACATTTTATGCAGTTCGAGACATGCTATACCAGTTGCAGATAGATAGATAATAATTTCTAATGGTGTCTGATCTATGCACCCATGAGGGGATTAACCGGTTCTCAATATATCTACATTTTATTGAAAAGCAGAAAATACCATTTATTTATCCTTAATTTTATTTCAGTACAGTCACTCGAAAACTGGTACTTTACATACCCCACTATACCTGCATGACTTGAAAGTTAATATTTACTCCCTCTATACTCTATTTACCTACTTATTTTAAACTTTTATTTATTTGATCTGTATTTTACTAAGCTGTTATCTTACAAAGGGCTTGGAAAATTTTTGTATGAAGGCACGTTTACGAGACATAAGCTAATATGCCCACTGATTGCTCCACCAGCTCCAACTTTGATAGCTTATATCTCGTAAACGTGACACTTTAGGAAGTTTCTGAGTAATACAATTTTGGTTTGTATTGCTGTCAGCTATCGATTCTTGCAAGTTTTATGGATGGCCGCTATTTTGCAAAAAAAAAATATTGGCAGACAGTAGGTACATAGGCCAAAATATTAAATAATTAAATTTAATATTAAATAGCGATCCTGACCTCTGATCCGAGAGTCGTGGGTTCGATCCCCACACAGGGCAAACTTTTCTGTGATGAGCAGAATTGTTTGCTCTGAGTCTGGGTGTATTATATCTATATATGTATGTATTTAAAAGTATATGTGTATGTATATCAGTCTCTGGTTCCCAAGATACAGGGAATCCTAGTTTGGGGCCAGGTGACCGTGTGTGATTTGTCCCAGATATTATATTATATTATATTATATTCAAGTCCTTTGTTGAAAAATGTAGTATGATGGAACATGAAAGTAAAAGGTTGTTTAGAACTTGCGACTAAAGTCAAAATGGCAAGGTCTCATCTGTGGCTTGGGCTTGTATAACAATATATATAATTTTGTTTGTTTTTTTTGCCTTTGTTTGCATTGATATTAATTAATATTATTGCAATTTCGGTGACATTGTCTACACTACAGCTAACATGAGATGCGAGAAGTATCCACAGTCTTTTTTCGCCTACATAAGCTCCACATTATGTATAGCCAAGATTTACTCTTGTGTTTTAGTATATTCAATAGACAGATTTACGCACAAACAATCACTGATATAGTATCACATGAGTTATACGTTTGAAATCCATTACTCAGATATTGTATTTTAAGATATCGGAGTTGGGTTTGCACAACGATAAAATATATAATATTATCTACGTTTCCTCAGCTATTTTGGGACTGTAAACAAACAAGTTACCTTCTTGAAGCAAATTCGTAAAATACCTTATGTCCGCTCTCCATAGTACTAACATGCAGTGTATAAAATAAAATGTTTCATTTCAAATTGAAAATAGAAGTATCGTATGTGTGGGAGAATATTTATTGTAGACTCGTCTTACGAGAAAGTAGATAGGGGGACATTAGATGTACACGTTTTCTACATGTGTTTGATAGGTCACAATATGTGTAAAGTAGCACGTTAACATTTGCTGCGAATTTCACTAAACATTTTTGTTGCTAGGCTGAGACAACCAAACTATATTGTTGGTTTGATTTTAAGGTTTTCCAATAGTGAAGGTTAATATACTAACCCATACCGTTCCTACAGGAGGGGCACGGGTCTTTTCTCATACCCCGGGAAGGTTAGGCCATACTGCACACACCGATAGTAAAAAATACTACAATAAAAAATATATTATGTGTCCCACCCAGCTTAAAATAAACTAAGATAAAATGGAATGCGTAGAGTGTAGAGGTATCTTTTATGTATTTTTTAACGAATTAGACACTTTCACATTCCTTACTGTAAAATAATTTGCAGATAAATAACAGCACAGATATCCTGCCGGACGTGGAACTGCTGCTGGAGTGGAACGACACGCGTTGCGACACGGTGATAGCGACGCGCCTCATCACCGACATGAGTTGTTCCGGCGTGGTGGCCTTCTTCGGGCCCGAGGGGCGCTGCCACACTGAAGCCATCATCGCACAGGCTCGCAACCTACCCATGATCTCCTATGTAAGTATAGTAGTGCAAAGTGGAATAACAGATTATCTAGGCAGAAAATTTATACAGATGTAAATCTAGTCGTGCGTCGAATTTTAATCAGTGCTTCTAGTTCCGATTCTAATCAACTTTCCCTAAGGAACCTATAGTCAAATCGCAAAAAAAAATTGAACTCTTCATACTAATTTGGCCGCTCGGCTGAACGATTTGTATGAAGAGTCCAAAAAACGTTTTTCGATTTGACTATGGGTTCCTTGGGGAAAGTTGATCAAAATCAGTTGTAGAAACACTGATTAAAAGACCCACGACTAGATTTACAGCCTGTATATCTGAGTCTTCATTGAGACTTTGTTTGAGCCTGCTGGCTTTGAGGACTGATGTCAAACTGCGGCTATCATCCCTCCGACCCGGAAACTACAATTGCTCTGACTGTTACATAAAGATTTAAATGCCAATCGTCTTAGAAAGACAGTGGGTTTATAGCAAACCGATACATACAGTAATTCATAATCAGGCTCGGAACTAAGCCATGAAAACAATTGAGTCTAAAATTTAAGATAATAATTCCAAATTATAAATAAGTATGCTCATAGAAAGAATATGCTGCGACTTAAGCTTCTAATGTAATTTTATTTCCAGAAATGTGCAGACTACCAAACATCTACACTTTCAAACTTCGCGAGATTGGAGCCACCTGACACGCAGGTTAGTTATTACAGCAAAAACACTCTTTAATGTAGGGAATTTAAGGTAGAAAACTACAAAATAATGAGAAAATTACCATAACAATAGCCAGTTCTAGCAGTTCGCTAAGATACATTTGTACAGCTCCCTCTAAAATAACTAATTACTTAGGTGGCAAACGACTTACATAACTAGTAAACGGAGGCGCTGTATCAATAGGAGATGTAGAACCTAAACATTGTTTGTACAGTTACAAGGCTGTTGTTTGGAAGTTTTTTTTTGGAAGGCTGAGTAAACTGACCTTTGGAGTGTTGTAATTTTCAGGCAAATTACAAGTAGTGATGTGCTAGAGTTGTCGGAAGCATAACGGCGACAAGTCAGTTGAAAGTTTGAGAAAAATGAAACAAACTTGACAAAGAAATAAAATTTTATATTTTTTCAGCATGTCAGCATTTATAAACCTCAACATTAAGAACTACGTTACTAACTCACTTATGGACTCAGGTCTGAAATAAATAAATTGAACTGAATAGCTTTTTACAGATTAAAGAGTTTAAAATTGTGGTTGCGTCCCTTCCTCATTTACGGACGTGAAGGAGCGAAAATCCTTGCCTTCGTCAGTCCAGAATCTTAATCGCAATAGTAAATTCTTGGCTGTAGCGTTACTGATCGGGGTGAGATGCAGTCAAACGCATTTGAATTTCTAGAAAAAAAGAAGAGTGCACGAAGGCTTAATGTACCGGAAAAGTTCGTTTGGACTGACAGTCTGATGCCGTGCCGTCTTTTAGGATGGCGTCACCGATCACGTGGATCCTGGCGATTACGATGCAATGTAAACATCGCGACGACACGAAACACACGGTCTACGAAATGGTGCAATAGATTAGCCTGCGTTTTAATATTTTAGTTGTATGCTAGACTTTTGAGCGACAAAGGAGCGAGCGTATGGTTTGTCAAGTCTCGAGGTTTTGAAAGTCCCGGGACTCGAGACGTCTCGATCTAAATTTTCCGGGACTTTCGAGACATTCGAGACATAAAGTAAACAATTAATTTTGACGTTTTTCAGGATAATTGTTTTATTTATACACTTTTTAAACTCAAGAAACTTCTTTGAGTCGTAATTCTACGCAACTATAAATTAAATTTAAAACATAAATAAAATATTCTTCTTCTTAAAGGTACTTTGATAAAAATGTTATCATCTTTCATCACTTAAGTAACAATTAAAATAAATTGCATTCGATAAGGAGAAGTTGGTTCTCACTAACCAGCAACACTGACTTCCCTGAACCAGTACCGCTTGCAGTCGTTCAAGGGGTTAGTGGCAAATATTAAGCCTGACATCAGCTCCCTCCCACCGGCTGAATGTGCAGTTAAACATAATTCCCGGCACACCTACCACCAAGTGCAGAAGTAGCTCGGGAATGAGCTGCCTCCTCAAGACTGGGGGTGGAAACATGTAGGAGAAACCCTGGTGCCAATAAAAACAGAAGATTCACCAGAGGTCCTACTGATTGTGTTGTGTTTGCCACTACCACCAAGGATTATGGTAGTGGCAAATGTGGATGCCAGAAAGCAATGCTGAACTGTTCTACGGCGTGCCTCCACTGATAAGGAAAATGCCTCAACGGCGCCGGATGCTTATTAACTGGACGACGATGAAGAGGACGTTGAGCCCCTACAGTAAGAACCACCCACCACTGAGGCTGAAGATGCCATGGAGAACTTGCCAGGATCCTCATGGCCTAAGAGGGTGAAAACGTTATTGGCTTATGTATAATAATATATGTAGATAATAGTTTAGACGATATGAAGAAATATTTGGTAAACGTTTTTTTAAAATGTTTACTTTTCCGGAGCCTGTAGCTCGAAAACGGTTACGAATCTTCACAGAACTTACGCAGCTTCTCCCTCTGGACCACATTCAACGGAGAGCGGCTCGAATCGTCGGCTGCCAGGATATTTCAGATCGGCTTGACTCCTTGGCACTGCGTAGAGATGTAGCCTCGCTCTGCATTCTCTATCGCATGTACAATGGGGAGTGCTCCGAGGAATTGTTTGGATTGATCCCTACCGCCTCTTTTCGCCATCGTTCTACGCGACAACAATTTCATCCCCATCACTTAGATGGTTGGCAGTCCAAAACTGTGCGTTTCACTAGAAAATTTCTGCCTGGCACAACCAAACTGTGGAATGAATTGTCGCCTGCGGTATTTCCGGACCAATACGACATTCAAACCTTCAAGAAAAGAGCGTACTCCCATATCAAAGGCCGGCAACGCACTTGTGACTCCTCTGGTGTTGCGGGTGTCTATGGGCGGCGGTAATCGTTTACCATCAGGTGATCCGTCTGCTCGTTAGCCACCTCTGCCATAAAAAAAAAGAATACGAAAAAAGTGTATAGAATAAAAGTTGTAGTTTTATGAACTTTAATTTAGTGCGAAACAATGTTTCCATACGACGCACCCTTTTTGAGGTATTACCGAAAAACCCAAAAGAGGGACCTTTGTGTCCCCTCTAGGAGGTGAGACGAAGTGAGGGCTCACTCCCTAGAGGCGGGAACTTTTAGTATGTTCACTTCCTAAGCACCCTGAATACGTTTCTGAAGAAATCACTTAGGTCCCTGCTCACGCACTGTACAACTCCTTTATTGACTGGACTATCTCGCGTATTTCAATTCATGTCTCGATGTCTCGATGTCTCGAATGTCTCGAGCTAAAAGACACAAACTATAAGCGAGCGTTAGTGATTGACGAAGGAGTAAGAAAGTGTTGTCATGGCTAATATACATAGGATTATACTCTGATGTAATAAAATACTAAACAACATCGCAAAATAACAATATTGTTTCGCATTGCAGGCGACAAAATCAGTGATATCGCTACTCCGCTACTACAGATGGAACAAGTTCTCGATCCTGTACGAGGAGCCGTGGGTGACGGTGGCGCTGACGCTGGAGAACCACGCCAAGAAGAACAACATGACCGTCAACCACCAGCGGCCGGTGATCGAGACCTTCAAGTGCTGCCAGGAGAAGCTGACATGCTGCGCACCCGGCTTCTGGTACCAGTTCATACAGGATACCAAGAATAGGACTAGAAGTAAGTAAAACGTAATATACTCATGTGAATTTTATGGTGATTATAATGACAGCTGCAATTGAATTTTAAAATTTCTACATTATAATGCATGTTAAAAGGACATGATGAAATCATAATAATTGTAATAAATCTTTTAACCTGAGAACGAAACGAAACGAAACCTGGTTTAAATCGATTACCCAATAGTTTTTAGGCATAAAATATTTAAATCCAAACTACATGACCGACACTTTAAAAGACAATTGAGTCATCATTTTAGCACTAATTTAGGACATCACGAAACTCAAGTGAAGGATTTCTTCTTATTGAAGTTGAAGCTGTAACTTGTGCGTAAAATTAACCATAAACTTGTTCTACGACCGGTAATTTTGCAAAATAAGACATCTACGTATTTGAAATTATATGAGAAAGTTTCATTATAATTTATAAGTACATAGACAGATGTATACAGACATATAGCTGGTAAATGTATTCACGAGGAATGGTTTGACTGACGGCGCCAAGTTACCTAATTTGTGATTCATTTCTATCTTTTGTTTTTCTTGTACGATACAGGATGGTAAAAAGTGCGTTTGAGATTTTAAGGGGTTACTCAGAATAAAGTATAGAATACAGGAAAAATATTTCAAAAAACCGATCTACTTTTTTTTTCACTTTCGCATACAAATTCTTGATTTATTATTCAGATTTAGTATGGGAAAGTGAACATAAGTTGTAGATCGGATTTTTTTATATAGGGTGACTTTAAATTATTTTTCCTGTATTTTATACTTGATTCTGAGTAATCCCTTAAAATCTCAAAACCATAACATTCTGTATAGAAACAATAAAAAAGCTCTTCTTACCCCTTCAGTAATGAAGTTTGAAGTGCTCTGAACTTTAACTCTGTAGGTTTCTTCCAGGATTCGCCAGAGACATTTCACGTCACGTATTACCTTTCCCAGATGTTATTTACCGATGTACTTCTATAACAAAAGTTACTTATGCTATTTCTTTTCGCAGTTTACGTATTCTTGGGATCCACGTCGGGTCTCATAGAAATGATGGCGGCTATGGAGTCCTTGAAACTATTCGATAAAGGGGAATACATGGTTATATTCGTTGATATGATGACGTATTCTCCCAACAGAGACGCACTTAAATACTTGATAAGTAAGTTTTCTTATACGTTTGTATGCTGTAAGACGAAGCGACGTGAAGTTGCATGGATACTGTACTGGCTACATAGTTTTCATCTTGAATAGTGTCCTTATGATAAGTATTATGTAAAACTCGTTAAATAGTCGCTTGCTATCCGACAGATATTGAAATACATCCCAACAAATCAAATCATTTGAACTTTTCTCGGAGTTTTCTCGCTTGAGCTACGACAGTTATGAAAAGGACCGTTACGAGAAATGAATGATAGAGAAATGACGACAAGACATATAAATGAGCGAATACATCGAGATTGACACTAAATTGGTCTGCTAAGGCATGACGGGGAGATAGAAGCTGATTTCATCACGGATATATGCCATCATCATCAGCCAAAAGACGTCGACTGCTAGACAAAAGCGTCCTCCAAGGATTTCCACGCCGACCGGTCCTACGCTGCCTGCATCCAGTGGCTTCTCGCAACCATCACGGTCATCCTACCTGTCTATCCTATATATATTGTATGTCATATCTTTACAGAAACGGAAGACCGCGGTTCCAAAATTATGTGTCCGAACACGGAGGAGTTCAGACGTCGCGCCAAGTCCCTGCTAGTGGTGGTGTCTTCGGAACCGGCGGGGTCCTATGAGAATTTCACCTCGGAAGTGCGGAAATATAACACTATGAAACCGTTTGACTTCGAACTGCCCAATTTATTTGAAAAGAGGTTCACGAAGGTACGAAAGTTTTGAATTGTCTAAAGCTGGTCCTTAATGTTTCGATATGAACTAAGTATTTTAATGCCACTTATTTTCATGTTACAGTTCGTGTCAATCTACGCGGCTTATCTCTACGATTCTGTAAAGCTTTACGGCATTGCGTTACATTCGCTTATAAAGGAGGATATTGGAAACGGCACTTTAACGTACGAAAAGTTAATGAAAATTGCTACCAACGGATCACGAATTGTTGCGAAAATGATACAGAACACGCCATACAAAAGTAAGTCCCTAAAACCTTAGAAACCAGGTAAGTAGTGGAATTTGTGTAGAAGTTACTTTTAAATGAATATAAAAAAAATTGAGATTATGTATTAATCAGTTTTAGAACACGACTGTTGACCACTCAAAGAGTGGGGTACATAGTACTCTGGCGCGAAGAACGTATCGCCAGGGTATAGTGAAGCTAGGTGGCTGGCTAGTTCACACTGGATGAATCGATGGAAATGAATCAGAACATAATCAGCCGAAAGACGTCCATTGCTGGACAAAGGCTTCCCCAAGGATTTCCACACCGTCCGTCCAGCGGCTTTCCGCAACCTCCACCAGGTCATCTGTCCACCGACTGGGAGACCTGCGTCTTCCGGTGCGAGGTCGCCACTCTATCAGATCGGATCAGAACAATTTCAGCGAATATTCGTGTGTTAGACATTTGTCCGGTCAACAGGCGTGTCCGGCATGTCGATCCGGCTGGACGAGCGCGCCGACTCGGAGGGAAACTTCTCGGTGCTCGCCTTCAAGCCGGTCAATTTCAGCGACAACGACATCGAGTGCAACTACAGCATGATCCCCGTGGGACACTTCTTGCAGAGCAGCCGCGAGTACCCCGTTAGTATTTGTATTTATTTATTTGACAATTTATGTTACAGGTTTGCATCTTATAAATCAGGTGTTCATAGATTCACAAGTAAAAGATTTAATTAACTATCTAAGAGATTATTATCTCTAGCAAGTAGTTGCAATATATGAGTTTACAACATTAATCTTACCAGATCCAAGTAAACGAAACGAGACAAAGGTTGTCTTAGTTATAATTTATATGATCCAGTAGTGATCTAAAATGACCAAGTTCTGTGCTAGGATCATCGACCATACTTATCAGTAGTAGGTACTGGATATATTTGCTGTCTTCTTTTATCGAGTAGCACAGTTAATTGTCTATCCTCAAGGTATACATGGCAACCGCTGTGTCTTTAGTTTATTGCGGGATAATGGACACGCAAGAAGAACGCTAATACGTCAGTTTCAATATGAAACCGCGTGGACCAAGTTGAGGGGAAAATCTGAGGTGCGGGAGGGGGTAGTTTCATAACTGTTCGAATTTTTGAATCTAAGAATGTCATATGTTTGAATTACAACCAATCACCGCAAGATGTTAACTGTCTAAGGATTTAAATCGTCGAATAGCAATAGAGTATTTGAAAATGACAAAACTCAAAATACGACCGAAAGATCTAGTGATGGAGGTAATAGAAAGGATCACAAATATCGAAAATTCTTACGATAATTTTTAAAATGAGAATAACAAAATAAATTAAGCATATTGTTCCTTGTTAAATCTTAATACATAAACAATACTAATACAAATTCACAAATATAATACAGTAAAAATACATATTAAAACAAAAAATATATATTTTAAAAATAAAAATCAAACCGAATCATAGTTTCCAAAACATATCTATTGCCAAGCTGGGCGGAAATGTTAGGAAAACATTTTTCAGCTGTCGTGTCTGGTCATAGTCTTAATTCTCGTTTAATTTTTATTTGGGTTCCTTTGGAAACTGAAAATAATTAGAAGAAAAAATAAGTCAAATACATTTCATGTCTACTTTGGATAAAACTATGTAAATATGCAGTCGGATATTTTTTGTTGCAAACTTTTTGCTATATCTATCGAAAAGTCGATGAAGTGTTACATCACTACCATATGTTTTGCAACGAAGTTATTTAAATAAAAATTAGTCAATAAATGGCTTACTTCTGGTATGAAACCCCGCACATTTGATTTATTGAGATGCCCGGTGCGGTTTCCGCATCAGACAACGATGCAACTTGGCATTTTTACAATTTTACACACATTTTGTCCGATGTTACCTCGACCATTGACAGAAATAGACTGAAAGACGAAAATTGAACAAAAATGACATTTCAATTTAACTTGGCCATCTGCCCACCTTGTGGCGAGCGGCCGATGCCCTGTATTGCTAATCTATAGGGGGGGGGGGGGTGCATGTCTGTGTGGACACGGTTGTACTGCCGTACCGGTTCTGGTGCGATGAGAGATGCTATTCGTGTGATTGTGTTGTCGATCGAATTTACATCTTCGTCGAAAATCGGTCTGTTTCTTTCCCCCGTTTCTAAATCAGCGAAAAAGGTATATACTTGCAATACAATCGAATACCGTAATAAACTTTTACAGGAATACAAACTGAACCGCAAACTGCCGATCGACTGGCCCGACAATGGCGTAAAGCCCGAGGACGAACCGTCATGCGGTTTCCTCAACGAGAAATGTCCCAAAGATGACTCTCAGATAACGTCCCTAGTAGTGGCCGGGACGTTGGCAGTGACGCTGTTCTGTGCCCTCGTGGTCACGGTCAGCATCTACCGCAAGTGGAAGATCGAGCAGGAGATCGAGGGGCTGCTGTGGAAGATCGACCCGCACGATATAGTGGGCTACTTGAACAGCGGCATGGTGTGGTCGCCTAGTAAGGTGAGTTTAGCTTCAACATCAGCCAAAAGACGTCTAAAGCAAATATTTTTATTGTAGACCATGGGTAACATAAACATGTTAGTAGTTAATGACAAGGTATCAGCAATGTCTCGCCAAAGGCATACAATATTAGGTTACAAAAATTCAAATCACCAATAGGTCCACTGCTGGACCAAGCTATCTCCCAAGAATTTTCACGACTATCGGTCCTGCGCTGCCCGCATCCAGTGGCTTTCCGCGATCTTCACCATCGTCATCGGTTCATCGAGTGGGCGAGGTTGCGAGTTCTTTTGAAATAATATTTCGTATCAATACAAGGAGACTGCTAAGACGTGCACTGAGCATTTATGTATTAGGTGTGTTTATTCTTAATATTCGTAGAGAATCCTTTGTCAGTTATGTATTGTGTTTTGAAAGGGTCGACGCACCTGTTTTGATGTAAAGTGGTTATAATTAGTTTAATGTATGTTTCGTGTAGTTTTATGTAAATAATTAATTTTGTTACAGTTAAGTTTAGCTAGTGGCATCTCGTGCGACAGCAGGTGCTGTACGCAGATATTCACGCAAACGGCGCATTACAGGGGAAATGTAGTTAGGATTAAGGAGCTAAAATTCTCCAAAAAGAAGGTAAGAAAAATATTTAACATTGATTTTACTAATTAAAAGTTAGATCACAATAAATGTATTCCCGCCAGGGTTTGCGTTTTCCTTGGAAATTGCTAGTTACTATGATGTAAAGATGTTAACCTGTTATGTTGATCCTGCAAAGTTATTTCATAGTAAGCCCTAGATATGCGCAGAGAAATCTGTGCCGCATTACTATTGAGCGCAATTGGCAGTATTTCAAGGAAATGAGTGCCAGTTATACGAGGATGGTCTAAAGACATCTTAGGAGTGCACTTTGTAAAGAATACGTAAATGTCGAGTGGAACTTTGTAATATTATAAGTAGAAAGAAAAAGTTTTAAGTTTAAAAGAGTGGTTTTAAAAGAATGTGCAAAACATTTTGATTTTGATTGGATCTATTCTTCTTCTTATCGAGTCGATAACAATCCTAACTAAATCGTGCTGGCCCAGAATTTAGCAACAAGTATAGCATTCTCAGTAGCCTCCATTAGTTCTTCCTGCGTGCAGGTGGCAGGGCACGCGGGGCAAGAAATTAAGTGTTCCATAGTTTGCGGAACGAAACCGCACCTGCATCCCAAATTGGAGCCATCCGTGAACCCCCACCTGAACATGTTTTCCTTGCTTCGGCCAACACGAGTCCGAAGTCTGTTTAAAGGTGCAAGTCCGAGACCGGCTGCAAGTCGCCGACCGCAGGCGACAGGCGACAGACTTCATTTATCGACCGCAAGTTACACTACTGGTTTCTATGAATCTCTATGAAACTGATTCCGAGCGCGGTGACGTGTCGCCTGCGGTCGCGGCCGGCGACATGCGGCGGCTGCACGCAGCGACCGCAAGTCTCAGGACCAGTAGTGCGGCCGACCGCAGAGCGGTTACACGCATTTCTTTTCTTTTTTTGCATATAACAACAATTCGTCGTCATCTTCCTCCTCTAACAAATGACACAGTAAATTATTGTTAAACACGTCCGATATTGTGACTCGCGCGAAGGTACGGAAACGACAGGGTACAAAAGCTGACTGAAGTGCAGTCGCGTTTGGAATGACTGCGGCAGCGACATGCGGTCGACCGCAGCGGCCGGCCGCAGTGTCGCCTGCGGTTGTCGCCTGCAGTCCGTCTCGGAATTGTACCTTAAAGACTTCCAGGTTGACCAAGGCAACTCATGTCCAGGAGGAGGGTCCTCGGAGAGTGGGACAAAGGGGGTGGGTAGGGTGGCACTGTCCCGCCACAGCTGGCATCTAGAATGAGAGTATTCGCCAGTTGGAGGAACGACATACTTAAGAAAGCTATTGCGGCTTTTCAACCTTTGCGGCACGGTGGTACTGTTGAAAAGTGGGTGCCGTGTGTTATTCTCCATTTTGGCCCTCTCACTAGTGCTTGCTGCTGCTCTGCAGATGTCTCGAGGTGCTATTCCTGCTAGTGGGTACAGCATTTGTACCGGAGTCGGTTTAAGGCAACCAGTAATAATCCGGCACGTTTCATTTAAAGCTGTATCCACTAGCTTTGCATGGGCTGACCGGCTCCATACAGGGCATGCATATTCATCCGCAAAGAAGGAAAGCGCCAATCCTGTTGTACGCACAACGTCCGGAGAAGCTCCCCATTTGGTGGTGACCCCCAATCGGTGCAGTAGGCTGTTTCGGGTGTGCACCTTCTGTTTGATGTTTTCACAGTTTTTACTTAGTGTGAGTGACCTATCCAGATAAACACCAAGATACTTGGGGAAGTGGCTGTGCTCAATAGGCACCCCCTGCCACACAATGTTAAGCTTTCGGCCCGCCTCTCTATTGCGAAGATGGAATACGCAGGACTGGGTTTTGCTCGGGTTGGGCTTAAGTGAATTAGCATGATAGAACTCACTTAAGTTGCCGAGAGCATCTGACAGATTCGCCTCGACCTCTCCGAAGGTGGTAGCTTGAGAGGTCAGTGCCAGATCGTTTGCATAAAGGAAGCGGGACGGATTAAGGCTAGACGGTTGGTCGTTGGTATAAATGTTGAATAAGAGCGGTGCTAAGATACTACCCTGAGGAAGGCCATTTTTTTGTGTTCTTCAGCGGCTTTTGCTGGAGACAGAGATAACATGAAATTGGATCTATTTATTGTTTTACATAGAACTACCGTTTGCCTCCAGGACATATCGCGCGAGGTGATGAAGGAGATGCGTTTGTTGCGCGAATTGCGGCACGACAACCTGAACTCGTTCATCGGCGCCGTCGTGGAGCCGCTGCGGGTGCTGCTCATCACGGACTACTGTGCCAAGGGCAGCTTGTATGTGAGTGCTTTCAACATGGTTTCAAGTTCAAAAAGACAGAGATAACATGAAATAAAGACTTTTTTAGTCTGAGGAGATAACATACATAGGTAGTCAGCTAACCTGGGTGATCAACGCGACCATGCGAGCCGCACTGAGCCGTGACCGCTTCACTACGATCGTGCAGGTTAACTGACTTCAGACACAGTCATAACATAGATGAGTTTGAATGCGTTTATCTCGACTGTTTTCGGGCTTCGCATAGCAAGGTACGTTTAGCTGTTAGTTTCAGCCGGTTGCTATCTCTTTTTTTTTACAAAAAATTTGATTGCGTTTGGCTACATCTCACCTGATGAAAAGTGATGATGTAACCGAGGATCGTACGCGCAAACTCAAATAATGTCTATACACTCTCGCCTTGAAGATAAGGAGACGCAGGTAAGGAGTTCGACTTCTTCGCAGTTCGCATGATAAATGAGGAAGCATAGCGTTTCGTGCGAATGGTTGGAATGTCAACTACAAAGGGTTGAAAAGCTTCCCTGCGAGCTGCGCCTGGTTGGCCGAAGGTGGAATGGAGCTGGGAGAATGAGGAGGTGTAGTTCTTGATCACAATCTCCGAAATAATTTCGATAAAAAATCGATGAAGAGGCTACTTTGCGGCGATGCTTAAGGCTTTGGAGCTTATTTAAAACAAGCTCATCGCCACCTATTAGTCTCCTGGCGCATCGGCTATCACTAGATGGCAGCCGTTAAGCTATATCCTTAGAGACCTTACAGGTGACTTGAAAACTTCTGACACGGTTTGGCCACGGTATGCGGTGAGACATGGGTTATTAACGATCATAAATAGCAACTCTTGCTTTCCACTGAGACACCTAGACTTAAAATCTGTCGTACATGAAAACTTGTCAAACTTAGTAATTATTTGCTTATCTATACTTGCTATTAAGTTTCAAAGCCATATGCAAAGTTTTGTGCGAATCCTGATATATCACAGTTAGACAGTCAAGACTAACTATGCTTATAATCTAATGAGTGTCGATTATTCTTTTTCAGGATATAATTGAAAATGAAGATATAAAATTAGATAAGATGTTTATTTCTTCGCTTGTACATGATCTCATAAAGGTATGTTTTATGATAATTTTGTTTTTCTATTGCCTTATATATGAACGTCAAAATAGTATTGTATGGATGATTTTCTTTACAGGGTATGACGTTTATTCATAGTTCACCGTTAATTTTTCACGGAAATCTCAAATCTTCAAATTGCGTAGTTACTTCAAGATGGATGCTCCAGGTAAACTGACTTATTTTTATGTATATTTTTGAATGTTCTTATAGGCTTGTTAATTCAGATTACATTTTTTGTCAGGTCACTGATTTTGGACTTCACGAACTGAGGTATTCAGCAGAAAACGAATTTATTGGAGAACACCAATATTATAGAGGTAAGAACAAAATACTGATCCCCAGAATTTCAATATTTCTGTAGTATTCATAGCGCCTGAAATAATCCCCTTGTGATAATCAAATATATCTAGGCTTGCTGTGGAAGTCGCCAGAATTGCTAAGGCAGTTAGATGACCCGAACGGCACAGTCGGCGGCACGCAGAAAGGCGATGTGTACGCGTTTGGGATTATCTTGTACGAAATCATCGCGGGCCGGGGGCCGTTTGGCACCACTACTTTAGAACCTAAAGGTGTGTAATAAAAACTTAGCAATAAAAAATTAGCGTTAATATTCACTCCACAGTGTGAGCTTTGACCTCAAAACAGGACATTATTGTTTTATTCGTGTATTTGTTAGTTTAGATAAATTAGAATCCACCAGTGAAACACCTGCACTTGTTTAACAAGTATAGTGCTGCCATTTTAAAACAAATAGTTTTACAAAACACGTTTTCAATTTGTTTCTATTTATCACGATTTTTGCACCCGTAGACATAATAGAACGCGTGAAACGGCCCAAGCTTGAGGGCGAAGAGCTGGTGTTCAGGCCGGACACCGGCGTGTTAGAGGGCCACGTGGATGATTACCTCATCGCCTGCATGCGCGACTGCTGGGCCGAAGACCCCAATGTGAGGCCCGACTTCCCCACCATAAGGAGCCGACTCAAGAAAATGAAGTCTGGCAAGTGAGTAGTAAGAATCGGTGAAACGTGCTTTGTTTGTGAAATTGTTATTTATAAAAGAAGCTTTCAACTAGTCAGTTATTTAGACAGGAACGTAAGGATTTTATTCGTCTTTTTTTTTCGTAATAGTCACTGTTAGATAGCCACTTCAGAAGTAACAAAAATGGGCTGCTTTCAGTCGGGTATATAACCGAACGCAAGTATTTTATTCTCTTTTTTTTCGTAATAGTCACTGATTCAATTCTATTTTTCTATTTGGCATTCCACATCTCATTAATAGTCACTGATAGACAGTCATCTTCAAAAGTAACCTAAATGGGCTGATTGCAGGCGGGTATATAACCGAACGCAAGGATTTTATTCGTCTTTTTTTCTTAATAGTCACTTTTAGACAGTCACTTCAAAAGTAACAAAAATGGGCTGCTTGCAGGCGGGTATATAACCGAACGCAAGGATTTTATTCGTCTTTTTTCTTAATAGTCACTGTTAGATAGTCACTTCAAAAGTAACAGAAATGGGCTGATTGCATGCGGGTATATAAGGTGCTACTTTATTAGTGCCCGATATTTTAGTCAGTGCTTCTACTCCTGATTCTGATCAACTTTCCCCAAGGAACCCATAGTCAAATCGCAAAAAAAATTTTGGGCTCTTCATACTAATTTGGCCGCTCGGGTGATCGATTTGTATCAGGAGTAGAAGCACTGACTAAAATATCGGGCACTAATAAAGTAGCACCTTATATAACCGAACGCAAGTATTTTTTTTTTTCTTAATAGTCACTTTTAGATAGTCACTTCAAAAGTAACAAAAATGGGCTGCTTGCAGGCGGGTATGTAACCGTCGGCTGTGTCTTTAATTAACCTAGAAGTTAAACACAACGAAAACCTCTTCCCTTTAGATTAAACTGAGAATATTAAAGAAATCCCCAAAAGATAATCATCTGACTTAGAATCTGGATGAAAATAGACCGTTGTTATATCCTTTTTAGATCTAGAAACATAATGGACCAAATGATGGACATGATGGAGAAGTACGCGAACAATTTAGAGGAACTAGTCACGGAGCGCACGCGCCTGCTCAACGAGGAGAAACAGAAGACCGAAGATCTGCTGCACCGCATGCTGCCCAAGTAAGCACTCCTTGCTAACTTGACTAAGATACATTTTGAGTACAACATGGATACATTTTCCTATCGAATTCTGTAAATACGTATATTGTCAATTATGTCCACGACATCAATTCTACTGTCGAAATAAACATTAAATAATCAGTGTTTTATGTGTTTCACACGTTTTACTTGTTACACCGAAAATCGTTAAGACTGCTTTTCCTCCCGTCTTTTCCCTATAACCGTTGTGTATAACTCCAATTATTTTCGCACTAATTGTTTTCTGTTGTTACCGTGTTAAAGACGCAAATACAACAAGCTGTGTCACATTCCTGGGTAGTGGTGCTCACTGGTTTACATTTAGTCCAACTGTTTAATTAGTTTGGGTTGTGTTTTTGGGAGCGCTTGTCTAATGCCCATCGATCGCGGCCTTAAAAACACGACCCGTTTTTGAAATATTGTAAATACATAAAAACGATTTATAATTGATATTGGGAATGTGATTTCATGTTTGTTCAAGTCGTTAGTGCTGTAAGTAAACAAGATGTAAACGATGTCCTGCTTTGTCTTTCCATTCAATGGTTTTAATTTTCCTAAATGTTGTAAAATAAATGCTATCATAATTCTGATATAGACAGACATGGACTTGATGTAAAACAGTGGTACATGTTAATCCAAAACAAAAAAAAATCAGCGAACGAAAAACAAAAGAACGAGAAAAATGTAAATGTATTCACTTTGTTGTACTTGTGTTCTTTTCCAGATATGGAGGTTGAATCGATTATAGAAATGTCGTGAAATGTCTTGAGGTAATTAACTCCCTACTGGTGATTGTTGATAACGGTTCGCAGACGTAGGTGCCGGGCGCGGCCCACGGCGTCCTCACAGTGACGTAGTTCTCATATTCCCTAATTAACAGTTTGCGTAGTTAGACTCGCCTCTTGCTTGGCTCCTTGTGGTGGTTTTGCGTGACGCATAAGTTGGTCGGTGACGGAATTCTACCTAAAATATTGTTTTTCAAAGCTTTCCTGCAAATCTATGTAGTTTTAAATATAATAAGTAAACTTTTTTGCACTTCTGAATATCCAGTATATTTATTTAGTTATTAAATATTTTATGTAGGCGTAGATCTTTAGCATGCTTATAATAGAAACACGGCATTTTTATACGTATATACCTATACATTCACGTATAAATATTTATATTAATAATCGAATATTTTATAAGTATTTATTTATCAACATCTAGAATTTACGTAAAGTTTTTTGAATCACGGCAAGGGCTTACTAAAATTTAAGCATGGATATTTATATACATTTCGCACCTTCAGAACCATAACTTCATCATACGAAATTTGGCTAAATCTCAAATTTGAACTTTATAAAAGGCGATAAAAGCTCAATTTTGTGATTTTACTAAATTTCGTATAATGACGTTATGGTTCTCAAGGTGCGATTTTAGTTTTTACTTTAATTATAAACAATTTGATTTTTGTCTAACACCTTGATGCCCCTGAAAAGCTAAAATAAGGAGACAAAAAATACCTGGATTTCCCGGAAAATTTGGACACCTTACTGATTGAGATTGACCTTATAATCTTTAAACTCAACCAACTGCAAGTCCCGTCGTTGCTTCCAAATCCCGTTTTGTTGCAGGTCGGTGGCGCGTCGGCTCACGCGGGGCGAGGGCGTCGAGCCCGAGTCTTTCGACTCAGTCACGATATACTTCAGCGACATAGTGGGCTTCACCGCTATGTCGGCCGAAAGCACGCCGCTACAAGTGGTCAACTTCCTCAATGACCTGTACACGGTCTTCGATCGCATTATCAGGGGCTACGACGTGTATAAAGTGGAGACGATTGGAGACGCTTACATGGTGGTAAGTTTAGCATTTCAATACGATGGCTGTCCACAGTGTAAACGCTTAGATTTTATATCATTAGTAAATAGAAGGTTTAGTAATATTATTGCGAAAGAAAAGTGTAGCTAAAACTCGAAATATTACCAGATATACGAATAGAAAGAAATAATACTTTAAAAACCAAATAAAAAGGAATAAAGTAAAAGTAAAGTCATAGATGAAGCGGTCGTGGCTCAGTGCGGCTTGTGTGGTCGCGTTGATCACGCAGGTTAACTGACTACAGACACGGTCATGAGATAAATGCCACTAACGGTCTAACCCATCCAGCCTGGATGAGTTTGACTGTTAATGGCATTTATCTTGACCGTTTCCGTGCGTCGCAAGGCACGTTAAGCCGTTGGTGCCGGCTGCTATCAATATATAGGCGGCTTGAAAACTTCTAACACTGGGGTTGGCCACTACCCTACAACCTCCACCAATACGGACTTGGCCCCCGTGTGTGGAGTATGTCCTAACCTTCCCGAAGTATGGGAAGAGACCCGTGCCCCTGCAGTGGGGACGATATGGGGTGTATCTGTCTAAAGTCGTGGAGAATCTACAAGGTATTATAGTAGTCAGTTATTCCTGTCTGTCCTCACGAGCCTGTCCCCGAAGCGGAAGAGACAGAACTTTTCGTTTTGTTTGTCCTCGAAAGCTTATTTGGGGACAAACAGGAATTTGTCCCAATTTTTTTTTATCAAGAATTAATATTCTAAATAATATTACAACTGCCATTAAATAATAGTGATGTCTATAAGATTTTTGCATTTTCAGGTTTCAGGACTACCAATAAGGAACAATGATAGGCACGTAGGAGAGATTGCGTCTATGGCGCTAGAGTTACTAGACGCAGTCAAGAGTCACAAAATATCTCATAGGCCAAACGAAACTCTTAAGTTAAGGATAGGTATACATACAGGTGAGTCTGCAGTCGTTATCTTATACTTGATAGAATTGATTTCGGTGTCACTTTGGAAAATTGCCTTGAAAGTTTTGGTTTTCCCGTATTGTTTTGTGGTCTAGGCAACCACCTATTCTTATGATATAACATGGTTAAATGTGCCACGAGATAACTAGAATAAGTAGTTTTGGTTGCAAAATTCGTTAAAAGCCATTTCTTGCGCTCTATTGAGTGTCAGAGTTCAAAATTTACATACTTCTTCGATTAGCCTTTTATAATTAAAAGCCATGTATCAAGACGTAAAGTAGTTAACATATTAAAGAAACTAGACTAGTCTTTATTGTGTTATGTTCACATAACATATGTATGTTGCTATAATCCTCTGTAAAAACAGTTTACAAATAATGTTTTACTAAAACTGCGGTTATCTCTTTCAGGCGCAGTCGTGGCGGGCGTGGTAGGCCTCACGATGCCGCGCTACTGCCTGTTCGGCGACACAGTCAACACGGCCTCCCGCATGGAGTCCAACGGCGAGCCGCTGAAGATACACATATCGCCGAGCTGCAAGCAGGCCTTGGATACGCTCGGTGGCTATATCGTCGAGCCGAGAGGCACTATACCGATCAAGGGGAAGGGGCAGGTGAGATTTTTATTAAATTAGTTTTTCGCACTGTCCAGTGTTGATTTGTCTTCCAATCAAAAAGAGACGTTTTTATGTTAACTGTTGCTCTTGGGCTCATTACTCTCTAGCATTATAAATATTTTGTTTGAAATAATGTCAAGAAAAATTCTTGAAAATGTGCCTACTAATCAACAGAGAATGTTGGTACAAATAATAACGTATTAACACCAACGTAAAATTTTTGGAAATGTAGCTACATACAATATCAGCAGAGAATGCCGGTACAAATAATAACCTATTGACACCAACGTAACACAGACTGTCATAGCACAGTAACCTGAAAGTTGGTCAGAAAATAATGACAGTCACTGTTAACTTGTCAATATGTATTTCTACTGCGTTCTTTGTTTCAGCTTCAAACGTACTGGCTAGTGGGTGCGACAGAGAAGGCGATACAGAAGCGGCACGTGGAGGGGGAGGAGCGGCCGCTGTTCTGCCGCCCGAGGCGGAGTCCGCGGCTTACTGACTCGAGGCATCCATCCGTCTCAGGTAATATGTCTAACGCTTTCCAGACTGACATTCTAAGAACATTAATAAGGTTCGAAATCGTCTAAAACCAATCTGTTTACTTTTTGTATCGTCTGGTAACTTTTTGCTGGGTTTTAGTTAAATTACATACAAAATTAAAATAATATCGTACTAAATACGTAAGTGGTCTACCATAGGAAGATTAAATTAGTTTGTATAAGATAAAACATTTATGATACTGACTTCTATAACTCATACTTAAATAGATTGAAATACTTTTCCATCCGACAGACTTTGGAATGTATGGCAAGCAATACTCAGTCAAAAACGTTGCAAGATAGTTTCCGGTCCAACAATGTACATGTTGCGCTAGCAGGTTATTATCAGTGATCGAAGTAGGTAGATTGATTTGGGGTCAATGACTGCAAACGTATACGTCAATATGGACATGCCGCTCGGATTCTGATAGTTTAAAATTTTTAAGCAAACAAAAATGTTTATTCTTTTTGTTATTCGACATATAAATAAATTGCTTCCTTCAGAACCAATTGAATGGTCCAGAATCCGAAAATACCGAAACTTTCCGGAAAAAAGGATTGTCCATGTTCTAAAATCACGTTGCAAGTACCAAAAATTAATCTACCTACTCCGATCACTGGTTATTATATTAGTAGATTCGCGATCGGACATCCCTCACACGGCGTGGGCGAGCGGCGGCGGCGTGCGGCAGCGGCTGCCGAGCGGCGGCGCGCGCACCGCCGACACCTGCTCGCTGCCCGCGCCCTCGCCGCAGCCGCAGCGCCGCGCCTCGCCGCGCCCCAGGTACTTACTACTGTCATACTTCGATATTATTCGCAAAATGTCGATTTTTTCATTCATTGCATCGACGATCGACATCAGGTGCAGTGCATCGACACCTATCGATACGTTAGCAAGTTAGCTAGCAATAGAAAAGGAATAAATTGAAATACTATTTGTTGTAATTCCCGAAATTTTGTGTACATACGAGTTCCAAGTGGCAGGAGCTTCGAATTAGGTAGAAAAAAAACCTTCGAAAGGTGTACAGTTCTACCTACTTCGAATACATATTTTGATATAATTTTTTTCAGACACGCACTGAGTTCGATCGCATCGTCGACGGCGTGCGGCGAGGAGGGGTGCGGGGCCGTGGGCGCGGCGCGGGCGCACTCGCTGGAGCTGCTGGGCCCGCGCGAGGCGCGCCTGCGCCGCCACCACACGGCGCGCTCGCTGGACGCGGGCGCCGACGCCGCCATCGCCACGCTCTCGGCGCCCCTCTTCAACGGCGCCATCATCGGCATCGTCACCGACGACCCGCCCAAGACGACGGAGGACAGCCCGCTGCTGCGCAACTGCAGCCTCTACGACAGGCTCGCGCGCACCGAGCGGAAGGTCCACGACGCGAACTACATCGAGTTCTACAAGAAGTGGCGGTCGCTGGAGAACGTGGCGGACGGCAAGGGCGAGGTGCGCAAGATCCCGCGGCTGGCCATCCGCTCGTGGCTGCTGGGCATCTTCGGCGGCGCGGGCGGCGCGCGCGGCAGCCTCGCCTCGCTGCGCCGCGCGCCGCCGCTGCTCGACCCCGCGCGCGCCGAGTCCGCCGTCTGACTGGCTCACTGCGCCTGGGGGGGGGGGGGGGGCATCCCCATCCCCATCCCCAGCCCACTCCGTAAATGTATATTAGCTTTATTATTTGTATGTATATGAAATGCTATTGTAAATAATATGTGTAAGTAAAACGATGTTACCGTGAATTGTGAAATAAGAGTTTAATGTTATTAAATAATTTCTATTGAACGAACGTTTCTTAATAATACTGACATAGATCACATTTACGCTATGGAAGTCACGAAATAAGTACGTACACGTATTACGGCAGACCTTAAAATAATGGTAGTCACTTGAAGTGGAATTATAAATACACCCTGTTGATACGGAATAACAGGCCCGGAACATGCCCGGAACGGACTTCGTATCGATTTACGTCTACGGTTGGAGCGATCTTCTCACTGTTCTTGAGCTTGACACTGGCACCAGGTATTGACTAGGGTACGTTATTATTAAGTACATCATTTAGGCATCAGCCAGCAGAGGTATTCCTGCATCTCTTTCGTTGTAATTACATCCGTTGATGACCAGTTTTATGTCGCATGGCGGAGCTTCTAAGTCGGCGGGATGGTCCTCTAGCGGTGCTTTTTGTATGAGAGGCGTACATGAGGTTGCGTTGGAAGGTGTATTAGTACACTCCGAGTGCTCGATGATGGGACAAGAGACGCTGGTATACTCGTGTCTAAGACTTGGTGCTTCCAGAAGGTCGCCACGCTTAACTGGGACCAGACTGCCATCGCCAACCACCTGATAAAAAAAAGATTAAAGTCAAGAAAACGAGTTCTTTTCCATAACTTTTTCAAAATCTCGAGTGGTACAGGGTCATACTGATATACAGGTTTACTAAGGTATTATTAATTACAGATTTCAGATGTTGAAAGCTAGTCATAATATTAGCTATTCGCACCTCCATGAGATATTCATCGCTCCTGTGGTGCAACACGCTGTCTGTGTGCGACTCTAAATGGCTACCCGAAGCAAACCTTAATTTCTTTGGAGATTCTAAACTGCAACATCTGGAAACAAAAACAAGCGGTCAATCGTTTCCTACGTACTTAACACTTGGTTTATAATTAATCCATTGACCGCCACGCTACTCTTTGACAAATCGTGCCCCACCAGCCGACAAAAATTTATGAAAATCTCAAATCCTGGCGCCTGGTGCCACGGAAACTGGTCGTCGTCGGCCCTAGTCGACTGTAGCGACGTTCGACGGCTTGTCGAAATTGTTTAATATAGAAAACAAATTCAATATTTTATGGACCATGAACAAGGTTTAAAATCAAGTTGGGTTAGATTGTAGAGATTATTCGACAGTTGCAAATATTTATTCTCTACCACCGTACTCACCTATGAAGACCTCCAAACTGATTCTTCCAGTTCCTGTTCTTTAGAGAGCTGCGTTGTCCCCGTTTTTCCGAGACGGGCTGTTGTATTAAACTAATACTGTCATCCTTTTGAGTTCTTCTCTTAGCTCTTATGGCTGCCGCTTTAGGGTCCTCTCCTCGGAGCCAGTAAGTTACCTAAAATCATTGAAAATTATGATGAAATATCCCGCCGCTTTGTAGAATCAACTTGTTTGAAAGTGTGAATCGTACCTGATCCCTTTTGCCTTTCATTGAGACTATTCCTCTTTCTTCTAAAATATATCCACCTAGTTGATCTAACAGCGCTTTACATGCTGCGCTGCAATGGATTTTGAGCGCTGAAAAGTAAAGTTTTGTTTTGAGATCCACGATAATACTAGTCGATAATTACTAGAAATGATAAATAAAGACTAACGCGCGCCTGTAGATTCAAGTCGACTAGCAGTGTTCACTGTATCACCGAATAAACAGTATCTGGGCATCTTCAGTCCGACGACCCCTGCACAGACTGGACCTAAAATAAACAAATTGTCATTGTTCTCCATGAACATTTTCCGATTCTCTTTTTTATTTGTTCTATGAACTCACCGGAATGTATGCCAACTCGTAAAAGCAGCTTTAGTTCTGGTCGATGCCGCACGCGAAACGTTCGAGTAGCTGATAAGAGTGCTAAAGCCATCGAGGCTATCTCCCCTGCATGATCAATACCATTGCGAATCGGTAACCCCGACACCTGGAATACGAGGTGCGTTAGAACTTTAGGGTTTGAAAGTACTATCATCATCTTCAATTTAGCTGAAATTGTTACTTAATTTATAAGTACTTACAACCATATACGCATCACCAATAGTTTCTACTTTGTAAACGTCGAAGTTTTCCAAAATAGAGTCGAAACAAGTGTAAAGATCATTTAGGAAGTCAACTACCTGAAAAAATCATTTGTAAGTAACTATAGAGTATTGTTTTCGACTTAGGTATGTTAACATGTAAAAATAATCTATTTAAATTACCTGCAATGGCGTGCTTTCCGCTGACATGGCGGTGAATCCGACAATGTCGCTGAAATAAATGGTGACTGAGTCGTAACTCTCGGGCAAAACTCTACGGCCACGCTTCAGTTGCTCCGCCACCGGAGCCGGTAACATTTCCTCTAGTAATGCCTCTGGAAGAATACATATTAATTGAAACGAATAATTAATTGCAGACAACGTAGGTAAAGTTTTAAAAACTAACACCAAGCCTTAGATCTTACCAGTTTTCTTCTTTTCTTCTTGAAGTTGATCAGTTCTCTCATCCACTAACGCTTCTAAATTATTTGCATATTTTTCCATCATGGCAATCATGTTATCAAATATGTTTGGTTTCCTGTGGATCGAAAACACTCAATATTATTTTATCTAATCAGTAGAAAATAGTCTTCAATTTATACTTTTCTAAGTGTATTGAAAAATAAAACGTATCAACTAGGACTGCAGGTCGTACTCACATGCCTTTCCGGAGTGGCCGCAGTTTAGTTCTTATAGATTTGAAATCTGGTCTCATGGTGGGATCTTCATTCCAGCATTCGCTACAGCACTCTTTTACACAGTCAAATCGATCCGACAGTGGCTCTAAGGGTGGTCTGCAAATAAACTCGAATTTCATGGGAATGTTCTTAGACGGTGTCCCATGATATAAATTGGAATATTTGCTAGCCAATCTCATGGTTTTCATAATTTTACTTAGCTGATAGATATCGCAACTCAACGTGTAGTGTTATTTATTGGTTTCGTATAGTCATAATCTTATTATGTCATTTAGAAAGGCGAATTTTACGAGCCTAATAGTAATGTTAGTTACTGCGCCGTTGGTTAGTTAATCCACTTACGTTGTGTTGAAGACACATACCTACCTGAAAGGCGTGGGATGCGGTGCAGACAGGCGCCGCAGCAGCGCCGGCGTCGGCGGCGCGTCGGCTCCGAACGGGCCCTTCCTCGTATGGAGCTCGTACAGCACCAGTCCGAACGCGTATACGTCAGACGGAGGAGAACCTTCACGGAATTCTTCGGCTGACGGGAAAGAGTCTTCGCTCCAGCCCGCTGAACGGAGAAGCTCTGGAGATAGGTAGACTAGATCTGGAAGCAAGCATGGATGTATTGTGCTGGATACTAATTCAATTGAAATTCAATCGTAGCCTCAAAGTCTTGGACGAATAAAGCACAGCCAACGAAATAATGAAATGGTTATTATGGCGATTAAACCTTACTTTCAAATTGAGATCGCAAGGCGTTGTGCTCGGACGGCGGCAGTTCGCCCCGCCGGAATTCCCGGAGACCGAAGTCCGCCAGTTTAACAACCCAGCGCGCGTCGACCAAGCAGTTGGACGGCCGCAACGCACCGTGGTATTGGATTGGTGACTCGTGGATAAAGATCATGCCCTAAAATGGTTTTCCCTTCAGTTTCGTTGGTAATTCAAATTCAAATTGAAAATATGTTTATTCGAAGTAGGTAGCATTGTACACTTTTCGCAGATCAGTTTTTAATCTACCTAATACGAAGTTCCTACCACTTGGAACCCATTACCCATTACAAGGTAGCTCTAAAATTTTTGTTGACATTTCAAGAGTTCATTTTCCCGATACACTTGCGTTCTTTACGATAATATCGCTCATTCAGTGCAGTGAAATAGATGCACCGTGAAGTAATAGACTTACCTACTTGGACCATAAAATATATTCGCTATGTTTGAATGTTGCTAGTATTACGATTTGGTTGTGGTATCTTCCTACTATTTTATAGTATAAATGATGATCAATCAATGGCATAATTTCACTCTACTGGCACGGAGCTCTTAAAATGAGTCGAGTCTCTACGGTTATTAAAAGCTCGTTCCAAATAGCAGCTAATAGCCGCTCGGTATTTTTGCGGCGTAATCCTCATTTCTCCCGTTGCTGATCGGTTCCATCAAAAATATCGGTCGTAAAATGAAGCTGAATAGACACAATTATTTCGGTAGGTAGCTGTTATTCCACTTACCCTGATAATGTCCGCCACCAGGGAGGCGACGAACATATTATCTAGTTTGATATCTTCGTTCTCAAGGATATCCTGTGAGGGAATAATTTTTTTTATTGCCTTTATAAATGTATGATATGGAGTAGGTTTCTTTTTAGATTCTTGGTGTCGCTGTTTTAAATCGCAGTTCAAAAATTATCAGATTGGTACATCCCCAAATACAGAAACATAAAAGAATCAGCTATGTGAGTAGCACAGCATCTAATATATGATATGTACAACTTGTCAGTATAAAAAATATACATAATATGTATTTGTTTTGAGTTAGTTTTTACAAAAAAAATACGGTTTCATTTAGGTTGAGATTTTTAGCGCATGTTGGATTCGCACTTGTTTTTATTATTTGTTACAGTAATAATTATCATCATTATCATTTATGCAAAAGTTACGCTTCGGTACCGCATGTTATTTCTTATTCTGACAACCACATGTTTTCAAGAGTCCTCATTCCATAAATTTAATCTTAAAATTGCACAAAGCTTTTAGAAATATATGGCTACTTATTTGTGTGAGTGGTTACTTCAGTGAGTTCAATGCACTGGAATTTGGAAGTCTTATTCTGAGAGAGTTCATATGTTGGGCGGTTCGATGTATACGCCCATTAATTACTGTCCTTGTTCTTAATATTCTAAACTTATGCTTTTTGAAATATCTATGTATTTATTGAGTGGTTCTTGAAATATGGAGTAATTTCATAGAATAACAGTCAAGTGGGAGCTAGCGTTAAAAGGCATTCTATATGTTAGACCTCTCTATGCACTGAATAACCTTTCTTGGTCCATAGATACTACAATCCATCAGTTGGACTGTCAGTATGATTGGTTATTTTGCTACTCTACCTTGAGGCTGCCTCGAGTGCAGTACTCCGACAGGGCGCACACGTTGGGAGGCTCGATACACGCTCCCACAAACCCGTTCACGTTGTCGTGTTGCAGGTCGCGCATCTGATAATAATATGCATAAATATAAATAACTTTAGGCACAGTATATTAGTACTAAAATACATTCAGCACGGACACTCCCTGCCTCTAAAAGGCGACCTCACCCCCTCTGCGGGTCAGATCCGGTGACGGTTGCTTAGCACCACATAAGCAACACACACAGTATCCAAACGTCATATTTTTAGCCGACTTAAAAAAAGGAGGAGGTTCTCATTTCGACTGTATGTTTTTTTTGTATTTTACTCCGCCAGTTATGGATTGATTTTAATGATTCTTTTTTTGTTTGGTAGGGAATATTCAGAAGTGGTCCTATATAAATTTTATCAAAATTGATTTTGTGTTTTTTTTTTAATAACAAAAATCATTGCAAAATGGTAGTTGTTACGATTGAAGTCGGTTTTTTAAACGTGTTCAGCGTGTCAATTATTATGTAGAAGTAGTACTTAGGTAATAATAACGCGATGCGATATGATAATAATAACCGAGTGACCGGGGCGTGATAAAGAGTAGTCTGCAACCTACTCTACACTTAGAATAAAGGCAAACGAAAACTGCATGTGGTAAAAGTCTGGGTATTTAAAAAGCTAACAATAAAATAGCTCAGTTTCTCATTATAATAAATAGATCTAGATTACAATACATGTACATTGAACCTGAATATTACTACCGACGCTCGTAATTTAGTTAACATCAGACCTGTTTTGCATCTATAAATAGATGTGATCTGCTTTATTTATATTTACTAAAATTTCTCTAGAAAATTTCACAGGTAAGAGTTTCTTGGTACAGGTAAAATTCATTTATACTAACAACAAGATTGAAATCGTTTTTCATTTAGCCTTTACGCTTTAGTCGAAAATAATTCAAATAAGTTTGCTACTTTACAAATAGGTATCGTACCTATCATGGAAATGAAATCACGCAGAGATGAAACGTAAATGGTAGGCTAATAAATACATGAGTGAATATACACTCGTGCATATACTAGTGTCCTGGTATACACAAATTGTTACCTAATTCTAGGTTCCAATAAAGTAAAATTGATATTGGTAGAGAACCTAAAACCGTGCCGTACTTATTTATTACACTTAACACACGTGTTAAAAGTTCGCCAATAGCTGCTTCATCATTTGCTCGAAAACGTTTAGCGAGAAGCAAGTAATGAATGACCGTTGTAAATAGACGTTTCGGCCTACTAGCTACCTGCCAATTCCGATAGAAGCTTGCTGGTTTCATTTTTCGAATAACTTGAAATTGTTGTACGTAATTGGTAAAACATACAAATGATAATTAAAACATTTGTTAAAAAACCAAAAACCCGCTATAAGCATAAGCTGTACCTAATCTTTAGCAAGAACAAAACCTTGAATCATTCTTTAGATTTAGGTACCTACTCGCCATTCTTTTGCAAACGTTGGGCGAGGGCTAATGGCCAACACCCAACATAAACACTGGCTGCCGTCCTGCAGGCGAGTGGAGTACTTTCGCCGCTCAATCCTCAGCTAAGAGCTAACATGTGTAAGTTAGTACGGTCGGTTGTCGTTGGGCACACCTGAACAAATTCCCGCATTAGAGAACCCTTGAAAGAAGATATTATCTTACAGGTGACACTATCATTTACTATAAAGAGATATGATGTATGTTAAGGGCTCACCAATCTACACTTTTCAGTGCCCTTGAAGATAGAAACTAAACTGGAACATATTATGTTTGTTCCAGGGCTAGATTAGCGGGTGTAGAGGAGTATTAAGAAAGGATCTTTAAATATCGATATTAAATATCGTAACCCCTTATAAAATCTAAGAACATCATATCTCAGTAAAATTTTAAGTGCACTCGCAAGTGTAAAATAAAAAATAATTTGTAATTTTGGTAAAATGTTTAAAATAGAAAATAAATTTCAAATATTGTTTATTTTATTGAAATTTTATGATAAAACCGTTGTCGGTACCGGAAGATATTTTTTCGCTACAAGCTTCATCGTACAAAACGACACTAATTTTTATCATATAAATATACTTAATCTTTGCGTAATCCAATTAAATATAAACATAATAAAAATATTTTGTAATCCGCGGGAAGTTTCAAAAAGTAATCAAAGGCTACGTTTTTACAAGTTACTGGATGCTCAAAGTTTTTAAAGTAAAGTAATAGCGATACAGATGAAAGGTTATGATATGAATTTTTGCCGAGAAAAATCATGTTTGTGTTTCTTCTGTAGTAAAAATAAAGTAAAGTATTCTAATATACGATCTACGTCTACCTCATAGTCCGATAAAAATGGGTGCAATTTTTCTCAGTCAGATCCGTCATTGCATTTGGAAAGGGCGGAAAAGCCCTTACGATAAGGGGGTAGGTGTTGGTACGTGTTTTGTTTTCTCTTTTTCTCTTCAATATGTGAGCTTATGTTTATGTTTGTATCAGAGGATGATAAAACTACTTACCTATAATTGAATCTGTAATAGGAAGGGGCGCGGAAATTGGATTGTAACGCTTTATCTGTGCGATTCATTTTTCCTTATTGGGCATTCGAACGGGTAGAAACTGAAACCTTATATGTGGCTAGGTCTTTGCCAAATGGAATTGAGTGGCACCCAGCCAGGTGTGAAAATCATTTAATTAACATCTCGTACAAAATAAATCCGCTTGTACGAGTATGGGAATCTATATGGATCCTCATGGAAAGTTGTTAAATTTGGTCACCCTTGAAGTGAGTAGAATATAAATTGTTATGTATAACAAAAAATACAATACTTACCATTAAATATGCAAATGATATAACAAATTTACATATCGGTAATACCCATCCATCAATGTTTGTAAATCAGTTCATCAGCGTGATCGACGACGCTGACGCATATGCGCAAGCCGTGCTGGGCACAAACCAGTTCATGAAGATAAAAACTCTTTATGGATATTTTTATAAGAAGTATTAGTGAGAACTTACAATTTTGAGCTCCTTCTTGATCTCCCTGTTAATGTCGATGTGGTGTCGCCTGACCCTCTTGACTGCCAGCAGCCTCCCGCGGTAAAAGGCCACCTCAGTAAAGATAGCAGAGTATCTGAAGTCGAGGTCGGGGTTGGAGCTGAGGGACACCTGGCTGGATCTGACGCCGCCGGTGCTGCCTGTGCCAGCTTTCTCGGCTGTCCCCGTGGCGGCAGTATTCCCGTTCGCCACTACACAGCTATCTTGCTGGAAAAATTCAGTTCTAATCAACTTGATTCTGACGTAGACTTTTAATAGGATCAAAAACACAAAATACTTTCCCAAGTACCTATACCACTTAAAATAAGCGTCACACAACTTACACCCCAATACTTGCATTCGGAAGATGGTTGTAGGAAACGGAAGAGTTGTGTATCCGCAAAATTACAGTTTTTATCACATACATAGTGCTAACAACAAATGTGAATGCACAAAGCTTTAAACAAAATAAGCTGCTACCACTTTAAAGTTTTAACGCTTACACCAACTCGTTTCTCAGTTAACTGGTACGTTTAAACTATGGATAATCTACTGAAATTCGTACCAACTACACGAAGTTTTAATGTAATCCTCTACATAAGTACGTAAATACAAATAGCATGGAAACAACATATACAAATCGGTTTACCTACTCAGTTTGTTGGTGCGCTGGTCTTCCTCAGGCAAATGCAAATCTCTGAAGTCGATTTTCCATAGTAGTGAGTCCAGCTCTTGCTCGTAGCGCCAGCCGCGGTACAGTGCTAGTGCGGCTAAAGCTAGGAGGGCCAGGGTTCCGCCCGAAGCACCCAGCGCCCAGGCCCCCACATGACCTGGGATAAGCGTAACACATCCGTCCAATGTGAAGTAGCTAATTCACTTGTTGGAGTATGTTTGTAAAACGGTATGAATAGGCCGCGGAAGGTGCTTTAAGTGAAAGCAAATGAATAGACAAGAGCGTCGTTAAGTCAGAGTGATTCCTTTCATTCATCCGATGAGTCAGTTAGTTAATCAGCATAACAGAATCATAGTATTACGCTGAAATAAATGTAATACAGTAATGAAACTTGTTTTACAATTCATAAATTTCTAACTCACTCCTCTTGATTAACGGGATTTAAATTTTAACAGGTAGGTATCTAGGTTTTAATTACTTTTTTGAATTGGGTTTGGAGTAATTCTAGACTTTGTTCCGCTGTTTATTTGTTCTAACTGGCCTTACTTTAAAATTCTCCTTTCACCCATATTATTCGTACCCTGTCTAGTAAATTATTATTATTATTATTTTATACACTAGCAGCTCTATGAGCTGATGCGTGTATATCACTGCACTTGTGTTCTTTAATTATTATTTAAATGTTTGTCAAGTCTATTTTTAAAACAGTTTAAAATTGTGATCACTCTGCTATTACGGAACCGAAATTAAAAAGGTAGGTGGACATTCCGTAAGGTTCGTTGTTGTTTTAGAAACATTTAGGCTGAATTTAATTTAAAATGTTTTAAAGTGTATGCGGTAGAGTTTCGTTACAACCATTGTTTTGTGTGTTTCTTTTTATTCAACTCCATTTTATTAAACTCAATAATTAATTATAATCTTCGTAGGTAATCGTTTTAATAAAATCAATTTACTCCACTTCAGTCTTATTAATGCTTAGCTGATACAGAAGAGCTCTTTTGTAGATACAAGGGGGACCAATTCAATCTTCAGATCCCAGTGAAGAAATTATCTGCAAAAGACACAAACGGTCGTATGGCGACATTTTGCAAGCGCAAAGCGGTCCTCTCTTTCTTATATCAATGTAGTGACAGAGATAGCAAGAGAGGTCTGCTGTAACACACAAAGTCTTCTTGTGGCTTGAAGAAAATCACTGTATTAAATTGAAAGAGCCGGGACAAAGCCTCTATCTACTACTACAGTAGATAGAGGCTTGGTCCGGAAAATCCCATAAGTTAGAAACGTTTATAAAAGTAAATAAAAATATTATTGTTCTACAACAACAGACATTTATTTAATTCAGTTAGGTAAGTACTTTTTCTTTAAAAAGAGGGCGAATTAAAATTAAGATTTTAGTAAAAGTCGTTATAAAACTAGTAGGTAAATATAATTTATGAGAAATTAAAAAAAAAGCTTGCGTTGATGTCTTCCATATGACTGTTTTAATAGACGTCGCAAAGCGTTGATATTTTTTTGTTGACTGTTTTTTTTTGTAAAGTGTAGCAAGCTGTTAGCGTTGATAGTGTTCTTATAAGCTTTCCCTTAGCGTATCAATTTGCTACGTTGATATCTGTTGATGATTTTGAGCTATTTCGACCTGTGTTAAATACTGAAACTAAATAAATAATTCTACACATCCCTTAGCGGCCTTCTTTTTTATGAGGGCACTTATAAGTATAAGGCACCAAATTGCAAAAAAAAGAACAAAAGTAAAATTTTCAAAAAATGAGTCTCGTAGAAGCGCTGCGGGAAAAAAGGTCTACACGTTTTTAGGGTTCCGTAGCCAAATGGCAAAAAACGGAACCCTTATGGATTCGTCATGTCTGTCTGTCTGTCTGTCTGTCCGTCCGTATGTCACAGCCACTTTTTTCCGAAACTATAAGAACTATACTGTTGAAACTTGCTAAGTAGATGTATTCTGTGAACCGCATTAAGATTTTCACACAAAAATAGAAAAAAACAATAAATTTTGGGGGTTCCCCATACTTAGAACTGAAACTAAAAAAAAAATATTTCATCAAACCCATACGTGTGGGGTATCTATGGATAGGTCTTCAAAAATGATATTGAGGTTTCTAATATCATTTTTTCTAAACTGAATAGTTTGCGCGCGAGACACTTCCAAAGTGAAAAAATGTGTTTCCCCCCTCCCGTAACTTCTAAAATAAGAGAATGATAAAACTAAAAAATATATATGATGTACATTACCATGCAAACTTCCACCGAAAATTGGTTTGAATGAGATCTAGTAAGTAGTTTTTTTTAATACGTCATAAATCGTAACCCGCAATTTACCTACAACGAACTACAAGAACTTTTATATTATGTTACTTGCTGCTACGGAACCCTTCATGGGCGAGTCCGACTCGCACTTGGCCGCTTTTTAATTCATCGCAGCGCAGTTCAAACTACTTAACTGATTACTCCTGGATTAAAATAAATATTGTAAGACAAAGTTAATATTAAAAAAATGTAAGTATGTCTATTCTGTTTACATAATTTAACATAGATATTTTTAACTATATTATTTTTGTGATAAAACTTTCTGGATAGGACACTTGCTATGTAAGTATACAGATTAAGATTCGATGTAAATCTGTGATTAAGTATGTGTATCTGTGCAATAATCTAATAAATAACTAAATTTTGGATTTTTAAATTATTTATCTGAGAAAAGTCCAAAGTAGACATTCGAATCGAATTCGAAATCGAAGCGAATCGATTTGTTTTGATATTTGAGTCGATTCCATTCTACAATACTTACGAATATGACTTGATTTTTTTACACCTGTACTTATTTATGCACTATATACAAAAATTTAAAAGAAATATCAGTGAATAATCAATAAGATCGCCTATTGTGTTGTCACCTATTTTTATTTGTACTAATTTTCTTGCCAGTTGTTTCTAATGCAATAAAGTATATTGAATTCAATTGAAGAAATAATTTTATATCGCACGTTGCATTTTATTCCGAGAGTAAATAGACTTTTATTTTCGACAGTGACTTTAATTTGTGTGACAATAACGAGGTCATCTTTTAATTTGTAGCCGAATCACCAGTACGACTATAAAGTTTATGCGATAATACGGCATCCGAAAAGAGAAAGACATAAAATATATTATTGGAAAACGGAAATAGAGCTTATTTTTCTTTGAGATAGTTTTCAGATCAGAAAAAAATACTGTAGGTGTTGTACCTACTCGTAGGAGTAAGTAGAGAACAGTTAAATATGTTGTATTTAACGTCGATTTTGACTTCACCTACCTATCCGCAACATATGTAGCGTTTCACTTCAAAGTAATATTTAGTTATTAACTAAAAAAGCCAAATGATATTTACAGCCTGGCTAAAGTTAGCCAATGAGGCGTGTAAAGTGTTTTCGTGTTCAGTCGGTCTTAGCCAGCTAAGAGCCAGCATCGGGCCCGCCGCCGCAGCGGGGGTCGTCGCGTGCTCTCGATAGCTTCCAGGCATCGCCCCCATTCCTATTGAAGTACTGTAGCCCAGACGACGCTTTTACGACTAAACCCTTCAAACCCTATTTCACCAACTGTGCGCTTAATGTCTCGGACCAACAACACGTTATGTCGTAACAACGTAAGGTTTTATAAAAAAAAACAATGCCCACCCCGACCTTAATGGACGATTCCGGTCCACTCCTGAATCTATTAGCTTCTTACATGTTTTGAGCATTAAGGAAACGCTTTTTCTTAGCTACCTACATCCTGACCAGAAGAAAGGGTAACGAGGATTTAATAATAATACTTACTAGCACATTTTTCGCCCCTAAAGCCGCAAGGGGGTTCAGAGAGTGGAGGCTTCCCACCGGGCCATTTCATCTCTCGAAGAAATCTTACTTCCTGAGAACGAAATATTATGACAAAAATACAGTTTTAGTAAAAGGACGAGGTCTTGGCTTGTAATTTGGCAGACAAGTGCATATCCAAAGCCAAAATGTGACGTCAGCGATCCGGTGTACAGTTAAGAGGCAGTGTTATTCGGGCCACGTCAAGATTCACTATGCGTAGCTACGTGCTCGGTGGTTTAATTCCGTTTAAGCTATTTAGATGCAAATTCTTATGTGAATGTTTATATAGGTATGAACATGAATTTTGAGAAAAATCTAAATAAACAGGAAGTGTAAGGTATAAAGTTTTGGGGTTTGATAGAGCCTTAAAATATAAATAGGGCTGTAAAGGATAACCGTGGGTCGCATGGGAGCGTTTCAATATCGCGATTCACTTCATGCTTTTAGAAAATATATGAATGAATTCATGAAGATTTAGATTGAAATAAATAATCAAACGGACACTAAACGGAAAAAGGAAGGATTGTAAAATCGGCTTTGTGAACTCGATATTTGAAAGAAAAACCTTAAAATTTCTCTATCATTTCAAATTCCTGGTCCAAATTTTGTAACTAAACACTTTGTGCTAGGATCGAGATTTAAATAAAAAAATATAAGAGTTGTATACCTCTCTAGTTCACTTAGAGTGATACGTCTGGTAATGGAATTAAAATACGCGCAAAATCTTAGAAAATGATAAATGGCAATTTACCAACTTAGAACGGCATTTCTCCTGCGATTGCGTTGGTCGTAAAACAACAAAGCTATTTCTTTTCAACCTGACAAAAACTACAAGGGTTTACAACCTATGGAGATGTTCGCTCAAATACTTATGTAGAGTCAGAACGAGTCATAGTGGTGTCCATCTTGCTCATCGTAGTCAATTTGCAATGAATCAAGCGATATCTGAAAATCTTTCTATCATTAAGCACAATTTAACCGTGCTATCACAAGGCATAGATGACGGTTGCCTGCTGTTGCACTGAGCATCACCCGCATTAACTTCATTGGGCATTTTATATTAACACCAGAGACTTGTGTAAGGCGATCTTCATATACGTATACATCTAGTAATCAGATGCGCAGATTTTCTTACGATATTTTACTTCACAGATATAGCAAACGGCACAGACATGCACCCCGCTCCCCCCGTAGCGACGATATAAAACTTCTTTAGCAAACGGTATGTATGAAAACGCTTCGCAAATACTTCCCGGAACGTACAAGTTCCGCGTGGTAGGAACTTTGTACTAGGTAGAAAAAAACTACGATTTAAAAGTATGTGCAAAATATCTACTTAAATCAAATAAAAAAAATGTATGTAAGTTACGAAAAACTCCTTGGTACATTTCTAGTTAGGAGGTCAGAGTCGCTACCGTGGACCCACCGACGCGACGCTTTAACTTTGGAAATGCAGACAAAAATCCAACAAGTACCTACCTATAACGAAAGAGTTTGGTAGGCGAGGCGTCCCCGTCCATGGATTCACTTACTTACCGGAGCTGACTTGTGAAGAACTGCGAGCGGGTACAAGCCAGGCGCGCGGGAGGGGTCGATGGAGAGTAGCGTGTAGTTGCCCTCCGCATCGCCGCTCTCATCCATGTGCACCCAGTACCTGCGGGCGATTACTTATTAGAAGCATAATTAGACTTTTTTATTTTAAGAAATCAATGAAATCAATATGCAATATGATAATACGTATCATTACAACCTACGATATGTCACCAACTAAAGAGAAATGTTCTACATTATAATTTCTCCGAAAATATAAACTTAAATGTAAACTTTGCTGTTTGTACAGCGCAAAATTAGTCCATTAGTTTAATAAAGACGTCGGAGCGTTGTCACAAACAGTGACAGCTATAAACAGGTGGATAAAAATAACTTTTATAAAGCTTCTGACACAAGAGCTTGAAACCCCACCTGTACCTAACTGTAGATGTAATTACGGCCAAATCATTATGATTTTGGTCACATTATCTAGAGCACTTGATAGGGTTGTACACCGGTTAATAAGTATACAGGTTGTAAGGGACAGGTTTCCGAAAACTTTAGAGGCTTGCTCATTAGACGAAACTGAACAACTTTCCACAAGAATGTTTTTCAGGAAACGAAAAAAAAATTGCCTTCTCCATACAACTTGTCCAATCAAGTTTATAATTTTGTATGGAGAAGCAGATTTTTTTTCGTTTCCTGAAAAAAAATATTGTGGAAAGTTGTTCAGTTTCGTCTACCGAGCAAGCCCTTAAAGTTTTCGGAAACCTGTCCCTTACACCCTGTACATACTTCAAACTAAACGCAAATCAAATATTTTTGAGACGAATAAGAAAACATTACAGTTCTTTTCGCACCCCATAACACTCCTGTATGTAGTGTTCCTCATATGAGCGGCGATGGCGCGGCCATCTCTTGCCCCCTCGCCGGTCCGCAGCGCCGTGACCAGCGCCCGAGCATACACCCACACCGCGTCGTGCAGCCACGCAGCCTCCGCCGGGATCTGCCACCACACAATGTGACACACAAAATTACTTACGAGACTCAGGGTGTAATGAGTCCAGCTGGTGACTGGAACACCCCTATGTGCCCCGCAGGCGTCCCAACCTATCAAACTGTGCAGGAAGGAACCGACAGTTTGCTTTGATAGGTCAGTCTCCGAAAAAATTAAAAAGTTCCACTACCAAACCTATCGAGTTTTCTTTGGTATCGTAACTTTTTAACGAGTTAACTCGTCTGGCCCGCAGGTCAGGCCCGCAGGTCAAAAAGTCTTCAGACCTGAAAAATCTTACGGTACCTGAAAAATTATTTCTTATTTTGAAACTCAACATTCGTACCGCACTCGTTATGGAGTTATCGATAAAAGTTTGTTGGGCCGACGATTTCACGCTGAATACTGTTTATTGTTTTTTTGTTAGCTTTTATCTTTGAACGGTATAGGGAATATGTTCTAATCATCTGAGTTTCTTCATATCAAATGCCAAAACAGCAATTTTGTTCAATTTTTTTAAATTGTGCTCTTGGCAGCCAATGAAAATCCATGTGAGTAACTTTTTCCAATAAAGAGCAATTATTCAGTTTAAAATATTACATAAGTATATTTTGATGTCTAACACAGAAATGAACAATGTTTTGCATCGACTAAGTACCTTTCGGTTATAAAAACTCGAATTAAAAACATATTTAATTAAAAATGTGATAAATGAATTATACCTCCTTTATTGTTCTCACTTAAAGTACCTAATAGAGTTGAAGCTCGACGCCGCGCCGTAAGACTAATTAAATTTCTTGTTTGTTTCCGAGACTGAATCAATATTCCACTTTTGCCGTAAAGAGCAAGAAAGCCTTATTTACTATGATTCATACATACTGCTGATATTGCATGATTGATTTCCGAGTATTATTATCCAGATCAAAGTTAATAGTTTTTATTGCTCTGATGAGTAGTAAGCGATATGAAAGAGCATATTGTCAAATGCTTATCCATCGCATTACTTTTAAAATAAATTAGCGCATTCGATGTAATATTGTTTGTAAGCCTACTTAAATAACTAATTTAAATTGAAACAGTTCTGTGAGGGGCACGATAGGACATGCTGGTGACGGGGATAGGAAACCAACTTTAATTGAAGTTGTGATTAAACTAGCGCGCGCCAACCACGCGTCATTGGACATGTGAGAAATTCTAAAAGAGGATGCATTTTAGTTAGGAATTTGCATAATATCGTCATTCCTGTTATATGTATATTGTCCATTTTGTATTTATTTGCGACCTGCAATCGTCTCACTTTCTCGTCTCCTTCATTCCCCAAAAGTAGACTGGAAGAAAACGCTACAAGCGACTGATTGCCTATGCATGACAATGTTTTTTGAGTTCTTTTGTATTATTCTCTCGTTGATTCAAATTTGTTGTGATTCATATCATAATACAAGTAATACATTATTTTCACAAATATACTACATATTTTATTAGATTACGATTTAAGTAATACTTTATATTAGGTCGGGGAAAAAGATTTGTATTTTGTATGAAAATTCATGATTTCGTTTGATTTATGTGCATCTTGAACGTAAAAACTCCCAGATTGGAAACGCTTGAACCGACTTTGTACTACTGTTACTACTGAAATTGTACTAGGCTCATACACAGCCTGTTTTGCTTTCTGGAGCTTGAGTCGCATTATTTTTTTCATCTCATCTCACTAATATTATAAATGCAAGTATAGATGTTTGTTTGTTTGTCAGTTTGTTTGTTTGTTTGTTTCTCAGTTTGTTTGTTTGTTTGTTCCGCTTTCACGCCGAAACTACTGAACGGATTTGGATGAAATTTGATAGGTAGATAGATGAAGCACTCGGCTAACACATAGGATACTTTTTATCCTGGGAAACTTAAGAGTTCCCGTAGGAATGCTTAAAAACTCAAAATTTCCACTTCGTCACTAGATGGCGCTATCTTAACATTTTCTTTCAATTCTGAAGTCCACGCGGACGAAGTCGCGGGCGGAAGCTAGTACTTATTTAATGTTTTCAAAATGTATCGAATTTCTTCGACTCACTTAAACCATGGTTAAAAAAACAGTTGAAAAATACCAGAAAAACAATAATGTTTTTTTGTTTTTTAAAAGTGTCAGCTAATAATGGTATTAAAATAGCCAAGCCAGATACAAACAGTACAACTAAAAAAGTTTTATGATAACTTTACACCTATAAAATACGAAAAGGCTTTCTCCCCGACCTATTATTTTGAAAGAGTTTTCGAATTAACTCTCGGCATCAGCTTCATAAGGATACCTAGTAGGAATTAGAATATTCCTTACGTCTTTAGAATGATCAAAGTCGATAAATGGATTACTCACCACTTTTCCACCACCGACTGCCTGCAGTGGGTTCGGGAAATTAAAAGGAGGCATTTGCAGTCTTCTGTTGACCTCTCGCGCGAAGGCCGGGTATGAGGGGGATGGAGACGGCGCTACGGCTACGTAGGAGCGTAAAGCTTGCAGCGTGCGCGCAGCCCGCTCCTTGCAGAGGTAGCACTCGAGGTAGCGGCCCGCCGCTGCCTCGTCATATTGCTGAACGTCCACCCCGATAGCTGCGTACTCGCCTGCGTAAAAATGTGGGAGTAAGGAAGGATGTATCACAATGGATAAAGGAAAGAAAAGAAAGAAGTTTTTTGGATCAGGGTGAGATTAGATTCAAACACTCCCGAATTTATGAATTGAAAAAAATAGATTGGTAGATATAGAGCCTACAGTTGAATAGTAAGTACACCAAAGGGCTGCATTTTGGTTTGTCACAATAAACATTTATATGTAAATAAAATTAATGTCTATGTTCGTAAACATTTACTTTTTCCACAACTAATACACATGTTATAGCTTCACGACATCCTAAACGATAAAGTTATAAGCTATAATAGTACATTATGGTACTAGTGTGTAACATTGGTGATTACCGTCGAGGCGCCATAAGAGAGCCAAGGACGGTAATCATCAATACACACGAGTATCATACGACGTTTTTCAACACACTTGTGAATAAAATAACAATAAAAACTCATTTCAACAGTGAAAACGAGTTGTGAAAAATGTTTCGCTATGGCGGGAAAAATTAATCAGTTTTCCTATGCGCGCGCATTGCGATCGGCCACAGACTAAAGGGATGAGGTTTTTTTTTATTTTCGGCGCATAGGATTTGCGCCTATTCTGCCACGTACAAAATGGGGAATTTAAAGTTTTATTTTATTACAGAGAAAACAAAAGTTATATTTGAGTGAAAGTTTTATTTATTAAACACGTACGAGTTAAAATGATCTATTTAAATAAGAAATTGCATGAAATGAGCAAGCAATAGGAACATTAATTTATTTGTTCTATTGAACACTTTTTTTTTTTGAATAAAAACTTTTTTAATAACAAAGCAACTCAACCAATAAAATTTAAAAAAAATCTATAACTCACTAGTGAGTTATAGCAATGAAAAAGTCACAGTTTGATTATGGGTGTCATTCTGTGCCTAATTGCGGTGACCATAGAGCCACTTTATGAGCAAGTGTGTTGAAAATAATATTTATAAGTGTATCAACAACACTGATTTCTTCAATGATGTCGAGACGTACTAAAGTTTCCGATATATTCATATTTGGATAACATTTCGGCGTTTCTGTATTCGAGCAAGAAGGATGTCATGAAATGTGTTTGAATACGTAATACAGTCGTATTTCGCTCAGCTAATGTACTGGAAAGCAATTGTGAATTAAGAGGAGGAGGTGCGCTTCTGTTGCCTTAGTGTGTTTACTATACTTATATGTGTGATCGATCTCCTAGGCTACGACCACTGGGAATCCCACACAGTTTGAGTCTTGACAAATATCCAAAGATAGATCCATCTTCATCTACATTGCTGTCCTGAAGTTTGCGTAGCTGCATGATAAACAAGCCTCGACTGAAATTAATTAATTGCCTGCAATATAAGCTATATGTTTTGTTGGTTTGCTAACTGCTTTTCATTAAGTCTCGTAAATTATTCCATGCATCGCAGGAATTCAGTATTATACAAGTAAAATATAAATAATGATAAGAACTAGAAATGTTCTTCGATTACAAAAATAATATAAAGCAAATGGTAAAGTTAAGCACCACATTTCACCACCCGGAAAATGAATAGGTATTTGAATAAGAAAATTTCGGAATCCAATATACAGTCCGTTTCTTTTACCTAGATGATGAGGGTAGACAGGATGTTGCCATAGAATTTTATGAATCTTATTCGCCTTCGTCTCCGCTGTTTTCAAATGATTTTGTCTTATTGTTTTCATAGATATCGAGTCAGGTGTAGATAAGATGTTGGTATTTTTGCTTTGCCAATAAAGCAACCTTGTATCAGAAACGGAGACGAAACTACAAAATTTTCGCAGCAAGTTATGTTGATAAAATGAGTCAATAAATTTGAATAACAAAGGATTTTCGTAAATAAGATCGTAGAATGGGCGAATTTTATTCTATAGTATACACACTTGGTAAGAACACAAGTAATGAATGGTCGGGTTGTAGCGTCACAGGCGTACGTCGACACACGCGTACAATGGTCGTTGTTGCGGGTCTCACAAAGAAGATCAGAAGATAATGGGGAAATAAATAAATGTCCTTTTCAGCTTATAACAGTAATGTGGTGAGGTGGAGTCGTAGCGGAGCTGTGATTTATTTTACTACGGTTGTTTTCACAAAATGTAACTTACTTATTTTTCACTTATTGCTGTACTTATAAACTGTTAAAAGCAAAGGCAACTTATTTGAGTTCCATATTCGTTAGGTTATAGTAGGCATCAGCAAATTCATGTGATGGGAAACAAAGGATGTAATCTATGATGTTTATTTATGCACATTTTTGAGATGGAAATTATCTTCGGGAAAGCGACCTGGAAGCGCTCTTCTTTCCATATTTATGAATCAACGAACAGAAAGTCAACACAGCAGTGAGCAATGATACTTATGTGCAAGGGCGGTCTATTTTCTCCGGAATATTTCCCTCTCAACTGCATTTGGCCGACTGCTCCACATGAAAATGAATGTTTTTCGGGTGTATCTGTGTTTATATGTAGGTTTGTTTGACCCAAACGGCTTCATGATTTTAAAGTGTGAGGTGTCAGTAAAATAAGTATTTGAAATTAAAGTCACTTACCGGAGTCCAGAAGTTGCATAGCATCCAACGCAAGCATCAGCCCGACGTGGTCGTGATAGAAGCCGATGGAGACGTAAACTGCGACAAAATGTTACGTTGTCATTACTTGCTCATAAGCATTTTCTTTAGTTAGATTAATTATTTAACGCATCTGACTTAGAGTCGCACTAAGTAGAGGGAAATATAATGTAGGTAGTTTTGGTTAATATCAGTGCATGAGAGACTTCGTATGAAATGATGATAATAAGTCCAGAAAATACATAAAACAACAGTCCGATAGTCATCCTTTTTAGCGAGAAAGTGGCAAAATAATCAAAACTCTTTCTTTAAAAAAAGTATACAATAATGTGTGACACAATGACAAAAAGCAGTAGATAGAAGTACACACTCACTCCTAGTATCCTTATACGTGTCTCTCACGATGTCCAAGAAGGGGTTCTGTGTGAAGTTTTCCCTTCTGTTCTCGTAATAGTAAGGCTTGTTGTACACCTCGATGCGCCGCACGTTGACTTGCTGCTCTCGCGCAGACGTGATGATCGTGTGAGCGAGACGCGAGAAATCATGGTCCTTCGACTTCAGGTACACTACTGCTACCTGTGTTTACAGTGATTTCGAAGATTAAATAATGAAGGAGAAATGAAATAATGTTTATAAAGTTTTATCGCGCCTTGGAGATATGTATATGTATGTGCGCGAATTTATAGGGACAAAATGTTTTTATGAATTTAAATTATTGTTTGTTTGTTTGTAAACTCTTTATTGATAAAATAAAATATGTACAAAACTTTAACAGGAGTAATATACAATGGCGGATTTATCCCTTACGGGATCTCTTCCAGTCAACCTTATATGTAATTATTATGAAGATGAGCTGTATAAATGTAAATAAAATTAACAATTTCGGGGTAAACATTCATGTGACGAGCAGATTTATTTGCTCTGTGTAAAAAAAAAGGTATCTACAATATGTCCTTGTATATCATATGGCTGACTCGGTGGCTCAGTGGTTAGCGCTCCTGAATACTGATCCGAGAGTCGTGGGTTCGATCCCCACCCAGGGCAAACATTTCTGTGATGAGTAGATTTGTTTGCTCTGTGGCTGGGTGTATTATATCTATATATGTATGTATTTAAATGTATATGTGTATGTATTTATATCAGTTTCTAGTTCTCATAGTACAGGAAATCCTAGTTTGGGGCCCAGATGATCGTATGTGATTTGTCCCGGTAATTTTTATTACTATTAGTTATCATAACAGTCTTAGGTTCCCAATTTATCTACAGGGAATCCTAGTTTGGGGCCAGGTGACCGTGTGTGATTCGTCCCGGATATTTTTTTGTTATATGTGATCATGGTTTAAGAGTTTAAGGGTATGTACATAATAATTTATGTACCAAACGTTACCAAGCACGTATCGTAGCTAAGTCTAAAAATTTTGGTAGTTACGCTCAAAGTTTCTGTCTTGATAGAGAATGTTTATTACTCTAATCCCCTACTACAAGTGACGGGCACGTAGATGGACATGAAATGTTTTCGAGATGGCACGGATTTGGAGGCTAACTTTATTCCAACAATCATTCCGAGGGAAGTACGTGCTTAGGAAGTAAACTATGACGTCACAACGGCCGGTAAATCGGGAAAATGCATATATATTTAGATTGTTGTTATCTGCTTAGTATTGTTGGTATGTACGAACGTACGAACAACACTTAATACACGGTTAGGTGCTGTAGAAGACCTACACTGAGAAATCCGCGTAATTATGGAATATAAAGAATATTTTTCGCTTTAGAAAAATGTAGAGCTATTTATCCTCATTTGTAAAAAAGCAGCGTTACTCAGTGCAAAGCGCTTTCAGTCTTTCTTTTAAATGTATATAATTTACGTAATGAGGTCTCTACAAATACCTACCCTATTCATTTCTATTCTGTATTTACGGTAGAAATGTCCTCGATCAATGTACAGTTGATAATACATACTCTCTCTCGATGACGTAAACAGTATGAATTGTACTGTTTGAAAAGCCCTTGAAACTTGAGCAGTAACAATAGGTACTAGATCGCGATCGACAGTAAATATCCTTTTGATAATACAACCTGTTTAGTGTTTCAATATCACGCGTATAATTATACATTGAGCTAGATTTGTATTTTTGATGTAAATAAATGCCTGTTGTTATAAATATAAAACATTACATTTTTATTTTTTAATATAAATATGTATGGTCATGTATAATAGATCCTCCAGTTCTTGATTCCAGTAATGACATGAATTGTATTAGAAGCTAAGTATTTTTTGAAAAAAAAAAAAGTGGTGAAGTGAGTTTCTTTTGAACTCGACGTTTCTTCTCACTTCGCTATTACTTCCTGAAATGTTGATTGTACAAGTTTCGAGTACAACTTTGTACTAGTTAGAAAACAATAGGTAGATGTTAGTAAGTGTTTATTTCTATTATAGTTTTCCTACATTTAATTATACAAGCAATAGTAAGATTAATTTTGCCCCAGTTTTATACATAAGTACTTAGAAGCAAAGAAATTAATAATATATTTCTTATGGTTTTTATTAATAGCAGACGGATACATTAGGGTAAGAGCGTTATTTTAAGGATCTACTTATAGCTTAAATGCTGTTATAGTGATGCTGTCACCCTGATCCGTTTAGTTGTCGAAAGTGTGTTCGAATTAGATCGTTATTTTCTCTGATATTCACAGTCAGGTTCAGAGAGTTTGAAGCTATAGTGAAAGGTGATAAACATATTTTTACATGCATGAAACTGAAGTGTCTGAGGACGGCGACGACGGAGCGCGAGATGTCGATGTCCGAGGGCCGGGTGCGGGCGAATGTGGAGTACACCCGCTTGTTGGAGCTGGCCACGTCGCGGCAGTACTGTGGGGAGAACATCTTCTTCATTATTGACCTTTAAGTAAGTGGCAAACGGTTCAATACAGGATTTGTTTGTTTGTTTGTTTGTATACTCTTTATTGTACGACAAAATAATACAACAAATATGAAAAAAAAATACATGGATGCACAAAGGCGGGCTTAGGGTTATTGAAGTTAGTGTGTTACTTCAATACCAGTGTTAAAAAGGGCGTTTGTTTTAATGGGTTACTAAGAATCAAGTTTAGAATACGGGAAAAGTACTGAAAAATCCGATCTACATTTTTATTCAGTTTCCCATACTAAATCTGAATAGAAAATCAAGAATTTGTATCTGAAAAAAAGTTGACTGGGAGTAACCCCTTAAAATTTCAAATTAACACCCTGTATAGTGCTTTGAAGGCAACTTTTATAAAACAAAGAACATAGTTGTATGTTTTCTGGATTACTTATAATTAAAAATACTTGTTTGCTGCTAATTTGTAAAAAAAAACTGTAAAAAGCAGGGTTCGTAAATATCCGATATTTATAATAAATATCAAAATATCAGATATTTTTGATATATATCCGATATTTTCGATATCTTTGATATTTTGATATTTATCAAAATTACATACTAATTTCAATTTCTTACTTTAATACATGATTTTCGAAATAGCTGAATTTAAAATGTAAGTATATGTTTGATAATTTGAAGATTTTTATCAAAATAACATTCAAATTTTATACTCTGATATGTTTTTTCGAAATAACTGAATCTAAAATGTATATTTTATTTTTGCAAATTTGAAGATAGTTAATTAAACTAAACTCATTTATTTATTATTGTGATAATCATATCTTTATTCTTTGCATTTGGCACATTCATTCGTAAGAAGCAGCTCTTAGAAGCTAGGAAAATATAAATATCAATATTGATATATATCAAGCATAAATATCAATTGATATATATCATGATATATATCCGATATATATCAATTGATATATATCATGCGAACCCTGGTAAAAAGTAGTCTTCAAATGAATTGGCAACCCTATAGTTTGGACGGCTGGGACAGTTATTGTAGTGACCACTTTAGAGTAACTTTATTTTTTTTTGCTTTATCTTACACTTATGAGTTTATGTCTTCTTAATTAGCGTTGATCAAGTAAAATGTTTTGGCTCTACAAAAGATATCAACGAGCGATGCAGTACTTCGTTGTTTTTTAAGTAATACTGAAAATATAAAAAAAACCACAAAACTTCACGAATCTTAAACGAAAACTTACTTTAGATTTTTCATGCGGCTACAAACTTTCTATTAAAAAAGTTTCACTTGAATCAGTCCATTACTTCAACAACAATCGCAAAAATAAATGAACATCTTTGATGTCCGTTATTATACGGTAAGCCCATCATGTCAGTATGACCATCAGTTTTTAATGTGTATATGTGTATGTGTTTTTACGTCGAAGGCTTACTCGAATGTATTAGGATATATTAGGACACTTACATAGCTGACCATGGGCAGGTTGAAGGCAGCAGCCATGCGACCCTCGTGCACGCATGTCTCCTGAGGCCCAATGAAGGCTGACACATTGGCAGCCCACAATGACGCCACCTGCCGATCACACCGTTTGACATTATAAATATTCATGCTTTCTTAGAATAAAGGACAAAAGGAGTAAACACAAAGACGTGCTACCATTGAATAATAAACTGTCACAAGTAATTCCAAAATTGAGTTTGACAGAACCTCAGTTGTCAACAAAATAAACACAAATTCTCAATGTATTTTCGTATTATTGCTAAAATTAGGAAGATTGCAAATTATCGTGTTAAAAACTGCTTTTAACAGTGCCAACAGACAACCTAACCTAAGCCTCCATCCGTCAATTCGTATGACAGACTATTTTCCAATCAACCGGATTTTGCAAACACGCAGTAGCATGTCAAACGAAATTGGAGACGCAAACATTACGGTTGTGTTAGCTCGAATTTGCTCTATTCTGCCGAACATCTAGGTATCATATATCTAGGTACATGAATGGTATTAAATATTCGGCAATTTTGATGCAAGTTGGAGATTTCAAGAATTATCTTGCAAGTACGAGTACTAGCCTTCAGCCGCTCGCAAACAAATTTTCGGGACAAATTGTCTTATGTCAGTAAACTGCATGCCAAACGTCAAGATTGGTTAAGTGAGGTGTTAAGTTGTCAAGAAGGAAAGAACAAACTTATTTTCACATTTTATTCATTCTCGTTATGAATGTACAAAAATATAAGGTACAAAACATACTCTTATACTATTCGTGTAAATGACACACCGAAGCGCATTTCACTGATAATATAGAGACAGTCAGATTGTCCCCATTCCGAAATTTCCATATCGAACGTCACACTCTTCATACAGGGCGATTAAGAAATCTTTAATATAGTTAGTAAAGCTAGGGCCTAGCTATCAATGTCAGCATTCGAAAGACGATGGTGTTATTCTACTACATATTCAAACTTTTTTGTGTGTGAGGTGGCAAAAGGCCCACCTGTGATGGAAAGTGGCTACTCCAGAAGGGTTAGCTATCAGTGCCCTGCTGAAATTTAAAAAAAATTGAGTATCATACAGAATATGCTTTTTGGTCGATTAATTTGTCCAATTTTTTTGCGATTTTACTATATCGAGGGTTCACGGGCGACTTGTATTAAGCGACATTTTTAGAAATGTTCAGGAGACTGATTTAAAAAATATTTCTTAGAAAAATAATCATTAAAACTTAACTTCTTAGTATTATATAGATTCTCGATATTCTTAATATTTTAAATATTATTCAGAAGTTATTTTTTGTGAGGTATTTTGTAAGAAATAATTTTTTAAAGTAGAGGTTACCTGTATTTCCAAAAATGTCGCTTAATACAAGTCGCCCGTGAACCCTCGATATGTTCCTTAGTTAGAAGTTTTCCATTTTCATGAATATGTAATCCGTAGAACACCTAAAATGTTAAAGTTTGCGGGTGTAGTCTTTTTACATCCTGTTTACATACAATGGAGTATGAAGCGTAACCTGATCATCAGTCCATGAATATTGTACGTTTATTGATTAATCTGTTATCGAATGTATCAGGAATCGGTTTAGGCAGTGTCAGTGTCTCATGCATTCCATCACTGGGACACAATCAACTTAGTATATTTTCCTCTGATAGATATTATTTTTGAAACACCCTATGACTTCAGTTTTAAATGATGGTTTGCTTGGATACTGGTTATAAGAAATAAATGTAGCAATACTTTAAGTTTGGGTTTGACTCGTCAGACTGAACAGCTTTTGTAGGATTTTGCTGAAGTTGTCACCATATGTACAATATTGTTTCATCGATTTGTATGAAAAGCATGAGGAAAAGCACTTAACATTTTTTGGAACAAAAGGTCAGTTTGATGAGTACAAGTACAAACTTTTGTTGCACCATGTTCCTATTTAAAAAAAAAATCCTAACGAAAGTCAATAAATTATTTCATTAATATTGAGTAGAAATGGTGCGCAAAAAACATGAAAAAACATGAATGTGATCCTTTAAGTAAAAAATTATAACAGCAATATTTTTTCAGACTAACAGTCAGCGTTTCCAGTTTCAACCCGTTCATCGCTTTCTTTTTACAAAAGCGAGTGAGATAACTGGACACCATAATGTGCTTCGCAGAATTCTACATATACAGATATACAACGTAAAGTGTATTTCACGAGTAAAAATCTTGGTTCAGCAAATTCTCGTAGATTACTTCGAGTACATTTTGTAGAGTAATTAATTCGTTTGGTTTTGCACATACCTTCTTAATATACTAACTACTTGCGACAAGCGGAAAGGCGCATAAAACTCTCATTTATTATAAAGTCTAGTAAGTATTTTATAATCTTGAAGATAACCTGAAACTGAAACAAGTTGCCGTACTTTTCAGTTTTCGCAACTTGTCTCCGTAAACTTCCAACGTTACGGTACAGCAGAAGTCTCAAATATAAAGTGACATCTAGGTTCTAAAAATAAAACTTTCACACTTCAATGCAGATGTCATGAACATTTTAGTAACCGACGCGACGACGCGACGCAGCGTCTACCTACCGGTCCATTTGAGTTGCGTGAAATGAGACCAATTCATTCTCTGTCAGTTACCCTTTGCCAGCACAATGAATAGCCTTCAGTGCCAAGGGGTCGGAGTTCTGAAGGTATAGATACTTCTGTATAATATAGAGGCAGCGGCAAAGGAAATGAATAAACATTATCGTTTGAAATAACTTTGGGGAAACTAAGCGGAAAATTTATCGTTGGTTTTATTTGAGCTGAAACAGCTATTTACCAACTTCGATAGCGTATCAATGTGGTGCTCTAGAGTTATGGGTGGTTATGGGTCACGAGAAATAGCTAAAACTATAAGTACCCACTTAGAACTATTTATAATTTGCTTAGTATATAATTTGCGATCATGGGTACGAGGACTGATGGTATAATTTGCAGGTTTCCAGGAACAAACTGTGATGATAGATTTAGTTGGATGCATACATATAAAATAGTAGTACCAGTGATTTTAGTACAATATACAATATAGTACAGTTGGTAATTGGTACAATATTATACATACATCATGCAAAAAGTTCTCGGTACCTACAAATATAGTTTGCCGCCGCTAAGGAATATGGCTGCAGCATTTACGTTTTCTCCCTTCCCGAGCCGCAGACATGACCATCAATTTGTCTCCAGTCTATATAATGACTTTCTAACTGATAATTTATTACTATTAGGAATTTATAATAAAAAACATTGTTCATTTAAATAGTTTCAGTAAAAACATCTATGTACTTAACAATAGAGTCGTGTAATAAGGTGACAGAGTCATGTTGTGTTGTGTCATAAAAACGAAAGCATTATACATAGTATTTTAGTATGTATTTCATCAATGGACTTCCTAATACTCAAGTGGAACCCGTATAGCTGCCAACTTTGGAAATATTCGTATAAATTTACAAAGTGACCGGAAACTGAACTCTCACGTCATGAAACTGCTGAAATATCCCAGTTACAACGAGTTTTATTCGCTTTATCTATCTCATACAAAAATGCTTATACTTCATTCTGGTGATCTTATCGTATGGAAATCGTCTAAGGCCGGAAACCTCCGATTTCCATTTCATGCATTAACAAAGCCGATACGTCAAGCCTCGCACAGAGGGTGGCCCTTACTGCCGACCTCAATCTACTTGGATATTTTATTTCACGACGTCATACAAATCCTCGGAGTTACTTTTTATGGACGCCTACTGGCAGTGAAGGGCGCATAAGCGACTCGTTTCTCCATTTAACTGTAAATAAAACAAACGCAAACCGAACATAGCTATGTGTATATTCCAATGCCAAGGACTTACCAATTGTGGATTTAAAAAAAATACATAAATATCTACTTTGCTGGAGAGGAACTGAATCTTACAACAAGCAGAACCATAACACTTCAAAGTAAGTGGAGCTAAAGTTCTATTAGCATAAAACATTTATTGCATTCATGGCATGTTATTTTGGCAAAATTTTAATTTTCCCTGTTTTGACTAAAGCAAAAGTTGAGAACAAGTGAAGTCGTTAAAAGTCGAGTGAATTAAACTGTTTTAGTTAAACGACTACAGTATATCCATGTTAATGACTTTGCAACATTAAAAAATAATCTAGAATACTGGAAACATTAAAACCATTTGCTGAAGTCTACGAATATTAAGTTTTTAACCTTAATAGTGACGGCTAAATTTAATTATATTTTATTCGTTTGATTACAACAAAAGTAATCTACGTAATAAGACAATATAATCTTACCCTAAGACGTCATCGATATAAAGGGTAAATCCATACTTATCTCCCCATAATAAAATCTTTGACAGTATAATACTCTTTAGATAATGCTCTTATGTTTATGCCTACATTAGCTATAGGAACATAAAGCAGTACGAAAACAGTGCTGAGCAGTGAATCTCTAGGATTCCATTTATGACTACTGTAAAATTTTGTCCATAAAATTTTCGCCTAGATAATGCTGAGATTGATAGCGAACTACGTTACTGCATGATATTATCTGTCTAATCAATCGCAGACTCGTAAAATATGTATATTAAAGCTTATTTAACTATATATCACTTTTGTTAAGAAGCATATTAGTTAAATGTTATGAATCTTCTCTGGACAGTCGTTAAAAATAGAAATTCATTGTAAAATTGTAACTGTAAAAGACAATAGAAAGAAAATAATTTGTACAAGACAGAAAGCGTTCGCGTTGATGTCTTTTGTACAGACGAAAATACACAAAGTAAAAAAGTGCTCAAGTGAAAGATAAATGAAGCGTTCGAAGCTTTCATGTTGATAGTATTGCTGTGTTAAAATAAACTGATTTTGAGAAAGTAAACAGATGACTATGGATGTGACGCTTATTTATTGTTGTTATTGCGGACATCAAGTTATGCTATATCGGGTAGAACTGGAGGATTTTCTGAATTTTTCTGAGGGATGGAAGGATGACGTAAACCAATTAAAATCTTAGTTATAATTAGTATATAGTTCATTCCAATAAAAAAAAAGCAAAAGGTAAACAAACTTACTATGGAACTGACATTGAAATGTGTCAAATCCATAGTAGTTTTGTTTAGCTTTTGCTCTTTAGGGTTCCGTAACCAAATGGCAAAAAACGGAACCCTTATGGATTCGTCATGTCTGTCTGTCTGTCTGTCTGTCTGTCTGTCTGTCCGTATGTCACAGCCACTTTTTTTCCGAAACTATAAGAACTATACTGTTGAAACTTTGTAAGTAGATGTATTCTGTGAACCGCATTAAGATTTTCACACAAAAATAGAAAAAAAAACAATAAATTTTGGGGGCTCCCCATACTTAGAACTGAAACTCAAAAAAAATTTTTTCATCAAACCCATACGTGTGGGGTATCTATGGATAGGTCTTCAAAAATGATATTGAGGTTTCTAATATCATTTTCTTCTAAACTGAATAGTTTGCGCGAGAGACACTTCCAAAGTTGTAAAATGTGTCCCCCCCCCCCCCCCGTAACTTCTGAAATAAGAGAATGATAAAACTAAAAAAAATATATGATGTACATTACCATGCAAACTTCCACCGAAAATTGGTTTGAACGATATCTAGTAAGTAGTTTTTTTTTAATACGTCATAAATCGTAAACCGCAATTTACCTTTCATTCAAGTTACAACGAACTACAAGAACTTTTATATTATGTTACTTGCTGCTACGGAACCCTTCATGGGCGAGTCCGACTCGCACTTGGCCGCTTTTTTTTTATTAGAATGAACTATACGTCGTTGGAGACATCTCAGTGTCTTAGCATCAATCATCAATCAAAATATACATTTACTGTATAGTATTTATCAGGGTTCGAAATATCCGATATTTATGATATATGTATAAGGTGCTACTTTACATTTTACTTAGTGCTTCTACTACTGAGTCTGATCAACTTTCTGAGGGGAAAATATTAAAAAAAATCACTATGTGAAATATATAAGATTGATTATTTGTTAAATTAACATTAAAAATAAGGATTTTTTTCATTGAAGTCGTCATCACTCACCAACTGGCACTGACAGCTGGTTCATTCAGTTTCAGTCAACATCGTTATCGTTTCACAAAATACGAGTAAAAACGAGTTTTATGTGTGTATTTGGGAAATTAATCATTATTATTATTATCGTACGGCCTATATCCAAGGATAAATATCATGGTATTTATATACCTACAATAATTTACCATTTGTACGGTCAGCATTACCAAAAATATTTCGGTAGCTGTTATAGTCACTAAATCGAAGCTTTAACACACGAGGCTTACGCAGGAACCCTAAGTTCATAAGTATTGGAACACCTTCAGGAGACAGACAGTTACATTTAACATTAAAATATGTAAAGTGAAGAAGACAGGAGAAGCGCCTAGAAACAGGTACTATACAGAATGTAACAAACTTGGTGTAGTTAGGACCCGTTAACTGGGAATTCTACTAATAATTCTGAACCACATTCTTTCTATACAAAAATTGATAAACCAGTTGTATATGAAAAGTCCGAAAATTTGTTTGCGATTTTAGCAAAGTGGTAGACTAAAAGTTGTGCAGAATGACGTGTAAAATCCCCTTTAACGGGCCTTAAACTCATTTTGTTACACCCTGTATGTATTCGTTTCATACATATTAAGTATTTCCTATCTTCATTCCCTTAGTTCGTGGCTGATGAAGGTAGTTACCTCACAGGCTTCTGACTGATCTAAGGTATACTAGGGGATATTGACTACCTTCGACATTACTAGACCTTCCCTGGATTCGCTGTTAAAGAGAACAAATCTAAGACCCGTGTGCAAACTCTGTAAAAGAATAATGGTTCAGCACGCTCCGATTCCCAAGTAATTTTCAAGCTGATTGGATAAAATACTAGCTTGGGACATGCCTACATATAGTCTAGGCTTAGGACGAGATCGTTTCCTCATGTAACGTTATATTTTCGGATGACGGCTTTGGTTCCGGTTTCCGAATCTTGAACGTCGGTTATTCGTAGATTTTACGCCTCATATTTATGTACCTAAAAGTATTTTGCTCTCTTATTATAAAACGTTATCGTATTGATTTTGTTTATATTTATTTTGTAGATTCAATTATCGTTATTCATTTTGTATGGATAAGATTTTGACTACATTCAATTCATATTTCTCTCATTGATATTTTAAGCGACAAAAATAGTGTTATTTTTCGCATACTATTCATCGGAAACTAGATAAAAGTATCTGATACGTACAAAATATTTAATTAGTTAGACTTTTTCCAATCAATAGTTTGATTATTTGGTCTAACTATCTGCGCTTAAACTCCTTACCTGACGGATAGAAACTTCTTCCTGGCCATAAGTTTCAGCGACCACGAAGTCGAGAGAGTGGCCCATTGGTTCTAACAGCTCTTTGTTTACCTCGTCCACTGCCATGGAAATTGCACCTGTCAACAAAAATATTTTTTCTTATCACTTCTCAGATACGTATATAATTGGTTGCAAAATTATTGTCTAATTGTAGGAAGTGTACGTAATATCGATCATTAATCAGTATAACTGACTGACTGTATAACTTACTGACTCGGTGGCTAAGTGGTTAGCGATCCTGACCTCTGATCCGAGAGTCGTGGGTTCGATCCCCACACAGGGCAAACTTTTCTGTGATGAGCAGAATTGTTTGCTCTGAGTCTGGGTGTATAATATCTATTTATGTATGTATTTAAATGTATATTTATTTATTATTCAACTCAATTACAACGGCCTTAACCTATTACAGTAAATGATATCATTTAAGAATAATTATTTGTCAATAACATAATAAATTAAAAAATAAGATAAGTAACGTAAAAATAGAATAATAATTTCATTTTGTCACAGTATAAATTGGAAAATGTTTAATATAGTAGAAATATACATCATTTTATCACTGTAATAGTGGAAGCACATTCATACGTCATCTCACAGAACTGTAAACAATCACGCATTGTGTATAATTATGTGTATGTATATCAGTCTCTGGTTCCCAAGATACAGGGAATCCTAGTTTGGGGCCAGATGACCGTGTATGATTTGTCCCGGATATTATAATTATTATATAATACACACTGTTAGGTTTATCCTATTAATTCGTAGGTATATAATAGGTACCTTAGATACTCGATGCCAAGAGTTGTCAGCTGTTGATAATGTCAACCATTAATAACGAGACGTAAATTTCATTTGGCACTTTAGTGAAAACTTAGCTAACATCATGCAACCCTGACCAAACTGAATGCCTTGCATTTCCAAGCTCTCTGCTGAATAAGTCTTTGTAAATATGCCTAGTGCGCTAAAGTCTTTTAAGGACATTTTAACCGAAAATTTTACATTTATCTATAAAAGCCTTAAACTTCTTGTCTTGAGGATTATAGCCGAAGGGCAAAGAACTCATAAAGTTGTTGAAGACGGACAAGTTTGGATACCTTGGATCCATTCTACACATTTGTTGGGCAATTCACCACGACGTCCTTTAACGTCCATCGCGGATATGAAAATGCGGTGGATATATCGAATCCGTTAACAAGCACTTCCTTGGTAGGCTCAATGTCCGAGAGATAGCCGATAAGCTGCAGATATTTATTTATTTAAAATGAAAAAATCGCGCCACTAAAATGACAAAATCTTGTATTGATGTGGACAAGTGTAATCAAATCAGCAAAGGGTTTCGTACTGACTAACTTAAAGGCAATTAAAGTTAGGCTTGAAATTGCGAAAATATGTCAAAATTAAGAATATTAAAAAAATCTAAGTCAAAGGCTGTAAAGCTAGGATTTTGTATGGAAAAATTAATTTCCCATGGGTTTACAGTCAGAATCTGAAATGCACGACCTAACAGAAACGGGTATATGCCGAATACGGGAATAGATGAAGGATATAATATCATAATGAACAACTTTTTTATGACGTTTAGAATATCGCAAAAAATGGTCAATTACGTGATGAAAAACACGGTCGTAATACAAAATTTGTTCAGTGTGACGAGTAGAAGCCACAGTTAAATGGTCCTATGCCTCTTTTGTTATACCCTGTATAACTACCCTATAACAAAATAGGTACATGAATTAGAAATATGTAGTTACACAGTTACCTACTTAGGTATAAACTTTCGTCACTCAACAGCAGGGTCTCTGGATCCTAATGGAACCTCTAATAGCGACATGGCAAAGCTCTTAGTATATAATATTAGTTGTATCAAAGCAATCACTTTCAATATTTCACTTTTAAAAGGGTGGTTCTCGAAAAAATAGCACTCCGAAATAATATCTAACGTTTGGAAAATTAATAAGAGTTGTTTGTTTCGGTAACGTAACAGCAACATAAATCACACAACTTTCCGTAAGATGTCGAATAAGATTTTAGTATACTTTCAAGTACTTATCTAGTTTTCTTTTGCTTTTTTGGATGAGATGGCATGGGGGGTGGGGTAGTAATGGGTATTTCATGGTTTGAACGTCTTTGAAAGTACCCTTTGTTGTCTGGGTTGTTGACTGTGCTACAATTAAAATAGGGTACATGACTTAAGTGCCTTAAAGAATACAATATGTATTGTATAATTGCATATACATATTTGTCTATAATGTATAGTTGTCTATTTATATGACTGCGAAGAGGGTTCTATTTTTCGAGGGTATATGTGGTGTTCCCTTTGATTCCACGGGATAAATTCGGGAGCGAGAAGAAAATGCTGCTGTTCGTTCAAGACCCTTTATTGGAATGCAGCAGAGGCGACCTCTGTCTAAAATGTATGGTACAAATAGGTGCTAGATCTAATAGATCGATAGAAGATCGTTTTATAAGCTAACCTAGTTGCTTTATTACAAAATCATAGATGGCGTTAAATGCTATGGGTTTTATCATGTTATACAGCGACATCTATGTCTAGATGTGGGAACTAAAAATAGCTCAATGCTAAACTAGATTACTTTACAAATGGCAGATAATACATAAAAATATTAGCCATCTGATATAGATGGCGCTGTCCGTGACATGTGGTATGTAAGTATGTGTCTCTGTTTCATTTTACTCCTTGTAGCTAAAACAGCTTAATAGATTTTGAAGTCTGAGGTTTCGTTACATCTCCACATTTACTCATGATACACATAAAATGTGCAGATAGGTTTAATTTTATTGTTAAATTGGTTGGGTTAGGTTAATGTCTTATACGGTAGGAACTTACTCATATTTTTATATTCTGAATCCAACATTACGGGTTTACTGTCGCATAATCAGTAGACAGTGAGTAATGTTTCTAGTGTAATGAAATAAACTAATGAACACACATCACGCTGGGCGGCGAAACACAAAACGCTTACAAATTAGGTATAACCTGGTATAACCTACAATTTTATGCTACTCACACTTAAGTACTGCTTTTCATGGGTCTGTATCATATCGCGTATCTTTTTATGGTTATTTGGATTTTACATAAAAAATTTGCATAAAATATTTGGGCATAAAAAAAAATTGCATATTTTTCTGTTCCTGTTTATTCCCACTTTTCATATATTGTAATCTTATATTACAACATATTTAATACCAATAATAATAGGATAGATTATTAATGAAGAAGTATACAAATATCTAGTTTATCCTTAGAATTAACACATGCCTGAAATAACTCGTCCAGGACAATGATAGGTGAGATCTCCAGGTCTTCTCTGAGAGCCGGTGATGTAGCCCAGCGTGAACCGATCTGCCCGCGTCGTGTGGAGGATAATGACCAGGGTGCACCAGCACCGTTGCCACTGCGAACAAACAAAGGTATGTAGATAATTTGTGGCTCTTCTAAAATACCTGGATAAAATTTAGCCATGGCTTCTACTCATGAAATTGTAGATACCTTTTTCCCCATGGAAACTGTTAAGAATAAGGTCGTATTGACTTACTGGCTGGGTCAGGTCAGGTTCAAAGGACAATAACAGATGAAGAGGCGTATGCATCGTTGTTAGGTTTTTACGTGGAGTTTATAATTCACGTAACTTTTTTATTTTGTGGGGGGATAATCAGGTTATGTCAGATTTTTTTGACTAAAACCCCTACGGTGGTCATCCTCCTTGCATTTAGAGGAGTTCTGGGATCACCCGAGAAACGCACTGTACTCCTTCAAGCACTCTGTTGCCTAATGCAGCCCACGTACCTAGGTAGTGAGCGCAACGAAGATCAAACGTCGTTCCTAATTTATTTGAATTAAGAACGGCTAGTAGGACTGTGTCCCTTTTTATTAACTTATGTAAAGATACTTGGATGTGATGAAGGATGAGATGAGGTGATAAAACCACCACATGCGGTCTTGAACTCGAACCGATTTGTACTTTCTACGCATTCTGTCCCAAAGGGTCTTAGAAGGTGAGTTATAGACTCTTTGTCACTATATGTTGTTCAAATAAAATGATATATGAATATCTTGGCAATATTTTTCATATAAGTAGATTCTGTCAACTAAATTCGCAAGAAAAACACGGTCTTTGCATATGAAATTGCCCGATTCAGGCATAGATTCATTCAGGTGAACAATTAGAAAAGGGTCAATTTTATTTTTTGAGTATAAGTCCCTGGGGGAAGATAGTTGCTTCGATTTTAGCAGTTGAAGATACAGTATTTTCTCTCAAGCATATCAGAGGGATCCTGTGTATTAAGTATTCAAGTTTAAGACTGTGCGATGGTTGATAATAGTTGCGTTACTTCAAGATTAAAGATTTTCACCTTTTTTTTCTAATTATTTTAACTTTTTCTTTGTGCCTGCCGCAGGGTCAATATAGTTCCAACCAAACTAGAAACGACAACACCTTTTGATGAGCTTCCATGTTAGCGATTTATGTTTTTTGTACTTTTTACATCAATCATGAATTCACGAAGTAGGTAGGTATCAGTTGCTTGCCACAATTTCTTCAGAGTTTGAGGTTCGAGTGACAAAGTCTTAAATTAAAACAGCTCAAAATCGTATAGCAGACATTTTCAATGCACGTGCGGCCAACATTTTTCCAATACCGTCGGCTCATAAAGCCGCCCGAAGTGCGGATCCGTACGGCTTTTAAACACACGCTTCCCGCACTCTGAAACTGCACTAAGCCATTTATTTTCACCGTGGAAGTTATGGATTTTACATCATAAACCGTTCAGTGGCGTTGCTTTGTTATTTATTTATTTCAGTATTATACAGAATGTTGAAAATGTGCGTGCGAAATTTTAAGGGGTTACTCAGAATCAAGTACTTACAGAATACAGGAAATAAAGATTTTAAAAATCCGATACCCATTTTTTCAGTTTCCCATATAAATTCTTGATTCACTATTCAGATTTAGTACGGGAAACTGAAAAAAAAACTGCAGATCTGATTTTTTCATCATTTTTCCTATATCCCGTACTGATTTTGAGTACTCGTTTTTTAACATAAGAGGAAATCAGAAAATAGTGCCGGTGACAGAAAAGTTGTAAAGTAATCGTTTGTCATGGTATGTTATGAGGAGGGACGAAAGTCACGTGACTAGGAGAGTGTTGAATATGAATTTGGATGGAGTATGAAAGAAGTGAGCACTGATATGACAGTAAGAAGAGATGAATGAAACAGGAGGCACGTTGCGCCGAATCTAAATGATTGGGAACAGGACAGAGACATGATGACATAATTACTGTTTTCTCCGTTAATGTTTTTGGGCTCTGGCTCCATACCTTCAGGTAAAATTAACTTTTTTTTAAATAGGTTTTTACACAGTTGATATAATAGCATAATAGGCATCTAACATTCAAGTAGCCTAAAGACCCTTAGGTAGGAAAATAAATTAACCCGATAATCTAATTATCTAGCTTTCCCAACTAGCAAAGTTGTGATATAATATCGAGACTAAATAACGTTTGGTTTAAAAAAAAGTTATCTAGTGGTATCTCGGATGTCAAAGAATGAAGAATACCACCAATTTTTGTTATCTATCTTAAAATATACTCTATTAAAAATTAAAAAATATGGTGAAATTTTTTTTTTGATACGTTTGATAGTTTCCGAGATACTGAATAATTTAGGTAGGCAAGTGACGCGTGTCACCGCACGCTGCTGTGACGTCACTCCACAACGGTCGCTCAGTGCGCGCACCGCTCCCTACCTGTATGTATGAAGTTTGCGTTGAAAATTTTAAAAATGACGAATCCAAAAACTAGAAAATCGTGCTCGTGTCAAAGTGCTTAAATACAACTACCAATATACCCGAAAAGTTATTTTTTACTGTTATATTTTTGAACCTTAAAGTCAAAAGAAATGGATGAAAAGTATGATCAATACAATACAATACAATAACTTATTGCTTTCACGTGTAGTATACATAAGGTGTTACAAGACATATATTTAGATCGACGTGAAACCCTGAGCGGGCACTGCACTTACACCAATCCACCTCTCCAAAGCCAAAAGTTGTGTCTATCACCTTCTCCTTATCTTATAACTTTTGCATAAACAGTAACGTCATCGCCGTAGCTATTTCTAGCCAATCTAAAATAAAATAAATATGAGTTAACCGATACACATAAAAAATAAAAACCGGACAAGTGCGAGTCTGACTCACTCTCGCGCAGAGGGCTTTGTCCACACCTACAAACAAACAATATTTTAAATTTTATCAACTTATTTTAAGATTTATAGATAACTTCTTAGAGATTTTCCTGTAATTTATAAGCGAAGGTCTATTTTCTGTATATAATGTTTAAGTTTTATGCCCAGTTTTCGGAATAAGGAGTGAGGGGCATGGTAAAGGTGATGGTGTCAAAATCACTTATGTCATCAACTGTAATATAATGACACAATAACGACACTGAAGCGGTCATGGCTCAGCGCTGCTTATGTGGTCGCGTCGATGACGCAAGTTAACTGACTACAGACACGGTCACAACTTGGATGGGCTTAAATATCAGTAACTATCACTAGATGGCAGTCGTCAAGCTATGTCGGAGGCGTTATAGGCAGCTTGGATGGACTGCTAGTCAAGTCTATCCAAGCTGTGACCGTGTTTGTAGTCAGTTAACCTGCGCGATCGACGCGACCACGTAAGCAGCGATGAGCCATGACCGCTTCAGTGTCGTTATTGTGTCATTATATTACAGTTGATGACATAAGTGATTTTGACACCATCACCTCACTCCTTATTTCCGAAATATCAAGTTCATAAATATCATTATTACCTACATTTTTCAATACTAGTAATGAAAAATAGGTATGTAGGTTCTTATAGGGATCAACAGATTTGTGATAAGAAAGAAAAAAATAAGTTGTAAGTACTTTTGCATTTTTAATCATTGTGTCTCGGCGGTTGCGGTAAAGAAATCGGAGTTATTTGAGAAATAGTAGCTTAACTCGTCTATTTAAGGAATCATTAGATTTTTCAATCAATTTTTAAAACTGTCATCGATTATACTTGTAACACTACTATAACACCGATTCACATAAAAAAAACTCCAGTTAGAAATGTTATTGTGGGCGAACGTAGGGACCATCCGATAGCAATGTATGAAGAACACAGTACGGTGAGAGCGGCGAGTTGTGGTATGACGTCACGCGCGCTTGGCGCGCCCGAGCGAAGTATTTGAAAAAGGCGGAAACTAAAATTATCGTAACTTCAAAACTACTCGCTTGATTTAAATGAAACAAAAACAAGTGTATTTTTAGACATTTAGGCTACAAGGTCATAAAGTTTCAAGTGATTTAACGGACCCATTAACATTCTTCATTGTGTTATAGTATTTTATACGAAAGTTTATTCGTATAATACTTGGATGTATTTATTACATTAACAAGACTAAACAACAAATTTGTTTTTAATACAACCATATTAAAACATTTACACGATTTTAAATCGAATAACTTGCGCCCTTTTTGCGTTATGTAAACGTTAACACAACCGTTATGCGACGAACTTTTGCTACTTGGGTTATTTTTGAATATTCTACAAAATATAGACATATAAACTTGGGAGTAATTTTTTTTTATGTTGCCTATGTTACCTCTAGGTATAACTTTTTTTTATGTATACCTGTTTATATTTTTCTGTTTTATGTTGTGCCATAAAGTGTTTTCATTCATTTATATTGGCTTGATCGATGTGTTCGAGAAGTAAATTTATTGCCATAGGCGATCTTTGGGAAAGTTTTTCAATTTCATAAGTAGTAGTAGAAGCCCCAGTTTCAATACACATGGTTTTCGGTATCCGACCTAGGATTCCATATGCGATTGCATACCTAGATACTTAAACATATACCGTATTATAGGTAAATTTAAAAACAAACTTTCAGACACACTTACTCACACAAACTTAGTACGTTGATAACAGACTTTCAAATTAATAATTCAAACTCCAAATGGTTTTATGCAACCCATGACTCTCGACTTAGACGTCAGGAGTGCTGACTGAGCGTATCAATATACTTATTGTAGTGTCGGTGTCTTTGTTAAGATCCTATGTAGTATGTAGGAAGGTATTATTTTTAGAAGGTTAATTATTGTACATAGGCAAGTTTTATTAGAATAGGTAGGTATTTTATCCTAGGTGAAGTCCATCATCGTTTATTGATATGTTATAGATTTTGTAAAATAATTCCAAAGTTGATTTTTCCCAGTAGGTTAGCGGTTACTAAGTATAAGTTGGAAGTTCACCTTGCGCTTGAACATAGGTATACATATACAATATATCATTGGACGATTATTCGTGCTCGTACCTGTCTTTACGCAATGCTACAAATTGCGCTGAGCCTTGCCCGTCCGGTGACAGGTTCATGAGGCCGTAAAACAAGTGCAAGAGATCATACATTTGCTCGATTTGTGAAAGTTGTCATCTAAAGTGCTGTTCAGACACAATCTTTGCGTGATGTGTCGCAGCTGTTTGCGTCACACGTCATACTTAAGGCGCCTTAGGTAAATATAACAGGCACTCCGTTAGGGACCATCCATAAATTACGTCACACGTTAAGGGGGAGGGAGGGGGTTAACGAAGTGTGAAATTATGTGACAAGGAGTAGTCGTAAAAGTTGTGACGTCACTTATTAAATAATTAAGAAATATATGATTTTGTAATTTCGGTTTTCATTTATTTAGTTCTGGGCGAAAATACATATGTGACGTCACACCCGGCAGGGGGTGCTCCTACAAATGTGACCATCTGTGACAAGGACGGGGGGGGGGAGTCAAAAAATCATGAAATTGGATGACCCCTTAGGTAGTTAGTTGGAATATCGATGGGAACGGATATTTTAATAGCACTGAACTAAATTAATCAACGTGGGTAATTATATCAATTAAGCATGTAAATGGTGCGGTGTGTGGGGTGGTGCAACGAGTGAAACATGTCACAGTTTTCGACACGCATGACACGAGTCTCGCACCGGCGCTACGAGAACGTTTGAGTACCTACGATGAAGCTAAAATAGCTCCCGTCGGAGATATTTGTGTAACTATGACCGGGTTAAGTCAATGAGTTTCATAAATAGGGATTCAATGCTGTTTGCGTCGCGATGCACTTTATTACTTATCTTTTAATTTAAAAAGACCATGGTTGGTAGTTAGTTACTCCATCTTTCAAACCAATAATAGTTAAATATCATTGCGATTAACCCGGCCACAAAGATTCGGAAATCGTTTAATGTGGTCAGATAGATACTCCCTGGAAACAACTTCCAACTTCCGATATCATCTTCGAGAAGTTCGAATAAGTTGGGAATTAGTATATCTACTGGCTCAGAGAGTCGAGATTAGAGGCCGACTGATTGGCCAGTAAAATATTAGCGATATTTATCAAGACGAACATAATTGGAGTGCCAGAGCTTATGCCTCATTATTTCTTGATGATTTATGGAGATATTTATTTATATGTAGATATTAGAAATACCCAAGTGTGGTCATGTTACGAGTGGGATTACCGTTACAATAGGCGAGCCTCGGGCCAATAACGGCTAAGAGCATCTGATAGAAGCGTCCTTCAAGGAGGTGCCACAGTTCAAAATGTTTCTGATGGCCCATGGTCATCTACTTATACCAGCCTATGCCAACCTACTATGCCAAACATTTTTGGCAAAATTTAATCACTTTAATAATATTTAAGTTCAGTTTCTTGCATAAAGTCATGTTCTTATATTTTATGGTATAATTCTATAGTTATTTAGTTGATTATGTTTGCCTAAAACGTTTTTTGTTCTCTTTCTTTTTATTTACTTTTATGTGGATGGACGAAATGGTAATTATCGTATTTTGATTAATTAACTCTACAGAGTATTGGTTGATTTAAAATATAATAACGTTCTCGTGCAGTCTTACACATGAAGGAATAAAAATAATATCCGCTCTATTTTCCTTATACACTATACCTATCCCTCGAGCACCTAATTCGTGAACCGTATTCAAAATCTATGCCCCAATGGGCATCCACACAATGCTGTCGTCAAGTAAAGAAAAACAATATTACAATATATCCTAAAGTCTAACCCACGAACCTGAACAACTTTCTCCATGGAACCCATTGTCAAATCTCAATAAACTATGGACATACCTATAAGTGATCGACTTGTTAGAAAAATATAAAAAAAATATTTGCGAAGTGACTACGGGTTCCTTGGGAAAAGAGGTTCGATTTTATGAGTTAGAAGCCCCAGTTTAAATAGTTTCTGCTAATTTTGTTACACCCTGTATGTATACATATCTCTGAAAAATCGAATAGGAAAATGATCAATAGTAGCTTAGAGAAGTGTAGTGTGTATAGTTTTCCAGTAAGCGAGGAGGTCGATAAGAGTCGATGCGATATCGTCTGCGGGCGCGGCATTGACACAGATGCCGCGTCACCACGTCAACGGCCCTAGAAGACGCACGCGCAGGTATCGTAGTACAACAGTCGATTCATTTTAGTAATTACTAGAACCAGGTACTCTGGTACAGTTATATTCCATTTACGAGTACCTAAATAGGTAATGCCTATGCCTATTACGTACTAGTGTAGCGCCTGTAAAAATACAACACCGACTTTATACACGCATTGAATTGACGTTAATACAAACAAGATATGCAAGAAGTCCTAGGTTACATGTATTTACTCAATTATGCAATCAAAAAAAGTACGTTTTTATTACAGCACAGCTCATTTTTAAACAAGTTCATACTGGAGATCGTTTGAATATTTTATTTAATAAGTATTGGTAATTGTTTTAATTTTTATTTAGCCAGTGAATAAACTTTCATAGCCTCCGTAGGTACATACCTAGTACGTAAAGCCTTAAGTTTCAAACCAACAGTTTTCTCGCAGTTTGCGGTTAGTCGCAGGCATTTTGCAAGTGAGACTTTCATTTGTATTCATAGAGAGCGCACGAAGTACTCTATCTACCCGCATCATCGAACATAGCCCACCTCTGCGCCCGCGCAGCCTTAACTTTGAGCTCGATGCATACTAATGTAAAGTCTCTTTGTCACTACTTTACCTAATATAAGGGTGATACATTTACATGTTTCCGTAGTTTGAGCTATTTTAGATGTTTATCAGTACGTATAGGATCCTGGATATAGGATTGGCTAATTTGAACTGAAATTACCCAATAAATCTTTTGGGAGGAGACCCAGTCGTAGGGAAGCTATTGATTGTTTACGAATATAAACTATTACCTTCCAAAAAAGGTTACAAGAAGAAAGGGAAAGCCAAGTCCCAATTAAGTGCACGTAAACGTTGAGTACCTAATGTAAGGTTACAGTACAGTAATGTAAATACAGAACCTCCGTAGTTAGAACTGTGTTTAAAAATTTAGAAGGTATAATGTTACCAATATAATATTCTACCTATATTACGAGACGATATTACATGAATCCCAATAAACAATTTTGAATTTTGAATTTGAACTTTACTGGTATTAAGTACTTGCTTACTCTGTAGGGATGGGTCTGAAATACTTGAAAAAATATACTAATAATACCTACTGATTAACTTTCACCAAGGAATACTTAATTCGGGAAAACTTCTCATACAGAATGAATTTAACTAATATATTAGTATGAGAATTTCCAAAAAAATACGTATGAGTATCCTTAACGAAAGTTCTTCAGTTTTATGACAAGAAGCCACAGATTTTTCGGTACTTCAGATGGAAGATCCCTTGACAACCTTTATTTATTGGGTAGATGTTAAAGATGTACCAGTACTTTTGTATAAATAATGGAAAGAATTTTCCGCCGCCCGCCACGCCGCTGCATAAGCAAAACTGGCGTGGCTTATCGTTGAACGACAAGTTGACTTTGATACCTTTTTTTACATCAGCCATCATATTTTTAATAATATTTTTTTTTCTCTGGCAAAGGTAATAAATCTAAATAAAATAGTAACTAATATTTTCTGTGTCTGTACTTAATTTGGAAAATTTGTATAAGTAACCATATAATTAAACATATTAAGTGATGCAAGAATTATCTACTACTAGTTCTGAAGTAACTAGAACAGAAAATACTTACATTTAACCACATTTTTTTATCCACTATTTATGATAAATCAGCGACAATCATCAGTGAATAAAACATGGGTCGGAAGATTCGAGAATCATAGCATAAAAATCAGTATTTATTCTTGAGATTTCCGGGAAAGACTCGAGAGTTTTCCCGCCATGGCGCAAGTTTTTCCCGCGTTCGCGATACGTCTCTCGCCGACCGGTGGCGTGCTTGCACTGCCGTGGCGTTGGCAGCTGACGGGATGTCTGCAAATACGCTCGCATGTGAATGGCGATGATATCTTTCACTTCAAATGAGCAATCTACCCAGAGAGACAAGAAAATATATTTTTCAGCAAAATATATTTAATAGGCACACGCTTTGGCACACAGAGAGGAAGAAAGTAGTCTTCATGATAACATTAACTACTTATAAGGTCATTAGGGTTCCGTAGCCAAATGGCAAAAAACGGAACCCTTATGGATTCGTCATGTCTGTCAGTCTGTCTGTCTGTCTGTCCGTATGTCACAGCCACTTTTTTTCCGAAACTATAAGAACTATACTGTTGAAACTTGGTAAGTAGATGTATTTTGTGAACCGCATTAAGATTTTCACACAAAAATAGGAAAAAAACAATAAATTTTGGGGGCTCCCCATACTTAGAACTGAAACTCAAAAAAAATTTTTTCATCAAACCCATACGTGTGGGGTATCTATGGATAGGTCTTCAAAAATGATATTGAGGTTTCTACTATCATTTTCTTCTAAACTGAATAGTTTGCGCGAGAGACACTTCCAAAGTTGTAAAATGTGTCCCCCCCCCCCGTAACGTCTAAAATAAGAGAATGATAAAACTAAAAAAAATATATGATGTATATTACCATGCAAACTTCCACCGAAAATTGGTTTGAACGATATCTAGTAAGTAGTTTTTTTTAATACGTCATAAATCGTAAACCGCAATTTACCTTTCATTCAAGTTACAACGAACTACAAAAACTTTTATATTATGTTACTTGCTGCTACGGAACCCTTCATGGGCGAGTCCGACTCGCACTTGGCCGCTTTTTAATACGTCATAAATCGTAAACCGCAATTTACCTGCAACGAACTACAAGAACTTTTATATTATGTAACTTGCTGCTACGGAACCCTTCATGGGCGAGTCCGACTAAAGGCCGCTTTTTTTTTATTTGCGGAAGAGGGACAAATGGTAAATGCTTGCTACTCATGAAGCTTATCAAATGATCGATTCCCAAAGGAACCTATACAATCAGCAAAATAAAATGTCATCCCCTGTATATTGAGATTTTAAATAATAAATATACTTATACGAGCACACAAGCAAGCAAATCCAACGCGACTGAGTGCATTTATACTACTCTCTCAAGCTCTTCAACTTTTACAAAGGACCATAATATGTTATGCAACATAATCATCGAAAAGGCAGTATGAATGGATAACTTAGGCATTCAAACGCCGGTCAAGGTAAACCTGATTGTTGTGCTACATTATACAATATATACAATATGGAATGGAACACTGTGAATCACCAGTAAGACTATAATGATTGGTACTATAGGAATAAGAGGCAGTAGAGAGAAGCTAGTGACGAAGTACTGCCGATGAAGCATATTTTTCTTTGATTCTTTAATCGTTATACATGGCAAGGTGTTTTTGTGTAATTTTTTTCATTAAGATAACTTTTGTTGTGTAGAAAACATACGTGTTGAGTATATTAAACTAAGATACCTTTTATATTATAGAACGCATGGCCATGATTTTCTCGTTTAAAATGGTCTCCCCCCTTTTCACACCAAAAATGTTTTAAATATATTTAGGCTAACATGTTCTATAATAATGGGACTTCACCTAATTACTTCACCTATTTTAAGTACGTCACGTTCTTTAAACTTTTTGATTCTATTTAGTTCAACGTTAACTTTACGCACTAACTCCAGTCTAACTAAATATAAACCACATAGATTAAGATTGAAGAAATTGGATGTTTCTCTAAAAACAAAAATGCTAAAAACTTAATTTTTATTCAGATCCAACTAGACTGCTTAGTCAAACTCAATCCAATTTTCACAATTAATAAACTGTCATCCTTGCAATTTAATATGGTATTTTTAGGGTTCCGTAGCCAAATGGCAAAAAACGGAACCCTTATGGATTCGTCATGTCTGTCTGTCTGTCTGTCTGTCTGTCTGTCTGTCTGTCCGTATGTCACAACCACTTTTCTTCCGAAACTATAAGAACTATACTGTTGAAACTTGGTAAGGAGATGTATTTTGTGAACCGCATTAAGATTTTCACACAAAAATAGAAAAGAAACAATAAATTTTGGGGCTCCCCATACTTAGAACTGAAACTCAAAAAATTTTTTTTCATCAAACCCATACGTGTGGGATATCTATGGATAGGTCTTCAAAAATGATACTGAGGTTTCTAATATCATTTTCTTCTAAACTGAATAGTTTGCGCGAGAGACACTTCCAAAGTTGTAAAATGTGTGTCCCCCCCCCCCGTAACTTCTAAAATAAGAGAATGATAAAACTAAAAAAAATATATGATGTACATTACCATGCAAACTTCCACCGAAAATTGGTTTGAACGAGTAGTTTTTTTTAATACGTCATAAATCGTAAACCGCAATTTACCTTTCATTCAAGTTACAACGAACTACAAAAACTTTTATATTATGTTACTTGCTGCTACGGAACCCTTCATGGGCGAGTCCGACTCGCACTTGGCCGCTTTTTTTATTTACGCGATGTACTTTACGATGTATCTGCGACGAAGATAATACCAACTTTATAAGCTTTTCAGAACCACCGCTACAAAGTAAGATTTTAACCGCTTCCGTAGTCTAGTGGCTAGTACACTCACTTCACATCAGGAGGTCGCGGGTTCGATTCCCGTCGGGGTCCAACTTTGTAGGACTCGGTGTGGTTGGTGGTAGGGCAATTTCTGAGCCCGCCTGGCTAGCTACCACCATCTTATCTTGCCGCCAAACATCAATGTTAACAGCATTGATGTGTTCCGGCATGAAGAACACCGGGAAGCCAGTTCCCCATTGCGTTGGGGAATCTTGATAAGCCCGCTTCCATGTTCGGCATCATCATCACTTACCATCAGGTGAGATGATGCCAAGGGCTTACCAATTGAAGATAAAATTAAAGTATTCCTTTCATTAGATTTCTTTATTCGAGTTCGAGCGTGAACACGCTAAACTTAAAATGAAATACGCTCAGAGTCAAAATAAACGCCAAAGTATTCAACAAGTATGACTTATATGTTATATGCTGACACCAACGCTTTCGTAGAAACGGTCTGCAATTTCTAAAACGTAACATAATACACTGGTGGACTAAAGAATCGACTCAAGGTTTGTTGCCCCACTTTTGGATAATAAGTCAGTCTACAAAACTGCTAAACACAAAAAACAAAAAACTAGAAAACCAAAACTAAAATCATAAACAGTAAACACACAGTTTTTGAACTTTTGGTTTAGTTGTTTTTTGCTAGATTGAGTTAGTTTCTCAAAAGTCGTGCAACAAACCTTCAGTCGATTTATATAGTCCACCAGAATAGTTTGAAAAAAGATAAGTTGATAAGGGACAAGTTTACCTCATATCGTACCATTTCCACCATTAATTACACCCTTATCTCGAGTCTTAAGATGTAAGACTTAAAGCCATTTAAAGGAACCGCTCATACTGAGAAAATATACATATAATAAAACTGTAGGGGTCGAATGTCTGTACATAGAAAAAAAATGCTAAAAACCGAGTCAGGGGGATGTAAGAAGAGCAATAGAACAAATCCAGATTTTTTCAATTTTTTTGTTTCTCTGTCTGTTTGTACGGGCTAATCTCCGAATCTGCTGGACCGATTTAAATGAAATTTTGCATGGTGGTACCTTATATCCCCGGTCAATATCTTAGATACTTTTCATCCCGGAAAATTAAAGAGTTCCCGCGGGATAATTAAAAAACTATAGTAACTTATACAGCTTAGTACACAACAACTAATACACCTAATTTAGTAAAATTTGGCATGCTGATACCTTATATTGCCTGTCAAACAATGTGTATTATAAAATTTATAAATCCCATAAAAGTGACGGGTTCCAGCGGGAAAGTAAAACATTACAAAAACAGTGTCTAGCATAGCGTCTTTCATCATCATCATCATACTAATAAAACTTTAACGGGGTCGATTCTGTACATAGAATATTTTTTGAAAATAATAACGATAGGGGGCGGGGGGGTCTATAGATATAGAGACCAAAAAAAATTAATTTGGAATTTTTGTCTCTCTGTCTGTCTGTCTGTTCGCGCATCACGCAGAAACGGCTGGGCCGATTTTGATCAAATTTGTACAATTATACTACGTAACCCGGAGTAACATCTTAGATACTTTTTATCCCGGAAAAGTCAAGGGTTCCCGAAGGAATGGCTAAAAACTGAAATTCTTGAATGCATCAATACTCAATAACTATTAGTACGATTTTATTGATATTTGGCATAATGATACCTTATGTCACGACTAAACACCTGGTAAACTGTAACGGGGCCGATTCTGTACATGGAATATTTTTTGAAAATAATAACTGCCTATCGATATAGAGACCAAAACAATTTAATTTGGAATTTTTGTTTGTCTGTCTGTCTGTCCGCGCATCACGCAAAAACTGCTGGGCCGATTTCGATGAAACTCTGTACGATTATACTACGTAAGCCGGAGTAACATATTAGATACTTTTTATCCCGGGAAATTTATTGTAACATGGCTTCAACGCACGCACGCATACTCAAAAAAATATATACGTCTTGCGACTCCGCCTGGAGTCGTGGACTGTGAACGTGTTAAGGGTTCCCGGAGGAATGCATAAAAACTTTAATTTTTAAAAACCTTATGACTCAAAAACTACGAAGCCGATTTTATTGTAATTTGGCATAATGCTACTTTATCATTACTACTAAATAACCAAAGTTTTTCATCTCGGTTTCATGAAGGGTTCCCACAGGAAAACGACAACACCGTATCTCTCAATTTATTAAGATGAAACCCAAACTTTTTGAAAAGGCGTGTCGATTACGGTACTTTCGTATCATTCGATACACACTATAGGTCCTGAAAATTCAAAGGGATCCCGAGGGAAAACTGGAAACCATATCTAAGTATTAAGGTGAAACCTTCACTCTTAGGCGAATCAAAGGCATATTCAGTTAACATTTTTGACCCGGAATTGTCAAGGGCTGTCCCGAGGGAACTAACGGGATCCTCTGTTTAGATATGTTTATATAGTTTTACGGTGTAGGTAGCTGTAGAATATCGAAACTATACGTATAACGTAGTGAAGCTGAAATAAGCAAAGCAAACTACGTTTGTAAATGGTATTTTTATTTCGTACCCAACTATTCAAGTGTAGGGCAATATTTATCAAGTGAATAGAATAGAATAGAAAACTCTTTATAAGTGGTGTTATACAGGATGTTATAATGGCGTAGGCATTATCCTGGACCTGTTCTTCAACTTTTTCTTTAACTACCTAATATAGGCGGCTGAAAAACTTCTTAAGCTGGAGTTGGCCATTAACCTCACATCTTACCACTATCCTAACTTGGATCCTGTATGTGGAGAATGACCTAACCTTCCCTAAGAAGAGATCCATGCCTCAGTAGTGTTGGTTGTGAACACAAATTCTATGCAATTATATTTTCTTTTTCTTTCTCTGTATTTTCTTTTTCCTTTTCCTTTGTCTTTTTCTTTTTCTTACATTTGTTTTATTGTTTACTTAATTTTGTTATTTTCTTATTTCTAAAGAATAATTTAGCAAAACATATGAACTATCGTAAAAACCCCAACACTAACGCGTACGAAGTCGCGGGCATCAGCTAGTAAATAATAAAATAAATTGTTCCTTTATAAAAAAAGGCTTAAAATTAAAAAATAAATATTTATTTCATTCATAATTTACTTATGTACAATTTACAAATATTTGACTTACCTAATATTAAATATATTTTCATATAAATATTTAAATCACAGATAATCTGATGATGCCGTATACTTACAATCCTACTTTAGTTTCTTACGATATCATTGCACTTTCTGAAACAAAATAAATACAATTTTAGTGACGTGACTGCCATGGACATAGGCACAGAACTTGGGAGGAATTATTAACCATTCGGAAGCAAAAGACAATCCCTATGCGTCGTCGTTTGTAACGAATAAATGTTAACTGGAGCAGAAGCTCCATGATTAGAAACTCATATCAATAAAAAAATTGACTTTATATGAATTGATAATAAGAAAAAACATTGATAATAAAAAAAATAACCCGTGGGAGAGCCATGCTTCGGCACGAATGGGCCGGGTCGACCGGAGTGATACCACGGCCTCACAGAAAACCGAGTGAGGGTACCGGAGACCCCCCCACCCCCCCAATTCCCCCATCCCATTTCCAAGGTCGGCAACGCACTTGTGACTCCTCTGGTGTTGCGGGTGTCTATGGGCGGCGGTAATCGCTTACCATCAGGTGATCCGTCTGTTCGTTTGCCACCTATCACATAAAAAAAATATGAAAACTTTATGTCAAAATATTCTGGGTGTCTCAATTCAATAGCACAAAATGAAATAGACAATAAAGTCTACAAAGTTATCACGTACCTATGTTATTCGGTATTAAGAGAGAAGCATGTCAATGACATTTGAGAACGTTAAATCCCTCAAAACAATAAAAAGCGGCCAAGTGCGAGTCGGACTCGCCCATGAAGAGTTCCGTAGCAGCAAGTAACATAATATAAAAGTTTTTGTAGTTCGTTGTAACTTGAATGAAAGGTAAATTGCGGTTTACGATTTATGACGTATTAAAAAAAAACTACTTACTAGATATCGTTCAAACCAATTTTCGGTGGAAGTTTTCATGGTAATGTACATCATATTTTTTTTTTTTAGTTTTATCATTCTCTTATTTTAGAAGTTACGGGACACACATTTTACAACTTTGGAAGTGTCTCTCGCGCAAACTATTCAGTTTAGAAGAAAATGATATTAGAAACCTCAATATCATTTTTGAAGACCTATCCATAGATACCCCACACGTATGGGTTTGATGAAAAAAAATTTTTTGAGTTTCAGTTCTAAGTATGGGGAGCCCCCAAAATTTATTGTTTTTTTTTATATTTTTGTGTGAAAATCTTAATGCGGTTCACAAAATACATCTACTTACCAAGTTTTAACAGTATAGTTCTTATAGTTTCGGAAAAAAAGTGGCTGTGACATACGGACAGACAAACAGACAGACAGACAGACAGACATGACGAATCCATAAGGGTTCCGTTTTTTGCCATTTGGCTACGGAACCCTAAAAAGGAACAGTGAGTGCACACTGACTTACCATAGTAATTTCTGGGAAGATGGTGCTCAAGTTGAAGTTAGTCCGAGACGTGGCTGCGTAGTTAGCGAGCGATCGATCGGCGTTGTGGCCCACACCCATCCCTTGCACATTGGCCGGCGCTAGCGGCGCATTGAACAGTTCGTGCTGGTACTGGCCCGCCATCTGGTTACCCACGTAATTCGGGAACGGTAACTCCTCTGTCACTAAATTCGAATGTCTTTTTGTTTGTTTGTTCTGCCAAAGTAAATTAGGATCAGACCATTCATCAACATCTGCATTCAACTTGGCCCGTTTACTCTGGTACTTCTTGCTCGATTCTTTCTTGGAACATTCAAGTTTATGTTTCGCGGCTGATTCCCTTCTGGAACTCTTATAACTAGAAGGCACTTTCTCTTGTTGGAACATGGAATGATTGTTTCTTATTCTTTGTTCTTCATATTTATGATTGTAGTTGCATTCAGCTGTTTGGTTGTAATCCATAAAATCACTGGAAAATGGACCATTACCATAGTTACTTGGCATTATGTTGCTGCTGCCAGGAATAAAATTTGAGTAAAACGAATTAGTTATCGTGTTGGTAGTTGAGTTGTACAAAGTCGTTCCAGAATACTGTTGTCCTGTGTAACTATTATCTGTGTAGTCTATTAGTGCCGGGAAATGGGATACTTGAGCTATGCTGTTATCTTGGGGGATGCCATAGTCATTATATTTTTGTGATGATCCAATAAACTTCGTACTGTCTTGGAGCTTTTGAGTGCAGGAGCCACCTCGTATTAATGCTTCGGCTGAATAGCTGTGCTTTTGGGCTTTAGAGTTTTTGTCGGATTTACTTAGTTTGCTCTTCCCTTGATTAAAACTATTCATATTATTCTCATATGAATTAACAGTTTTTGAATCATTGTAAATGTAACAAGGTTCTGGAAGATGATGTTCTAAACGGGCCATCGATTTACGGTTGTTATCGCTAGGTGCCTGTGTTACGTTTTGTTTAGTTGGAATGGACTTTGATGTTTCTACATTCAGCCCATGATAACGAGATGTAACGTTATTGTCTGAAGAGCGATTCATTAACTGTGTTACAGAAAATAAGTTAGTGCAATGTTGTATATCTGCTTGATTTGTTCCTCTGTTTGCGGTATCTGAAGTTTTCTTCTTGTCATGCGGACCTAACGCCAAATCACCAACTAGTGTAGGTAAGTTTATTGGAGGAGGTTCTATGCTGATTTCGGTAGTTCCAGCTTGTCTAGTTGAAGGCCAAGTATTTAATTCTTCTTGGGTTGGAGTTTGTTGGAAATTGCTCATAGATATAGGGAAGTAGTTACCATCATTGTGTTCTTGTTTTTTTGAAATGTGCTCAGCCTGACCGTAAACAGAGCCAATTTTTTGTGTCCCTTTTAATTCAGTGTGTGGCAGAATGCAATTGTTTTGCATTGGTCTTATTTCTGATGTCATCCAATTTATATGCATTTTGCTAGGGGATTTTTTAGTGTATTTTTCAGGTACCTGATGCGATGTTATCATATTTGCAGACTTGGTTAAGTTTTCTTCTCTTACCTGAGGAAGTTGTTTGCTGTCATATGACTTCGAGTTATTTGTTTTTATATTAGTAGGTTGAGTATGATCGATGGGGAAGTAATTTTGTTGCTTAGAAGAAATATTTCTCGCTATATTAGTGTTTGTATAAAACGGCACATCTTCAGCCCACAAATTGGGCGGCTGCGAGTAAAAACTTGTTATGGTATCAGCAAATGAAGTACTTGTTTTTGTCATCGCATTATCTTTTTTATTCGATGTCGACGTCAATGGCAAATGAAACTCCGAGTTGAATGGATTATATGAGGACGAATATGATCCTGAACTCGTTGTTAGGACGTTATCCTTATTGAATGTAGTCGGGGCACTGGTACTGGCTACAAAGTCGAATCCTTTATGCGACCAGCCTAGATCTATGTCATATGTCAACCTTGAACTGCCGATTTTCATAAGATTGTCTTCAACATTGAGGAAGTCAGTTTTGTTTTTAGATGCATATTTTTCCATTGCACAAGGATAAAGGCCAAAGCTATTAAATTCGTGGCCAGAAGAAATGTTGCTGGTACTGTAAATGCTACTTTTTACCGTGTTAAACGGATCGCTTTTATAAAATAAGTTGCTGTTACTTATGTAAGTAGTGGACTGAGTTGTTACAGATTTTCCGAGGTTGCAATCAAAGTCTAAATATGTGCCGTCAGAAACAGTTCCAGAGCCGGTTGATATTAGTGAAGTCATTGGCAAGTTTAGGAACGGATTTTCGTTAGATATATTTGATGTAATTACAGGTGCATTAGATGTTCTGGAATTAGTTGCTTTGTTATCAATGTTGGCTGTATATTTTGTTTGCTCTATTGGTTTGTTTGAAATAGTATTAGTTTTGCTACTGGATTTATTTTTCTGGTCATTGGGTTTTTCAAAATAAGGAATTATCTGCGGAACTGTCGCTGTATCATTTCTCTTGTGGCCATTATCTTTGACTTGAACTTGACTTTGTGTTTCTTCTGCAGGACTGTCAGCTCTATTTCCACTGACTAAAGGAAAAGACATAAGAAATGCCGCTGTTGGTGATGCCGCAAGAAACTCTTCTGCTAATTCTAATCGAGCATTTCCACCATCAACAGTATTTTCACATAATGCGGCATCTAAAATAGTTGGCAATTTATTTTCTTTGTCTTTATCATCCGGTAAAAGCTGTTTCAAAGTAGCCAATTTTGATTGATTAGTTCCCTCGTCGACTTTATTTCTCGGCAGAATAGTAGTAGAATTTGAAATATTTATTGTTTTTTCCGATACATCTGTATTTTTGCAAACTTTTTTAGTACCCTCTTTAGAAGAATCGTGTTCATTTAACTGTTCTTTTTGAATTTCCACTGCATTATCACAATTATCTTTATGATTTTGAAGTGACTGAATATTGTCACTCTGAGGCACAGAGATATTTATTTGATTAATGGAATTATTTTCAGATTTTTTAGGAACATCTGCTTTGCTATTTTCTTTTTCTTTAATACCTTCATGGTTGTCAACATCAGTTTGGATTTTCTTAACATTTTTTTCACTTGCAGTATTATCAACATCTTTACATGATGTAGAAAGTTCGGTAGCTATTAAGTCTTTGTCTGTTGCAGTATTTTGTTTAGATTTCGTTACATTTTTCTTTGTAACATTTACTTTAGTTTTTATTTTACTCTTTTTACTTTTGTTAGCAGACAGTGGACGAGAATATGCAGTTATGGGTAAAATATTGACCATTGTAGTTTTTGTGATGTCACCATTGGTCCTGTTATTAGTAACCGGAAAAGAGGATTTATTTAGGGTTTGAAGATGATCTACCAATACGAAGGTGGGAGGCATTGTGGGCAGCAGCAGTGGCCGTTGTGGTAGGATGTACGGAGCAGCAGGAAGCACGACAATTGTGTTTTCTGGATCTGTAAATTTTACATCAATTTGTTAGCAAATCATTGAGTCGCCACTGCTGGGGCAATATCTCTTTAACCAATAGCTTTAGCATGATAGGTTAGGTTAGACTTGGCGTCTGTGTGTGAAGTATGGCCCACACACGGGCGCCAAGTCCAGAGTGGTGGAGATTGCGCAGCTTGTTGTCATCCCCAGTGTCAGCAGTTTTTAATCCACTCATAAGCTTTCTGATATGGCGTAATGACTGCCATCTATTGATAACAAAACTATTTTTTTCCTGTATTTTAAATCCTATTAAGATCTCAGTGCGCGTAGCGTGGTTGCAGCGATCACGTAGGTTAACCGACTACAGACATGATCATAGCATGAGTTTTGACTGTAAGTGGCATTTATCTACCACTATCCACAACAACGGTTTTTCGTGCCACATAGGCAAGGATTTGAGATTTACGGCTGGAGCCGACATTGATGGTGGGCGTACGATTTCTCATAGCGTAGCATGGCGGTCAATGGGTTAACTTACGTAGAAATCTATGGGCCTTATCAAAAAAGTTGTAGACAATAACTAACTAACAATATAATGATAAACTAAAACGTAAAAACAAATAAGTGTAAAGTGTAAAAGTCAATTTAAAAAAATCAAACCTACTACATTAAAAGCAAACTAAAAAGGTGGAAACAAAGCAGGAACATAGTTGAATGTATAATGAAAATCCTTTTTCATACACTTTAGCTGGTAAAATATAAATCTGATGCAGACAGTTAATATTATATTTTAACTATTCAATCAGGATATTTTTTTAAAGTGTTCACAACCAGTTCTATCCTTTTATTCTATTCTATTAACAATAAGTACTTAAGTATTTAAAGAAAATGGATTTTCATTCATAAACATTCAACTATGTTCCTGCTTTATCTTGTTTTCATCTTTTTAGTGCTCTTTACAATCAGGGCTTTTTTGGGTTACATACCTCAAAAGGAAAAAAGGTACCCTTATAGGATCACTTTGTTGTCCGTCCGTCTGTCTGTCTGTCGGTCTCTCTGTCTGTCACGACCCTTCTTCTCAGGAACGCATACACGTATCAAGTTAAAATTCATATCAAATACTCAGGCCTGCAATCCCTTAAAGCTGTGAAAAACTCAAACTTTTATGTCAACGCAATCACGAGATACCATTAATGCAGCATATTTGGACACTCACACGGGAATCAAAACCTATAGGTTACTTCCCGTATACCTAGGATCATGAAATATGGCAGGAAGCAATGTCTTATAGCACAAGTAAAGGGAAAAGTTCGAAAACCAAAAATTATTAGTTACATCACTTTTTTTGTGATGTAACAAAAACTTTTTAATTCCTATGCGAGTGTCCGAATATGCGGCATAAACAGCCGTATCTCTTGATTGTGTTGGCATAGAAGTTTGGTTTTTTCACAGCTTCAAGGGATTTCAGGCTGAGAATCGGATATAGAGTTCAAGACATGTGTGAATATGAATTTATATGGAACCGTCGGTGCGCGAGTCCGACTCGCACTTGGCCAGTTTTTAAAATTTATGTCACAAGCAAATTCATGTTAAGTAATAAAGAAACAATATTTCATGCAAAATTTGGCTGTATGTGTGTTTTATCGCTGTAATTTTTTTTTTGTATTCCAGAACACTGAAGACCATGTAAGCTTTTCTATGCCGGAGAAGAACTATAAAAGGCGAGAAGGAGGAATTAATGATGATAGGAACAATAATAATAATAATGTAAAAGAAATTAAGTACTTACCCTTTTTGTTACTGCTAGGTAGTTTTGGTAATAAAACTGGTAAATTTCTTTGTGTGCTTTGTGAACTTTCCTTCGTGGAAGACTTTTTAGAATTTGATTCATCAAGAACATTTGTAGTCAATACTGCTTTCTCTTTCAGTGCCTTGCGTTTAGAGTCTTTATCCTTTACCATTACAATATTCATAAATTTACCATCTGAAAATATAAAGGAAAAATCAATGTTTTAACATATAATACAGTAGGTCAATCAAGTAATATGAATCAAAATATAAATTAACGATTATAAATAGCTGCATATCTATCCCTGCTGCAACCAAATCGTGAAAAAAGTGTGATATCATATTTTTTTATGCATTTAGGCAAATGCACATTGATAAAGAAGTGTTTGTTATGTGGCATCACTTAACAAATATCTGTGGCTCATGTCCTGGCTCAACCCCTCAATTTCTAGTCACATATATCTGAAACTAGATGATAAGGCCATGCCTATTTTTATAAAAAAAAAAACAATGTTATGTACATGCTGTATAGTATGTACATTCTTTTAAATCGTATTTGTTTTTCTACCTGGTACAAGGATCCTAACACTCAAAATTTGTACACTCAACATGTTCGGATATATTACAGAGTGAGAAGAAATGTCGAGTCCAAAAGAAACTCGCCCAAACACATACACCCGTTCTATCTTCTACTGTCGATAGCATAAAACTGATGAATTGTTATGTAAGTAAATCAAGTGTCAAAGGCTTACTTACTTTGTTTATTTTTCCTAATATTAATAATTACTTGGGTTGATGCATCTTTTGTGTTTTTCTGTTTTAGGAAACCTTCAATTTTTACTTCCAAGGCTAATATGTCTGCTTCTGAAATTATAAGCATTTTTTATTAAATATTCATATTGTTCGAAAAAACAAAACTCAAAAAAAACTGTACATACTCATTTGTGTTTTTTCTTCTGAACATCTTTGTAGGCACACAATAGCTTTCTCAACTATGTCTACTTTAGAATACTGGGTGTTGTCATCCTTACAGGAGCCACCAAGAGCTTTGTTTATTTCTTTGACAGTCTCCCAGAGTCTTGATATAGCATCATTGAACTTGTTACGTCTATTTTTCTCCCACAGACGGCAACGGCTGAAATACATAGTTTAAAAAAATTTACTAAAATTTACTGTTTAATATGTATTCATAATCCCTAACAAAAGGAAATCTAAATAGACCGTGTGATGTTGGTATGAGGGCTCTGTTCGATGTTAGATACCTTGGCGTACGTCTCTTATTCGGCGTGGTTTCCATGAGTAATGAATGTGCAGAATTGAAAGGTCTTCAAATACAGGATAATCGATTTTTCAGCGAACTCACTAATATTCGTATAAATATTCAAAATCTTTGATTTTCACACTAAACAAATATAACATCGTTTCTTTCCTCCATTCTATTCTGTTAAATGTCAATGTCACGTTAGAATTTCAAAATTGGAATTACATAATGCATGAAACGGAGCGTATATGTAGGTTTTTTTTGAGATCCGTTCAAAAACATTCCGGGAGCGGGACGTGACCGGGACAGTCTCTGACAGCCAGTGAGATGTTATATCTCCAGTGAAAACTCTTTGCTAAATCACGCGCTCATTATGAGATGTGGAATGCCAAATAGAAAAAGTGAATAGAATACAATAGAACTCTTTGCTGACAGCCAACTGACAGCAGACAGCAGTCTCTGAGCCCAAGGACATACAGGTGACTTTAAATTAGTTCTTGATACGAAAGGCTATGCATGTGCTCATGATAACGAACAACTTTTCCTAAGGAATCCATAGTCAAATCGCAAAAAAAAATTTGGACTCTTCATACTAATTTGGCCGGTCAGTTCATCGATTTGTATGGAGAGTCAAATTTTTTTTTTGCGATTTGACTATGGGTTTCTTAGGGAAAGTTGTTTGTTATCATGAGCATATTCATAGCCTTTCGTATCAAGAACTAATTTACAGTCATCCTATATAAATCGTAAGCGTTCAATTAGAATAGAATCCTCATGATCGAATTTTGAGATTCTGATTATGCCAATAATTAGTGCCAATTAGTGCCCAAAGGACAAAAATATGTGCTATCGTAGTTTTAGAGAAAATCGAGCTATAGAATAGAATAGAACTCTTTGCTTACAGCCAACTGACAGCAGACAGCAGTTTCTGAGCCCAAGAATATATAAATCGTAAGCATTCAGTTAGAATCCTCATGATCGAATTTTGAGATTCTGATTATGCCAATAGTAGTGCCAATTGGTGCCCAAAGGAAAAAAATAGTGCTATCGTAGTTTTAGACAAAATCGAGTTTTGGCAGCCTCATCTCTGGAACCAAGAAACTACTGCACTTTTATGTTATGTATTATATGTAAAAAAAATTGTACTGAAATAGTGCTTCCCACATGCAAAATTTCACAATGAATGCTTCACTAACACCCAAGATATAACGGTAGGTTTGTGAGGCTTCTAAATGAATGCGTTCTTTTGGCAGCCTCATCATGGTTCCAGCAAAACTACAGCGAATTTTGAGACCAACATAATGTCTAAAAATTCTGCCTAAATAGTGCCTTCCGATACAAAACAATCCAGAACTCTGTAGCTTCTAATTTAGTCAGGATCTCAACTTTAAAATCTACGTACATTTGTATGTTCATACCTGTACCAATGCAACAAAAATGTACGTAGATTTTAAATTTGAGATACTGACTTAATAAGAAGATACAGATTTCTGTTCTTTTTGCTGCGTCAATTCACGTTTCGGAGAAATCATCTATCGAATTTCTTCAAAATATGATATTTACAATTTCCCAACTGTAGCGATCATCTGGTTGCGGTCATGACCCCGCGCGCAAACGCGCCAATCATAGCGCAGCGGCATATTAACGCAGCCTATTATAGCACGGCTATCTGTACTCCTATTATAACCTGACAGGTGAATACAATAGTTCTGTGATTCTACATAGTCGATAATCTTATTTATGATTGAAAATAATTAGTTTCCGCAAATTTTTTAATTTAACGTTTTGATAAAAAAACATATTACAATAGACTCCTTACATGACACACTTTAACACCCTTAATTCATTAGGGGTAGTTTTGTAACACCATGTATAAGAATTGGTGCAGTAGTTCCTTGGTTCCAGAGATGAGGCTGCCAGCGGAACTTTCCGCTATCAGCCTCTTTTCCGTTCCGTTCCGGTGGCTCACTGACCAGAAGTTCTTCTGCAGGGGCGTTGAGGTCAGAGCATAAGGGATCATGGGCGAAGTTGTAACACCCTAAGTGAGTGGCTCGAGCACCGTGACGGTATCCAGCATCCAACCGGATCCTGAGGGTACGTGGGTGACACAGCCTCAAGTTCCGAGGTCATTTACTGAATCCTGCCGGCAGCACAGCAGACCGTTCACCTGGGGACGTATCAACTCTCGTTCTTGTACCTCTATGCAGCTGACATCTACCCAAGACACCAATGGCCACATAGATAGGATCAGGAATGTAGGTGGCTTTTGCAGTCGGGATGGGGGCGGGGGGATGGATAGGGCCGACAAGTATACCAGCAACGAGTCAGCATGTGGAAGATAGATACTATACTTGGTGTGTAACATTTACAGGGAGGGAAGTATGACTGCTTGTTTTGAAGTAGTTGCAGTAGAAGGGTGTCTTCAGATTCCATTGTACTCTCTTTTTAGATTCTATGCTTTATCAGTAGGTATTTTGCAGAGATGTTCCATGTATCAAGTTATCGGATGGATGAGCTGTGCTCTTTAATCAGTTGCAACTTGACGCTTTATTCTTTGTCCTGCATCGGTGTTACTGTTTATCCTTTTTTCGGAGTTGTATCTTCCGTGTTTCGTCGAATGTCTCGTAATTTTGATGTTATTGAATCAGGCCTAAAGCTTACACAATCGTAGTTACATTAACCACTCTAATGGTTTCTTGGTTTTTGTTACAACTTTAACTTTATTTTATTACCAACCATGCCAGACAAGATGTGGCGATTCTTTTGAAAACTGCACGCGGCGCAATATTATACAATACAAAAGGCGCAGAATGTGGTATTCATAAAAATACTCATTTTTTACATCCTGTTTCTGGGTATCTTGTCGCCTAAATGTAACTTAAGGCTGTCTTATGTCTTGTCTAAAATACAATACAACACAGCAATTTATAAGAATAACAGCACAGTCCTGAAGTTGAACCTAACTAACATAGCACTGCTTATTATAAACGAAATAAAATAAACACATTCACACTTCTGAGTTTGTCTTTTTGTTCGCATATCAACGTTCAGTGGCCAATGGGCCAATATTCTTATGGCTTGCAGATGTTTCTTCCTCGTTGTTAGAAATTTTTGAGTAGGTAGCGAGGATTTGTTTTTCATAATTTTTTATGGGTTCTCAGAATCCGCAACTGATGTCCTGCTGTGTCGAAGCTTCTTGATATAAAACGAAACTTTTTTGAAAGGTGGGCACTTATGGATTTTATAATCAGCTTCGCGTTTAGCCTGCTTTAATGACACGAGAAAAACCAAGAAGCACAATAAGAGCACGTGAAACAAATAAAAAATACACCACGACACTTGGCACGCACAAATAATCACAATCATATATATTTTTTTAAGTAAACAATGTAAACAAGTACCTGTAATAGTGTAGTATCCTACCTAGGTCTTCTTCTATCTATTAAAAAAACTCATATTAAACAGAGATAGATCATCTGCGATGTAATTGCTTTCTACCATCATCATTCAAGAACTCTGATTGCGTCATTAACCCAGCAGGTAATCGTATGTTTTGAAAAGTTTTACAGATTGCAAAAGTTGTCAGTACAAATCATGCATTGTAAAATCATAACGGTCTCACCGGGTTCCATATGGTTGTTTGTTTCTTCTCCTCTGCAAAACAACTTAGAATTTTCACGTATGCAGTGCGGCGGTGTTTATACAATATTATCACAAGTTATTGTCAATAAATCTTAATTTTCAACTTGAACTTAATTTACGTCACACCGCGATTAGGATGCGCAAGCGCTCGGGTGCAAGGGCCATTATCCGGAACTATCCGCTATCAGCCTCAGTGAAAAACTCAATTTTCTCTGAAACTACGATAGCAGTATTTTTTTTCCTATGGGCACTAATTAGATACAGAAGCGTCGGTGGCTCTGCGGCTAGTGACTCCGTCCTCCTAACCAGAGGTCTCAGGTTCAAATCCTGGCCAGTGCACCAAGGAGTTTTTCGAAACTTACGTGCATTTTCATACCGACTGCTTTAACGGTGAAGGAAAACATCGTGATGAAACCTACACATCTGATTTCCAGTTGTGTATGATGGTCGCGTTGCACACGTCCGTAGGTGTAAATCTAAAATGCCCTAGACGTGACCGAGGGTGATGATAAGTGCAACACCAGGCAACCGCCACCTATACCTAGTGGATAGGACGGTTAAATTGTGCCACATGATAAGAGAGAGAGATTAGGCACTAATTATTGGCATAATCAGAATTCAGAATATCAAAATTCGATCATGAGGATTCTAACTGAACGCTCACTTTAAACACAAAACACATAGATACAGAAGGTTCGCTAAATACGCTCTCTAAAATCCTAAGCATGTACATGCTTATAGACGTATACAGTCGTTGTAGGCAAGATCACGTACTGTGCGATCGTGACCTTGATCGAAATGACCGTATATTTCTATAAGCATGTATATGCTAACGATTTTAGTGGTTTGTATTGAGCGGACCTTCTGTGTCTATTTTGTGCTTTAAATCTTAGGCCGCGTTCAGAACCTGCACTCTGACAGCAACCGTTCACACTGACAACAGGAATAACAGGATAGCATAATATAAATCCATGGACGTACTATTCAAACTGGACTGAGTACTCTCAAAATGCTTCTATAGGAAACTAAACCCTAACCCATAGTAATAAAACACATAATACTTGTAATGTGCCCAAGTAGAGAAAACGTGCCAAGTGAAAGAATCAAACTAGAGCCCTGTGTCCCGCTCGCACAGTCGCAAATTACGGAATGGTAGGTTACAATATAAGAAGTAACCATAAATTAAAATACATCAATATATTTTTATGAAATTATAATAATTCGACAATATTTTTGACGCCTTTACCACTGTCACTTTATTTACTTCTTAATTAACCACTGACACTGTGTTTCAAAATAATTTAGTAGTATTTCATATTTTTTACTGGCATCCCTGGTGATAGCTTAATATGGGCGTAATAATGGTGACCGATTGCACGCTCACTATATTTTTTGTAAAATGTGAAAAAAAGTGTAAAAATTGTGAAAGTTTGTTGTATAAAAGGCTGCAAAAGTGAGAGTTATGTTAACTGTGGAATATATTTTCATAGTTTAAACGTATTTCTAATTTTGACGACGAATTCTCTGATCACAATAAGTAGGGTAACTATGTGTACGCAGTACCTAAGACTGAAAGTGGATAGCAAAAGAGTGTGAAAGAAGAAATATATAACTATTTCATTCGGTAATTAATTTAAAAAATAAAAGTTTTAAAAAAGAACATGCTTTTTTTATTTATCTGTTAAAAGAACAAATGATAAAGTACAAGAAGTATTAGAATACTTAGAAAACAGGCTGACCCTTGACTACACTAAGATTTATAAAGCTGTATGATTGTTGTTGTTGGCCTAGAGATGTAAAAAACGGTTTTTTCTGAGGTGAAAAAAAAAAAGTTTTTTTTTTCAAGCGCAGGTTTTTTTTCAAGTGTATGAAAAGAAAAATATCCTTAGGTCCATCGTTTAATAAGTATTAGTTGACATATCAGTGTTATGTTTTAATTTTTTATAGTAATCAAATAGATGAAAATAGTTCTCACTCACTGGTGTTTAATGTTTATTGGGGGACAGGATTCATCCTTGTTTGGTTAAAATTTATTATGAATGTAGACAGAATTGTATCGATTTTATCAATTAAGGAGCATCTAACATATCTATTCGTATGAAGGCTGGCATACTTAAACTTCATGGTGGTCACCCAGCCAGGCCTCACTATGGGAAAATAAAATTTTGACGGCCAATGTAGAAATGTGCTGCAATCGACGGATAATAAAAATACAAAACGAAAATATTCTTTGATAAATTGTCGAAAGTGATATATTTTCGGAGATATTGAGGTTTGAAAATTTAAAAAATATTTTTCAGTTTAATAAAAACATGTTACGTCAAGTGTCTTAGTTTTCTATACACAGTTCGGTAAATAGTACCTATTTACGCAATTCGAAAGCCATTTTTTAAATAATAAAATGTTTATAAAGTAAGAAAGCCTTCATAATAATCACAGTACTACTAGCATTCTGCCCATGGCTTCACTTGCGTTAACATCGCTTATATCTGAAATTAGGACGAAATGTATTTTTTTAATTTCTGGTTGTGTACCATAATAATACCTCAAAAAGATTAAGTTCTTTATTAGGTAATCACGCCTGTATGGCCTTTACGCCTTTGTGGCCCTTGGGGCAGTAAAGTTCTCGAGTGGCGACCGCGCACCGGAAGACGCAGTATGGGCAGGCCTCCGACTCGGTGGACCGACGATTTGGTGAAGATTGCGAGAAGCCGCTGGATGCGAGCCGCACAGGACCGGTCGGTGTGGAAATCCTTGGGGGAGGCCTTTGTCCAGCAGTGGATATCTTTCGGCTGATAGATAATAGATAGATAACGCCTTTATAAAAATCACATACTTATGTATTTTTTTTACTTCAGTTGTGGTTTCCGTTCTCTGAAAAAAAAAACGAATTTGGAAAAATATTACGGCGCTATGTTTTTTTCTTTTTTTTTACATCACTAAGTTGGCAACTAGCCCCACAACCTCCACTAACCCGGACATGGCCCTCGTGTGTGGAGTATAGGGTTTGTCAAGACTCGAGGTTTTGAAAGTCCCGGGACTCGAGACTTCTCGAGTTAAATTTCCCGGGACTTTCGAGACATTCGAGACATAAAGTAAACAATTAATTTTGTCATTTTTCGGGATTTTATTTTATTTATCTATCTATCAGCCGAAAGACGTCCACTGCTGGACAAAGGCCTCCCCCAAGGATTTCCACACCGACCGGTCCTGTGCGGCTCGCATCCAGCGGCTTCCTGCAACCTTTACCAGGTCGTCGGTCCACCGAGTCGGGGGCCTGCCCACACTGCGCCTTCCCGTGCGCGGTCGCCATTCGAGAACTTTACTGCCCCAACGGCCATCTGTTCTACGAGCTATGTGCCCTGCCCACTGCCACTTAAGTCTAGCGATTCTGAGAGCTATGTCGGTAACTTTAGTTCTCCTACGTATCTCCTCATTTCTGATTCGATCACGTAGGGAAAGACCAAGCATAGCACGCTCCATCGCCCTTTGGGTGAATTTGAGCCTTCTTATAAGGCCCATAGTAAGCGACCATGTCTCGGATCCATATGTCATCACTGGCAACACACACTGGTCAAAGGCTTTAGTCTTGAGGGACTGCGGTATTTTGGACGTAAAGATATTGCGAAGCTTCCCGAACGCTGCCCAGCCGAGTTGGATTCGACGATTGATCTCTTTCTCGAAGTTGGACCTACCTAACTGGACTGTTTGTCCCAGGTATACATATTCGTCAACAACTTCGAGTGTAGAGTCTCCAACCTTCAGAGGAGTGGGTGTAACACGGACGTTTGACATGATTTTCGTCTTATCCATGTTCATTTTAAGACCCACTTGTTGGGAGACTCTACTAAGTCCTTCGAGCATTGCGCCTAGGTCTTCCAAGGTCTCAGCCATGATCACGATATCGTCAGCAAATCGAAGGTGAGTGATGTACTCGCCATTGATGTTAATGCCGAGTCCTCTCCAGTCCAGAAGCTTGAAAACGTCTTCCAGTGCAGCGGTGAACAGTTTCGGAGATATAACGTCTCCCTGTCTCACCCCACGCTGCAGCCGGATAGGTTTCGAATTCTGATCCTGGAGGTGGACCGACATGGTGGCGTTTTCATACAAGCACTTCAACACTTCGATGTATCGATAATCAATTTGGCACCGTTGGAGAGACTGCAACACAGCCCAGGTCTCGATCGAATCAAAGGCTTTCTCATAGTCCACAAACGCCAAGCATAGTGGCCGATTATACTCTTCGGTCTTCTGTATAATCTGCCGCAGCGTATGTATGTGGTCTATGGTACTGAAGCCTTTTCGGAAACCGGCTTGTTCGGGAGGCTGGAAGTCGTCAAACCTGCGTGCGAGACGATTCGTAATGACTCTCGAAAACAGCTTGTAGACATGGCTCAGGAGTGAGATGGGTCTGTAATTCTTCAGCAGAGACTTATCACCCTTCTTGAAGAAGAGCACCACCACACTCCTGTGCCATGCTGTAGGCGTTCGTCCCTCGAGCATGACGGAATTAAATAGCTTCTGAAGAGCTATAAGTACCGGTTCTCCACCGGTTTATTTTATTTATACACTTTCTAAACTCAAGAAACTTCTTTGAGTCGTAATTCTACGCAACTAGAAATAATATTGAAAACATAAACAAAATATTCTTCTTCTAAAAGGTACTTGATAAAAATGTTATCATCATTCATCAGTCATCACGTATGTGACAATTAAAATAAATTATATTCGACAAGGAGAAGTAGGTTCTCACTAACCAGCAACACTGAATTCCCTGAACGAGTACCGCTTCCAGTCGTACATGGGGTCAGTGACAAATGTTACGCCTGGCATCAGCTCCCTCCCACGGATTGAATGTACAGCTAAACGACATTCCCGGCTCACCTACCATCAACTACAGAAGTGGTTCGGGAATGAGCTGCCTCCTCAAGAGTGAGGGTGGAAACATGTAATACATATTAGGTGCCAAAAAATAGAAAATTCACCACGACCAGAGGTCGTACTGAACACGATTTTTTGCTGCTGCACCAAGGATTGTTGTAGTGGCAAATGTGGATGCCGGAAAGCAATGCTGAACTGTTCTACGGCGTGACTCCACTGACAAGGAAAATGCCTCAACGGCGGCGCCGGGGTGTCTGTTGACGAGGACGACGATGAAGAGGACGTAGAGCCCCTTCTGTAAGAACCACCCACCACTGAGGCTGAAGATGCCATGGAGAACTTGCCAGTACCCTCATGCCCTAAGATGAAACGAGTTTACATGATATATGTAGATAACAGTTAAGATCTTTTTTTCGAAAAGTTTACTTTTCCGGAGCGTGTAGCTCGAAAACGGTTGCGAATATGAAAAAAGTGCATAGGATAAAAGTTGTATAAAATTTTATCAGCTTTCATTTAGTACTAGACAATTTTTCCATACCACGTACCGTTTTTGAGGTATTAGTGAAAAACCCAAAATTTGGACCTTTGTGTATTTCTCCTCACTCCGACTCACCCCTTTGAGGCGGGGACTTTTATTATAGTATGTTAACTTCCTAAGCACACTGAACACATTTCTGAAGAAATCGCTTAGGTCCCTGCTCACGCACTCTACAACTCCTTTATTGACTGGGCTATAACGCATATTTCAATTCATGTCTCGATGTCTCGAATGTCTTGAGCTAAAAGTCTCGAGACCGAGACAAGCCAAAGTCCCGGGAAGTCCCGGGATGGGATTTCCCGGGACACAAACTCTAGTGGAGTATAGCGTGAAAAATACTTCAATAAATACTTTTTCATAAATCTGTTTTAATTCGTATTAGAATATTTATAGTCGTGATTAATTATTCTTCACTTCATCTTGAAAATTATATTACAATAGTCTAGCTAGGATACGGGCCTTCCAAAATTAAGAAAACTACCTTTTCGGGTGGTTTATTATTATATTAAATCTTATTCCCTAAATGTACAATAGTTTGGTCACCCTACTTAGAAAGAGATGCAGGGCTCTACTTAAACATCTTTGTCGTCACGTTTTTCCTGCAAACTGTTCAGTCCAGTTTGAATAGTACGTCCATGTATAAATAGCGTAAGTGTGAAAGAGAGGGTCCGAATGGTTGCTGTCAGAGTGCAGGTTCTGAACGCGGCGTTATTTATGAAAGGGACAAACTCTTGTCACTAACCAACAAACACATAAATGTTTCGTTCGTGGGATGTGTTTTTTGTTGATGATCGGCTCCAAAGGACTCTGTATCCAGAGCCGTAAAAAAAACATAAATGTTTCCTTGGTAATGGAACGTGGTACGAGAAAAAAGCTCTAGCATCTGGCAACACTGGAACGGGCCTTGTCGCTCAGTTTTCTCATTGTTTGATTTTGATTTGATTTGTTTGACTCATTGCTCCGTAGGCCGTAGGATTTGTTTCTTTGCCCGCTGTGTGTTTGTGAGTAGGTACCTACATTAAAAAAACTAGGCGGGCGGATCCATTATATATTATTTTATCATCTTTAATACGGGATTCCGGTGAGTTGCAGTTGATTTCGTTTTGCTGATGTCGTTGACGAATCATGGATGTAACCTGAGAATGTTATAATTTTTAGGTCAACAAAATGTCGCTATATCCTTCGTTGGAGGATATGAAGGTAGACACTATGGCCAGGGCTCAGGTGGCGCAGTACCATGCGCCTCCATCGGCCTCGTATCAGGCGCCCCCGACGGCCCCATATCAAGCAGTGCCCTCGTATGGTCAGGGATATTCCAGCGCAACCCCGACCGCTCCAGGGGCGCAGATGTACCCAGCGCTTGCTGATTATATGGGCCTGGAGCTGTCCCAAGATGTTATTGCTCTCAACATGCCTGAGTACCAAGTTCAGACTGTAAGTTTTATAATCAAGCCTGTGTGAGAAATTTTGATGAAGTATAAGGATTTTTTTTTCTATAAGTTTTTCTTTTTTTCTGTTGTAGCATGAGTATGATTTTTCCAAATAGTATGAATAACTAAATACCCAGTAACGAGGATGAATGTAGTAGAATGTGCAATCATAGAATTATTGTGCAATGGGAATTTCCTTTGAGTTTAGAATGAGTCTGACTCATTGAGTCACCACTGATTGTAACTATTTCCTTAACTGTATTTAAAGGTTCAATCTGGCGGAGCCGTTACCAGTTTAGTGGCACCAATTTCATCTCAGTCGCTCTCACTGGCCAAAGCAACTGTGACTCTAGCCATAAGACAAGTGGTGGTTTGCAAAGACAAAGATGGAAAAGTTGGTTTGAGGCTCCACTCTGTTAACAATGGAGTATTTGTCTGTTATGTGGCTGCTGGGAGCCCTGCAGCTCTCGCCGGACTCCGGTTCGGTGACCAGGTCTTGGAAATCAACAATGTGGCATTGGCTGGCATGACCATGGATAAATGCCATGAGCTGCTAAGGAAAGCTCCTACAAATGGAATTTATATGGCAGTCCGTGACAGGTAACATCTATTATCTCTTATCTTGCTTTAAGAAATATCTTTATCTATCATGAAGTAATTAGATAAAATTGATGATTGAACAAAATATTGATAAATTTATCATGATCATTAATTTCCAGGCCCTTTGAGAGAACTATTACCCTTCACAAGGATTCTTTGGGACATTTGGGCTTCCAGTTTAAAGATGGCAAGATTGTGGGTCTAGTTAAGGATTCTTCGGCAGCCCGAAATGGAGTGCTCACAGACCATCAGCTTCTAGAAGTCAACACTATCAATGTGGTGGGCATGAAAGATAAGGAGATCTCTAAGGTCATTGAAGAGAGCCCGTCTGTTGTAAACATCACAATAATTCCACATTATATTTACAAGCACATGATAAGCAAGTAAGTACTTAGTTCATACTGCATTTGCCTTGTACATCTACTCTACTTAAGTACTATTCTATATTAAGTCTATTTCTCCTTATCATACAGATAATGTTATTGGACAAATAAATACCAGTTATTGCATTAGACAAAATTATATTGTGGTTTATTTTAATGTTTTATTTTATAAGAATGCTTTGTTTACAATATTTTAATTGCTTGTTGTTTTTCAGGATGTCCACATCATTGTTTAAAGAACTCGATCGCACACCAGCTGTATAATGTGCAGAGAGTAAAACAAGATTTTTATATTAATAGTAAGTTCAACTTTCACGAATTTTACAACCTACCTATTTTACTTTTACACATTAAAATTTATTCGAATTTTCTTGCAAAATAATTCTAAGAGATTATATTGTATGTAGGTACTATTTCATGATTTTTTCATCACTTGCTGCCTAAAGAATATAAAAATGTAGGTAAAGAAATTCAGACAGTATAAGGTGCCAGGAAAAGAGTAATATAGGCAGTGAATTTGTAACATGCAAATTTTTTAAGTACCAAAGTAGACAATTTGGAGTTATCCAAATTCAGAAATCCATTTAAAATGTTGTGTTTTGAAAAGCACGTAATATGTATTAGTTTTATAAGTATTGGCACGCTATTAGTCGGTAAGGGCTGTGAGGGAATAAATTTTCAGACAGTTAAATAACATAAAGCCAAATATTTTAGTAGACTGTTTTTGTATTCAAATTTACTTGTACAAAATTGATTTATTTAAAAAAATATATCTAGTATGTGCCTGTAGTGTAATTGGAAATATGTTTGTAACTGCCATTTTGTTTTTTATGTGGAACGAAACTACTTGTGCTCACCTAATAAAGTCCCTATGAACTGATAATGAAACAGGGTGACTAGAGAAATGAATAGATATTTTGACTTTCATATGTATTCTATTTTAAAACAGCTTAAAATAAATACTAGGGCACTAACTTTCCATAAAAAAAAATGAGCTCGAAAACAAAATATGGGCGTGTAAAATTTTTCAAGTTTATATAAGATGAATAGATTTTTTTTTTGACAATCTTGTACATGTTTGTCGGGTAAAGTTGATCAGTGGCAGGAACAGAAGCTCTCGTAATTTCTTTTTAGCTGTTTTAAAAGGAACTCGTACATACTATTATACTCACTGGTGCACATGAGTTGCCAGTTCTTTGCATTTAATCTTTTTGAGGTAAACCATATAATACAGATTAAGTGATGTATCAATACAAGAAGTTACCTCCCATACAAAGTTGTAAATAAAATTCTTTGAAAAAGAACAGGCCATTTTCACAGAACAGTTTCATTACGATAATGAAACTTTATTCACGAAAAGAAAACACTATTTTAAGAGATTTTAAGTTTTAGTATAGTAGTTTAAAAAAATAAAAATGTAATTTGGTAAATGTAAATGGTATATTTATTAACATTTTGCATTTCGCTGACATCTTGAAGGTGTTTTTTAATGGCATATGTTGACATATACTTATTATTTGGGTCAAATGCGTCAACAATTTTTGAACTCTATGCAATTTCATCTTGGGATTGACCATTGCATGGGGGGTCCAAAATTTTTGTCTTTTATTTAAAAAGTGGTAGAACAAAAGCTTGACCCATTTGAACCGAATAGTAGTCTGAATGTGTTCACATCCACCCGTTAACATCAACCTGTATAAAAATTGTTTCGTAGATACTGGTAATTTTCTAAAAAAATTGTACTATAAGTTTGTATGGGAGACGAATTCTTGTAGGGACTTATTCAATTAAGAAGATATAGTAACAAACTTCAAACATTGGTCTTGCAAATTACCAAAGTTTTCTTGAGAATACCATTGTTTAATCTGTATTTCATTCAAACACTCAGTAATCGTTTATTAGTAAAATAATATATTTTATTCTTCATTTTAAACGAACGTAAGAAAAGTAGCTAGAGTTAAGATATTGCATAGTTAATTATTATATTATGTTATTGCCATATTATTCATGTCTTTTTAAATTTTAACGACTTATTATATCTATGTATTAAGTTCAAGTAAGTAGATTAAATCCTTATATTCGACGCATTAGTGTTTTTGTTTGGATGCTTTTATATAATGAAAGCGTTTCATAAAATTTGCAACAAAGTAGGAGTTGGAATATAAATGTAAAGAAAGATATGACAATATTTTCTATAATCATAAGCAACACAAATCATTCAATAACAATCATACAAAATTGATACTATAAATGTCTGCTTGTTACATTTAGGTTATGAATAGGTATCTAATACCTATTCATGTAGGTACTTCATATTATACAAATTGTGATGTCATTTATATCTGTACAGTCAACAGTCATTAGTAGATGATGTTCAGGGGGTTCTGGAACTTCCAGTCGGGCTTCAGCACAATCTCGGGGCACGACCAGGACTTGGGTATGAAAAAGCTATCATTTGGCGAGGGAGGGCAATTCTTTCGGGCGAAGTACTCCATCGGGTATAAGCTCCAGAGAATACCTAAAAAGAACAGGAACGAATTAGAAACCTATAGGGTGATTGGCAGGACTCTGTATCGATGATATGTCTGTGTAGTTAATTTGCGCTTATTTTCGATTAAAAAAAAACAACGTCATTTTTGTGATAAGAAAGTAGCTGTGATTCTGATTAAGTAAGAAACTGATTCTGATTAAGAAAGAGGGTACCGGAGGTCCAACCCCCCCTCCCCCTCCCCATTCCCCCATCCCCCATCCCATTTCAAAGGTCGGCAACGCACTTGTGACTCCTCTGGTGTTGCGGGTGTCCATGGGCGGCGGTAATCGCTTACCACCAGGTGATCCGTCTGCTCGTTTGCCACCTATCACATAAAAAAAAAAAAAAAAAAGAAACGATCATAAAAAGAGAGACTGTTATATTTTTCTGAGTAAACTGGCGTGGCAAAAAAGCTTACGGCTATACTGGGTATTATTAATGCTTTTCCTATCCACCTATTTTATGTACCTATTTTATGAGTCACGTCTCGTGCTTGCTACTTGAGCCTCTTTATCTTAGTACAAATTGGTTTAATTTGGATTTTCCTGTGCTCAAAATATAGTGCAAGTCAAATAACCGTATTCCTACGTGTGGGGAGTAAGTAATAAATACTACAGCGTTGATTAGGTTTGGTCTGTAATAACTAGACCTGGGTTTTGCCATTTGGACTTCCAGAAAAAGGGGGAACGAAATTAATCAGCAAGCTTGATCATTTATCGGGCTCACAAACAATCTCACCATTTCCAATGAAGAAGCTTAGCCACATGAGCAGGTTGAGGATGCCGGGGAATCGCCGGCCGCTGGTGGCCGTGAGCGGCACCATCAGCAGCCCCAACCCCGCAAACTCTAGCAGCAGCACCGGGTAGAAGAATCCAAATGAGAGCGCTAGAATCACCTCATGAGCCAATGCTGACACCTGGAAGAGAAGCCGGCGCTGGTGAGAATGAATCCACTTTATTACTTAAATTTATTTTATTTACAAAGGATACCATTTTATTTGTAACGTTATAAATAGATTAGGGGTCCCTCAAACCTAACAGTTATGTTAGATTAGGCGTGTTGACTGTCTAAGGTCCTCCTTATCATAGGACATCAAAATATATATTTTTAAATCCATAATTAGTTAGCTATTGGTATCATCTGGCATCGCTAGCATCATGGAATCCTCATCATTGGTGGTTGGATGATGACAGCTCTGTTTTTTTAATTTATCAGATGGTAAATTAAAAAACATAGCTGTCTTCGAATATTTATGTTTAATGGTGATGATGATGCTGAGGATGGAAGCGAGCTTACCAAGACTTCCCAACGCAATGGGGAACTGCCTAACTTATCTTCATGCCGGATCAGTTCAATGCTTTTAACATTAATGTTTGGCGGCAAGACTGAGATAATGTGGCGGTAGATAAGCTATAGCCAGCAGGCAGGCTCAGAAAATGCCCTTCCACCAACCAAACCGAGTCCTGCAAAGTTTGACTTCGCCATTAATAGAACCCGCGACCTGTGAAGCGAGTGGCGGTTAAAATATTCTTAATCCCGGATATTAAGAGCGGATAAAAGTGTACAATTCTACCTATTTAGAATAAACATATTTTGATTTGATATGATTTTAAATTTTATGGCTAAGTTTACGATTCATAATTTCAAAAATTTGATGCTAAGGTGCAATGATACCTTTGTCTCAGATTTAACGCCTCGAGAAGGGTCAAATCGCAATATTCAATTCAAATTATTGAAAGACTGCATGAAGCTATCTCTGTGGAAAGTATATATATGTACATAATATGTATACTGGAAATAATACAAAAAATTTTGATGTATATAAATATCCTGTAAACCATGTCTTCGGTATTAATTGTAAAAATTCTCGGAAACGAAACGTTTATGTTGAGACTCAACAACACACAAAAATGATAAAATTTAATACTTTCAGTTTCATTGAACGGTTTTCTTAAGTTATTTGAAAGCCTAAAAAAATAATAAAAACATGTAAAAGTCGAGAATCTCACGTTTGCCTTCAACGTAACCACCACGATGCTCTGATTTGTACATAAAAACATGAGAAGCGTTACGGTCGATATTATTTTACTACGCATCGACCTGCAAAGATTGAGTTGCCTGAAAGCCTTTATTATAATAAATTATAATAAAGGCGTATATTATAATTTATAATATACGCCACATTTTACCTTTGGACTGCCATTGAGGCAAATAATTCATTCCATCTAAAGCCTGACCGCGCGGCTGAGTGACTCTTTTGACTTGACCTCATTAATTCATTATTAGGGGACCTTTATACCTTTGCACTGTAGCCGTCATAGCTGTGCCGTAATTAACAATGCCTAATTACGAGCGTCTCGTTGCGCTGGAGTCGTCGTCACTAGGTTTCTTAGTGAAGGTGAAGAATTTAAGGTGAAGTCATCCAAATTATCCCTAGCTTCCTGTGGAAAACCGCGCACCCTATCTGAATGTTTCTTGTTAAGAATGAACCTTTGAAGATTTTTGATCTCGGATAGTATACCGGAAAGTTTAGCGAGTTTTGGTTAAAGCATTATTTCCTATTTGGGAGCTTAGGATTATGTTTCGTAATTCAGATGAAGTATAAACTCTCATAAAGGTATTTTGAAGAGTGAAAAGCTAACAGGATTAAGTAGGTGCTATGAATTTGGGGCGCATCATTGTTTTGTTAAATAAGTCGGAAGTCGGTCGGTACTAGTAGGTAAGTAGGTTACTAACTAACATGGGTCAGTATCATCCTAGAGTGTAACAAAATTGGTGTAGGACCTGTTAACTGAAGATTTTACTCATCATTCCGACAGTTTTGGAGTTTTCATAAAAATATGTCTGTTTGTCCATTTTTGTATTGGATTAGTCGTAGATCAAAAGTAGGGTCTGACAACATTGTTCAGGCCACCATTTCGTTACGTCTCGCCGCTCACTTGGCAGTCGCGCTAGGAGTGCGTGGTTTTGTGTTACGATTAATTTGTGTCTGGTGATTTTTCTCATATCAAGTGGTCAGTAGCGTGCATAATAACGTTATAGAAATAATTTCAAACTTACCCCGTGACCCTTTCATCTTCTCCCTGCTTCATTTTTATGATAAAAGTATTTTAAATGATCTTTTTTTACAAATTGGGACAGCATTATCATAATGTTATAGACAGAATACAAAATAAAACTGTTGCTTTCTTACCTCTTATATTTTTTTCAACAGAAGTCAATAACCTTCTGTTTTACAAAGCTTTGAACACAACACTGCTCATCTCACAAAAAACCATTCGATCTTCCCCCCATTGACCCTACCTACATATCATATTAGGTGCTCACCTATGAAATTGCCGATTAGTTAAAAAAAGTTCAAAGAGAAAATTAATATAAAACGATTAAGGTTTTACAACAACTAACTATTTCCAAAGTACCATTGGACATTTAGAAATAAAATAATGCTTGCTAAATGCACGTTGTCTGAATATTTTGAGAGCACATTGGTGTAAAAGCTATGGAACTGGATTTTTTCGTCACTGAAAATCGCCATCTTTTCATTAAAAATACTTATTTTTGAAGGCTACACTTACCCCAGTGTCTTCTTCGTTACCATATGTATTTTTGAACATATTGCGCATAATATTTCACGATTTTCAGATAATGTCGAAATTTTTTTCTGGTAGATTTTTTTTTCCAATTGACCTCTAAGAAAACGCCAATACAGTATTTAATGGAACCCTATTGAGTCAGTTTTTACATGAGAGACATGACATCACTAATTCATGAAAGACCTTGAATGTAGCCAGAAAATGATATATAATTTAATGGAAGTAAATTAATTTTTGGGGTAATATTATTATGAACTTTCAAAACTGAAACGATAATTTCATAGGTAAGCACCTAATAAATGCCTCTAAATAGCATTTAAAGGATTGAACGGTCATTAAGGTTACCTATATTATTATTAAATTTACCTATATTATTAAATACACTCGCCTTGAAAAAAATCGCACCTTTTAAGAAATATATTTTAAACATCTTTCAATCGTATTTGTATTATGAAATATTGGTAATGTTCGGTATCATTTGAAAGGTAAGGAAACAGAGAATGCAAAAACAATAATTCATTCAATGTTTTTTATTGGAACTGAGAAAAATTTACAAAACAATAAAAATCCTTAAAAAACCCAAATGAAATCTGATTAATTTTTCAAAACAAAGTTGCTTAAAACTAACCTAAAACCTAGTGTTACCCCCCCTAGCCCTAATGACGTCTTCCATGCGCTCCCTCATGGATCGCACCAACTTTAGGACCTCTTCTTGAGGGATTCTGTCCCATTCCTCAATAACGGCGTCTTGGAGCTCCTGAAGAGTCGCGGGAGCGGGATCACGGGATCTAACCTTGCGTTTCAGCTGGTCCCAGAGGTGCTCTATCGGGTTCAGATCTGGACTTCTCGCTGGCCACTGCATGACAGGGATCCCAACCTCTTGAAGGTAGCCCTGTACAATTCCAGCAGTGTGCGCGCGAGCGTTATCGTGCATTAATGTGAACCCGTCGCCAATAAATCCAGCATAGGGGACCACATGTTCTTCCAGGATCTCTGTGATGTACCGGTGAGCAGTCATCGACCCTTGCCCGCGAGCACCGCCGGTCCGAGAGACGCAAGAAAGTTCAGTTTTGCCGTCGGCAGATATGCCGCCCCAGAACATGCAGGAACCGCCCCCGTATTCTACCGTCTCTTGGATGCAGGCTTGGGCAAAACGTTCCCATTGTCTTCTGTATACTCTTTTGCGTCTATCGTTGCAGAAAAGGCACACTCTCGTTTCGTCTGAGAAGAGAACAGCTCTCCATTGGTCCAGGGTCCAATTGACGTGGGCGCGAGCAAATTGCAGGCGTGCTCGCCGATGCGCTGCGGTTAATTTTGGACCCGTGGCAGGTCTTCTAGCCACAATATTTCTCTCCTTTAGTCTTCTTCTAACTGTAGAGACACTCACGGCCCTTCTACGAACTGCTTGAAGCTGCTGTTGCAACTCAACAGCATTAGAGAACCGATTTCTCAAAGACTTCGATACGACGAATCGGTCATCTCTCGCAGAAGTGCAGCGATTTCTACCAGACCCACGCCTTCGGACAAAGCCACCGGTCTGCAGGAACCACTGGTACACTCTTCGAACAGAAAAGCGACTCAAGTGCAATTGCCGAGCAACATCACACTAACGTAGTCCTGATTGCAGTAGTGCGATAACTTGGGCGGCTTCAGCAGCAGTAGTGTCCATCTTCAAGGACGTTTTTCTGATGAAAGATATTCTTCTGTGTCTTCTTCGACTGTTGGTAGCAAATTTATCCCCCGATAAGCTGTATCGATCCTTTTATACCCAAAAAACAAAACAATACAAACAAAATTTGAAGAGGAGAATCAGTTCCATTGTCATTCACAGTGACTTAAAGTGTCAAGCTTTTTCTTTAATCAAATGAAATGGATATTTTTTTAAAGAGATTTTATAGGGCTCTCAAATGATACCAATATTGCTACGAATAACTGCTTGTCTTAAGGATTAACAGTGCTTGAAGCCTATTTTTACGGACGTGCGATTTTTTTGAAGCCGAGTGTATTTTGTATTTCTTTCATTACTAAATCTTTCGCGAGTTAAGCCCAGTGAACATATACGTCAAAGCCCATTTTCGTCCAGCCGATTGGTACCTATTACTAGGATGTCTACTCTACTATGATTAGAACGAATTAATGAGATTAAAAAAATGGTTCTATTGTCAAGTAAATAATTTTAAACAGAACTCAAACTCATTGTAGGTACACTAAACTGTTTGCAAATAAGAAGAGGGAAAATGTGGTCTTGAAACCTCGGCTGTGATGTAATATACCGTCCGTGAGAAATGACTGCATGGATGTTAACGCTGCTGGTACTTGAGTAGTAACACTTACAAAGAACACAACCCAGGTGGCGAACCCGCGACCAGTGCGCGGCGCCAGCGGGCGGTAGATGTGGTCCCGCAGCCAGGAGTGCACCACACGATTCCACGCGCGGTAGTACCGTGAGAACTGCGACGATGTCCACCATTCCTATGTACGTCACAATAAATAATAATCTGTAAAAGCGAACATCAGACACAAAAGGTCCACTTTAACTTAATTACTTTAAATAAAGCATCCTTACAATTTATCAACAGTAAGGTGGTTGGCATCAAATTTGTGTACAAGGCAGGTGTTATAAATATCTTATAATAGCGATTTCTGTTTGAATTGAGATTGAAGACCTGTCATTAATCGAAGTTTGTCATTATTAGAGCAGAAGCAAAATTTCCAATAACTGATTTCCGCATCCAAAGTATACAATGGTATGAAGAATTGCGAAGAGTAAGTAATTATTAGAGACGGCCCGGCGTGGCGGCAGCGTTCGCGGCTCGGCCGGGTCGGGATAATATTTTCCCATTTATTACCTTGTGACAAGTCTTCGTTTATTATTACTGAAACTTTCAATGATGACAGAAATGATTGGTGGCTTTGGAGCATCAATACGTAGGCTGCTGAAATTTTACAATAATACAGTTAGCTTCAGCCTTCATAAAATATCTGTAAGTATATTGTTAAAATGCGTCGTTATTTTTTTTAAGATTTATTGTACAGGTTATAGGGGCGTAAGTTAGGTATAAACATTTACTTACGTACCGTATAAATTTAGGGCTTTTGTACGATACGCTGGCGTTCCTTGCGGTAAATTAAACCCCACATACAGTGCACCCAAAATGGAGGAGAAATTGTTAATGGTACTTGCTGTACTCGCGCTGTAATAACTAAAGCGGTGCACAAGGACGACAGCGAACTTTATTTTACTAAAAAGCAACAGCATAAAAACTATTGTTTTTGTTTGGGGAACGGTTTATTTTCATGCTCTATTGACTTTTTCTGGTATATACTTACGAGGCGTAACAAAGTGAAGCAGTGGGCTTCCTATGAAATAGAACAATTTCTTTTTCTACGACTATTGCTGAAATCACAAAAAATAATTGAACTTTCAGATAAATCGTTTAACTGATAGGCTGTTTTCATATTTCGTCTTAGATAAAAACATATTGAGCTACAAACGCTAAACCTTTCGCTACACCCTACATAATTTCTGTCTACTTCATAAAAAAGTCGGTGGCAGTGAAAAGTATTCAGTGTATATATGCCCATTGGAGTGGAGTCCGGTCGGCAAAGGTAAAGATCTAGGTGAAGACATTAATTTGAGCTACATTAGAGCCTTTAGGACGAAAACTTTTGGGTCCAGCTGAGAATTCGTGCAGACGCTAGGGAGAGGTTTGTACAGCAAACCTTACTTACCTCATAGAAGAGCCGGTCGGCGAAGGTAAGTAGCTCGGCGAAGGCATTCAGCCAAGCGTGCAGCAGCAAATAGAATCCGCAGAGGAACGAGATGACGCCGGGGAGCACGCACGCAAACATGCCGCGCACCACCGTGCCAGCCTCCACCTTCAACAGATAAGCTTTTGTTTAATTTAAGTTTTAAGAAAGCGTCATTTAAGGAAAGGACAGGAATTGATGGACGTACGAGTATGTGGCCAGAGACCTAGTTTGTGTGCATGTTCAGAATACTTTTTAGTACTAGCATTTGCCTCGCTCTTTATAAGTATATATTTATTATCTTTGGATTTTTTAATAATAATATTTAGGGGATCACTCACGAACATCTGCTCCCAAACTAAGCCAGAATCTGACCTTAACAAAAACTGTCGTAAACCAAATAAAATCATATAAGTAGGTATGTATGTAGGTACAAAGGTCCAACAAAATTTCCTAAAATACGACATTCAAACTATTTCTTAAAGAGGAACATGATCAATGCAAAAAAAGAAATTAACTCCCCTTAGTTAATAGTTTAGCAGACAGTTCAATTTTGTATGGAAATACCTATTTTTTATTTAACAATACGTTATTTGAGGAAAGATACGATTAGTCGGTACATCTTGTCAAACAAGTATTGTATCTATAAATAGGGCTACATTGATCTGAGCTCCTTGCCTATTTATAAATAACTAAACAAAAATACATTCTTCTTTAACTTAAGAGCTGGGCTCTTGCCGGTGGAGTAACTTTTACTTATCGATAAAATCTTACCAGCTGTGGATTAAAAACATCCATTCATTAATAGTTCTTACGATGAGTTTATTTAACAGCAGCCATTATAAATGTAATAAAATAATGTAAGGATTCGCTTGAGTATAGTTAGTTAAATGAAGTAGGTATAGGCTGTCATGATCGAAAGTTTATAATATTGGTATAATCCGATCCCAATTATGTTACGAATCCCGATGAACTGACAGCGCTTTCATCTTCCCAGTTATTATCGCGTGGACGGAGATTCGATCCCAAATGAACCCTCCAGGATTAAAACTGACCCTTCATTTTATCTAATGTCCAAATATACTTAGAGAACCTTAGAGAAGGAAATTGAAAAAAAAAATCCTTGGAGAAATCTCTTAGAGATTTATTTGGCCTGTTCTGAAGAAAACCTTTTTTCCAGTAAAGAAGTCGTATAAAAGTGCTTAACTTGAAGCTCAAGCTACTATGTTCACAAAACGAGTGAGTAAACATATTTTTATTTCTGTCTGTTACAAAACGCTACAATTTTATTGTAGTAGCAATTTGTAGATACTTACACACTGCCGTACTTACGATAAGAGCAGTAACTCTGTGAAACTCACTTTTGACGTTTCGTTACTTTTTTGAATTTTCCGAATTGTTTCCTCAGATTATTTTAAATACATTTTTTGAAATGTGTAGCTCAGATTCAGTATTTTTATACTGTGTTACCATTTATATGTCTTATTTATTTGTTCTTACAAAATTAAATGACGAAATGTATGAAGTTACTGATTTTAAAAATATACTTACTGCTCTTATCGTAATCACGGCAGCACAGAAGTTAAAATATATTTAATACATGCAATATCTAAATAATAATTAAAAGACTAAAAATAACCCAGTCTAAACAATTTAACAAAAAACCCGACTGCATAAATATAAGTATGCCAATCAATTAAACGACAGCTCGTAAAAATCCAAAATTTTGTTGTGGCTACAGGTGGTAACAATTACACGGACATACATATACCTCAAAATATTACGTTTTGCTTGGGAAGTCATATGAACAGAAAAAGAAAACATGTAAGTAGTTAGGCTATACTGTCGCCAAAACAAAAATTGAGTTCTATACCCATACAAATTATAAAACTATCCAGCTGAACGATTTCTGCGAATAGCTTATCTTAAAGTATCACTAAGTACACCGTTTTCTTACTGGTCGGTTTATATTTTTCATCCACATTGGCGGAGTTTCTTTAATTTACACAGAAACCTTTAGTCATTTGTTATACAGGGTGTTAAAAAAAGTTCGTTTGAAATTTTAAGGGGCCACTCAGAATCAAGTATTGAATACAGGAAAAATATTGAAAAAATCCAATGGAATGTATGGAAAACTGAAAAAACATTTTTTTTCAGTTTTCCATACAAATTCTTGATTCACCATTCAGTTTTAGTATGGGAATCTGAAAAAATAATTTAAAAAACGGTTTTTTAAATATTTTCCCTATATTCTATACCTGATTCTGAGTAACCCCTCAAAATTTCAAACGCACTTTTTTAACACCCTGTATAGTTTTTGCCTTATATCATACCTTCTCGTGCTTCCCATAGTCCGACCAGTTCGGCAGTATGAACCGCTCCCACAGGAAGCTGTCGTAAAACATAATGGCGGCAACCTCCATGAAATTGAACACCACAACACCCCATCGTATCTTCTTTGTCCTGAAAAGAATGTATTTTATTACTATTAATAAATTACGTGTATTAAGATGCCGGGATTCATTCCTTAACAAGTTATGTGATGTATGGGCATAAATATAGTTTTTACGGTAAATAAATACAAGAAACCAGTGCGTGGGCAGAACACTTAATCTCATATATGGATTTTCACATAATTATCTAAAGACAAGATTTATTTGTAAGGCTGTTTTAAGAGTAAAACCCTATAGTTTGAAGGAATTGAAATACAATAAGGCTCGTTTAATATTGATTTTTATTTTATTCAGAGTAAACGAATAGGTAAGAGGGTCAATAAAAGGTTTGGCTTTTTACTTGCGAGCGACTAAGGAGCGAGCCTCAGGGAGCGAAAAAGGAGTAAAAAAGTATTGGCATGGTAAAAAACGGGTATTTTGGAACCGGGAATACCCGAGTACGTGCCGTAACATTTAACATTCCTCATAATTTGAAATATGTGGCCGCGCCTGGCGCGTGGCATACCCTGTTTAATTTTCTCAAAAATGTCTGTAATAATTTTAATGATTTTTTTTGTACGTTACTATGACTTACTTGCGTATACGTATACGTTACTATCTATAAGTACTATAGTAATTAATGCCAGGGCAAAAAATCTAAATCCACAATCCAGGTTATTTATATGTAGTTCTTTATTCTCAAGTTTGATGACTAAGTATATAGGGTCCTTCTAAAATACCTGAAAAAAAATTAACACTGGGGTCTACTCATGAAACTGAACAACTTTTCCCAAGGAACCTATATTCACACACACACACACACACACACACACACACACACACACACACACACACACACACACACACACACACACACACACACACACACACACACACACACACACACACACACACACACACACAGACACACAACTAAGATTACCTATCTCTTTATCTTATTATTTTATGTTCTATTTCGTTCTTTATTTTATAATTACTATTCTTAGTGAAAATACTACCGCTAATATTGTGTAAAGTTAAATCCGTGGGGCGAGAGCCTGGCGATCTGTAATACAAGTTACCGTAGTAAAGACACCAGTCTCTCACAAAGGAACATTATAAATTTACTATGTTACACAATTAATTATAGTATCTATTTTTAAGTGCTACCTTTGTGAAAGAGAAATGAACGAATATTATTATTATTTTTATTATACTCAATTCGCAAAACAATATTTGGACTTCCCATACAAAATTGGCGGATCGATTGATTAGTATGAGAAGTCCAAAAGTTTTTTTGGGAATTGAGTATAGGTTTCGTGGGAAAGTTGTTCAGTTTCATGAGTAGAAGCCGTGGTTAAATTTTTTTTCAGGTATTTCAGGTAATCTTTCACTACTAGTCGTAATGCTTGTTGCTGATTTGTGTTGAGCAATGAATGACGATCTTGTGTTGGCCAGATGGTGAAAGGTTACATGGGAAGTATGTATATCGTAAATGTAAATTCAATTTTCCTGGTAGCAATAACTGATTTTCCTCTTTAACGAAGTTTGTCATTCTGTTAAAGTGCGAAGGTTTTAATGCGTTTACATGTTTTTAACCGTCGCGTAGTATTGTAAGTTTATACGTATCTATTCTACAATTCTAATGCTATACAATTTATCACTTGATTTCGATGTGATATTTTATGTAATGAACATACACACGCTTCATAAGATGATCTCGACGGTTTAGGTTCAGAGTAACATCTCATAACCGCAGATAGACGCAGCTAAACCTATTAATAATCTAGCTAGGGTTACCTATGCTTTAATCTAGAGCAACAAACAGCTAATATAGCTGAGTGGTTATGAAGTCAACAACGGTTACATTCGGCGACCAAGCATTGCTGCATGCAATCAAATTTAAACTTTAGGTACAGAGGTTGTAATGGTAAGCATAGATAATTTCAATCGCTTTGAGGTTATTGCAGTGATACATTTCAGATGTAACCGCCTCTTAAATGTTTGTATTTTACCCAGAGCTACAGTCGAAAGGCTTTCGAAGTTATAGGATGCTGACGTAGGCATTAGGGTGTCCCTTATTTTTCTAAGTTATTATTTTTTACCGCATAGGCTCTAATTTTGTGTATTTGACCCTAAAATACTCGGAATTTTTTTACCTTATTTGGAGCACTGCAACCTGTGCCAACTTGAGCGGGAACATGTTCATACAAGCCCCTACGCAAATGCCGCGCGGGCGCGCTCGGTTTGTCACTTACTCTCCGATTGTCGCGTAACTAACACGTAATATTTTATATTTCGAAGATGTCAGTGGAACTGAGAAGCGCTAAAAAGAGTATTTTCTTGGTTGGTGAGGTGCATCACCAAATAACGGGTGCAGAATTGCCGTCTAATCGACAAGTTCTCGCAGTTCTATTTTTTAATATTCGCGAAGTGAAACTGACTGTCAATTAAAGCGCAAATCTTGTAATACGGGAGTGTATTATATTCTGGGAAAAGGCTAGAATACCTACCAAAGCTCTTCCTAACTGTGTGAAGAAGCTTGTGGATCTTTATCAAGTCTGGCGAGAGCTTCAAAAAAACCGCAAAAAATCACAGGATGTTTTTAAACGCCGTGAGGAGGATTTTCTAAAGGATTTGGATAATTTATTTGATATCGCTCACGCTGATGCTCTTAAAAGGATGAAAATTGAAGAAGATAAAATTTTCCTACAAAAGCAAAGAGATCCAGGGCGCCTTGGTTGCTTGGCAGGTGTAGACAAAAAGTTAGCTGAGAAGGAAGAAAAGGCAAGGCAGAGAAAACTAGAAGAGGAGAAAAGGAGGCTCCAGCAAATGACTTCAGCGAGCTCATTGACATCTTCTACTTCACACAGCTTCACACCACCACAAGAACTACATGAAGGCCAATTTACCAGCTCTGAAGAAAGCCTAGAGGAACCTTTGCCTGCCACATCTCAATCTGAAAGTTCGGTAACTACTACAAAAAGAGGAAGGAAAGATTTTATCACACCTAAGTTAGTTGCAGCTTTAGACAAATGTCAACTAAGCATAAGAGATTCAGTTTATATAATTCAAGAAGTAATAGAAGCACTAGGTCTTTGTTGCGACGACTATCCAATTAACAAATCTTCTATTCAACGTAGTCGAACACAGATAAGAAAGGATAGAGCAGAATCTATAAAATCCGATTTTCAGAATAACGTGCCAGAAGTAGTTACAGTTCATTGGGATGGAAAATTGTTACCCGGCCTAGATGTGAGAAGTTCTAAAGAGGAACGCCTGCCGATCCTTATTTCCTTTGGAGAGAAGGAGCAACTTCTTGCAGTACCAAAACTAGATAGTTCTTCCGGTAAAGATCAAGCTAAAGCTGTTTCAAACGCGCTTCATGATTGGAACCTTACTGATAAGGTTCAAATTATGTGTTGTGATACAACAGCATCTAATACAGAGCGCATAAATGGAGCTTGTGTGCTTTTGGAACAAAAATTAGAAAGAGAATATTACTGTTTGCTTGCCGCCATCATGTGTATGAATTGGTCCTCAAAAGTGTATTTGAATCAAAGATTCACCAAGTCACTAGCAGTCCCGATATCCCACTATTCAAAAAGTTTAGAGACAGCTGGAAGAACATTAATCCTGAGGCTGTCGAATCGTGCATAGATTTCGTTAAACAACATCTTTCTGATGCGACCATTAAGGGATTGCTGACCTTTTTCAAACATGAACTGCAGAAATCCATCGTACGGGACGATTATCGAGAACTAATCGAGCTATCCATTATTTACTTGGGAAGAGATAATGAGGGTAAAATTAAAATTCGTCCTCCTGGCGCAATGCATCAAGCACGATGGATGGCAAGAGCTATTTACTCTTTGAAAATATGTTTGCTGCAGTCTCAATTCAAAATGAGCGTTAAAGACAAACGAGCATTGCAAGATGTTTGTTTATTTAATGTGGCAATTTATGTGAAGCCTTGGCTCGGATGCAGTTTGGCAGTGAAGGCACCGAATCAAGATTTGCGTTTTTTAAAAACGTTGAAAGACTATGAAAATGTTGACAAAGTAATTTCCAAAGCGGCTCTGAGTAAGTTCAGTCAACACCTATGGTATTTATCAGAAGAAGTGGTGATATTATCACTCTTTGATGATGATGTTGATGAAGAAACCAAGGCGAATATGGTAACGAACTTAGAAAGAGAAACTGCATATGACTTCGGGAAGCGATATGTTGCATCGAAAGAAGAGATGTCTGCCTCTTTGTATGGTAAGAGTTTTTTTAAATATTTTAACTGAGTTATTTGTTCTAAATTTGGTTAATTTCCTTGAAATACCTACTAATCATATTGTTACAGGGAAGTCGTTGAGCGATTTCGTGTCAGCTAAAAGCAAAAAATGTTTTTCGCGATTAAAAATTGATACCAGTTTTCTTGAAGAAAACGTATCTTCGTGGGACCATAATGCAGCTTTCATCGAAGCTAAGAGGAAGGTGTTAAGCTTAAAAGCTGTAAATGACACAGCTGAAAGAGCTGTAAAGCTTATGCAAGACTTTCATGGTTTTATTACCGCAGAAGAGGAACAAAAACAATTCTTGTTACGCTGTGTGCAAGAGCATAGAAAGCTGTATCCAGACTGCAAAAAAGAGACTTTAAAAAAGAAGTACCCTGAATAATTGTATAATTTTATTTGTTTGTCAATTAAAAGCATTACTTACATTTTTTGTTTCGTCAATTTTTACCCAAGATATGCATATTAACAACGATCTAGCTACATATCAAGAAATACTCAAAAATAGCTACTTTTATAAAAAAATTGGGACCTTGTCGGCACGGGTTAATATTAACCTAGAGAGTTAAAATTTTATATTTATGTAAGGCTTAATATTTAACAAAGAATTAGGGGGTATGCGTTTCTATAATCCAAAAAAAAATTTTTTTCGTCATTATAAGGGACACCCTAGTAGGCATATAAGAAACACTATACCGATCATACTTTGTCAAACATATTATAAGCTTAAATAATCCCAACTTTTAAATTTTACTACCAGAAGTTACTACCAAAATACTGTCATTTTTATGCGACTGAGGAGTGGGCGTCAGCGAACGACGAAGGAGTAAGGGAAGTATTGTCATGGCAAAAAAAAACGAACTTGAGATTTTGATGGGGATCGATTGTCTTGCATGTATAGAGCCCAAAAAGCATTCGAGCGACTGAGGAGCGAGCGTTAGCGAACGACGAAGGAGTAAGGGAAGTATTGTCATGGCAAAAAAATCGAACTTGAGATTTTAATGGGGGTCGATTGTCTTGCATGTATAGAGCCCAAAAAACAAAAAATATAAAAATTATAAAAATTATGTGTGTGTGTGTGTCCGTCCCGGTCTCTATCTCCAAGACCACTGGACGGATTTGGACGAAATTTGGGTTAGGGCAATATTTTGTTAATATCTCCAGCCGTTTTTTTAAATAAATTTTTAGGGTTGCCACCATAGTAAAAAAATACTTTTTTTTTCTCAAAAATGGTTCTAACGATTTTGATGAAACTTTGTACAGTTCTTTGTTTTTATATACCCTACGACAGTAGGTAGTTGGTTACGTCAGGAAAAATCGAATTATAGCACTTCCCATACAAACCGAAGTTCTTTGTTACTTTTTCTCAAAAATGACTGTTACTATTTCAATGAAACTTTGTATGTTTCTACAACTTTATACTGCCTTATACACTAAGTAATTCATTATTCCAGGCAATATCAAAAAAGGTACCTCCCATACAAAACATACTTTTTAATTTGTGAAGTCTACCATTTACCAGCTACCAATTATGAGTGTTTATTACTGATTTAAGTTGAACGATGTCAATCTAGTATATGGCAGAGAAAGTATGCACAGCGTGGCAGTACAATTTATTTATAATGGTTTATGTACTAAGGGCTTGGCTATTTACTATCTATATTTCAAACAAAAAGCACAATACGTGAATCTAAACTATTTCCTATATTACTTTGTTTTATATGGGCTAAATTAATGTGATTTTGCCCAAAACTGCCAGGGGATTTCTTTCAGAAATGTATTCTTCCCTAAACACACCAAAGTTAGGTACATAAAATGCCATTTATATAGAATGTGACACAAATTCCATAGGATCAAGTTATCTTTAACTGTCAAATCAATAAATCCATGATTTTTGCGCCTATGCTACTCTATACATACCAAACTATAGCTATTGATAGGGAAGCGTAGTTTTTTTCCACTATTCTCAAACAGTATGGATGGAAGAAAGAAGTTTTTCAGACAAAAATAATTGAATAGTCTTACCTAGGATACTGATCCCTATAGATAAGTGTGGGGGCGAAGAGGAAGTACAAGTAGTGGCGGAATGAGGGCTGCTCCTGCGCACCCTCGTGAGAGCGCGGCGCGCACGCAGCGGCCACCGCGGTCATTTTCATCAGGAATCTGAACTGAAGTCAAAATTAGCGGATAAGAGCAGGAGCTATTAATTAATTTGTTAGCAAAGTTCAAAAAAGTTCAGTAATTTTTAGGGTTGCGTACCTCAAAGCAAAAAAGATCCCTTATAGGGTCACTCGTGTGTCTGTCTGTCCGTCTGTCACAGCCAATTTCCTTCGAATTTACTGGACTGATTAACTTAGTACACATGTTGATTTATGTGACAAATGAGTGTGAGTGGCACTTTTGGGGGGCAAATAATAAGAAAAAGTTTGGCAAAGACTTATTGTAAGGATCTCAAATATATTTTTATATAATTTTAAAATAATTTTAGAAAATATATGAAATTTACCATTTCCCCATTATCTTCGAATCTACTGAGCCAAAAATTTTGATGAAAATACGAAAAATAGTTCTTGGGAAAATGAACATTGTAAAATTCTCAATATTGTTTGTTGCGTGCGTGAGTCAGGCTTGCACTTGTCCGGTTTAAATAAAGTTACTGAATTTATGTCGTTGCAGGAAATTTTTATTTCCTAGATGATTGGTATAAGGGCAGGAGAATGATGATGATACTCCTGAGGATGTGTTCAAAATATGTTTAATAGAAAAAACTAATGTGTCCAATGATTTTTTTATGTCATTTTTTTTCAATATTTTATCAATAAATAAGAAATCCGAAGGAAAAATAAGCCAACACTTATTTTTTTAACTCAAAGTTCTTTTTTATTTATGATGTGCTTTACACATTATTTTATTTAAATCGTCAATTTGTTTCTACCTAAAGGACTCTACGTTTCGGGAAGTGATCACGGAATCTATGAATTTATTTAATCTAACATTGTCGTTGTCTTTCTTAATTATTACTTAACAGTCTTTGTGGGCGGTTTCACAGACCTGTCGGTTATTAGTAGTCTCGGGAGGGTACCGTTAGTTGTGATTACAATTTCAGTCATTGTGGAATATTAATGAATTACGTGGTTTGCCATACAGGCAATTAAATGGATTTCTGTTCAATTTAGGTAAATTAATTTCATTTTTTTTCTTATGCTTGATAAATTAACAAAACTTTTTAATGTATGTAGGTACTCCCAATCACAATAAGGTAATTCTTTGCGGTTTTTACGATGTTGAGAATTAAGCAAATCTTCTCAGGATAAAAGAAAACCTTGTATATAAACTTGGGTCATTTATAAAAGGATGCTGATATAAGAAGGACTTTAGGTAGGTATTTGATGTACTTACATATCTACGTACATTACCTACGTATTTACAATAAAGAAAGAAGTAACCTCCGAAAAGTGGTGTATAAGTATAAGCACTACATTTCTACTTTACGAGGGACTGTTGAGGATTTATTAGGTCGTATATCTGAGATACCATAGGCTTAGCTAAGATAAATTTTGCTTTCAGGAATAGGATTACACATGAACATTTCAGGAATACCAGACTTCTAGTTTAGGTGTCCGAGTCTATGCCAAACGTGTACTCCGTTAATGGGCGCCGACTGTTGGACTATACTCCGGATCGAATAAACATTAATCAATGCACGCTATATCGAAAGGAAATAGGTAAATGTCTTCTACACAGAACGAAAATAGTTCTTCAATCAAAGAAACTTATTTCAGTCAAGAGATTTCCAGTTTCCTATATAAGGAAAAAATAAATTACTCGGATTAAGACATAAAATGTTTCAAAGTTTATCATTTAAACGAACCAACTAAATACTCGAAACAATAGCATGTGGACTCTTTTTTAAAAAAGTATATTACTCATTCCAAGAGCGTAACGATTTTACATCACACAATTATCAATCAGGTGTAATTTGATACGTTCTTCGATTAAAACATATTATTTTTAGTTTCAACTTTTGTTGGTACTTAGATGGAGAAGCAGACGTTCTTGAATCAAGAGGTGTCGATTCTAAATTTGAAAAATGATATTTGTTGAATTAAAATTTAAGGCTTTTTCTAAGATTACGATGATTTTCCGTCCAAATATTTATCTACATGACACCAATAACTTTATTTCTTGGATTTAATATGTTTCTATTTCATGGTAATATCTGTTATCATGGTAATATAATTATCTGTTATTTAAGCTAAGATTTTAAAATCTTTTGTATTAAAGTGAAAATTACTTGATATGAAAGATTCGTATATTTCAATTAAATATTATAATTATTTAAAGAAAATTTTATTTTATACAGGGTGTTAATTTGGTCGCAGATTTCCGATCTAGGGATTAAATTATTCAAAAACTGAAGAACTTCTCAAAAAATACTTTTAACACAAACTTTGACGGCTAGTACAACTAGTTTATGTTAAAAATATTTTTTGCGAAGTTCTTCAGTTTTTTGAATAATTTAATCCCTAGATCGGAAGTCTGCGACCAAATTAACACCCTGTACTTATAAAATAACATTTTCTCTAAATAACTATAAACTATAAAATTAGTAAGTTGATTATCGTGCAGAGTGTTGAGTGAGAAGAAGAAGTTGTTCTATTTTTTGGATAATATCACTACTAAATAGGAAGTCTGTAACAAAATTAACACTCTGTCTTAAAATATACAATTATTTTTCACAACAATTATCGTGTCTATATGATCAGCACTTTCAACTTGGCAAATACAGAATCTTTCACTTATATTTTTTCTAGGACTTGATAATTTTATAGTTAAAAGTACTTAAAAAAGTTCCAGTTTTTTTATTTATTTATCAAAAATAATAAAACTTATACCTATAAACATAACAAAGTAAGTATCTACGAAAGTATACAATTCAAAGACTACCAAATCCGCAGCCAGCAGTAAGCTTAAAATTAAAAAGATAAATTGTTGTTCCGTCAACTGAGCTAAGTGACATAGGCAACAGGTTACAACAATTACATAGAGATACCAACTTTACTTCTACACTAATTTTGACGTGATATGTTTTGAAATGGTTATTATAGCCACAGATGCGTAACTTGTAGCATGAAAATGATATCGACTTAAAATGTTTGGTTTTGATGAATAAAAATATTACAAAAAACTTTTAGCAAGATGGTTTCTCTACTTATTTTTCAACCTTATTATTGCCTTGTTCTGTTACAGTCAGTGGCGTAGCGTGGCTTTTCGCCGCCCGGGGCCCATCGAAAATTTGCCGCCCCTTTCTATTTTCATCATTAGTAAAAAAAAGTCGAATAATGCAGCCAAATTCTATAATCAATAAAAAATGTACTCTTCGTGATTTTTAAACAATTTTTTTTATATTATCGATGTGTATATCATGTTCGATTGCTAATATAGCTAAATTGGAAATCCGTAATACTAACTAAACCCCGCCGGACATCGAACTTACAACCTCTTGATGTGAAGCGAGCGCATTATACATATGTTTATTTCCGTGGGCGAACGGTCACCAACATATGCAATTTATAAAAGAAAAGCGCGAGCGGAGCGAGCGCGAAAATTTTTAAGATATCTTAGAATATTTATGTTAAGTCTCTGGTTAAACTAGCAGAAACCCTTTTACTTGGAGCGCCTAGCGCCGTCTTAGTTAGAGTAGGTACCCCACCTACCAGAGTGCTTGGCGCCCCTATAAGCTTGACGTCCTGTCTGTGCACGGCTGGCACGATCAAAATTCCGGTCCTGTGTAAAATAGTAACTATGCGCTGTCGCTGACTTGCTGTACGGGTTTCATTCTTTATACGATAACGTTTGTTTTCATGACCTTTTAGGACGTGCCTCGATCTTAGGTAATTTTTAATTGACTTCAGTATAGAGAAGCTTCTTTCAAAAGTGGCATTGCTAATGGCAGCTGTTAAAAATATTCATTATGAAAATATTTGGTAAATCCTTTTCAAGTTTATAATATATTTTATTAAGCGCCGTGAGCCAGACATAATTATGTAACTCTTTTTTAAAGTCTGGATCTGTTGCAGCTACAAAAGTACGAATACGTACACGCTCAAGTTTGAAATCTTCTCTATTAATATCTTGAGGAGCGTGATCTATCTAAGTACAGTTCATCGAAGCCAAATAACACTAGGTAAAAAAAATACGGCGCTCGCCGCCCCTATCCATGTGCCGCCCGCCGCCCCTATCCATGTGCCGCCCGGGGCCATGGCCCCCCCGGCCCCCCCCACGCTACGCCACTGGTTACAGTTCTCAGTAGGACATTGTAATACATAGTTATTAATTTTATGAGCTAAATCAAGATTCTAGATGTAACACGTATTTTTAACATTTTTATTTTCTTTTGATACTCAGGACAATGCATTTCGATAGCTGCTTTGAGTTAAAGTAAATGTCCAAAACAAAATTACGATTAAGATTAAAACAAATATAAATATACGCTAACTTGATGAGGGAAGCGTGCAGACAACAGTGACTTAACAATAAAAATGACTGCCTACAGATTTAGGATTTATATAGCATGAGCTGGCATAATGTTATAGCAAGTCGTAATACCGTAAATTTTGTACGATAAGGTACAAGTGTGACGTTGCTTTGGGTAATTTACATAAAAGACATGATTAATTTAAAAGAAGGTCGAATCCCTTTGCGGTGGTGCTCTGAAGCTCATATTTGCCAGATTTCTCCTTTTGTTTTTTGATGACATTTTCGATCTCCAGCGTTCTGAAAACGATTAGTTTATTAGCCATAATATGATAATTAATTATCTAAATTCAATCAAATCGTAAAATAGAAGAGCATAGTATGTATGAATTTATAATAGATTTTTAAATATTAAGGTAAAAATTGCTTACATGTTTTTGAACAATGAGTCCTTCTATAGATTCTGAACTTAAAAATTTTATTTTTCTTGGCAGTCTTCTCTGGGGTGGAACTAAGTCCGTAGTCCAGTTGTACAGGGTAATTTGAAGAGTGATTTTTATCTGAAATCAATTAAATTAAATATAATAAAAAATACCCTGAGACAAGGAGCCCTTGCCAATATCGTAAGTAGCACTGTCAAGGGCTTCCATGCTCCCTCATCTATATAATTATCTACCAAGTAGGTAGGTAGACGACATAAAAAAATAAAAACAAAACAAAAAACGACAAAAAGGAAATGACAAAAGTACGAAAAGACAAAAGAGAATCAAAAAGTTTAAAATATGTTAGATTCTCACCATGGTCTTCAATGTTTCCAATATTTGTAATGCATTTTCATTTGTAAGTTGACTTTGCTTCAACTTTAGGAGCATGACAAACAAGGGTTCCCAAAGGGTTATAAAAAACAAAACCTGTTCTTTGTACTAAGATAAATCTGAAATAACATTATTAAACTTACATGGGTTTGATCATAGTTCAAAAGAAAATCAAAATTTAAAACTCTTCATACATAATCAGTCCTGATGGATGTATAAATCTTTGGTCATCACAGGGTGCATGCAAACTAGGTAGGTATACTAACCCCTTCACTACAGTAGCAGTTTAAGAATATCCTGTATTCTGTATATTCAGACACACTTTTTGTAACAACGCCTGTATAGTGTTTATTACCAACATAAATGACCTTTCACATTTTTATTCGTGAACTGTTGAAAGTTTTGAATTGGTATTTCAGCATTTTTTTTCATTTAGTTACCACCTCTTCCCAAGGCTCGTTATTTGTATTCAGCCATAATACATATTCTGATGTATCTGAAATTACATAAGTTGCATTAATTAAGTCAAAGAGTTGATAGACGGTTTACATTGAGCTGTGTTTAACTGTACTAATATAATTTAGTTGATTAAATTCTCACAAGTTCAGAGGTTTCATCACTTTTAGCATTTTTTTTGATAATTTAAAAGTCAAATATTGTGCAGCAGCTGATGACTTATGATTATGATTGGCCGTCATACGCTATACAGCAGTCAGGTTTGACTACAGCCTGGCTTCATCCAGGGGGACTGATGCACTAACAACTAGCTACATAACGATGGAACGGTTTCTTCGAAGTCATTGGTTCAGACCAGGAATTTACTTGAGTATAAAACTGCAGTCCAGACACTGCAACACAGTCCGTGCAGTATGATGCTCTTGCTCCACCTGGGTCTTATTGCGCTAATACTGTATTCGTCCTGCTCGTGGTTCTGCCTTGATAGCATGGTTCTATCTCCGTTGGAGCAAGACAAATACATCATAAGCAGGACAATTTACGCGCTAGGACGCAGGTGGAGCAGAAGCATGACTGCATAACTTCCACTGCAAGTGGATGGACAGCTGTCTCAAAGCTCAGGAGGCCACATCCCCGCAGATACGATAGCTTGGTTAGGGTGTAGAGTAAAAAAGGGGCCCAATGATGAAAATCAAAAATATTAAGCATACCAGTAACCAGCGGAGTAGGTAGCTTTTTAATCAGTAACTGGACTTACCGCGAAATCTTTCAATTACATCTTGAGGAGTATCCCACGACGCAAGCAGTGTATTTAGAAGTCTCATCCATTTTCTTCAGTGAGGGTTCTTCAATTCACAATTCACTTCAATCTATCAATTATTAAACAAATAACAAACTATTACATGACAAATCAAGTTTACCGCCTTGGACGGACGAAAAGCGCGCGATGCAGAGTAAAGGGTTGCCAGTTATTTTATCTTATTTTACCCATTTTTTATTTTGACTTCAAAACTCCAGCATAGGGCATAGCCAAAAGGATGGGTTATTATACATTATCTCATACCCTATGTACGTATGAATGAGGAAGAAATCGTTCATTGCCCGTGGCAGCTGAATCTACTGAACAAATTTTGGTAAATGAGATGTTGAGATCGAAAGTTTCTACCTAGGCTTTAAACATACAGGTGTTTAAAAAGTGCATTTGAAATTTGGTAATAATAGTGACTCATGAAACTAAACAACTTTCCCCAAGGAACCTAAGTATACTCAGTTCGCAAAAAAATTTTGGACTTCTCATACAAAATTGGCGGATTGGTTGATCAATTAGTACGACGAGTCAAAAATATTTTTTGCGAATTGAATATAGGTTCCTTGAGGTAAGTTGTTCAGTTTCAAGATTCGAAGCCGTGGTCAAAATTTTTTCACGTATATCATAAGGACCCTATATATCATCACTGTGAGTGAATTTCAGAATGGTGGAAGGTAAGCGTCATAATGTAAAACCATGAACCCAAAATTTACTCAACGAAATCCTGATAAAAGCGAAGATGGCTTGATTAGTGGGACAGGTTTGACGATCAATAGAAGGAGGTGGCTCGGGATAGAGATGCGTGGTGAAATCGAGGGGATGCCTTTGCTCAGCAGTGGGATAGTGTAGGCTAGTGAAAAAAAAATGAAAAATCATATGGACAGAGCTCGGCTCATTCTTGATATTATCCGGTAGATCTATTTGTACTTTTAACATTTTGCTCTTTTAACATATTTTTGAACACTTAATCATTTTGCGCTTTTAATTACTATTTAAAAACAGGCGCAGCGAAAATGTGTTTTATATGTAGTTAAAAGTTTTACCTCTGTCAATATTCAGGTATTGTTTAATAAATAAAAAAAATAACCTTTAATAATTTAGTTATTATGAGAATTAAAAGGAGAAATATATAATTAATTTACATTTGTTTAATCAAAAATCCCGAACAACGTGGAGGTAACGGGGACAGTACAACATCTACGGAAAACTGCTGTCATCGACACAGAACTATCCAGACTGAACATCGCCTGTTGCGCTTTTTAAGAGACCAGTCTCCTAGATGAAGGATCTTTGCGAGAGGCTTCTTACACATTTTTTTTTTATGTCATAGGTGACAAACGTGCATGCGGTTCACAAGCGATTTTTCTGGAAGGGCAAAGATCCTGCTGCCGTGCGTGAGCACAGAGTTGGCTTCGCTGTCAGAAACGACTTACTGAAGTCCATCGAACACCCTCGTGGCATATCGGAACGTGTAATGGTGTTGGGTTTAAAAAGCAGTTGCAGTTTTGTCACGACAATATCCGCCTATGCTCCAACACTTACATCAACCGATAAAACTAAAAAGCAGTTCTTTGACCAACTGGCTGACGTGATACCGGGCGTGAATTCCAGTGATCACCTGTTGATTTTGGCCGATTTCAATGCCCGATAACTCAGCATGGCCTGAATATATTGGTGACCACGGCGTTGGCAAACTAAACGATAACGGCCAACGCGACGTTTACTGGAATTTCGCTCTAAACATCTGCTGTGCATAACCAATACCTACTTTAAAGGCAAATTATCGCGAAAAGTTTACTGGAAGCACCCGCGTTCAGGACACTGGCATCAACTGGATCTAGCCCTTACCAGGAAAAGGGACTTCCGCGAAATTCTCCATACGCGATACTTTCACGATGCCGATTGCGACACCGATCACTCTTTGGTGTTGACGAGCGTCAGTTTCACTCACAATAATATCCATTCGTACGAACCACCCGGCAGGAAGAAATTTAACTTTAATCATGCAGGTCCAAAAGTTTGAGGAAATGGTAAGAAGTGAAACAGCGCATCAGTTACAGAGGAGTGGAAAAAAGTTAGAAAACTCCTAACAGACACGGCAGGTATGGCTTTCGGATACCAGAAGAACAGAAATCAGGACTGATTTGCCGAAAACCTTGAGCATTTATGTATAACCTTTGCTCGACATAAAACGTAAAGCTGCTCTGAATCACCGCATTAACCCCGGTCTCGATACGCAGTAAGAGCTTCGAGAGGCCAAAGCAGCTCTTCAGCGAAGCATACGTTACTATGCTAACCCGTATTGGACTGGGCTTTATCGTAGGATACAGTCGTGTGCAGATACCGGGAATCTAAGCATAAAGCGGGCTATAGAGCCTATAAAGGAAGGAAACAAACAGCCCCTCTAAAGGAAGTGGATGGTACGGTTATCAGTGACAACCGTCGCAAAATGGAACGCTGGATAGAGCACTATACCAGTCTCTACTGTCGGAGGCTGTCGAAAGTATGCCCAAATTGGCTACCTGGATCGAGCTAGATGACTAACCTACCGTTGAGGAACTATACCAGGCTGTTGAGCAGATGAAACGCGGCAAGAGTCCTGGCAGTATCGGCACCCAAGCCGATATAGTAAATCTCAAGTGCTTATTGCCAATCCTGCACAATCTGCTGTGCAAGTGCTGGGAAACGGGGCAAGATGGAAAGGTGACCGCGGCAATTGTAACTGTCACCGTGGAATTTCTGTTCTAAGCATAGTCGGAGAGTTATTTAGACGTCCTATCTTAGTATGGCTCCAAAAGCTTGCTGGACACGTTTATCCTGAGGTTCAGTGCGGTTTCCACCCACAGCGCTCCACAGTAGACATGATTTTTACACTTCGTCAGTTCCAGGAGGAGTATAGAGAGCAGAAAACCCGCTATTCATGGCGTTCGTGGACCTCAACAAGGCCTTCGACGCCGTGAGCAGAGAGGGCTTGTATACTGCCATTGAACGCATTGGGTGTCCACCGAAATTCTTGAGCCTTGTGAAATTGCTTCACGAGGAAATGAAAGGCATAGCAAGACAGCAGTCTTTGACGGTGAAACATCTGAGCCGTTCGACATGCGTAGAGGTGTTCGTCAAGGCTGCGTATTAGCTCCTACCCTGTTTGGTATTTAATTTTCGATGCTTAAAGATAAAGAAACATTTATTTAACAAACAACACACAAAAAAGAGAAAAATAACTTAAGAAAAACAAGCACAGTCAAAAGAATAACACAAACAAACAATGCTTCTGAAAACTGCTTTCGGCGAAGACCAGCAGGCTATTCACCTATATCCGACGGCCGGCGGAAAGCTTTTTAATATCTCCCTACTCAAATTTTAGAGGAACCGTGAACATCTTTTCGTTGACAGCCTTTTGTTTGCTGACGATGCAGCCTTCACTGCGAGTACGGCGAGCGAGCTCCAGTGTATCATGGACACATTTTCCCAAGCCGTTGCTTTGTTCTCCATGTCCATTAACGCCAAAAGACGGTAGTGCTTTTTCAAGGTTGTGAAAATCCGCAAGCTATTTTGCTGACAAGTCTTGTTACCTTGGATCAACCGTGTCAAACAATCTCTCGCTCGATGTGGAGATCGACATTCGTATTGGCAAAGCAGCGACCGCGTTTGGGTAGCTGAGTGCAAGAGTATGGGACAACAAACATCTTACAGTAAGACCAAGATGGGTGTTTATTAGTCTTGCGTACTCAGCATACTCTTGTAGTTATGCAGTTGCGCACGCGCAAAGAAACGTTGGGAGACCGCTATTGCGCTTCAAGGACTGTGTGAAGCGTGACATGATAGCGTTTAATATTGATCACCAAGGCTGGGAAAATCTTGCTGAGGACAGAGATAAATGGCGCAAACGCGTGGACAACTTGTGCGATGAAGCCTGTTTTGAGGTTTCGCAGACATCAAACCGCTGCTAATCCGTCGACTTCCACTAACTTCCCCTACCATAGCTGTGGTAGACTATGCAGATCTCATATCGGGCTGTATAGTCGCCAAAAGCAGTACATCTGCAACACTGACTAAATCGTCTGCCATAGACGACCAAATATTAATTTAAATATTCGGAAAATCAAAGTTTTTAAATGTATTTTTCAGAAGTAAGTCTTTTTTACAATTAAGGGTAAAAAAGTATTCTAAATATTTACGAAGATTTGCAACCGTATATGCTGAATTTACCAGGTACTCAGGGAGAGTTTTTATAATGGCAACACTTACATACTAGCAAGAAAGATTTGAATGTAATTGTTTCGTTTAAGAGTGTCTGTTTCTTGACCGGAAAACGAATACATGATACAGTTTTAATTTAAAATCTACACATAAATGTAATATTGAGACAAGAAAGTTTAAGTTCTTGATGCAATACACATAGGTATTTTTGGATCTAGCTTCAAAAATCTTGAATGAAGCCAAACTCGATGATATTATGAAAATTATGTTTTCATCTGATAATGCCAGCATTCTCCAAGAAAGATTACTGTAGTTCTTAATTTATATAGATTGCGATAGTTTCATTCAAATTATAATTCTTGGATCAAGTGGGGATTACCAAGACTTTTCACTTTTACGCTAAAAATGAGTAACATTTTTATGTAAGCAATTATTTTTTACTTCAATACTGTACATTTTGTACTAACAATTTTTCAAAATCTATGAAAAAAATTATAATTCTTTAAGGATGTCTTAGTATCAATTTAAGCCAAGTAAATTATTTTCGATTAAGATATTTATAATTTGATTTGAAAAACATGGTGCAAGACATATTTGCATCTTAAAGTAAGATATCTTTTCTATCTGTGTATATAGTTCTTGTTTCTATGAATACAATAGGAGACACTAAAAAGTAAAGATAAAATATACCTGCAGCAAAAATTCAGCTTTTGGTCCAAAAATAACCATGTAATGACTTTACCTACAATGCCCGGGGGGCAAACCAAACACTTAGCTTGCCTAGGTCAGAATGTCATGAACACTAAAGGTTCCGGATGTCCCAGAAGAGTAAAACTGTTCAGATTAATCACACAGGCTTTTCTGCTTTTGTCTTTCACAATAAACGTATAAATAAATAGCTTGCATTCCTCGTTGATGTATTTTCTTTGATAAATTTCGTTTATTTCGTTGATGTTTATGGACATATTGATAATATTGCAACTTTGAAAACTTTTGTAAATAGAGAAACTACGGACATACCTGTTTTAGTATATATGTTACCGGCAATCTGTATAATCCGGTATTCTATACAATACCTAGACAATCTATAGAATACCTGGAGCATCCAGGCAATGTATGAAATATTATTTATTTTATACTTTGCCTAGGTATTCTAATACAATACCTAATGCGCAGCCGGCAATGTGTGCAAAAGACGAGAGCGGGGAAGAGGGAGATGGGCGAGCAGGCAGTAAGGGGTCGTCCATTAATCACGTGAGGCTCAAAAGGGTGGGAGGGGGTTCGGAAAAAATCACATCGGGGGAGGAGGGGTATACTGAGATATCAGGTGTATTTAACTTTTCGTTGAACGCGCAATTTCTAGAGTAAGTTTTAAACGTCGGACTGTTATGCAGTTGCGCACGCGCAAAGAAACGTTGGGAGACCGCTATTGCGCTTCAAGGACTGTGTGAAGCGTGACATGATAGCGTTTAATATTGATCACCAAGGCTGGGAAAATCTTGCTGAGGACAGAGATAAATGGCGCAAACGCGTGGACAACTTGTGCGATGAAGCCTGTTTTGAGGTTTCGCAGACATCAAACCGCTGCTAATCCGTCGACTTCCACTAACTTCCCCTACCATAGCTGTGGTAGACTATGCAGATCTCATATCGGGCTGTATAGTCGCCAAAAGCAGTACATCTGCAACACTGACTAAATCGTCTGCCATAGACGACCAAATATTAATTTAAATATTCGGAAAATCAAAGTTTTTAAATGTATTTTTCAGAAGTAAGTCTTTTTTACAATTAAGGGTAAAAAAGTATTCTAAATATTTACGAAGATTTGCAACCGTATATGCTGAATTTACCAGGTACTCAGGGAGAGTTTTTATAATGGCAACACTTACATACTAGCAAGAAAGATTTGAATGTAATTGTTTCGTTTAAGAGTGTCTGTTTCTTGACCGGAAAACGAATACATGATACAGTTTTAATTTAAAATCTACACATAAATGTAATATTGAGACAAGAAAGTTTAAGTTCTTGATGCAATACACATAGGTATTTTTGGATCTAGCTTCAAAAATCTTGAATGAAGCCAAACTCGATGATATTATGAAAATTATGTTTTCATCTGATAATGCCAGCATTCTCCAAGAAAGATTACTGTAGTTCTTAATTTATATAGATTGCGATAGTTTCATTCAAATTATAATTCTTGGATCAAGTGGGGATTACCAAGACTTTTCACTTTTACGCTAAAAATGAGTAACATTTTTATGTAAGCAATTATTTTTTACTTCAATACTGTACATTTTGTACTAACAATTTTTCAAAATCTATGAAAAAAATTATAATTCTTTAAGGATGTCTTAGTATCAATTTAAGCCAAGTAAATTATTTTCGATTAAGATATTTATAATTTGATTTGAAAAACATGGTGCAAGACATATTTGCATCTTAAAGTAAGATATCTTTTCTATCTGTGTATATAGTTCTTGTTTCTATGAATACAATAGGAGACACTAAAAAGTAAAGATAAAATATACCTGCAGCAAAAATTCAGCTTTTGGTCCAAAAATAACCATGTAATGACTTTACCTACAATGCCCGGGGGGCAAACCAAACACTTAGCTTGCCTAGGTCAGAATGTCATGAACACTAAAGGTTCCGGATGTCCCAGAAGAGTAAAACTGTTCAGATTAATCACACAGGCTTTTCTGCTTTTGTCTTTCACAATAAACGTATAAATAAATAGCTTGCATTCCTCGTTGATGTATTTTCTTTGATAAATTTCGTTTATTTCGTTGATGTTTATGGACATATTGATAATATTGCAACTTTGAAAACTTTTGTAAATAGAGAAACTACGGACATACCTGTTTTAGTATATATGTTACCGGCAATCTGTATAATCCGGTATTCTATACAATACCTAGACAATCTATAGAATACCTGGAGCATCCAGGCAATGTATGAAATATTATTTATTTTATACTTTGCCTAGGTATTCTAATACAATACCTAATGCGCAGCCGGCAATGTGTGCAAAAGACGAGAGCGGGGAAGAGGGAGATGGGCGAGCAGGCAGTAAGGGGTCGTCCATTAATCACGTGAGGCTCAAAAGGGTGGGAGGGGGTTCGGAAAAAATCACATCGGGGGAGGAGGGGTATACTGAGATATCAGGTGTATTTAACTTTTCGTTGAACGCGCAATTTCTAGAGTAAGTTTTAAACGTCGGACTGTTGTTGTTACGTTGTTTTTAACTCATCCCAAGGTTCGAAACGGCTTCCGGCAGTCTGAAACAACCTGCAACCTTAATGTCTGTCTGGAATTTTTTATCATGGTGCTTAATTTTACAGAATTAAATTACATTATACCTGTATTAAAAAATAATATTTTGTACCAAAGAATACACGTGATTTTGGGTAGGGGGTGGAGAGGTAATCTAAAACCTCACCACGTATCACAAGGGGAGGGGGGGGTCTAAAAAGTTGCTTAAAAACATCACGTAATTAATGGACGACCCCTAAGCTGTGTGCGATAAATACATATTATTAATTGTAGCAATTCTTAATTCTACTGCAAAATAATGTTTTATATTACCTACCTTTTTTATAAAGATTATTTTTTAAAAGTAGGTACCCTAATTGTTAATTTTAATAAAGTTAATTTTGAGCCAACAAAATAAAGTGTTTTTCTATGCCGTCATTTAATAGGGAGGTAGGTATTTACAAAAAATCGATAAATACAGACCAAAATCTATTTATTTTACACATTACCGACAGACCAGCAGGTACTCTTTACAATACCTGGGCATTGTATACATTACCTAGGTAAAGTATGTAATGATCAAAAATATTCATAATATTTCATACATTGCCTGAATGCTTCAGGAATTCTATACATGCCTGGGTATTGTATAGAATACCTGAATTACACAGAATTCACTTTCATATATATGTTATATATGTATATGAAAGTGAATTCAACTAATAACAGTGATGCGATTAATTGCACTGTTAGTGTCGCGTTATTGTTATAATATATAATAACTTATTATATTATGTTGAGGCGCGGGGGGGACGTCAGCTGCGACAGGCGGCAGCCGGCTAGGCTCGTTATTTACCGACCAGCCACCTCCCAACCATGACAAGGGTCCCAGGTGATTTATACTACATTTCACTGTTTTCACGTTGTTTTGCCCCCTTTTATGCAAGCCATGTTACTGATACATTACAGTAAATTTTTCCGCGTATTAGCTCCATCAGGTCCCTGTAGGTTCTTAAAGGCTTAGTAGAGGATGTTTCATTGAATTATTTACAGATGGGTTTTTCTTAAAGTTATTTTTTTCCTATTATTTTCTTATAACAATTTTTATTTGTGTGTTATTTTAACGTGAACTGTCTTTCACTTGGGCTTTTCGGGAAGGGGATTACTGTGGGGGATTATCACGCTCAGATTTTTATTTTTGAATACGCCTCCATTTGTAAACTACAGTGAGTAAGAGTTTTAATAGTAGACTACAGTGTAAAAAATAAATAATGTATACATTGAAGGACAGCTTATTTATACAAAAAAATAATTCAGCTTAATTACGCAGTCTTTGTACACTAGTCGGCTATACAAAACAAAACTGTTTAATGCATTTTTTAAACGGAAGTAGTATACGCATAGGCAACAGTTATAACAAATATACGGTTTTACGAACTGTTTAATATTATATTTGGCTTCTACTCTGAACAGTTTTCTTCAAGGGGAACTAGGGAACAAACCTGAGTCACTCTCCTCAACAAACCCATAGTCAATTCGCAGAGAAGCTATGGACTATTTTTATAAGTGAATTAGCTGATTTCCCAATTTAGCATAATCAGTCCAATTTTTTTTGCGAATTAAGTATAGATTTTTTTAATGGCAGAGGAGGCAAACAGATCACCTGATGGTAAGCGATTACCGCCGCCCATAGACACCCGCAACACCAGAGAAGTCACAAGTGCGTTGCCGCCCTTTGATATGGGAGTACGCTCTTTTCTTGAAGGTTTCAATGAGGAATAGGTTCCTTGAGGAAAGTCTTTCAGTTTCATAGGTTTGTACTCCAGCTCCAGTTTATATAATTTCTGCTGATTTTATTAGTCCTTATTGTCAGATTTTATCTTACTTGGAGTCAAGTTACAGTTTTAAGTCGTGTGTTAGATAATTTTTTGCTTATCAAGTAATTCGTCTTGAATATTACGCAGGTATTCCATAACACCTGTACCATGCAACATTAGACATAATTATTTTATGAATTAATCAGACCAATATAGGTACTCGCAGTTGTCAAGTTACGTTATATAATCTCCAAAAGTTTTATTTTTACTAAGAAAAACATCATTTATGTCATTAAACGAAATTAAAGGAAAACAATTAGTGTAATAGTTTTTATTTTATTTGTGAAGTTCGGATTTAATATATATTTTTTATTACGCTACGTTAATATATATACAGGACTTTTTCTCGTTGACAGTCTTAAATGTTTTAAACTTCTGACGTTTTACTTCCATTATATTTTCGATGACGGTCTTTTAAAAAAAGCGGCCAAGTGCGAGTCGGACTCGCCCATGAAGGGTTCCGTCGCAGCAAGTAACATAATATGTATAAAAGTTTTTGTAGTTCGTTGTAACTTGAATGAAAGGTAAATTGCGGTTTACGATTTATGACGTATTAAAAAAAAACTACTTACTAGATATCGTTCAAACCAATTTTCGGTGGAAGTTTGCATGGTAGTGTACATCATATATTTTTTTTAGTTTTATCATTCTCTTATTTTAGAAGTTACGGGGGGGGACACACACATTTTACAACTTTGGAAGTGTCTCTCGCGCAAACTATTCAGTTTAGAAGAAAATGATATTAGAAACCTCAATATCATTTTTGAAGACCTATTCATAGATACCCCACACGTATGGGTTTGATGAAAAAATTTTTTTTGAGTTTCAGTTCTAAGTATGGGGAGCCCCCAAAATTTATTCTTTTTTTTCTATTTTTGTGTGAAAATCTTAATGCGGTTTACAAAATACATCTACTTACCAAGTTTCAACAGTATAGTTCTTATAGTTTCGGAAAAAAAGTGGCTGTGACATACGGACAGACAGACAGACAGACAGACAGACAGACAGACAGACATGACGAATCCATAAGGGTTCCGTTTTTTGCCATTTGGCTACGGAACCCTAATAATGCATTTAGCGTGGAAGCCCATCTATCTGATCCGAAATGATATTAAATCTTTGTTCCTGTTTTAATTACGCTGTCTGTAAAAGTTGAGCATCGACAGTTGTGGGCATCTGATAGTTGCGAACGACTTGTAGTTATAAATTACTTGGAGGGTAGTCACGGCCCACGGCACACATTAGGGGCCGTCCATTAATCACGTGAGGCAATTTTTTAGGCCTCCCCTCCCCCCTGGTGATACGTGGTTAGGTTTTAGACTACCCCCCCCCTACCCAAAATCAGGTGTATTTTTTGGTACAAAATATTATCTTTAAATACAGGTATAATGTAATTTAATTCTGGAAAATTAAGCACCGTGATAAAAATTTCCAGACAGGTATTAAGGTGACAGGTTGTTTCTGACTGCCTGAAGCTGTTTAGAACCTTGGGAAGAGTTAAAAACAACATAACAACAGTCCGACGTTTGGAAATTACTCTAGAAATCGCGCGTTCAACGAAAAAATAAATACACGTGATATCTCAGTACACCCCCCCTCCCCCTTGTGATATTTCGTGATTTTTTCCTCCCCCCCCCCCCTTTTGAGCCTCACGTGATTAATGGACGACCCCTTACGTGGATAGTGCGAAGATTGCCCCTTCTCCTCTTTTACACACGTGTGGTAGTATAGTCAGAAAATCAGGACAATCTCATAAATTTTAGAAGATTCGCCACATGATATCAATCAGACAAAGGAGATTGGGATTATACTGATAAATATCGGTATTTTCAGTAATCGCTTTTCTGTACAAATAGAAAGTACAGAATGTGTCTATAATAATAATAAATAATTTATTTCAGATTCATAAAATTCATAATACAAGTACAAATAAAAATATTAATAATTTAAAATACAAATCAGATTGAAATACCTAAATAAAAATGAAGGAATTAATGCATCACAGATCAAATATACCTAGTAAAAACAATAAAATCTAAATCCATGAACACCCAAAAAAGCCCAAGGCCCGGCGCAAAAGAAAGTTATCTCAGAGTTTTGTGTATTTTATTAGCAAAAGAAATTTATATGTCTCTTTGCCGCAAGAAGTGGCTAACGTAAAAATAAAGTAAAAGAAAGAAAAAAAAACCTTATATACTAGCTGGTGCCCGCGACTTCGTACGCGTTAGTGTTGGGGTTTTTCCAATAGTTCATATGTTTTGCTAAATTATTCTTTAGAAATAAGAAAATAACAAAATTAAGTAAACAATAAAACGAATGAAAGAAAAATATAAAATAAAAAATAAAAAATAAGAAGAAAAAGAGAAAGAAAATGAAAATACAATTGCATAGGAGTTATATTTACAATCAACACTACTGGGGCATGGATCTCTTCTTATAGCTAGGGAAGGTTAGGTCATTCTCTACACACAGGGTCCAAGTTTGGATAGTGGTAAGATGTGAGGCTAATGGCCAACTCCAGCTTGAGAAGTTTTTCAGCCGCGTATACAGGATATTAAAAAGTGCGTTTGAGATTTTAAGGGGTTACTCAGAATCAAGTATAGAATACAGGAAAAATAATAAAAAATCGTGTCTACAACTTTTTAAATCGGAATAGTGAATTAAGAATTTGTATGGTAAAGGGTAAAAAAAGGAAGTTAGATTTCCCTCGGGATCCTTTTAAATTTCCAGGACCAAATAGTATGTATCGAATGATACGAAAGTATCATAATCGACACGCCTTTTCAAAAAGTTAAGGTTTTATCTTAATAAACTGAGTTATTGTAGAGATACGGTGTTGTCGTTTTCCTGTGGGAACCCTTCGTGGAACCGAGATGAAAAGTTTGGATATTTAGTAGTAATGATAAAGTATCATTGTGCCAAATTACAATAAAATCGGCTTCGTAGTTTTTGAGTCATAAGGCTTTTAAGAATTAAAGTTTTTATGCATTTCTCCGGGAACCCTTGAATTTCCCGGGATAAAAAGTATCTAAGATGTTACTCCGGGTTCCGTAGTATAATCGTACGAAGTTTCATCAAAATCGGCCCAGCCGTTTTTGCGTGATGCGCGGACAGACAGACAGACAGACAAAAATTCCAAATTAAATTGTTTTGGTCTCTATAGTTCGCGTCACGTAAAAAGAGCGCTGGCTGGCGTTCCGAGGATGCACTCTGACAGCAGCTGTTTAGTACCCTCTCTTTCACACTTAAGCGATTTATATTATGCTATACTGTTGTCAGAATGAACTGTTGTGTCCTCGGAACGCCCGTCAGCGCTCTTTTTACGTGACGCGAGCTGTATATCGATAGACATGTCCCAGGTATTATTTTAAAAAATATTCGATGTACAGAATCGGCCCCGTTACAGTTTTATTATATGTATATAGATGTTGCATATTTTTACCAAAAATAGTAGTAAATTCGCCGCTCGTCTGCCAAAAATTACAATTACATAGCAAATAGGTCGAAAGAAGGGTCGGAACCTTAAATAAGTAGATGTTTTATTGTTTATGTAAAAATTAAAATTATAATCGATTACTTGCCTACATAATTAAGCTTCGGACTATTTTTTCGACCCATTTGCTATGTAATTTTTTAGCAGGCAAGCGGCGAATTTAAAATTATCTTTAAAGGACGATAAATTTTTTTCTTGACAATGGATTTCGATAAAACAAATACTGTATAATGCTTCAAACTAAGCTTGATCTACTCGAAAAAACCGCATGAAAATCCATCCAGTAGTTTCGGAGATTAGTGTGAACAGACAGACAAAAAATTTAAATTTGTTTATTTGTGTTCTATTCATATTTTATTCTACTCATATTTTATCACCTCCTTACTATTTTTGGTAAAAATATTCAATGTACAGACACGCGGTTTCTACTGTTTTATTATAGTATAGATAGATATATGTTTGACATTTTAAGAGGTAACTCATAATCAAGTATACAATACAGGAAAAATTAAAAAAAAACCGATCTACAACTTTTTTTAGTTTCCCATACAGATTCTTGATTCACTAGTATGGGAAACTAAAAAATATAAATCCCAAACGCAATTTTTAAACACCCTGTATATACAGGGTGTAAGGGACAGGTTTCCGAAAACTTAAAGGGCTTGCTCAGTAGACGAAACTGAACAACTTTCCACAAGAATTTTTTTCAGGAAACGAAAAAAAAATCTGCTTCTCCATACAAAATTATAAACTTGATATGACAGTTATTAGGATTTTCGAAGATATTTAAAATAACTACTATACAAACATACTTACTACGACACATGCATGTAACTCGCCCGAGCCAAGGAAGTTACACTTTGACAACATTAGTTTAATGGCGCTTGCATAGAACCTTTAGCAAGCTTGGGCGCTTATTTGATTAATGAAAAGCATGAGTCAACTATGTTAATAGTTTATGTATCAAGAAACCATTTTGGTTTTCAACAGCCAGTGGGACAAGTACAATAAAGGAATATAAATTGACAACGCTGAACACGTTAAAAATAACCGACTTCAATCCTAACAGCTACCATTTTGCTGTTTTTTTAGTTTTTGTTGATTTTTCCAAAAAGCGCTGAACCAATTTCTATAAAATCTATATGAGACCACCTCTGAACTATTACCTACCAAACAAAAAAAGAATCATTAAAATCAGTTCATAGTTGGCGGAGCCATCGCGTAACATACATACGAAAAAAACATACAGTCGAATTGAGAACCTCCTCCATTTTTGAAGTCGGTTTTCAGGACGATTTTCTTGTTAACAGTAAAAAAAAACATACAGTCGAATTGAGAACCTCCTCATTTTTTGAAGTCTGTTAAAGAGAAGGAATTCTCTTTGCAACCAACAGTAATAATCTGAGTATGACATCTTCATCATTTATTTAAATGAGCAATACCAAAATTCTATTAAAACAGGTTTAAAAAATAAAACAAGTGTCACTGACTACACTGGAACTGTAAAAGTAAGTAAGTATGGGCTAGATGATTACAAAAACATTTGAGTTTTTTTTAAAAAGTCATTTGCAAAATTAACATTCATTCATCAATCATCATGCAATAACGATACAAGTAATTAAGTTTTTTTCCGCAGTTTCAATAAAAGAGCTATTATTACATAATTTAGTTTTGGGGCTGTCAACTCTCGGATGGTAATAAAATTTCAACCAATTTAAAAAGCTACATCTCTGAATCTGGAAATTACTTAGAGAGCTTGTATTTTCAGTAATGGCTCGCAAAGTACGTGTAATTTATAACTGTGTAACACTTGAAATTGAAAGTATTAGTACTATTATCTACTCTGTGGTATAACTGTGTTCAAGAAACGGACATTTTTTTAAATAGGATTTTGTTTTAATCTACTGAAATTACGGTTACTTAGTTTCAATTTGTTTAAATAGGTACGAATATGTACATACAATGAGAAGATATCTATATTTTTAAATGACTTTACCTTTTAATAGCTATAATAATTATATTTCTCGGAGTCTGTATTATGTCCGCCATTTCGGAATTTCATACTGTGGATTCCTTTGGCAATTATTAAGTTACACAGTAAAATCTTATCGTAAAGGAAGACAATGGTTTCGATTTTCCGAGTTTTTTTTCTGTACGTCTGTTCACTTATCCATTTGTGACAGCGTCATAACTTTAGCATTTTAACCAAATTATGTTTTTGGGACAGTAATGTTGTGGTAATGTTTATGGGAATTTTATATATTTAGATTTACATAGACAGGGGACAAAAGTCATTATCTAGGATGTAAAAAAATAGGTATAGGATCCGTTAACTGGGAATACTACTTATTCTGAATACGACACTTGATTAAAATCATTTGGCCTCCATACAAAATTGGCGAAACAATATAATTTTTAAAATTTTATTATCGCTTCAATGTGCCTTGTTTGTGATTTCATGAAAGTCATACAGCGATGATTTGAAGCTCCAGGTTGCTACCACACCTATTTTGTTACTTTCCCTGCATATGAATATTTATTTATTTACCTAAATCTACTGATATTATAAGTCTTGTGAAAAATACAAAGCCTTACATATTAATCATATGACTCGTGTGCCATAAACAGTTTTTGAGTTATGGAGGTAAAACATACAATAAAATTAAAAAAGCGGCCAAGTGCGAGTCGGACTCGCCCATGAAGGGTTCCGTAGCAGCAAGTAACATAATATAAAAGTTCTTGTAGTTCGTTGTAGGTAAATTGCGTTTTACGATTTATGACGTATAAAAAAAAACTACTTACTAGATCTCGTTTAAACCAATTTTCGGTGGAAGTTTGCATGGTAATGTACATCATATATTTTTTTTTAGTTTTATCATTCTCTTATTTTAGAAATTACATGGGGGGACACACATTTTACAACTTTGAAAGTGTCTCTCGCGCAAACTATTCAGTTTAGAAAAAAATGACATTAAAAACATCAATATCATTTTTGAAGACCTATCTATAGATAACCCACACGTATGAGTTTGATAAAAAAAAATATTTGAGTTTCAGTTCTAAGTATGGGGAACCCCCAAAATTTCTAATTTCTAATATCATTTTTTTCTAAACTGAATAGTTTGCGCGAGAGAAACTTCCAAAGTGGTAAAATGTGTGTAGCTTCTAAAATAAGAGAATGATAAAACTAAAAAAATTAAAGATGTACATTACCATGCAAACTTCCACCGAAAATTGATTTGAACGAGATCTAGTAAGTAGTTTTTTTAATACGTCATAAATCGTAAACCGCAATTTACCTTTCATTCAATCAACTCAAATATAAAAATGAAAAAAAAAAAATTCATTAACATAACGAACTACAAGAACTTTTTTAGTATGTTACTTGCTGCTACGGAACCCTTCATGGGCGAGTCCGACTCCCACTTGGCTGCTTTTTAACAACCTGTATGATATATGAATCCTAAAATAACCGACACGCACTTAGCAGATTTTTTTACATAAATTGATAAGTCTCGAGCTCCTTAATACTCCTCCGAGATGAAAGTAAACACGGAATTTGATTACCTGATTAGTTTATTGTTTATAAAACAAATATTGTCTACCAGAGGGAATCTACTTATGAGGAATAGCAGATGTTTGATGTTACGATATATCTTATAAAGGAAAACTCTGTCCTACTAGGCTAAAATGTGAATATTCCATAACACTTACCATTTCACATGTGACAGCCACAGAAGAGCCCAGGGCCAGGTGTTCCCGCCACAGGTCCCACGCCGGCACTCCGACCAGCAGCACTTCCAGCGTTACTAGTCCCAGAACGCCTATCAACGACCATACTCGCCGAACACCTGCAATATGTAAGGCTCATTATTTTTCACAAGACTTAGAGATAAGTAGATATAAACTTTAATATCCAGGCTGAGACAAATCGCACTTTGACCCCAAACTTTTGGAGCTTTGTATTATGGAAACCTAAACTGATATACATATAGGTACTTACATAATGCGTACACCTAAAATTCGTGAAAATTAACAGTGGCTTCTACTAATGAAACTGAACAACTTTCCCTAAGGAACCAATACTCAATTCGCAAAAAAATATTTCCCGTTGATCGGACGAATCCGTTGATGAATTTGTGTGAGGAGTTCAAAAATTTTTTGCGATGACTGTAGTACGATAGGTTCCTAAGGGAAAGTTGTGTTTCATGAGTTTTGAATCATGAAACACAACTTAATATTATATGTAATTACCATCATATTATACACTTTGACTAGTATACATATATCTCCAAACCTTTACTGGTAATTCTATTCATGTAATTGAACAATTACTCAAATCTGAAAAAATGTTAAATAACAAATATTATTCAGCTTTATTAATAGAATCATTAGTTAAGAGGTTTACACCAATGTACGTACAAGTCAAGTCACCTTTTATATGTATTAGATTTAATATACCCAAATACAGATCAAATAAATATGATCATCATCTGGATGGGAAATTACGACTATCGGATCAGAAACCAAAGAGACTGTAGGTTTTTGAAACGCCTCCGTGGTACTTAGTGGCTAGTCCGCTCGTTTCACATTAGGAGGTCGCGGGTTCGATTTCCGGGGGGTCTTTTGTAGGATTTGGTTTGTTTGGTGGTAAGGTATTTTCTGAACCCCATCTTTTCTAAGTCTTTCCGCCAAACATCAATGTATTGATGTATTTCGGCATGGAGATAAAATAGCCCTATTGTGTCGGGGTAGCTTGGTAAACTCGTTTCCAACTTTCGGCATCATTATCATTTATCACTTACAGTCAGTTGAGATAATGCCAAGGGCTTACCAATTGTGAATAAGACGGTATATAATTTTCAAATGCAAAATAGACTTATAACGCCGAGTCTTCACGAACAAAGTCTTAGATGGGCGCGATTATGACCCTTCTTTAAAATTCATGTTTAATAAGGAACTTTCGATAAAGTTTCCGAGTCTTCTTACACTCCCTGTAAACTCGCAATAAGGGAGCTAGGTGAACAAGTTCTAAGAGGTACTTAGTTCTTAACGCGTTAAGCTTAAGCATAAGCCTAGGCTTGAATTTAAGCTACAAATATGTAGAGCAGGCACCTTTCTAGGTCATACATGTATAAATATTAAAGGTGGCACTCTGTTTTATGTTTAAACAAAAATGCAAAGATTTTAACGTTGTACATACGAGTACTCGTAGTTTCGAGATACGTGGTTAAAGGGGGAAAGAGAGGGACGGAGTTGATTTTTTTCTACTCTATTTAGCATTCTGAATACGATTCTATGAAAAGTGAGCGAAACGTGTACAGGAGTGGCATGTAGTTGAGATTTTTTCTGCTACATGTCACACTCATTCTTTACACCATTCCACAAAAAGAAATAATTGCATTAAGCGAGAAAGTCTGTAGGACTTGGAATATTTTTGTTCTCCGTGGAATTTTTTGAGAACAATTTATGTCAGGGCATCAGTTAGTGAGTAGTAGTGTAGCTTCATACATGGCAATTTGTAATTGCTACTCATACACCTTTCTGCGGATGTTTAGTTGATTTCAAATTTATCATTGTGTCGCTTGAAAGGTATACGTGACAAGTCACGAAGAATATGTTTATAAATATCCAAAAATGTAGTTGGAGAACTTCAAATGCCACGGTAAACTATATTATTTAATTATTATTCCTATATTATTTCATTATTATTAAGCAACTTTTGCATGTTTATGAAACGTGTATATAACATTACAATAAGAGGTAAACCGCCGCGTTCACGGCACACCTATAAACTAGTACCTAGCTAGGTTTTGTGTACCACAGACAGGGCTTAGAGATATGTTAAATGGTCCCTAGTTAAATGGCCCCCACGTGCACATACTGTAGCCAGCCGAGTGACTAATTGGGCCCACTGCCACCGGGGGAGCAGCCACCTGCGCTGCAACAAAAGAGCCACTCTCCACTCCGCTAAGAACTGTGGTTTACACGTAAATTTGCCAAATGGTAAAATGACATCTGACCCAAAATGACCATTTTAGATATTTCATCTTTTTTCACAATAACTGTATTTGCATGTGCCATCAATGTATTGTGTTTCTTATTTCTTAGTTTTCAATTAGTTACTTAGATGACGAAATTATTTTATATTTCATACTTAGATCTTATTTTCTAATGATAAGATGAAGATTAGAAGTTTTAGGTAGATAATAATTGTAACAAAAACAGCGTTTGCAATTAAAACTGGGGCTTCTACTCATGAAACTGAGTAACTTTAACAAATGCTGATTGACTTGTTATAAAAGGATTTTTTCGCTAATGGTTCCGGGGAAAAGTTATTCAGTTCCTTGAGAAGTCCCAGGTTATCATAGTTTCAGTTGATTTTGTTAGATTTCGCTCGTCCTTCCCTAATAAAGATCAATTATGATGATATGACATTCTGTGTATTGGACCTGAAGCGTCTGAACATCAGGTATCTGGTGAAGTTTCCAGCCTCCACCGCACCGTGAGTAAAGAGTGCTCCATTCCACTTGCTCGTTTAATGAAATTCGAGCGAATGCAATTCTGAATTGGCTTCGTTATGAATTAATAACTTGCTAGCGATATTTTGATGATACAATATTATATTCATAAAACCAATTGAGCTCAGAGGATTTCTTCTAGCTAGCAATATTTCGATGATACAATATTATATTCATAAAACCAATTGAGCTCAGAGGATTTCGGCAAGAAGAGCTTATTTTTTGGTAAAAGTTTACAATTTAAATAAATTGTGTCATGAATTCAAACACTAATAACACTAATGTTTAATTTAACTGTTTTGAATTCAAACCAGTAACAAAACAAACCAACACTCAGTAGAAATCAGTAAATAATAAATATAGAAGCGGTCATGGCTCAGTGCGGCTTGCGTGGTCGCGTTGATCACGTAAGTTAACTGACTACAGACACGGTCATAACCTGGATGGGTTTGACTGTAAGTGGCATTTATCTCGACCTATTCCGTGCACGTTAAGCGTTGGTGCCGGCTGCTATCACTAGGTGGCAGTCGTTAAGCCTGCCGTAGGCCTTATAGGCGGCTTGAAAACTTCCGACACTGGGGTTGTTAACTACCTACCTATCAAACATCGGTTTCAATCCTTATGAACCGCTGCCGTAGTGGATTTGTGAGTTCGATCCCCACTCAGGACAAACATTTGTGTGAGAACAGATTTGTTAGCTTGATGTCTAGGTTCCATAGTACAGACAAACCTAGTATGGGGCTTGGTGACCTTGTCTGATTTGTTTTGGATATAAAGGTCCTGTTCTAAATTATTCGTTATACGTACTCACCAGGTGATTTCCGCAATAGTCCAGATCCTGCCGCGTACAAACGTAGGCCCGGATAGAACGCCAGCGTGATCGCAAACTCGAACAACCATAGTTTTATTCCTCGCCTTATGTCACCGAACCCATTCACTATCACTGCGATACCCAAGTTTATCCTGAAAAAAGAAATAAATGCCTATTTTAAATCTAACTCAAGTAGCTCGACATTTGTCTCATTTATTTACGTACAATAATTAATTAAATTAATAAGTATAGTTAATAAAATAAATTAATAGAATTAATTAATTAAAATACACAAGTGTACAGTTTCTTAGAGGTAGAATGTTTTGCAGTAAAATAACTAATTTTACCTTCCGCTACTTTAATTTACTTTGTTGTTGCGAAATTCGTTTCTTCAAACCTTTTCATCATTGTTAGATAATTTTAATTACTTATTTTAATACTAATTGGAATAATATCAAAAGTATGTATTATTATAGTAGTAGGCTATAGATTACTTGCTTTCCACGTTCTACGAGGTCGTAAATGACTGTGTCACAGAGCAGAATTATGAGTATGACCACAAATATGTGGTATATGGCCTTAATATGCAGCGAGGACTCGATGAGGACCGTGAGAGGAGATTCCCGAGGGACGAACTCAGGGTCTGAAGGCTTCTGGGCCTCGTGTTTCACGTCTCCGTTTTCGTGATGACGGACGGTGGACTTGCGTTGGCGCAAGTTATTTTCGCCTTTTATATTGGTCATGTTGGATTGATCCTGAGATTGAAAATGAATTATAAGAAAATTAAAAGTGGGATATGTAATAGTATTATCTGTGTATATTATTTGTATATATTGTCGTCTTGTTATCGGTTTCACTTCTTGACAGTTATGATCAAAAATTAAGAATCTGAACACCTGAAACTTCCTTTATATACAAAGAGTTGTAAAGGAAGTTCCAGGAATCAAATTTTAGCAAAATATTCTAGATTTACTGCACATACTTTTCCAGTAAAAGTTTGATAATATCAGTCTTTATTTACTTTTTGCCACGATAAATATGCTTCCGAATGAATCTAACGAGTATCATATAATTTATGAATCTAAATTATTTTGTTATAGTAATTTGAAAATGTCAACTTGTTTAGTTTACTTATTTAGTAAGTATCCCAACTCAGACAGACAGCAGCGTGTATACTCTGTACAGTATCTGTATAACCGATAACACACGATCAAAAGTCACAAAAAATTAACTACATACAAAATAAATTAGTTTAATTATGTTTACATAATCTTATCTAAGAGCTTATTGAAATATTAAAAAGTTTAACACTGAACCTGTGTCGTTTATCTCAGAGAGTATTTTGATAATAACATTGTATACACGTTAGGTACTATGTGTGAATGACAAAAATATCAGTCGTTTTAATTACTTAAAATTAAAATGTGTATATTGACTTACCTACTCACGATACTCATAAACAAAAAAAAATATATTTTATTTACTTTTATTTTATTCACTCAACAGCATAGTAAACGTGCAGCACCGGCGTGAAGATAATTTTACACTTCGATAACTTTATCATTTTAATAATTAATAAGCTTATAGTGTTAATCAGATACCTAGCTATTTTAGATTGAATTCGGATTTAAATTAAATTATTCAACTTATCAAAATGAGCTGTCTGTTGTTGCTGTTAGGACAGATAACTTCTGACTTATTTACATGTATGACGTACTACATAGTATGATATAGGTCACATCCCGGTCGTCGCGTCAATATTAGGATGTCTCCGAACTTAGGCACGATACGCCATGGAATCACCGCAGTATAATAATTTGTTTCAAAGGTATACACATATCGTGGCATAATTAGGAATACTTATTTGTAAAAACAGGCGCATTTTACCAAAATAAGTAATCTAAAATTATTTATTATTTAACCAATTACCAAAAAATATGTTAAACGAACTTGCGGGTAGTTTTCTGTAAACAAATCACTCGAAGTTTTTTTAAATACTGAACATTTGTTTGCTTAACTCATTAACTTCACTTCACTGGCCACACCATTGTTCTCTCAAGAAATCGGCACAGAACTGGACTATCCTCAGTATTGGCCGATAAATAGCTAATGTGATCTTTACACTGTTGTATATTACAGTATTGTCATTAAGCGTGTGACATGTTGGTGAACTCCACATTTTCCATGACGCTTGAACAACTTTAGTATGCTGTTGATGAACTCCGCAATTTCTGCCGTTGTGGAAAGGGCTAGTTCGCCGCGCCGCCGCCACTTTTGCTTGGGAGCTTGAGGGATTCGGACGTTATAGCCAGTGCGTTGTGTTGTTGATAATTTCCTTTGCTCAGTGTAATTAGATGTACATATTCCGTGATAATTTCTATTTAAAAATCAGTTTAGAGTTAAGTTTTGAGTTCAAATTACATTGTAAATATTTGATTAAACATTAAGTTGTATTTGTTGCCTTTTTTTAGTAAATTCCTCTTCTGATCGATAAAATCAGAAGTGGGATTGATCCGCGATTTCCCACGTGGCTTTCTGACTACTTCATTTTTGTGTTAGTGTGTATTAGTGGTGATTAACTTTGTGAATAGTGGTAACTGTGAGTACTTTTTGTTTCCATAATGTCTGCAAAACCTGCGACTTCTAGGAAACGTCGAAAATCGAATAAAAGCGAAGCATTAGATGCAATCTTAAGTCGTTTAAATGCAATTGAGGATAGGTTAAATACGCCAGAACCTAGTGTCAACGCACTGACTCAACCGAATGCCCTCGAGCGCTCCACGCCACTGCCTGTGGACGTGCTGGGAGTATCATCGACTCCAGTGCAGAGCGTCCTGCGGGATGGGGACGTACTTGAGGGAAGCACAGCTACCCTTAACGCTGCCTCCGGGCCACCACCATCCAGAGCCCTCACGTCCGACGACACGGTAACGGAGAGGATTGTGGGAGCACTCTCCTCCCTGATTCAAGTAAGACCTACCCATTACTATATTTCTAATTTTGATCCGTGCGTACATGACTTTGATACTTGGTGTGCAGAGGTCGATCGCGGTCGTGAAATAAATCGGTGGAATGATAGTGAATGTTTTGCAAGAGTTGCCGGTTGTTTAAAAGGTGACGCGCGTTCCTGGCTCAGTGACTGGATAACGAACGACCGTACCTGGAGTAATTTTAAAACTGAGTTTAGATCCCTCTGTCCGCGAAGTATAGATGTGGCAAATATTTTGTATGAAGTGATGTGTAGTGACTCGAATAATTACGTAACTTACGCAGAATATGCTCGTCGTTCATTGTTGCGCTTAAACATCGTAACTGGTTTGTCCGATGACTTGAGAACTGCTATTGTTATTCGAGGTATTATGGACCCTCAGATAAAAGCTGCAGCTACTAATGCTAAATTGAAACCACGGCAGTTAGTTGAATTTTTAGCTGTTTTCACTAAACCTAAAATTGAGTTGCGAACAGCCCACAATCCTACTCATTTACCCTCTAAGTCATTTGTCTCGGAATCTCGGAAAAGTGAGGCTCCGAAACCTGATCTGAAGTGTTTCTCTTGTGGTGGCGTAGGCCATAAGAGTAGCGTCTGTCCCAAGCGCACACGGTTAGAAACCATTCCTAGTAGTATCGCTCCAGTGGTCTCTAACAATTCCCCAGCTAGTTCTGTGAATAGACCACCACCCCCTATATGTACCCACTGTAATAAGACTGGGCACTTGGTTGATTCATGTTTCATTAAAAAGCGGGCAGAAACCTCAAACCGGCGACCATATAGTGCAATGTAGTGTAAATCAATAACGAGTTCTCTTCATCCTTTATAAGCGGTACCGCAGCACTCACATAATACCAAAAATGCACCAAGAAAATGACGGGCCGAGCGGTATTGTTTTGTATATTTTCTAGAGTAAAAGTTAACAATAGGGGCGTTGAATGGCCAGATGTACTTTGGAAGGTTCAGTTTATTCATACTTCGTCGAATCATGTAAATACAAAATTGTCAGCAATGCAACTTATAGTAGAAAATAGACGAAGTTACTCTAGTCTTGTGATCCTAAGTCCGTAATGTGGCGTAGTTCTGATGATCATGCAAAGACTGTGAGCACGTCAGTTATTGGACGTTAACTGAGAGAGTCAGAATGAGGTTGCGAGGGTAGAAAACAACCACGTCTTTTCAAAGGCTTCTTTTCATATGGCTTTTGTGATTAAAACTGCTCAGAGTGCCGGTTATATGGACTCTGGTACGAGGTGTTCCTACCAAGTAACGAAGAAACTACTGCCTAAACGATATGGGCTAGAATTATTGTTGGGTTCATATGAAAAGCGTATTTAGACCGCTTCAGAGTACATGGTTCCCTGGAAAGGGGAATGGACCCCTGAAACATGTGCTGTTTTTTTTTCAAAGTGAGTATTGTTGGATAGGCGGAACAGTATAGCCTCTGTCCATGGAAGTTCAGTGTTTAGCGATCTTTGAGATCGTGGCAGACTGCGTTGCCAGTGCACGGGCACGTAGTGGTGACCTGGGATGATGGTTACGGCAGATCATTAGCAGAGGGACTAATGATGGTGACTTTGTCACGGCAGATCGTCAGTAGAGAGACTGATGATGGCAGACGATACCGTGTTTAGTGACTAAGGTAGCTTACGAGCTCTTAGTCATGGCAGACTGCATTATAGGCAATGATGGTAGCAGTTTTGGTTACTTATATTTTTGCTTATAATGTAGTGGTGGGCAGTTTAGCTGTCACCGGCAGACGGATCGTAGTGCAGTAGTTATGACTAATAACTACTGCGGCAGACCATGGTATTGTGTTTATTTAAATGATGATTGGCCAATCGAATAGCGTGATGTATGAATGCACTAATTATGAAGTAGATTGAAGTTATCAAATTATTTGAAATAAGTACTCGCCAACGATTATTTTTGGTTGAGATGTATGACTGTTTAACGTTGCTTATGATGACATGAGCGCTCATATGTGATCATAGTGCAGGGTCTGGCTGTGGCTGTCATGAAAGTGTTCATTGCTGGAATAGGTATCTGAGTATTTATTTACGAGATTGTAATACTAGTTTTGTTTTTCAGCTGATCGTGATGAAGCTGCTCCGCAGTCAGCAGAGGAACACCTGGTCTACAATCGATGTGACGAGTAAGGCGGGGACGCCTAGCTGTCAGGAACGGCCGTATTGTCATTAAGCGTGTGACATGTTGGTGAACTCCACATTTTCCATGACGCTTGAACAACTTTAGTATGCTGTTGATGAACTCCGCAATTTCTGCCGTTGTGGAAAGGGCTAGTTCGCCGCGCCGCCGCCACTTTTGCTTGGGAGCTTGAGGGATTCGGACGTTATAGCCAGTGCGTTGTGTTGTTGATAATTTCCTTTGCTCAGTGTAATTAGATGTACATATTCCGTGATAATTTCTATTTAAAAATCAGTTTAGAGTTAAGTTTTGAGTTCAAATTACATTGTAAATATTTGATTAAACATTAAGTTGTATTTGTTGCCTTTTTTTAGTAAATTCCTCTTCTGATCGATAAAAACAGTTATTGATATATCCAATAACCTTTCACATGCAAGATAAAGGTCCAACGCAAATACGTAACTCACAAATGCTCATAAACTAATGCTTAAGACTCAGTAATATTCCAAATAAGTTGTTATCAATTTATATCACTCAGATTAGTAAACGAATAGAATTCGGTTAATGCTGCTAAATCTATATTTATTATCGTTAGTTATATTTCTAATAAATGGAAGTTTGATAAGGAGTTATCATCGTATGGTAGCGTTTATCATACAAAATTATGTGTAGGTAGGGGTCTTCTGAAGTACCTAAAAAAAGTAAAACCGTTGCTTCTACTTATTAAACTGAACACTTTCCCCAAGGTACCTATACCTAATTCGCAAAAAATATGGACTTTGAAAACAAAGACAGCGAATCAGTTAGTTAAAATTATAATACGTATATTATAGACTTTTCATATATCGCTCAGCTGATTCTCTAACTTGTAACGGGAGCTGAAGAAACCTTTTTTCGGTAAAGCCATAGAACAAGAATCTTTCAGTTTCATCTTCTTCCTCTGATCGCGTGGCACAGTTAAGGGGCCGTCCATTAATCACGTGATGTTTCTAGCAACTTTTTAGACCCCACTTCCCCCCTGGTGATACGTGGTGAGATTTTAGACTAATTTCGTTAATATTACGACACTTTTATTATTTAATGAAATGTTCTAAAAACATTTGCCAGGATTCATACTGGGACTGAAATTTAAACAACTTTTCCCAACAAGGAAATCTTTATCGTCTGATCTCGTGTCCAATGTCGTCTTTTTCATATATTAAACCTGTCAACTGATCCAATCTGTTTTCTTTTTGATTTAAAAAAACAACTTACATAGTTAGACTTATACACAATATATTTTATGCCGTGCTATATTTGTTTTATTGATGCATAATATTATGTGGCCTTGACAAGTATGATTTACGTACTTATTCAAAATATTTCATCAGTAACATTTAAGGCAGTTAAGACTTTAGGCAGTTTAAGGCAGTTTATACGCACTCGCATGAGACATGCTCAATCCTGCATGCAATTCACGGTACTGTTCCACAGAATTTTATTTATGGGATAAAATCAGCGCCCCGCTAGATTTACGAGCCGAACGGGATAGCTTTTGGAACTATCTACTACGCTGTGATCTGACGAGCTACGCTACGATACTTTTGAAAAATCTTTCCTAACGACATCACATGAGTCATGAGATTATATTTTCTTTCAAAAAAAAAAACATTATTTCGAACCATTTTTTGCCATTTTATACGTATACGTAGCGTATCTATTAAGTATTTCTAATGCGTGTATATGTTTACTAAAAATCAATCTGAAAAGGTTGATGCACGATAAAATAATATCGATCGTAACGCTACTCATTTTGTTACGTCGTAGCCGAACGCAAAATTCTCGATATTTCGATGTTTTTATTATTTTCTTGGCTTTCAAATAAGTTATAAAAAGCCGTTCAAGTTAAACTGAAGGTATTAAAAGTGCCGATTTTTGTGTGTTGGTTTCAACATAAACGAATGCTTTGTTTCCGAGAGAATTTGCAATGAATACAAAATACAGGGTTTACAGGATTTTTTTAACAAAGTTTTTCGATTTATATGATTCTGTTCAAGTCAATTTGTTTTGCATTGTTTCAAGTATGTTATATATTTTTTCCATGGTGATAGCTTTGAGCATTATTTCAAGAATTTGAATTGAATATTGCGGTTTGACAGTACTTAGCGCCTTTTGTACTCACATCTGTCTTTGAAATTATTGTATCTTATTAAAACACTTATCTTTTGTCTACTTACTATCTTAAGCGAACTTTGATGTGCATTGCGTCATGGCTTGGCTTGTTATGGAAGTTGAGGATTTGTTATATTTGAGAATTTGGCCTGAAAGCCGTAGCTCTAAACAGAAACTTGCTTTAAAATACGTAACAGCAAGCAACCTTCACTTCACTGCCTCATCCATCAATTTATTCCGTACTAAAACTAGTACGTAGTGTTAGCACTTCTCTTTGCCCGCGTGGATATAGTTTTTTTATAACTGTCGTTATAAGCATGGAAATGAGTTTTCAGGATTAAACTATCCTATGTTGTTCCACGTCCTCAATCTAAGCTCTTTGTAAAATTTTAATGAAATCGGTTGAGTAGTTACAGTAATTAATAGAGTTTCTTTGTCAAGTTGTATTAGATATTTTTGGATTCCCGGTGCAATTTCCGAGGGAATTCGTTATTTTTATAGAATAAAATGTAGCTTTATGTCCCTTACCAGGTCCCAACCCGTCATTATATCTTTTCATTATATCCCCGTCTATTTCTGTGCAAAAAATCTTGTCGAATCGTAATAGTTGCTTCATTTCAATGTTTAATTCTTCTTCTCGGGGTGCCATATCCTAGCGGATATCGGCGATCAGCATGCAGATCGAATTCTCTCTATAGCCATACTGCAAAGAGTGGCTGCGTTCTTGATTCCAGTTTATACTTTTATATTGTCACACCAAGTTGAACGTGGTATTCTTCTTCTGTCTTCAATTTTACCTTAATCAAAGAAGGACAAACAAATTCACTTTCGCATTTATAATTTTTTATTCCGTTTTTTAAAGCTCATGCATCATACTTAGCTTTCACAAGGATTCACTTCGAGTGCACTGGATTGCGCATTCGTAAAACTAGAAATATCCATTCGAGAGAATTTTTTTGGTAGCTTGGAACAGCAGAATGCAAACAAACATATGAAAACAGATGGGGATTGTGCTTTATTGAAATTCTGAACAATACCTTAACTTGTTTATGCCTACCAAATACGTTAAAAACTACTACATAGAAATCATCAATGGATGACCTCTATGTAGTAGTATTAATGAACGTGAAATGCACGTGATTAATGAATCACGTGAGGCTTAAAAGGGGGGAGGGGGTTCGGAAAAAATCACGAAATATTACAAGAGGGAAGGATGTAGTGAGATATCACGTGTATTTTGTAGTAGGTTATATGATTTAATGTGTGAACGATCAAACTGAAAACTTTTATCTCTGTCGTAGAAATGAAACTCTGATCACAGGGCTTAAAGCTTCAAATGCATTCTTTTTATAGTTTTCATAATATAATTATTTCATAATTAACTTTTTATAAAACAAATTCTAGAAATGTCTGATTTTTCAATAAAAAATACATGGGAGTGGGGAGGAAGGTATAGTCTAAAACCTCACGACGTATCACCAAGGAAGGGGGGGGGGGGGTATAAAAGTTGCTTAAAAATCCTCACGTGCTTAATGGACGGCCCCATACAGACTGTATGTATTTTTGAGTTTCAACCTAAATGTTGTGTTAGTAAACTCATGCCGTTTGTCGACACGTTACTGGTGCCATCTCTTTTGTCATCTTTTTGTTAGAAAGTGCCGACTGCCTTACTTACATCTTTTTTCGTTCTTTTCTAAGGCTATTGGCGGAGGCTGTGTGCCATAAAAACATGTGTGATTTATGGCCAAATGCGGGTTTACGGCTGCTTACGCCTGTTTATCACTGTGGGGTAACGGCCGTTTCTCATTGATCGGCTTCGATGGTACCGCCGCGCCGGCGATTCACCAATCTGCTTCAAACTCCAGAATTCAGCACTTTATGTATCTCTTATTTTACTGCATGATTAAAGGGGAAAGAAAAAACGTGAGAAATTTAAATTAATATTTATCATGTAGGCTACAGAAAACATAGATACAGAAAAACAAGCCAAATGTGAGTCGGAATCGCGCATCTTTCCGCATTGTTCTATAACACTGAGATCGATTTTGAGAAAAATTATGGTATATATCTATTTTTATCCAAAAAGAGATCTTAATTTGTTATGTTTATTGCAACGATTTAGCAGGAAATTTTTGATTAAAATTTATTTGCTCATATTAAATACAATAAATACTTGGTTTCAGATTTCATTGGAGAAAGAAAGGCTCTAAAATAAATAAAAACAACCTACTCAGACTATTATCATATCAGTTGGTAGACATTATTGTTGAACATAGGACTTGTAGATATAGATAGACTTCCCCTAGCCCAGTTTTGAGTTACATACTTATAAAGTAGGTTCTGAATTGAGACTAACGTTAACAAAAAATTCTACTTAAATATGGTTAGCTGAATGACTATGCAAGCTCGTTTCCCAGGTGCCAGCCGTAACCTTTGGCATTAGACGCTTTCACGGCAGCGGCGCGCTGCGCGGTGGTGGAGCTTTCAGTGAAACGTATAAATTGAATCTACAGAAATATTACAGAGCAAACATTGATTGTTTCAAGACAAGGGCATGAGAACACAGGTGTATTATAAATTGAATTTCAATAGAAAACAAAGGAAAATTCTGTTTCAAAGATATGTCACTGTCAATTTGGAAGTGAAGACGCATGACCGTACCCCATTCTTATTTCAGTAAGAACATACTTCAAATGTAATGTAATATGTAACGCTGATTTACCTTGGGTCGGTCTGATAAATCAAGATAAAAGCATCTTATGCGTGACATTGGGATTGTGTGTCGAATTCTTGCGAATATGACAGTGAGCAATATGTATCAGCGACGACGACGTTTCGATTTTGTTACTGATTTTGCCTTTAGGAATAATAAAAAGGTCTGGCACTATGGGCACCTTATGTAGTACAAGCTTTATAGTCATAATAAGTATAATAATACTCGTACTTATTACGCTACATTATTACTTGGAAGAACGAGAGAGGGGCAAAGACGGGTGTTATCAAGTCGCCAGGTTGACTCATTACGTTACTTTCTATTACCTACCGTTTTTGGTACGCTAGCGACCGCCCTCAAAAAGTTTGAGCTCTTTCAGCAGTACATCGCCGATATAGCATAGTTCATCTTCTTTCATTCTATCATTACCAGACGTCTCCCACCTGAGCCTACAGTAATGTGCGCACTCCGCGAAAATGTGTTGGCTAGTCTCCAGCTCTTTGCAGTAAAGACACAAGGGATTTGCTTGTTGTAAAGAAACATAATACATTTCATTGTCATCAATTCTTACAATCAGGTAAAATAATGCCAAGGGGTTACCAATTGTGGATTTAAAAAATGTTGTGAAATCAATATATGATCATTGTAGTCGATTTTTAAGCGCTGTTTAAAATTGCCCGTTATCGCACGTTTTGTATAAACGTTTGTCGTGGTTTCGTCAAAAAATACTGAATGGATTACAGTGATTTTTTTTATCAAGCTAGAACTAAATTCCGTTTATGGTTCTCGATGTTAAGACAGTGGTATTTATTATTATAAATATTACTTAGAAAAGACTGCTAAGTACCTAATGCATAGCTCGTTGATGTCTTTTGTATAGCCGAGACTTTCTTTTGACCTACGCTAATAAATATACAAAGAATGAAAATTATAAAATATAAAAAAAAACATTATGTATGGAGAGTCCAAATTTTTTTAAGATTTCAGCAACGTTGTGAAACAGAAGATTTTCAGTACTCTTTTGAATACTTATTTAGGATTCTGTTGCTTGTATAATTGTATTTAAGCAAGTGCGACCGCCTTTGGAGTGTTTCTTTTTATATTTATTGTTTTTTATCGTTGTATTTTTTAAGTAACATCTACCTATTTGCCGTTTTCGATGAACAACTTACTGTGGCAATTATTTCAAATGAATTGTGTTTTTGCTTACAAATAAAGTGTTAAAATACTTGGCATCCACTTATACTATTTCAGATAGGAACATTAATCAAACCATCCGCCGCCACCGTATAACCTACCGTTCATGTATGTTACAGATACAGAAGGGCCTTTTTAATCTGAATCCCTCCTAATCCGAACCCCTCTATAATCCGAACGACCGACCCCCGCGCATTCGCTGTTTCTCAGTAAGTCGCTGTACGCGCGCGTGCTGGTGGTACACGAATTCTATTTGACCGCCCAGCGTTACGCGTTTGCATAAATTAAGGGATAAAGTGTTTTCAATGTCGCTAAATACTAGTTCTCAAAGTACTTACACTGGAATTCTTTTAAAAAATATTAATAAAGCATTATCATTTAGTTTTTTGCATGATTAAAACTAGTAGTTTCAATAATAAACACCTTTATTTTATTGCCAGAAATGCCTTTCAAAATGTCTACATACTATCATCCGACCGCTCCACGGATCCGAACACGGGGTAAATTATGGTTGTTCGGATTAAAGAGGTCCTGCCTGCTGTAGTTCGTTCTGCACAAAGTCTGTCTTAGTATAAACAGTCACCAGTTACGTGAACCCAGAATGCACTGACTGATATCAGACCAAAGCTTCAAATACAGAGTAGTCGCATCGTAAAACCGTTCCAGAAGACATTTTGTGCTTCTGGAAGGCGCTGGGTTGGGATATAACACTACACCTGTTAGTATAATGGGTGGTCAGAATACGGAAACAGGCCTGTTAGTATAATGGATGGTCAGAATACGGAAACAGGAGTAACATCATGTCAGCGAACGAACCTGCATCGATTTTCCAAATTATATGTTTTTAAATTATTCTAAATTATACCTCAATTGTACGTCTAAGTGGCCTGGTTTAAGTGGTTGGCCAATAATTTATATTCTTACCTATTTTACGAGGTAGTCAAATACATAGTTATGGTAATTACTTTTCCTCGTCGTTATTATGACTATATATACAGGATGTAACAGAAAGGTGTGATAATACTTCATGGTTGGCTTTTACCCATCAAACTGTACAACGTTTGTTCTACAACTTTGTTGAAATCGCAAAGAAATTTTCGGGCTTTTCATACAAACTTGGTTCGTTCGCCAGCTGATCGATTTGTATGAAAAGTCCAAAAAAAAATTTGCGATTTGAACAAAGTTGTAGAACAAAAGTTGTTCAGTTCGATGAGTAGAAGCCCACCTTGAAGTTTTACCACACTTTTTTGTTACACCCTGTATAAATTTCGTAATGCATATACAGGATGTAACAGAAAGGTGTGATAATACTTCAAGGTTGGCTTTTACCCATCAAACTGAACAACTTTTGTTCTACAACTTTGTTCAAATCACAAATTTTTTTTGGACTTTTCATACATATCGATCAGCTGGCGAACCAAGTTTGTATGAAAAGTACGAATTTTTTTTTGCGATTTCAACAAAGTTGTAGAACAAAAGTTGTTCAGTTTGATGGGTACAAGCCAACCTTGAAGTATTATCACACCTTTCTGTTCCATCCTGTAGATTGTCCACTGTCCAGCCACAGAGTAACAGTGAGTCCGCTCATGTATGTACCGGCATATAGGTACCTACTTCTGACCTCAGCGCAAGGGTTGTCACATCACAACATTCTCATTTTTTTTAATCGAAATCTCGTAGACTGAACTCGAAGAGATAACATAGGCATTGCGAGACTAACTGCACAGGAAGTCACTGAAGAGAGAAATCAACCAAGAAATACCTAGGTACGAGGAGAAGTTCTTAGTCTTATAATTAGCCAAATGACGTTCACCTTGCGTCCACCATCCTTCCATATTCTAGGTACGAGTACCTAATTGTGCTAAGCACGTAACCATTAAAATCTAATCAAAATACTTAAGGGCGTGCGGTCAATGACATTGCCGATTAATAAAAAAAAGTGAAAGAGAAATTAATATTAACTATTTCCAAATTATTGCTGTATGTTTAGAAATTAAATACCTAATGCTTGCTTAATGCGCGTTGTCTGAATATTTTGAGATCACACACTGCTGTTGAAGCTTTGAAAATCATAGGTATATTTTTAATTTTCTGGGGCTATACAATACATGCTTTAGCGCGTTCTTCGCTATCATATGCATTTTGAACATATTTCACATAATACCATAATACCTATTTAATGAATCATTATTAAACAATAATGTCGCGCAGTCATGTAAATATACCCAGAAAAATACACGGACATATGTAATTGTTTATTCCTTACCCGTTCACGTCAGCTGGCAACGAAAAAAAAAGATAATTTACTATTTCTATTACAGTTTAGACAGCCGAATACACAACAATTTCTAAAATATATTTTTTCTTCCGATGTCATAGTGATTCGTAACAAATCCCAAATGAAAACAAATTCAAAACGCATGTAAAAAAATGTCTGTGGTCAAAAGGTTTATTATAAGATAATAGATTATGTAAATGATAAAGACATTTGGAAATGTATTGCTCTTCCTGAAAACTGTATTGTTGATAACATACATTGTATTAGTAATTAAGTATTATTTTAAAAAATGTGTTGAAGCGAGTTTCTTTTGGGCTCGACGTTTCTTCTCGCTTCGGAAACACTTCGCACACGTTGAGTGTACAAGTTCCACGTGGTAGGAACTTTGTACTAGGTAGAAAAAAAGATGATTTAAAAGTATGTGCAAAACATCTACTTAAACCCTGACTGCGTGACCTTGCCTAGAACGACCGTATACGTCTATAAGCATGTATATGCTTAGGATTTTAGTGGTTTGTATTGAGCGGACACTCTGTTATGTACTTTGTGGTCCAGCCTTCGTGAGGTAGGCATTGCTCTATTATCCCGCCAGTAATCTCATCTCATCTCACTAATATTATAAATGCAAAAGTATGGATTTTTGTTTGTTTATTTGTTTGTTTGTTCCACTTTCACGCCGAAACTACTGAACGGTATGGATGAAATTAGATTGGTAGATAGATGAAGCACTCGGCTAACACAAAGCATACTTTTTATCCCAGAAAACTCGAATGTTCTCGGAGGAATGCTTAAAAACTCAAAATTTCTACTTCGTCACTAGATGGCGCCACCTTAACATTTTCTTTCTCTCTGGATTCAATTCTGAGTTCCAAGCAGATGAAGTCGCGGGCGGAAGCTAGTTACTCATAAGTGGGTAGTATACTTGAATATTTGGACGAGTAATTTTAATAAGAATAGCTAAGTAAATAAATTGCTCTCTCTCTAGCATGAAATTACGATACAATATTTTTAGGTGCCTAACATTTTTAAGATTCCGTAGTCCCTACGACGAACCCTCATAATAGATAAAGATAGTTCTGTTCTGTCTGTAAGTTTATGCGCCACAGACAATCACAGCGTCAAAAGCTTTGGATTACTAAACCTAATCGCTTGAAATTTGGCACAAAAATTGTTTCAATACGATCTGTATTTGAATAACTGATAAAAGAAAAAGATAGTTTCAGTTTCTAGAGGTACATTCCATACATTTAAAAAAGGTAAAGTATCGTATTTATAAGAGCATATTTTTATAAGGTGAATCGTTTCAAAGATATAGGCTGTCAAAAGCGAGGCTAAGTATTCTGCCGTGCTTACGATAAGAGCAGTAAGTATATTTATAAAAGCAGTAACTTCATCCATTTCGTCATTTAATAATGTATGAACTAATAAATAAGACAATTAAATGAAAACGCAGTATAAAAATACTGAATCTGAGCTACACATCTTGACGTAATTAGTAGGTTTTTAAGAGAAACTCGCTCATCTTTCGAAATATTAATCTTTATTGATTAAACTTTAAAATAAATATAGTTGAAATGTTAAAAAAACAAAAGTAAGACTTCTGTGTCTGTGAATCAAAATATTAAAAAAGTCATTTAGGCCTTATTGGGAGACCCATGCCGCAATAAGGCCTTTCATACTAAAATAAAGAATAAACAATCATTAAACTTCAGTTACTAAAACATATCAACGTAATATTATTTAAATTTAGTAAGATGCTTTAGTAATCATATTTGGGCGTTATAATCAGTCTTGATAATCGTCTCAAAATATTATCCTTCCTTTCTTCATTTTCTTCAAGCAATCTCCTGAACAGTAATTTTTTTTATCGCCAGGGGTTAAGCCAACACACAGCTCATGATACCTGCCAGATATTACAAGAAAGGCGGCAATGCCTTGTCATCCATTCGATATTATTTGCACTTATATTATATTGATAGGCCTTATTTGGACCTGTCGTATGTGTAAGAAAAGAAAATATTACAGAAAATACATTGAAAAAATGGCGTGTAAATGCTTATGTACGGGTTACTAAACTTTTAAACTAAATAACACACAAAAAAAAATCTCGGCATGCGTGCGAAAATATCAAAATACTTACATCATTACCTGTAGAAATTTTATAAAACAGGCGTACTCTCTGCGTCTCTACTGTTTTAGACTACATATTCTGACATACTCGTCGTAAGCGGCGCTCGCTATTCTTGTATGTGTCAGATACATCCTTACGCACATCACTATAAACTTTCGCGGTTATTTGAAATGTCTAAGCGGGAAATTTGAAACTTAGGCCTTATTGAGGCATAGGCTTTATTTGGGTCACTTACCTTATTTAAAATAAACTAAGGAAACACTTCGGAAAATGCAAAAGTGACGAAAACTCGAAAGTGTGTTTCACAGACTTACTGATCTTATCGTAAGCACGGCAGTATTTTAAAGTGTATGTCGCTTTGACGATTCGACTTTAAAACCGTTGTTTATAAAAAACATAAAAATAATTAGTAATGTCGACTACAGAGGCTATAAGTTAAACTCAATTGATTTGAAAACATAGTAGTGCGAGTAAACTATCATCTTTGTCTTTTAAAATAATGTAATTTTCTTCAAAAAGTGAATTAAAAGACCTGTAAAACCTAAAAATCAATATGAGCATTATGAACTTCCGTAACGAAAAGCGAAACCGCTCAAGTCAAGATACGTTAAGATCAATCACCTTAATTTTTTTATAAATTGTCGTAGATGCATCCAGCCCACCTTATGTTCCAATGCTGTGCAAGCGTGGAAGGAAATTGCGGTTAGAGTCATAAATTGTGGAAGGTGGATCGTCTCAAGAGGAGGCAGGAGAAGTAAATGTTTTCTGGTTCTTACGTAACCTTTCCCGTTTGCTTACGAGTACATGAGGCCCCTATAAATGGTTTACTGGGGTGCTATTTCGAAGTTCTTCAAATTATCATTCGAAAATCTCACCTATCTTACAGCTCTTAAGTATACCTTAGTTTCTATTAGAGACGTTCTCTATGGCTACAGAAATGTTCTCCAGTGATGGAGTGGTTTGAAACCTTACTCTTAGTTTCTAAGTGGTTTATTTACCGCTAGGTTACAGATGATGGTAACAAATGAATCCAATATTTATACATATAATATATTTTATGTACAACTGATGATAATGCCAAAGATGGAAGCGGGCTTGCCAAGATTCCCCAACGCACTGGCTATCTTATCTTCATACCAAAACACATCAATGCTATTAACTTTGATGTTTGGTGGCTACACTTAGATAAGATGGTGGTAGCTAGCTAGATGCGGGCTCCGAAAATGCTCTACCACCAATCAAACCGAATCCTACAAAGGTGAACCCCGTAGGGAATTGAACCTGCGACCTCCTGATATGAAGCAGGCAAACGAGGATTTTCGAGGTGGATTACTTTTAAAATCGCTTCCCAAGTATTTAACTAAGTGTACCTACATATCTGGCACAACTGTCAAAGGCGAAAGGTGAAACCTTTACGGCAGCTGGGATCCGGCTTAATGTATTACTGTCGAAATACTTTTTCCATCATATCGACTCTTTGCCGGGGTATTCGTTATTATTTTCTATTCATAGCATGATTGATTGTTATGTTATAGGTGGAAAATGTTATTTCATTACATTCCATTGATGTCTTAGAGTGGTTTGAAGTCTTTCTGATAGTGCCCAGGTTAATGTTAGGGTTCCCTGTCTAAACGGAATCACCAGTACCTTGCAATTCTGTTATATTCGTCAGTCACAAAACTTACTATAAAAGGAACCTGGCCCAACGACGTTGTGTACGCATTGTTCCCGGGCGGCGATGAGGTGGGCCAGCGTTTTGATGTGTATTTTAAATATCAATTTACGAAACGATTTTGCTTAGCACAGGACGTGTCTTTGAACTTATTAAACGTAATAATAGGGTATTTGACAGTATCAAAAATTCTAAAATATTATTCACTAAATAGTATTTTGCAGAAAAGCGAAAATAGTTACCTGATTGATGTTTTAATCCATTTTCAATTTATTATTAATTATAATCACCGAATAAATGCGTCAAAGACTATGACGTCACTTGCCAGAACAAAATGTTGTTTTTGACAGTTGATTAAAAAGTCACTAAAATGACTGGAGTAGTCAAATATCATATTAGCTTTGCAGTCCATTTCAGAATATTCTTGGTTCAGATTGCCCCTCCGACCGACGCTGTCTTCATCGCAGGCATGGGTCGCACTCTCCATCCTTAAGGCTTAACGCGTATCGGGCCCCGCGGGCAGCGTTACCACATATGGCCTGTTAGATGATGGGTTCACAGCGATTATTTTTGAGTTAGACCTCTCTAGTTGTATTGAAGCTACGGGTCTCAAGGATCATTTCATTCATTTGGACTGTGCAGTGTACAGGCAGCTTGTCTATGAAAACAGGGGTTATCGTAAACCAAAACTGCATAGGGAGAGATGCAGTTCGGCAACAAAGATACAAAAATAACATACATACAAAAATATAGTCGAATTACGAACCTCCTCCTTTTTTTAAAGTCGTTTAAAAGTAGGATATTATGGATGGAATCATATATTAGTTTATGGGTACTGCAGATAATATAATACTAGTGGGTACAAACGGCTGCCTTGTCTAATATAAATTATATAAACAATTATCTTTTCTTTCTCAGTTTGATTCAATTTCTGTTCAATAATCTCTCAAGCAATTTTACGTCAAAGATACGTAAGCAACAAATGAGAAAAATAAAATAAAAACCCGTGACAAAAATAATCTAAAAAAATCGTATAAAAGCTGCTCTATATGAATTCATCAAAGATAATAATTGGCTATTTCAGGCCTACATTTTTTATTTGATGAAGATAAGTATTATTATTACAATTTAAACACCGGTTTGCCTCAAATGTAATTAATTGTACTTTCATATAGGTAAATAGATATAATAATATTGTATTATGCAAATATGCCACACAAAATTAACTTGCTTCCAATTGATATATGGTTGGTTACATGTCACTCATAACAACGAAATTAAAACCAGAAAGCCACATTCTGCCTCTGGGCCCAATATCTCAATAGATGTTATTAATACAAAGTGACTTAGAATAAATAAATATGGTGGATGACTGCATCCAAATCAAAAACGAATTCACTAAATATAATTTTTATTGAAATCGCAAGAAAGCTACTAGCTTAGCTTAGATTTTCGTTACATTACAATTGCAATTAATTTATAAAAAAAACGTTATCAGTATAAAATTATAGCTTACTATAGTCGGTATGTATTTTTTAGGACAAATGCCATATAAGGTATTTGATAAAAAGTAACTCAAGTACAAAATTATTAAAGTAGCAGTTATGTACCTTGTTGCACGTTCAGGTCCTTTTTTATAAGATCATAGTTATTGCTAATCAGTAATCATCTTCACAAGCAGGACTATAAAAAAATTAAATAAGGTATTTGTAAGTAACTATAGCCAGCTTGTTTGTGTGTTATGTGTCTAGGCACTTAGCCCCTGGGGGCAACTTTAGTGCATGTTCCAGACAGGCACTTGAGGGGTTCGCGGCAGATCGCCGAGGGAGTCTCACCCAGCTCCTTGCTGTAAGTCTTGCAGGGGGCTCCTTCAGCTGAAACAAAAACAAAAATTAACAAACTGGCCAAGTGCGCGTCGGCGCGGTGTGTGTGTATAGTTTCGTAGTCATTATTTTATTCTGAGTCTGAGGTTACACATTTTCAGGTCCAGGTTATAGGTGTTAATCTCAATCTGTGATCTTTTTTCAAAAATAAATTATTTATTCTGAGTCCTTTTATACAGGATAGAACATGATACGTGAAAGTTTCTGTACAATAAAAGAAATAGAAAACCAATTAACGTGAAAATGAAACTCTCTGAGAACACGTTACTTTTTAAATTGCGAGATTGTCATTTGTTTTGTTGAAGTGGCGTCTTTCTGAAAAATGTGTGTCGGAATTACAATGAATTTAAGTCGAGAAAATTTTCGCGGTATGATTTTTTACAATTTTCGCTATGGCTTAAATTAGTTAGAGAGTTAATTGGCATTTGGTGATAAAGCTCCATCTCGTAGCTCTGTGTGTGCGTGGTTCAGTGAATTTAGATGCGGCCGTTATCATCTCTATGTCGATACCTGAACGTAAAGGTCGACCAGCGCAGTGACTGCGGTTATTGAATCCAATATTTATACCGTTAATTGAGACTGACAAAAAATACTTGTCAGCAAATCCGTACTGTATTAGGTATTGGAATGAGTCAATTGCAAATGATTTTACATGTGCATCTAAAGTTACGGAAGCTTCGCACACGATGGATACCGCATGATTTGAAGGAAGACCAGAAACGACTGCGTATAGAGTGGTGTCGTAAAATGATAGCAAAGTTTAATGGAGGCCAATCCTTGAATGTCTATAATATTGTGGTAGGTGACGAAACCTGGGTGTACTGCTTTGAACCGGGAAAAAAGCCAATCGGCAGAATGGGTGTTCCGTTTGAAGATTTACCAACGAAAGAAAAGTCGAAGCATTGGTCAGAAAATGGTTGCTTCTTTTTTCGGCAAATCAGGACATTATACAACAGTTTCACTTGAAGATTAAAGGACAGTGACTGCAGATTGGCCCGTCAACACTTACTTGCCCAGAGTCTTAGAATAAGTTTGCGGAAAGCGTTCTCAAAGATAGCAAAATGAGATGAAATGTGAAAAAAACTGTAAAATATATCTGTTATATTACCAGTGCGGCTGCAAAATATGGTGGGAAAAATACGGTACGATATTATTTTTGTTCTTATAACCGGTAAGATACTATTACAAATTACATTTACACCAAAAAACTATGTTTGTTCAGTCAAAAAACCAATAAAAGACGAAAGGCACTACTTCATTACGTGTATCATGTCTCCTATCCCAAGTTGATGAAAATTGGTAACTCAATTTCACAACGCGCAAAGGATATTTTATTTTGTTAAAGATACCTAACTTGAAGTAACTTTTTAGAAGAAAGAAAGCTTTTTGAAACATTTATAAAATAAGGATCGCTAAGTATTTTTACATTATCACATAAAAATCCACAATGCGACATCGTGTCACGAACACGACACGAAAACCAACGGTCATCGTGGAAATTGAAGACACGACATCTTGTATTGCTATGGATTACGATGCATGGCTCGACTTGGTTTCGTAAAAGCTGCCGATGCGATTCTGCCGATGCCGATGCGATTTCAGATGGTATTCTATAGCACTTCTATTCCTAGTATTATCCTATGTCCCTGTACCTGTGTTTAAAACCATAGTGAGACAATAAACATATAAATAGGTAATCGAGATAATAGCGTTGACGATTATAACGTATCTTCTTGAAGAACGAACTTGGTAAACTTGAACCTTTTTAGCGAGTGTTAAATTCTCAACAATTCTTCTAGCTATTAATCGATTTTAGTTGAGTTAAAAAAAAAAGTTATACAGCACTGTTTGTTTTTTGTTGGCCCTTGGTGCCATCTAATAAATATACTGAATATCTGATATGCCTTATCCGTATACAGTTAAAATATTATTGCCGGTTGGTTTCTTTTAAAGATTCAAAAGTTTTCAAGATCTTCAGGACCATTTTAATAATAAGTACGTACCTAAGACGATTAGAGCCTGCATGTAGACATACGTTAATTAAACATACCAGAGAGACGTTTAGGTATTACATATTTGTTGGGAGCCAACGCGCGCAATCTGTCCGTTATCACGAGACTCGTAAACGTCTGTTTGTTGTATAAAACGTAACAGATTTGTAAGCTGTTACAATTAACATTTCAGCCATGTGATATATTTAAATGAAGAACAATTAAAGCATTAAATAATGTCAAAATTTCATTATTGTAAGGATTTTTTTTCCGCTGGATGCGGGCAGCGCAGGACCGGTCGGTGTGGAAATCCTTGAGGGAGGCCTTTGTCCAGCAGTGGATGTCCTTCAGCTGATGATGATGACGATGCACGAGTATTTAAATTAGACGAGTTAACTTAGTAGAGAGTCTTGGAAGAAAGATGTAGGGAATGAAAAATACTGTAAAGGAATTTATTTGTAGGAAGTCTATTAAGGAACCGCATATGACTTAGTGCCAAGTTTATTATTGCATCTATTACACATAGACTAGATAATCTTACCTACCCATATAGTTGACATGTCCAGTTGTAGTTTGTTACTAATGTGCATGCATGTTGCATGGCAGGGAAGTAGTCGTTTCCTAGTGCGGTTGAGTCAGTCTGTGGTTTGCGGGTTGGTGTAATCACAAGGGTATTGTTCAACGCATAGGTATAAAATGGTGACACTGAATAAACTAAGAAGGAACTGCACTTGCCCGGGTGGTTGGGGCGGAACTCCACCGGCAGGGTTTTTTTTTCTTTTATTTGGTTTACCAACGAAAGGTTACATTAAAACATCGCAAAAAAAACAAGGAAAAAAGAACTTACTTAAATGTAACATTCACTTATAGGTAACCGTGTCTGTTTGCTCTTATCTGCCTCTTAGTAATCATGTTTATGAGTTGAAATAATTTGTATCTTTAAATAACAGTAGCTATACATGTCGCAGTAAGATAGTTAAAGCCGTGATATAGTCATATCCCTAGGGATATAATTATATGCCGGAACATAGTAATACGTAAGATGTTTATAACTATCTTACTAGGGATATGACTATAATACGGTAAATAAGTAGTAATATAATTATATCACTAGATTAATCTAGTAAAATAGTTGTCTTAAGGATTGAAGGAAGTTTATACGACTTGATTAGGTAGGTACTTCAATATTATGTACAAGATTTTAATAATTTCCTTACTTTTTACTATCATAATTTGTTGTTTCTATACTAAAATATAAAAACAGATTGTTTTATTATTTTTGTTATTTTAAGTTTTACTTATATTCTTCTTCTTATAGTGTGGCACAATTTAACCGTCCTATCTACAGAGTATAGGCGGCGGTTGCCTGGTGTTGCACTTAGCATCACCCTCGGTCACGTGTAGCGCAGTTAACATTTACACCTACGGACGTGTGCAACGCGACCATCATACACAACTAGAAATCAGATGTGCAGGTTTCCTCACGATGTTACCCTTCACCGTGAAAGCAGTCGGTATGAAAATGCACGTAAGTTTCGAAAAACTCATTGATGCACTGGCTAGGATTTGAACCCGAGAACCTCTAGTTAGAAGGACTGAGTCACTAACCGGAGTACTACTTATAACATAGTTTGTTTGCTTTGTTTGTGAGATTTTCGTAATAAAAAACTTATTTTAATGGAGCGTTTTAATAATTAAAAATAAAATGAGTGTCACTTGTGCAAATTAAAGAAAATATACTTATATCACTAGATTAGTTTAGTAAGATAGTTATATTACTAGATCGTGCCCGTATTATAGTTATATCCCTAGTAAGATAGATATGAACCGCTTTCATATAACTAAATCCCGGTATATAGCTATATCCCTAGGAATATAACTATATTACGGCTTTTACTATCTTACTGCGACATACATATTGTATTTCTGTTCAGTTGTGTGTAAGTTATTAATAATATTATTAGCAAGAAGATCTAGATAGCCCTACGTATTTTTGTGCCTTTACGTTTTGTCACATGTACTTTTTAACATATCAGGAATAAATAAATGTTACATATGTAACTGCTTAGAGCTACTCATAAAGGAGGGTGATGAGTAGCAAGTTGGACAGCAGCCATATTTGCTGACATAGTTGGAGTATGAACCATCTCTTTTCGCTAGTTGCTTGCAATTTTAGGCAGTCACAAGGTTGCGTTCAACTTACAGAGAGAGAGATGCGACGAACGGGTGACCAATATTTGTATTGTATGTATAGATATGACAGTATACTTATTTCACAGCGTGATTATTCCGCTAGGACTTGCTTCTGGAAATAGCCACCAACCAAAGAGGGATGTTTTTTTTTTTTACAGGTCTTATCGAGTTGCACAACTTAACCATGCTAAATTTTAATAGTATAAATCAAATTAGAGACGCGCCGAGTACTCGTTTACTACTCGGTACTCGGCGTACTCGGCACTTTTATTAATACTCGTACTCGGCCGAATAACTCTGTTCAAATGAGGAGTACTCGGTTCAAATAAAGTGATATAGTTTGAGAGATAATATAATGAAAACAAGCCTGTTTATTAAATAAAGTAATGAGCTTTTATTAAAGAAAACAAAGGGAACTATAATTTATGTAGAGAACAGTATTTCAAAATTGAACTATTATTATTTACAGTGAATAACAAATAATCTACGACCATCATATTCATATATGCAGTGGAAGCTTTGTTCAGAAATTTCAGAATACAACAACATTATAAGGTCCAAACTAAATTTAGGCAGGTAGTCATTGCGGCCCAACGACCTAAAAAATTTACCCTAACGCTTGAACTCAAATGTGGTTCAGTCAGAAATGGAGCCAATATTCAAATCGTAATACGAGTTTGAAAATCAGTTTAAATTTTAGGTAGTTGTGTCTGAACTACTACTAAACCTATGTCCCAAAAATAGGAAGTTGGGCCTTGCGAGGATAAAGTATTCGACAATTAAGACATTAATAAAAAAATACTATGTATGTGCGTGTGTATCTGTTTACGCATGTCTGTCCGGTAATCTAGCGCCAAAACTACTGGACACAGTTGGAATTTAGGTTAGGGCAATATTTTGTTAATACATCCAACCGTTTTTATTTCTTTATAGACATTACCGGCTTCAGAAAACTATTATTTATTGTATGTCACACGTTGAACTCTTTTTTATGAGCAGCGAAAAAATCGCAAAGGTCACTAGATAAAGACATCAAGGAGACCTACATTTTTTTTTGTAAAACTAAATTATGTTTTTATTGATTAATCATATTGGAATAGGACGCCAAACGCCAAGCTTCGTACGACAGAACTCACTATAGACGAAAAACCTATATAGGCTGATATTTTATCTCTTCTATCATTTGTGTTAAACGTTTTATCTGGGGCCTTTCTGATGCAAAGGTTGTCCATCGCTATTGAGCGTGGAAACGCTGCAAACATGATGGACACCTTTGCGTCTGGAACGTCTAAGGGTGGACTCTTCGACTAAAGAAGCCTTATGGTGGATCTTTATATTAATAATTGACTATATGTGAAATTGTAATTTAGTTTGCTAATTAAATGAGATTTTATGTAAAAACAAATTATCAATTCTATGTATCAACTGAACCGAGTAACTCGGCCGAGTACTCGGTTTGTCAAACCTTAAACCGAGTAATACTCGGTACTCGGTTACTCGGTAAAACTTGTACTCGGCGCATCTCTAAATCAAATCAAATAATTTATTTTTTTACTTAAGTACGTTTAGCGCTATTGTAAACTTCATATTACGATATTTTGCTAGAGAAATTATCCAAATACCTATCATTTTGATTTACTTTATTTTTATTTTTATTATTTATGTACTTCTGAGAATATTTAAATTTTTGATTTAAATTTTGATTTCATAAAAATTTTGATTTAAATAATCTACTGTCTTGTAGTGTTTTCTCGAAATTATACTGTGTTTGATATGTTTTTTTTTCATTAACATTCTGGTAGTTCACACACGTTCGGAAATTTCGTGGCACTGTTTCGTGTACACTTACCATACCTATACCAGAAAATATAGATAGACGGCAGTTTTCTATGTGGGTACCCTTCGTGGAACCACATTTGAAAAAGCAGATTCCTTAAACGTTATACGTAAAGATTTAGTAGGGACTTGCAAAAAATTGTAGAAAAAAGGGATTTATAGATGTTTAGGTTATTTAACCTTTGTAGGTGTCATAAAGGTATTGTGTGATGTATACTCACAGAGGTAGGTCACACAGGCGGGGCAGCAGGCGCACTTGCCGGCGTGGTTGGGGCGGTACTCGGCCGGCTTCTTGCAGCTGGTGGGGGCCACGGAGTCGGTGCATGGGTGCTCCTTGCAGTAGTTTCTGCCGCACACCAGGTCGCCGTACGCAAGTGCCATCACGCACGCGAGCATCAGCAGAATTGTTACAGCCCTCATGCTGGGGAAAGATTAAGAAAATAGGTAGTCACCTTTAGAAATACAATATTTGTATTGAGTAAAGTATTTTTAAGTATGCAATTTATTTATTTAATAAGGTATATAAGGTAAAAATCGTCAAATTCATTCAGTTCTTCATCTTACAGAAAAAGATGACTGAAGAACCGAAATTCTTATTTAGAATTAATTATAGGAATCCCCTTGACAGCTTTTGCTCTATGTTCATATAATATCAGTTTATGTCGTCATATGCAACCTGCACTCATGCGAGGTGAATAAATTGTTATGCAAAGCTGCTCCAACCCCAGCGAACGCTTTAGTCAAGCCAGGCTTCCTGCTAGCTATCTACAGAAAGCACCTTTGAAAGTTTTCCACTGTTAGCGTCAATTGTCTTCCATTTGTATACATACTCGTATAGGTATTCTAGTAGAGAGGAAAACATCAATGTATAAGGTATGTTAAAATATATAAATCATATTGTAAAATGAAGAAATGTATATTCCAACGGACATAGTCATCTAAGAATTACTGTGTATAATCAAAATCCAAAAATATCTTCAAAAAAGGTAGGTATTATACAGGTGTAGGTAGGAACCGTTAAAGGAACTTCTACTCATCATACTGAACAACTTTTGTTTGATGACATTGCTGAATTCGCAAGAAATTTTTTGGGTTTTCCATACAATTTTCTTTATATTGTATTTCAGAAGTTAAAAAGAAACTTGCGAATTCAGCAAACATGTTGAACAAAAGTTGTTTAGTGTGATGAGTAGAAGCTCTAGTTAAGTAAGGGGTCTTACGAGTACTCCTTTTTTGTTTAATTTTCTCTACATTTTTGTAAATGATTCTTTATACGCTGTTCCTCAACTGTTCCGGTTCATAAAATGAAAAAGGGTTGTTTAGTTAAAGCAAAGCGAAAAATTGCAGCTCACCGATCCACTAATAATCCCCAATGAGTATTGACAAATCGCCCGTTTGGTAATCCTGAAATGATTCGCTAAAACTCGGAAAAAATCGAGAAAAACCCGACTGCTTTTGATCGAACTTGGAACATGTTATGAATTGTAAGTAACCACATATATTACGAAAAAAATATGTTTCCTATTACATTTTAGTTAACTAGAGAGGGTATAAAAACTGAAGTAGGTAGGTGGGTTTTGGTGAATAAGCTCAATAATATTTGTATTATCATGCAAACTGATAAGATATATAACAAAAGTTATTTTAATATTATATATAAAATTCTAGGTTCAATATTCAAAATATTATGAAGCATGCTTCAAAATAATTACATTGATAATAAGCATGCTTATGGCGCTATATAATTAGAAAAAATAAAAACCATCCGTGCAAAATCGTGATGATCGGAAAATACCTTGCACTCGAAAAATATGAATGAACATAGTCGATTTCATGGTGATGGCACTAGACAACCTACCGTTCATTCTTTCGTCAGTTTTATTCGAAGTAGCGGATTTTTCTAATCAGCCTGTTATTTTTAATTAAACGTGTTATTCTTATTAAACTGAGTGATTTTATGTAAATGTTTCATTGTTGAGATGAGATGATGCCAAGGGATTACCAGTTGTGAAAAAATAAAACTTGGAATAGGTATGGTAACAAAGTCGCTGCGTGTATGACTCACTGTAATGTACGACGGGCATAGAAAGAAAGCCTATAATACATATTTGAATCTATTGCTGAAATATTTCAGCCAGCATTAATGATTTTACTGTCTCGTTGAAATATTTAATAAATGGGTTGTTAAGAACAGGTTTAATCTCCACTTTTCAGTTATAAATATTCGACCAAACTCTGAATTACTTGTTAGACTTTTACCGAAATTAATGCGCACGACAACTCAATGATATTAATTATGTAGGTAAGTTGAGTACAGGTACTCACAGGTATAACATAATAGAAATTTTAGAGTAAAAGCAGAAATTCAGGTGAATTATGAATCGTATGAAATATTTTTCGTGTAATTAAAAAAATCTAAAGGAAAATGTCTGTATTTTTACTGGAAATAATGGTCGAAAATCATTATGTACGAGGTGACGAAACAAATAGAGTTCGTATATCAGTAAGCACAATAAAAAAAACGTTTCTTTTTCCTTGAGTAATTGGAATATTCGTTGCGTGAATGCGACTTGCATGAATTATTTTAATTATTAAAATTGTTCCAAACAAAATTAATTGAGTTCCATTAACAATTCGTCGCCGTGAAAATTGAAAAGTTTTTCTGGGCGGTACAGTTAAGTCCTAATTAATTATCAAAGGGTTTGACGGCTCTAATTTCTTAATTTTCTAAACGCAACTCAAGTAAAAAAAAAAACAGAAATTATAAGTACCCATACTTCATATAAGAACCAACCGAATAATCAGAATTGAATTGAAAATAAAAGTAAAATATTTTATACTTACATTATAGTTATTCTATCGTCAGGTATAAGTAATGTTAATTGAGAGGGAAAATCCGCGTCTAATCTTCTGCAAAGACTGAACTCGAATGCGAAAGCAGTGCAGTAATAAAATTAAGGAGAAGAACTAGCGATAACCCCTGACATTGTTTACCCCACGTATCTCTGGCTTTGTGCTTTATCTCGCAACTTGTTGTTACACCAATAATATTTCACTCCTTTATCCCACGCCACTCGCAGAAAGATCGACTATGTTGCAGAATACTGGTTCTAGAACTTTTGTGTTTATGCTATGTATAAAGTAAAATTCTAAAAATGTATTTTCACTAGCAATACCAATTATTATAGGTTTCAGTTGAGTTAAATGTTTCGTCAAAGTTTTAGCAAATGTTTTTGGCAAAAATAATAATAATATTAATTTATTCATTACACGATGTAGAAGACGATGACTTCTACGATGTAGAAGAAAAATCAGTTTTTAAATAATAGTACCAACATAAATTTACGCAACCTTATTACAGGTGTAAAATTATTCTGAAATCAGCCGGTATAGTTGGGAACCTGTTAAGTTAGTACATAGCTTTATGATAAATAGAAACACCAACTAATTTAAGTGACTATATTGAATATTAAAAGAAATTAAACAATGAGTTACGTCCACACGGTACGTACTTATCAGAATATTCGAACTGACTTCCATAGAGTGGGACACTATTCATAGGGTCAGGCCACTTGTATTATGGACTCGATCGTTTTCTTCTTAACAGTTGTTAGACGTTACACCTACGCCTAAAGCATAAGCCTACGCCGCCGTCAGTCTGTGTAATTATCTATCTGGCCGTCCATAAATATGAAAAATCCGACTTCAAGATCGCTAGTATTTTACTACCTACTTCATCCTTCTTCTATATTCTATGCTAATACACATTTGTACCTCTCCAAACTTGTACACTTTACAGTTAATACGCACAAACCTAAAAATGTTGAAAATAAAAATATAAAATATATATATTTTGAACAACTTAATTTTTTTAATATCCGGGATAAATCATACACGGTCATCTGGTCCCAAACCAGGATTCCCTGTACTATGGGAATACACATATACATGTTAAATACATACATTAGATATAATACGCCCAGACACAGAGCAAACAAATCTGCTCATCACACAAATTGCCCTGGGTGGGGATCGAACCCACGACGCTCAGATCAGTAGTCAGGAGCGCTAACCACTGAGCCACCGAAGCAGACTTTATTTTATTGTACGCCCTATTTGGTTACATCTTGTATATAAGGTGCTACTTTATTAGTGCCCGATATCTTAGTCGGTGCTTCTACTCCTGATTCTGATCAACTTTCCCCAAGGAACCCATAGTCAAATCGCAAAAAAATTTTTGGACTCTTCATACAAATCGAACAGTCGAGCGGCCAAATTTGTATGAAGAGGCCAAATTTTTTTTTGCGATTTGACCATGGGTTCCTTGGGGAAAGTTGATCAGAATCAAGAGTAGAACCACTGAAAATATCGGGCACTAATAAAGTAGCACCCTATATAAAAGAAGAACAAGCCATCTACAAGAAAAAAGTTACGCGATTTACCATCGTGTCTTAATAACATTCAGTAAAAATATTATAAGAAGGAATATTTTATTAAAAAATCGTACCAAAACACATCGAAACTGAATTTGTTGTAGTTCAAACTCTTTAATAGACAGGTTACGAGTACGTGAGGTTAGGTTAAACTTTAGTCATATCTGAGTTGTGTCTACTATTTTTAGAGCAGTCAATAAAAAATATTTATGTATTTTCTCGAAACAACAACTTTTATCTAAATGGAAAACAACGGATTAAAGTAAACAATGTTGGAGCGTATTTTCTCGGTTTCTTCCTAATAAAACAGATTCTCAAACTTTTGATCAGTATCTATATAATATTTCAGTACTATTTGGACTGATGTGTTTTACAATAGTGAGAAATTTTAACTTGTCTTAGCAGCCACTAAACCCTCGTTTATAAAGCAATCCTTTTATAAGCCAAATTTAATTTTAATATTTTTTTATATTTAAAGACGTTTATTTATTAAAATTAGCGAACGATTTAAATCCCTTTCAAGACTTTTTTACGCGGAAGTAAAAGCTCATAAAATGTATAAACATTTTTTCTTGGACACCAAATGTGATGGTATCAAAATAAACCAGTAATCGATACGAACAAACTGAATGCTAATAGATTCGTGGCCTGGACGCAAGCGACGGCGACAGCAACAGCGACAGCGACGGCGACAGCGACAACGGCAGCGATGACTGTTCACGACACAAGCGACAAGGTCACCGGGTTTGCGGCGACGTAGTGACGTGACTCTGTCGATGTTCTGTCTATTGCGATGTCGATATTTCGATATTTTCATAATTATTCTTACTAATATAATAACACTTAACACTGACTAAGCGGTTTGCGCTCCTGACTATTGATCCGAGAGTCGTGGGTTCGATCCCCACACAGGGAAAATATTTCTGTTTTTTTTTATATTACTACTAATTTGCTAAAGAGGACGTAGATTTATACATTTTATGCGGGTTGCGGGGGAGAGCAGTGGGGTGCGGGGGACGGTGAGGAGTGGGGTGCGGGGGGGGGGAGGAGTGGGTGCGGAGTTGAGGCGCGGGTTGCGGGGGAGAGGAGTGGGGTGCGGGGTATGGTGAAGAGTAGGGTGCGGGGGGAGGCGCGGGGTGCGGGGGGAGGAGTGTGGTGCAGAGGTGAGGCGTGGGTTGCGGGGGGAGAGGAGAGGGGTGGGGGGAGGCGCGGGGTGCGGGAGGGGCAGGAGCAGGGTGCGACGGAGGGTGAGTCGCGGGGTGCGGGGTGTGGGGGAGGGTGAGTTGGGGGTGAGGTGAGGGGTGAGGGGGGTGAGGCGCAGGGTGCGGGGGAATATCAACACCCTGAGCGAAGCCGGGCACTCCAGCTAGTATCAAACTTTATCATTTTATTATCTGAAACTATTTTTTCTACTCAAACTATCGATAGTTTAAACTCGTTTATCGATTAAAGAAGAACGTCCCTAAACGCGCGACGTCCTTGAAATGTCGCTCGTCGCTCGTGTGTCGCCGCGCGTGTTCTTGTCGTCCAAAACAGCTCCATACAAATCTATGGAAATGATCAAGTCGCTCGTGTCGCTGTCGCTGTCGCTGTCGCTGTCGCTGTCGCCGTCGCTTGCGTCCAGGCCACAGCCTTAGAATGAACTAAATAACGAAGTCGCAACCCCTAAATCAATGGGGAATCGGAGCTATGGGGCTGAGAAAGTATACAGAAACACCCGTAATCTGCTTGAGATTTTCATAACTTTAACGGCTTCATAACAATAACATCGGCAGCAAGACTTAGATAAGATGGTGGTACCTGGCCAGGCGAGCTCAGAAAATGTCCTTCCTCCAACAAAATAGACTCCTAAAAAGTTGGACCCGCCGCCGGGAATCGATTCCGCGACCTCGTGATATTTTGAACTTTCGTACCAAAATAACATGTTATTAATTGTAATGACGTAGACTATTACTGTCAACAAAAAATACACTAAAAAAACCTCTTCTAGGCAACTGTTCTTTTTTAATCCACAATTGGTAATCCCTTGGCATTATCCCCCCTGATGGTAAGGGGTCGTCCATTAATCACATGAGGGTTCAGAAAAATATCACGAAATATCACGAGGGGGTGTACTGAGATATCACGTGTATTTATTTTTTCGTTGAACTTGCGATTTCTAGAGTAAAACGTTGGACTGTTGTTGTTATGTTGTTTTTAACTCTCCCTAAGGTTCGAAACGGCTTCAGGCTGTCAGAAACGGGGAATTATAAATCGAGCCGCAAGTATTTTATTTGGCCACGGAACCCAACCTCTAATTTTATAACTAAGCCACGGGAAAATGAGAAAGCTTCTAATAATCTTATTCGTCTTCTTCACAACGCCAACTAAATATTCCAAAGATGAAAACAAAGCAAAGAACAACAAATATTTTAACTTGTCCACCTGATTCATACATCACCACCTAATTCACTAACTCTAATATATTTAGTGTACCTAATATATTTAGTGGCCATAATTTACTAATTTTAGGTATATTTAATTTTACGTACATTTTTATGATTAATCAATATATTTGGTTATAATTACATTTACATTACAGGTACATTTTGATTATTTAAGTTTCATTACATTTTAATTTTTAATCGTACTGAGTTACAAAATTTGAAGTCAAATTAATTATTTTTTTGTTGTCATATAAGAATATTTTAGAAGCTGACTACTTGCATATGTGTTAAAAATTTTGATACTAAATAATAACTTGGTTGCTGAGTTGTATTAACAGAAGCTCAAATCGAAGATTTGTAGTGGCTAAGATAGTATTTTTAGATGCCGATTGATGGTAGCTATCTAAAAAGTTGCTAAAAAACATCACGTGATTAATGGACGGCCCCTAAGTGATGACGATGATGACGAAAGATGGAGGCGAACTTACCAAGATACCCCAACACAGTGGGAAACCGGCTTAACTCTATGCCGGAACATTGCTGTTTGGCGACAAGACTTTCTAAGATTAATTGCATATTCAAATCAAACCGAGGTATTCTGTACATGATTCTGAGCAACAATTAATTAAAAATAGCATTAGTACACATTTTTTATTTCGATATTTTATCGCCAGGGTCGCAGGGGTTCGGAACATCGGGAAAACCAGCTCAATTTTAGAAATGTATATCTACATAAAAATCTTTCTATATATTTATATATATAATATTTCTATATATTATCTGCATGAATTGATCAATTCATTATATTTAAGTCCACTTTTGTAATAATGTATGTATGTTGTGTTCTGTGAATAAAACATTTTTTTTCTATTTATATGAATACATTGCTAAAAGTATTAAAATACTTAAATACAAATTGATAAAGCAAGCTAAGTAAAAAATAGATAATTGAATTTCACTCAAAAGACAATTCAAAATGAAATTAATATTGTTCAGGCGTCTGCGAAAGCAAGTTCATATTTATTAATTATCAAGGGACAAAGGAGGGATTACTGTCATGAAGGCTTTAGATTCCAAGTCTTTAATAAGTATTGTTATTCTATAAATTCATTTTACCTACTCAAAAGCTAGGCGTAGTTGTGCTTTCATCTTTATCACTTATCATCAGTTGAGATAATGCGAAAAGCTTATTAGTTGTGAATAATTAAAAACCTATAACAAGACGGCACATTCCGATCTTAAGTACTGTCGAGTTTCGCGATTCAGATTTTTTCGCGTTTCCGTGATTCGCTCTTTTATTATACGCACCTGATTGGGAACTTCGTTAAAGGATTTAAAGCATCGCGGTCAGTGGCTCTATAATAGCGACTCAACTCTCCTTACCAGTAGTTCAGGTACAAATCATTTTTTTAAACGCCTACATTTGATAACGGTTGCTTTAACGATAAAGGTTAACATCGTAATGAAACCTACACATCTGATTAAAAGATATGTACGCAGGTTATGGTCCAAGGTATGCTCATAAATCTAAAACTGCTTTAAACGATGTGCCACATTATAATGGGTAAAACAAAGGTTTTAAAAAATGCTTATGAACGAACTTTAAAAAATTACCAAGTCTTCTACTCATGAAACTGAATAACTATCCCCAAGGAGTCTACACTTAATTCGCAAAAAAAAATTGAACATCTCATACTTAAATAAAAAAGATTTTGACTTTGACTTTGATAGCTATTCAGTTTCACCAGTAGAATGTACTGTTAAATTTATTTCAGGTATTTTAGAAGGACTCTATTAACTATAACTTAAAGGTGTCCTCATGCATTTACTATAAGTACATGTACAGTTTATGGAAATCGTTATTTTGGTTATTCATGTTTTACAAAGGTTAAGTATAAGTAAACACGCCAAAAACATTACCATATTTTCCCTTCTTACGTTCCACACCAGGCTTTAATAAATCTTGTCGACGGCTGGAAAATTAGCCGGATGACTTTTATTTTTCTTGCCCGTCACTTAGTTTTACTCGTGCCCACTCTGTCAATAAACTTTCAACTTGCTTAGGAAACTTGTTTGTGTCTTTCGCACTATTTCTGTTGATTGGTGATGTCTAAAGGATTTCTAAGTAGGAAATATTTTGAGTATTGTGTGAAAAACTAAGCATAAAAATGAGTCAGACGGAGCTCCGCTATGTTTTATGGAACCTTTTTATGTCCGGTGGTACCAGACGACCTAACCGAACCGTCATCGGTTCGTCCGACTCGGTTTTATTTGTAGTTTACTACACATATTTTATCCGGATTTCTGCAAAGATACTAATGTGTTTTTTTAATATACTGCTACCTACAGAATATACTCCATTCAACGGAACGGCAAAGGACAACATTAACGTTTGTTTATTATATATTCTAATTAGATTTTCAGACGGTTTTCATTCCACGAGACGTGGATTGACGTCTGCATTGTTCGTATATTATGGGCTTTCTTTTTGATATTTTCTAATTATATACATTTTACAATCTTTTATAATGAAATGTATTTATATTCCTATAAAAATGACAATGTTGCTTTTGAATAAATATCAAACATCGATTTTTTTAAATATAATTGACAATAATGACCTATTTATACAGAAATACTGATACTTAAAGAACTTTAATGTAGTACCAAATATAAATAAGTTCATTGGTGATACTTTCTCAGTTATATTCACATTTTTCGCATAAATACAGGTTGTTAAAAAAGTGCGTCTGAGATTTTAAGGGGTAACTCAGAATAGAATACCTACGGAAAAAATAAAAATCCGATCGAAAACTTTTTTTTCAGTTTCCTATACAAATCCTTGATTCACTCACTAGTATGGGAAACTGAAAAAAAAGTTGTAGATCGGATCGAACTTGATTCTGAGTAACCCATTAAAATCTTAAATGCACTTTTATTAACACTCTGTATAGTGATGCGCCGACATTCGGTCGACGTTCGGTTAAACCGTATACGGCAGTTTTTCCCGAATTTCGAATTCAGCCGAGTTGCTAAGTTACCGAATGGCGGCTAAAGTTCGGTGTACTGTAGGAATACCGATCTTAAACTGAGCTGTTCGGGCGCAACACTAGCAACACCGGAAGGGGGTGTTGAGGCGCGCGGGGCGCGCGATTCGGCCATCTTGTCAGATCTAACTACTCGAGACGTACGTACATCTTTTTACTGTTAAATTAAATTTTGATTAATTTGGAGTCAGATATAGCGTTATCCAGCCCGTAAGGAACATGGTGACCCCGACGTGATGAAAAACGAAGTGAGAAAATCGTGATTTGCAAAAAACGTGAAGCAGTCGGACGGAACCAAATTGCTGCGTCATTGCCACGCCATCACGCACGAACTTGCTTGAAGCCAGCCGGTCAGCCAACAGCCCACGAGCAGCACCGCAGCCTCAGCTTAGCCAGGGGAGTGCTCCATCCATACTCCATATTTCCCTCCAAATTTTTTTTGCCACGTTGTCAACTGCAATCATCTCGTCACTTTCCATCCATTTTGCACAAATTGCTACAAGTACCTACCACTTATAAACGCAGCCCATTGTATTTTAAGGCCGTTTTGTACAAAATAACTAAATTGAATTGTCAACAATGCTAAAAATCGTTCATGTCATGTCATTTTTGCTTTAAAATAAGTGTCAATCTGCGTGCACAAACATAATCTCACCTCTTTTATTTGCACAAAAACACGCAAATATCACTTGCTATTTTGCAATAAACTGAAAATAAAACGCTTTTAACCTGCATTCCAGCACATGTGTCGGCGCATGATTGCATAACGCCACGCTTAAGCATCGAGCCTATCTATTGTTTTCTCGTGAAAATCAGCTGCGCGGCCGCCGACCTTGACCTGCAACTTGCTGGAGCATAAACCGGGAACAAAGTTACGTAACGTTATCACTTTGTTACCTATTTTATTTCTCTGTGTTTTAATTTGTGTTGCTGTGACGTGTCATCAACATGTCGACTAAAGGTGAGGAGCAAACAAAGTTGCCAAGTGAGTTGCAAGACCTCAATATAAAACGAAGTTCCATCAAAGGTCGAATAACAAAGTATAGGAACTTGTTAAATAAATATATAAAAACTGATAAAATGTCACCAGGGGATCTATGCTCGCTAACTCAATGGTATGAGAAGTTTCAAAATATGTGTTCAAGCTATGATGATATCCAAAACCAAATAGAGTTATTAAATTCTGTAAACTTGGACTCTGAGCTTGACATTAGGGATGATTTTAAAGCGGATTTTTCCTCGCTCATCGCGGAAACTCAGTTGTTATTTGAAAAGTATCAACCAAAACAAAAGGTACAGTCACAGGATTCGGAAGCGGGTTCTAACTGTAGTCACTCTTGTCACAACAATACTGTCATGGGATTTAAATTGCCAATAATTAAAATTGCAAACTTTGATGGAACTTATTTTAAATGGCTTGAATTTCGGGACACATTTACATCACTTATTCACAGCAACGACAGATTAGAACCTATACATAAATTTCATTATCTCAACTCTTACCTAGTAAGAGAGGCTTCTAATGTCATCAGCAATCTTGAAGTAAGTGCTGCCAATTATGAGGAAGCCTGGCATCTCCTCTGTGAGACATATAACAACGAGAAGCAATTGATAAATAATCACCTGAATTCATTGTGTAATATTCAACCAGTAGCATGTGATTCCGCGAAAGGGTTAAGGTTTTAAATTGATCATGTGTCTAAAAACTTACGTGCCTTGCATACTCTAGGTGAACCAACAGAATCATGGGACACCTTAATTATCCATATGGTATCAGCCAAGCTCGACACCAGCACAAGCTTTAAGTGGGAAGAGTATAAAAATAGCTTTCCCAAGTCTCCGTCGCTGAATGATTTTTTTAGTTTTATTAAAAGCAGAGCTGATATTTTAGAATCTGTCAGGCATAACAAAACTGAACGTTAAGGCAACTTCAAGAGTGAGCCACATTCTTCTTCTTTTCACAAAAGCGAGAAGTCCCACGCAAAGTCATTTGCAATTTCAGCTGCTGAGTCCTTTTCTTCTTCTTCTTTGCCTGCATGCATCCTGTGTAATGGCAGTCATCGGTTGTATGACTGTGCTTCATTTCTGGCGAAGCCTGTCGAGGTCAAAGTCTCCGAAGTAATGCGGTTGAAGCTTTGCGTCAACTGCTTACGTAAGGGACATTCTTCACGTCAATGCAGGTTAGGTCCTTGTTCTATTTGTAAGAAGCGGCACAACACTTTGCTACATAGGGAATCTTCTCAGGCTGTAAATGTATCCAATGTAAATGCATCCATTTCCACGTCCGAGGCCAATGTCGAGCAGGATAATGACAATGAAAATGATGATTATCACACAGATGTCATCAGTATGGCAACCAGTGCCAGCAATAATGTCCTTCTTTCAACCGCACTAGTTGAAATAATCAATCCAAACACAAACAAACATCTAACTATTCGTGCCTTGCTAGACAGCGGGAGTCAATCTTCTCTAATTACTGAACGGTTAAAAAATATGTTAAATGTGACTCCTCAGCCAACCCAGATTAACGTTTTAAGTGTAGGCAACATATCGTCTAACTCAGTACAACGTTGTGTCGTTGAAATGAAAAATAAATGTGATAGTTTCGAAACAACAATGTCATGTCTCGTATTGCCAAAATTAACAGGTAATTTGCCTAATAAAACAATTGATATTTCTCAAGTAAAATTGCCTTCTAACATAAAACTAGCAGATCCTAGTTTCAATCTGTCTGCACCAGTAGACTTGCTTATAGGTGCTGATGTATTTTGGAATTTAATTGAAGCTGAACGCTTAACACTTGGTCCCAACCAACCCATAATGCAAAATCCAAACTGGGGTGGATATTGGCAGGCCCATTGTATACAAAAAATACAAATAGTAATAATTCTATAAGTTGTAATCATGTTTCCATAGAATGTCATGACAATTACATTTCTAATGAAAATCTGAATCAAGAATTAACTAAGTTTTGGGAACTGGAACAAATTCCTCAATCCAACCGTCACAAGACTGCTGAGGAAATTGAATGTGAAAAACATTTCGTTTCTAACACATATAGAAATGAAGAAGGCAGGTTTTGTGTCAAATTACCCCTTCATAGTGAGCCAAGTTGCTTAGGAAATTCTTTTAGGTCAGCTAAAATGCAATTTCTAGGTTTAGAAAAACGCTTTGCCAAAAACCCTGAACTTAAAGCATCATATTCACAGTTCATACAAGAATATTCAGATTTAGGTCATTTATCTGAGTCAAAAACTTTAATTCCAGAGCAGTCTTACTTCATTCCTCATCATGCAGTACTAAGGCCCTCTAGTGAGTCTACTAAGTTGCGTGTTGTGTTTAACGGCAGCGCCAAAACGACCTCTGGTTTCTCGATAAATGATTTACAAATGACAGGACCGTACATACAAGACTATCTTGTTGAGATTCCGGCAACATTCTTATGTACTGTCAGGCGATATAGAAAAAATGTGTAGGCAAGTTTTGATACAATACAAAGATCGCGACCTTCAATTAATATTGTGGCGTAATAATGAAACTGATCCAATCAAATCTTTGCGATTAAATACTGTGACCTATGGTTACACTAGCTCAAGCTTTCTAAGCACTCGCTAGGAGAAGAGTGTTCTGATTCTAAAATAAAAACGATAGTACAAAATGACTTTCTTGTAGATGATCTGCTGACAGGGAGCGATAGTCAGGACGAGCTAATTTACATAAAACGTACCATAGAAAGCGCGCTAGCCGCTGGTTGTTTCAATTTGCGCAAGTACCGATCAAATGTACCGTCCATATTAGTCGAGTCTCAATCTGTTCAGCGCGATTTAATCATAAGCTCATCGTCACACACACTAGGTGTAGGGTGGAACCCTAACGGTGACTTCATAAATTTTCCCAGTAATTATACAAACACGAAAGAAATTCCTACAAAGCGATCAATATTATCAGATTCGTGTAAAGTTTTTGATCCTTTTGGCTTATTGAGTCTTTTAACAATAACACCAAAAATATTAATTCAAAAGTTGTGGATTAAAAAGATAGATTGGGATGAACCGGTCCCACATGAAATAAATAGATCATGGCAAACTTTCATTCAAAATATGACACACATACAAGACTTGCGTATTCCTAGGCATAGCCTACGCAACTCCCCCGCTCATATTGAATTACATTGTTTCTGTGACGCATCAGTTAATGCGTACGCTGCATGTATCTATCTCAGGTCTGTGAGTAGGCAAGGTGACGTCACCATACGACTTCTTTGTTCTAAAGCTAGGATAACTTCCGTCAAGCCCACCACTATTCCCCGACTTGAGCTATGTGCATGCGTGCTAGGAGCTCAACTCGCGGGCGCCGTGTGTCGCGCACTGCGATGTATAATTACACGTAAAATATTCTGGACTGACTCATCCATCGCGCTAGCCTGGCTAGGAACTAGATATGACAAGTTAAAAACTTTTGTGGCTAACAGAGTGAGTGCCATACTGGAGATAACTGACGGATCTCAATGGAGACACGTCCCATCCAATTTGAATCCTGCCGATTTGGCTTCGCGTGGTGTGGATGCCAGCAAAATTAATAATTTAGATTTGTGGTGGAATGGCCCCACCTTCTTACTTCAACCTGAATCTCAATGGCCTACATTTTGTTACAAAAAACAAAGTACTGATGAACTACCTGAAATAAAAGTAAATATTACTACATGTAATGAATGTAGCAAACAATTAAATTTAATCGATTTCAATTGCTATTCTAAATTAAATACATTGCAACGCGTGTTTGCATACTTACTTCGTTTCATACATAATGTTAAAAATCCTACAAACAAAAAAAAATGGATGTTTACAGCCTCACGAACTCACTGATTCATTCCGTGGTTTAGTCAAGTTATCTCAGGAAGAGAGCTTTCAAAAGGAATTAAATATCCTCCGCTCTAAAAAGAGTTTAAATTCAAAAAATTCCTTTGTATCTCTAAATCCATTTTTAGACAATCAAAGTATTTCAAGAGTAGGTGGGCGATTAGAATCATCTTGTTATCCTTTTGAGAAGCGGCATCCCATGCTTTTACACTCGAAGCATCCTCTTACCAAACTGTTATTTCAGCAGCAACACTTGCGTCTTCTTCACGCTGGTCCACAGCTCCTTTTGTCTTCTGTGCGAGAGTTCGTTTGGCCAGTAGCAGGCAGGGATCTCGCGCGCACTACTGCGCGACAGTGTGTCGTGTGTAGGAAGGCGAGCGGCAAAACATTAACCCCTATCATGGGCGCGCTTCCTGAGCAACGTGTGAACCCAGGCTTTCCATTCGCTTGTGCTGGTGTTGATTTCGCCGGACCATTCCTAATTACTGACAGAAAGGGTAGAGGGTGTAAGATAACTAAATGTTATTTATGCATCTTCATTTGCTTACGATATAAGTGCTTGCATTTAGAGGCTGTAAGCGAGCTTTCGAAAGATGCGTTTATTTTGTCTTTGCGTCGTTTTATCTCTCGCAGAGGCAAACCCGTTGAGATATTCTGCGACAATGGGCGTAATTTTGTGGCTGCTTCTAAAGAGATAAGTGAGTTTATAGCTTCGAATGCTAATGACATTACTAGTTTCTCCTCTGGTGAGGGAATTAAATTCAAGTTTCAACCGGCTTATGCTCCTCATTTTGGTGGACTATGGGAGGCTGGCGTAAAATCGGCCAAATATCATTTAAAACGCATTTTAGGTAACACGCACTTAACATTTGAAGAGTTGGCAACTTTATTTAGTCAAATTGAAGCTATCCTAAATAGCAGACCCATATGTCCGCTCTCTTCTAGTCCTAATGACCTTAGTCCTTTAACCCCGGGGCACTTCTTGATCGGCCGTCCACTGGTGTCGCTGCCATCGCCGAGTATGACCGAAACCAACGTAAACCGATTGGATCGCTTTCAACGATTGGAACTAATTCGACAACATTTTTGGAATCGCTGGCAATTGGAATATATTTCCGAGCTTCAACAAAGACACAAGTGGCGTGTTCCAGATAAACAGTTGCGTGAAGGCGACTTGGTGCTTTTAAAGGAAGAAAATACCCCACCTATGAGCTGGAAGTTGGGGCGAATCACTGCTCTGTTTCCGGGCAAGGATGGAGTGGTGCGTGTGGCTGAGGTCAAGACTGCTACTGGAAGCTATCGACGTGCAGTAAAATACTTATGTCCCCTGTTAGAGCCAACAGAGGACACTTCTTTGGAAGCTGGAGCTTCCAAGGCCCCCGAGAATGTTCGGGCGCAACACTAGCAACACCAGAAGGGGGTGTTGAGGCGCGCGGGGCGCGCGATTCGGCCATCTTGTCAGATCTAACTACTCGAGACGTACGTACATCTTTTTACTGTTAAATTAAATTTTGATTAATTTGGAGTCAGATATAGCGTTATCCAGCCCGTAAGGAACAGAGCTTACCTTGTTCATCATACATGCCTACTTCGCATTTTGTTTTTTTTTTCCCACAATTGGTAAAATTAATTACGAAAACAAGATAGGTAATTAACTAATGCATGTGACGCCGTGTATCCATCATTCGGGTGATGAGCGGGAGGCAAAAAATGACTTGTCGGTCTTTCTAGGTGCACTTAGATTTCTATGAAGTGTACGAAATCTAACTTCGGGAAAAAAATCGGCTTCGGCACATTTTTAACCGAACTTCGGCCAAAATTTACATTCGGCAAAACCCACGTTCGGTACATCACTCCTAAATACTTACCTACATCTTAATAATTTATGTTTTCGTTCGTGCCTAAATACAATTAACTCACTCTCGGGAATACGGATCGGCGTTGGCAATTCGAATAACTAAGATAAACGTTGCCATTATTTATTTATTATACCATTGCTTTATCTAAGTACCGGCTTTTTGTCCCTTCTGAAGCATTATTAATCTATGTTAGACAGCAAGGGAATTAAATAAAACAAGTGATTAAGTGAATAAAACCTTTCTAATACATAACCGTTGAAAATTTACATAAAAGAATGTATTAACAGAGTTAGAGCTTTGCGAAAATACTTCAGTATCTAAAGTACATTATTTAATATTAGGCTAAGTAATTGCTTAAATATTATAATGTAGGATTGAAACGAGTAAATTTTAATATTTTGTGTTCTTTGTATAAGTAGATGTGTTTTTGGATGTAATATAAGGTGTACTCAGTCAAATCTTCGCTAAATAAAGTCAAACTGACGCAACGGATCTGAATCGGTGGAAGGAAAGAACTTCAAGAAAACAAAATAACAGATATGATAACAGGGTTAGTGAAGTCGTTGACACGATAAAATCCGTATCATACAACTGTCTTTTATATGTACCTACCTTTAAGGTAAACTTAGTTTTACGTACTACAAGCACGTTATCCAGTCTTGGTAGAGTCCGGATGTTCAATTCCGTTATACGCTTTATTGACTCACTTAGTAGTGCTACAAAAAGGATTTTTGGTTCTAAAATTTTGTTGATTCGCTGATATCTAAAAGTACACTAGCTCACAAAGATATCTGAACACCTAAGCTTTCAAACGTAATTTGCACTTTGCTTTGAAACACCATTATCGCAATATTCAACTGGTAAACTGGTCACTCTTCTCTGTATTCCATCCATGGTTAAATAGGTATATGGTTTCCTTATAACCCGATGGTTCTCATTTTGTTAAAGCTATTAGTTCAATCTTTCGTGATTCAAAATCATTTATTTCTTTACGTAGGTACATTAAGCAATCTTATAAACGTCATATCATTTTGCTGGAGGAATATTCCAAATGTCATTATCATTAAAATAATTTACAACAGTCTTATAGTATCCTCTTGAACAAATACAGCGTTTTATATGTTTCTTAAATTTACATTCTGGTAGTTCATACACGTCATTCGGAATTTGGTTATAAAAGCGTACACACTGCCCCACAAATAATTTTTTCACCTTAGTAAGCCTCGACAAAGCTATGTTAAGATTATTTTAACTTCTCAAGTTACGGTTATGTCTGTTACTATTTTTGAAAAACAAGTTTAGATTTTCACGAACGTACATGATATTTTCGTAAATAAACTGACCGGAAACTGTTAGAATATTTATTTCCTTCAATCTATCTCGAAGTGATTCTCGGGATCATAGTTGGTATATAGCTCGGACTGCTCTTTTTTGTAGAATGAAAATGGTTTCAATGTCTGCTGCGTGTCCCCACAGTAAAATGCTATAAGACATTATACTGTGAGAGTAACTGAAATATACTAATCTGGCAGTTGTTACATCCGTCAATTGCCTTATTTTCTTGACGGCGTAGGCAGCCGAGCTAAGTCTCCCCGCTAGAGTTGCAATATGTGGGCCCCACTGTAACGTGTTATCTATAGTTATGCCGAGAAAAACTGTACTAGGAACAAAATCTAATTCGTTATTATTTATATTACTTTATTATGAGTCTGTTTAACATTTGGTAAAGAAAACTTGATGCATTTTGTTTTTTTCACATTCAGTAACAGCAGTAAACCAGTTTAGTAACTTAGAGAGTGTTGTTCACTTCGTCAATTTCGATTGTCTTTCGACTCACATTAAAAAGAAGGGAAGCAAACAACACAATATTTGAAAGGTTTTGCACCATAAATAGCAAGTCATTGATGTACATCAGAAAAAGGAAAGGGCCTAAAATAGATCCTGGTGGCATGCCCATTTTTATAGTGGACCCAGAAGAATTAACGTTCTTGACTTGTACCATTTGCATTCTAATATCAAGATAAGATTTAAGGAGATCGAGTGCCCTATCCCTCACGCCGTAATGCTTCAATTTTATGAGTAAGGTTTGATGTTTTACCGTAACTGAGTTTATGTAGACTGAGTTAAAAGCCCCCTAACACCCACAAAATACCCCTATTGTATTTTGTAATTTCTCAAATGCCTCATAAATATTGCGTACTAAAACAACTCCTGCATCTGTTGTTGAACGTCCTTTGACAAAACCAAATTGTTGATTATGCGGGAGATTGTTTATGTTGAAATGCTAAACCATTTGATTTAACATACTTTTTTTCAAAAACTTTACTAAGTACAGGAAGCACTGAGACAGGCCTGTAGTTTCCCGGTTCAGTTTTTTTGCCAGATTTATATAAACGTAGTACTCTATTACTGTATTTCATAAGATCGGGAAATACACCACTATTAATGCTGGTATTATACAAGCAAGCCAAATATGGTGCTAAAAATGTATAACATTACTGATTAAACTAACTGATAATCCCCAGAGGTCTTTTGTATTTTTCAATTTTAAAGATTTAAAAGTTTTTACAACAACATTTGGCTCAACTTCTTTAAAAGTAAATACTGAAGAACATGACATAACGTTTTCCTCTAATAAAATTTGAGCTTGTACGGGCGAAGAATTTAGGCTTCAGTCGTTTTCACAGGTATATTAGTGATTTTTTTTTCAAATTCTTTAGCTATTACAGAATGATCTGTAATTTTACCATGATCTGTGTCTAGTACATACTCTTGTTCGCGACTTTTTATTTTTCGTGTTTCTCTATTAATAATATTCCATACAGTTTTTATTTTATTTGTAGATAATTTTATTTTTCTAGCTATTTGATTAGATTTAGCAGTTAAACTCTTAAACATTTTTGAATAATTCTTAACATAGTTAATAAAATTCTCATCAAACACGTAAGTCTTTGTCATCGTTTTTCTCTGCTTTTGCGAATTCCAACAGTTGCCCAGTCACAAAATTTAAATTTTTGGTTAATCGTTATAGGTTTTTATTTAAAAATGTTTTTGAATTCCCTATCTATAACGGTAAAAATATCATTATAAAATCTTTTTACTTCTAATGTACATTTGTGTCTAATATTGGCAAGTTTTCGTCAAGTTTATCTTTAAATCTCTCTATCCTACTAGCTGTGACAGGCCTTGTTTGCAATTTAATTACTTCTTTAGTTTTTGTACAGGAAAACGAACTATTTGACCACTGTGATCCGACTTTTAAACAATTTAAAACTTTTTTATCATAAAAATTGCAATTACAGAAAACGTTATCAATACATGTAGCGCTAGACTCCGTTATCCTAGTTGGTTCTAAGAATATGTACTGTAAATCAAAAGACTTGAAGAGGCAAATTAACTAGTCGAAAGAGATTTCTTTTCAAGCAAATCTATGTTGAAATCACCACAAATGATAATGTATTTATTTGTTTTAATTAAAATCCCTAATGCATTTAACCGCTTCTTAAGTTCTGACCGCTTTTGTCTATATTTATAGACTTTTTATGTTAATTCGTGTTTTTATGAATTACTTGCCGCATGTTTGCCAACTAGCTCCTCGTACAAGTCCTGGGTCTCTCTGAGTTGACTGGCGCGCTGTTCGGCCTGCACAGCAGCTGTGAGATGATGTCCTGCGCCGCCGAAGGCTCTCGTTCCAGGTGTCTGACGCGGTTCAGAGTTTGTTCGTGGACTTTATTGCACTGGCCCAGTGTGGAAACTGTCTCCAGCAGATGGTCGCGCTGGTCAACCAGGTCCATGTATTTGATGTCCTGCTCACTTAGCTCGATTTTTAGCTCAGTGTTTGATACATGATGTTAGGGGGGGTTCAAACATCTTTGTGGCTGTATCTTTGTACGCACATTATCCAGTCTTGGTATTGTCCGGAGCACGTTATCCAATATTTGACTCACATGATAGTGCTAAAAAAATGTTTTTGTTTTATAATTTTATTGATTCGCTGATATCTGAAAGTTCTAAAAGTTTTTGTTACATTTAAGCAAATATTTTATTTCAGTTATACCTACATCAAAAAATATTAAACTAAATTTGTTCATCTCTCTAATTGTCTTAAATCGGTAATTAACATCAGGCCAAGTCTTCTTCCACCGTGCTGCTAAGTTTTTGGACCTGTTTTTTTGATTTCCACTTAGTTTAAAAAGGTAAATAAATCCACATGTGTTGAAGTTTTCAGGGTCCACACGAGGTAATTACCGGAGCACTGTGCGCTGGGTGTGGTATTAATTAAGGGACACCGGCCATGTTGATTTATTCCCCCTCCCCCCAGCCCGGTCTCGCAGCGCTCATCCCGTAAAATTAACATCAGTCCGGTGTAAACAATCACCAACTTTTAGGATATTGAATATTATTAGGGAGAAAATTATTTACAGAAAAGTAAAATACACTCCAACATGGAAATCCCGGTGATCTCGTTAGACCATCACATAAATACCTAACGTAAACGCACCTAATATACCGCCAGGTTAAGCTTACTTCTGACTAAAGACAGAAAATAAATACATACTCCGACTTATAGAGCCAAATATTTATTTTACTACTTTTATTGACACCGTGTTTCTCTTGATCCAATATTGAAATCTAATTCAAAATCAAAGATTATTAAAAGAATTAATAGCATTTGCAAAACCTATTACCAGCTGCTGAAATGAAAAGTAAAACGATTCACGTGAAATAAATTGCTTAATTTTAAAATTTAGAGATAGAAACATAACTATATATTCATTTCATGCAAAATTAATACATCTAATTTTAATTTTATGAAACAACCCTTCCAACTGACATCCAACACAATAAATCAACGTTTTAGAAAAGTGGCGGTAATGGGAAACAGGTTTTGGGGAGTCGTTGTTAGGTGCGTTTACGTTACTTACTGTCAAATAGTTTTTAAAACAGTTTTCAAATGAAATAAAGACCTTTTGACGTGAATTCGACGAACGTCTTACTCCGAGGGGGTCAGGGCGGAAAAACGGTGACACGAAAATTGTGTACTTTGACGACCCTCTTGCACCTTACACATTAACGCCACGTCGATGCCGATTATACCAACGTGTAGCTTGCTTTGTCGACTACATGAAAATAAATAGAAATAACCCCCGTCCCCTCAGGATGATTTCGTAACAACTCTGGCGACAAATGTAGATTTTGAGCCGACGTCAGTTTTGTTTCGGCTTTCAACGCCGAACTACTCAATCGATCTGCATGGAATAAAAATAAAATGCATTTTAATTATCTTGCACAGAAGTATCTACTGTTGGCATATCATCAGTATCGCGTCAAGAATAAAATTTTGCGAACAGAAAAAAACGATGCCACGACCAGTAAAATAGAAAAAGGTACCACGAGACCGACTACAACTATTGTAATAAGCCAGCGACCACCGCCTCTAACATCGGCAGAGAGAATCTCTCTCGTCGAGGCGATTTAGATGTCGACGCTACCGAGAAAACAAAAAAAAATAAGTTTAAAAACCCGACTACGGAAATATCTCTCCCTGAAAAGTATAAAACAAGAAAATATTATATACTTAGGTATAGTGATTTTGGGGTGGGGAAACTTTTTTATTTTATTATTTTAGTTTTTAGGTCACATCTTAGATTAGATTAGATTCATTTATTTCATATTATCAATGTCAACTTACAAAATATACTTATTTAAAAAGATGTCAGAGGATAATATGATCGTCAAAATAAAATAAAGTAATAGTGTCAAACATGAAAAGAAATACAATGTCAATAAATGTCAAATATAAAATAAAATAAAACAATGTCAATAAAAATATCGAATAATATGTCATTATAAAAACATAAAAGACTAAATTAATAATTACATGTCAAATCACATTTGATTTTCAAATTGTAAAATAATCATAATTTAAAACTTTTTGTTAATATATTCATCTACCGAGTAGAATTCATTTTCCAACAAAAGGTTTCGTAGTTGGCGACCAAACGTTTCGTCACATTCCTCATCTTTGATGACTGCGGGTAGTCGCTCGTACAGTGACGGACCGATTACACGCGGATTCTTGGTGGCGAGAGTAGTTCGTCGCGTTACCGCCTGTAGTCGACCAGTGTTACGGAGTTTTCTACCTCCGGTAGTGCGTCGGTCAAATGTGGAAATGTCGCGACGAACGAACATCAGCAGCTTGTACAGGTACAATGAGTAGAGTGGTATGATACGCAATGATTTAAACTGCTCCCTGCAAGTGTCTCTTGAGCTTTTGTTTAGCAAAATTCTTATTGCTCTTTTTTGCAGGACAAACACTCGATCAGAGTCCGTCGATTCACCCGATAGGATAATGCCATAGGACATTATTGAATGGAAGTGCGCAAAGTAAGCCTGCTTAAGGATACCGGGAGACACGAGAGGTCGCAGTTTCCTCAAGGCATACGCTGCGCCACTTAGCCTGTCACAAAGTACCTGCACGTGCTTTTTCCAGTTTAACTTAGAATCTAACGTGAAACCTAGATAGCGACATTCATCGGATAAAGGTACCGGACTGTGTATTTGTAAAGGTGTATGAATCGGTCTACCGCTAAATATAATAACATTCGATTTGGAATTGTTCATTATTAGGCCGTTTGACGAGAACCACCCCTGTAGCTGCGAAAGAACGCTGTTTATTTTCGTACTGAGTTGCTCATACGTCCGCGCATGCACCACTACGGTAGTATTATTGAGGTTGGCATTCGGCGAGGTAAACACACAGTTCAGTTCTTGATTAGAGATATAATAGATAAAGACATAATTTAATAACAAACGACAGAACACTCTAAAATCATAGTAAAACACAGCACATGTTTGTTCTCGTAAGGTTAGCAGTGGACTAGCTGGTCTCTCGATATATACTAAGTCAAATATATTCTTTTGGAACACCATTCAAAATAAGACCAGCCAGTATTGTTTTGAGCTGTCGTGATTGCAAACTCTTTCACACCCCTTCAATCACGGCAACTCTACAAGTTAAAACACCCTGTATTCTAATAAAATTTTCAAATTAAAATATCCAGGAAGCTCATCATATTAAAATTTTCAAGTTAAAATATCAAATAAAAGACTCATCGACAGCTCTATCACGTCATCAACAAAAGTGATCATTAAGTTAAAGAAACCAAAAAAAAATAATTAAATTAATCATCCAAGTCCCTCTCTGGACAAAGGAAAATTATAAACCACCTAAGTCCCTCTCTGGACATAATCTTACAACCACACACCCCTTAAACAACGACAGTAAGCTATAATAGAAGAAAATTTAAATTTAGAATAAACTCCAAAATATCTTACCCTACTTCTATACTATACTAATATCTAACTACTCATATAAAACAAGATTTAAGTTTTAAGTGTTAAAGTCCACAAAGTACATCACTCGTTGAAATACATCACCAAAAATTGTCTATCTCAACTCGCTACTCTCATCTCTCCTATTCAAAATCATGTTGCGTAGTTTGCTAAATCTTGGTCCTGGTAAAGTTTTGGTTAAAATGTCTGCAATTTGGAAGTCTGTAGGACAAAACTTTATATTAATTGAGTTTTATTCAACTTTCTCTTTCAAATAAAAGTATCTGACATCTATGTGTTTAGATCTTCGATTGGTGACTCCCTTTTTCACAAGCCACATAGCAGACTGATTATCCATGCATAAATCAATTTTAGGAGATTCCCCAGTGATTTCACAAATTAACTCCTTAAGATAAATAATCTCTCTACAACACTCAGCTGCTGCTATGTACTCTGCCTCTGTACTAGACAAGGCAATAATCGGTTGTTTCTTAGAGCTCCAACTAATAGGTGCACCTCCCAGGTATATTATGAAACCTGAGGTACTCCTTCGGGTATCTGGGTCACCTGCGAAATCTGCATCACAATATGTATATAAATTTAAAGTACCAAATTTTCCGAACTCTAAGACAAAATTTGCTGTATGTTTTAAGTACCTTAAAATAGTTTTTAAATTTTGATGATCCATAACATTTGGATCCGATTGTTGTCGACTACAGTATCCCACATGAAACGCAATGTCTGGCCTAGATTTAACTGCCACATACATAAGTGATCCAACTATTTCTCTATACTCATTCGACACATCTTCCTTTCCCCCCTCTGAATGAGTATCAACAACAATATTAGGTGTCGGACACCCCTTCATGCTTAGCATATTAAATCTCTCCAGCATCTTGTTTATGTAAGTTTCTTGGTTAAGTCTGATAGAATCTTCTCCAACTGTAATGTCAAACCCTACATAATTAGTAATTTTGTCGCAAACTCTCATTTGAAATTCCTTTCTAATGTCTTCTATAGTCTTATCTAAAATAGCATAGTCACTTCCTAAAAGAAGTCCATCGTCAACATAAATAGCTAATATAATGTCTCCAGAAGTAAAAATGCATTGGTCTAATTTTAACTGTTTAAAACCTAACTTTTTCAAATAATCTGTAAATCTAATATTCCACATTAGAGGAGCTTGTTTTAGGCCATATAAGCTTTTCTTCAGTTTACAGACTTTCCCTTCTAAGCCTGAATATCCTTTTGGAATCTTCATATAAATAGTCTCTTTCAGATTGCCATATAAAAACGCTGTTTTGATATCAAATTGTCTCATTTTTAATTTCCTAAACGCAGCCAAAGCTAGTAGAATTCTGATACTTGTACTGTTTACAACTGGACTGTATGTTTCATCATAGTCCACTTTGTACTTTTGCTCAAAACCTCGTGCAACGAGTCTCGCTTTGTATCTACCATCACTTTTCTTAGCAAACACCCATTTGCTTGTAATGACTTTTCTATCACCAGCTTCCTTTTGATCTACAATTTCCCATGTTCCGTTCTCTTCTAAAGAATTCTTTTCTTCTTCAATTGCTTTCAACCATTTCTCTTTTTCACTAGAAACAATAACTTCTTCAAATGTTAAATTACATTCTTCTCGCTGAACATCAATTAGATCCATTATATAATCTTTAAATCTCTCTGGTAACCTTCTTGCACGTCTAGGTCGTTCTACTCTCTCATTTTCCTGCTCAACAGTTTCTTCAGTTTGTTCTATATTTTGGACGATTCTCTCAACGTTACTCTTTGATTGTTCTTCAATATTTCCTTCATTGTTTTCGATAATTACAGTTTCCTCAATTATTTCTCTAGAGTCTTCAAAAATATCTTCTTGGTTTTCAACAATTATGTCTCTTGAATCTTCAAAAACATCTTCTTCTCTATCTATTGTTTCCACAGTTAAGTTTTCTTCAACCGAGTCCACCCCTTCAACTAAAACTTCACTTTGTTTTTCCGCATTTTCAATATATTCTTTGTTATCAATCTTATCTTCGTTAAAATTTTCGAACATTTTAATCATTTGACGTACTCCTTGTCGTTCACATTGTCTATAATTGCTCATTTCTTCTTCATTAGTAGTCAATCTATTCTTATTTTCCTTACGATTATCAAATTTCTTATTATTTTTCAATTCCTCATCTATTGTTCTGTCATTGGTTCTGTCTTCTCTTGTTTTGCTATTCAGTTTACTGTCTTCAAACGTTTTATTTTTCGCTATTTTACTTCGATCATCTAGAATGTCTTCAAAAATATTAGATATTTCTTCTTTTTCCTCGCCAAAAGCTTCTTGAAGTGCCCCTTTTGATTCATCGAATACTACATCCCGTGAGTAAAAACATCTTCTTAGAATTGGATCCCAAATTTTGTAACCGACATTGATATATCCTACTAGAACTCCCTTTTTACATCTCGATTCCAGTTTTCCAAGGTGTCGCTTATCCCTCCAATATGCCACTGCACCAAAAGTCTTCAAGTGAGCTAAATTCGGCTTCTTCTTGTACCAAAGTTCGGCTGGTGTGCACTCATGTGCTTTCGTATAACAGCGATTAGTTATATAATTTGCTGTAAACAACGCTTCACCCCACAAATCTAAAGGTATTTGTGAAACAAAAAGTAAAGCTCTCGTTCTTTCCATTAACGTTCTGTTTAGCCTTTCAGCTTTTCCATTTAATTGCGGCGTATATGGAGTGCTATAGTCTAGAATAATGCCCTTATTTCTACAGAAAACAGAAAACTTGTTATTAGTATACTCAGTCCCGTTGTCACATCTGATTTTCTTAACTGTCATGTCAAAATGATTCTCAGCCAAATTTATGTAATCAATTAGTCGGTCAGTTGTTTCGGATTTGCTAGCTAATAGATAAATGTATGAAAAGTGTGTAAAGTCATCTAATACAGTCATAAAATATTTCTTACCATCCCAGGTAGGGACACCAATCGGACCACAAACGTCTGTGTGAATAATTTCCAAAGGTTTTGTTGCTCTACATCTGTTGTTACCAAACGGGGTTCTCGTTAATTTAAATTGTATACAGACTTCACAAGTCCCAATAGATATACCCGATGATCTGTCAATTTCTAGTCCTGTAACCAAATTAGAAAGTTTTATTATATCTGCAACGTGGCCTAGTCTTCTGTGCCAATGAGAAATAGTATTATTTTCTGCTCGCAAAGATAGAACTGGGACTCTCGTTCTAAGTGTTGTTTCATACATCCCGTTATCTGTTTTTCTGCCGATAAGCAAAGTTTTCCCAGATTTGGATTTAACTAGTGCATATTTCCCAAAGAATTCTACCCTTCCTCCATTTTCTGTTATCATGTTGACAGAAATCAGATTTTTGCATAGATTTGGAACATACATGACTCGTTGGAATAGTATATTGTTGGTTAGGAGATCACCAATAAGTTCTCCTTTAATTACATTTTCATTTGCACAGGAAATCTCAATATTTATCGGTTTAGTCTTTCTTAGAACATTACTGATGTTAATCATATGACTAGTTGCTCCGCTGTCAATTAAAGCTGGTACCATAATTTCCCTAGTTATTACCTCATTTGTCGTGTAATGAGCCCTCGGTCTTGGTTTATTTCTAAAATAGCACTTCTCCTCTAGATGTCCCGGTTTTTTACAAATTCTGCATACACCTCTAGAATCCCTCCAATTTCTTACTGGATGAGCGTGTCGTCTACACTGTGTGCAAGGAATTCTTTCTCTGCAGTATTTTGCAATGTGTCCTATCTTTCCACACCTGAAACATTCTCTTTGTGTTGTTTTAAACGCATTATCCATCAAGGGTTGTTGTTGACTGGTGCCACTGGAACTAGCAGTTTCTCTTAGTAAACGTGCTGTTAAGTTGTCTAGAGTCCTTTCTTGCAGACTTGTCGATTCCCATGCTGCCTTGAAGTATCTGAGGTTATCCGGTAAACAGGATAAAATTTTTATAGTTATCTGTATTTCCGGTATTCTTTCTCCCAGATTTTCTAATTTCTGTATTATATTCTTTAATTCACTGATGCTTAATCCAAGGTTTTCATTAAATTTAAAGTTGTAGAATTCTTCAAACAATTTGCATTTATTCAGGTCTTTATTGCAGTTGAACAGCTTGTCTAACTTGTCTAGCATTTCTAGATGTGACTTACAGTTAATAATATGTGAGCTTAATTCCTGATTTACGCTACTTATAATGATGTATCTTGCTTTAGCGTCTTTTGAGGTCGAGTTTGTGCCATCACTAGAAGCTGGCTCTGCAGAATGATCCAAGCCATTGGCTGTTAAAAACATTTCCAATAAAATCTTCCATCTCGAATAGTCATCGCCAAATCTTAGCATTTTCGGTTTAAGTGAATCCATTTTTGTTATATATTTTCGACTTTCTTTTCAAAATATTCAGTAAACAATCCAAACATCCTTTTGATTTCTATATTTTCTATATATTTTTTTTCATTATTATTTCTATCCGAACTGTCATTCAAAAAAATCCTTTGTTTTTGTTCTCACTTTCAAAAAGTTTCTTGACAGGTTGTCAGTTATGTAATGTCAACATATTATTTACTCACTATTTATTACTCCATTTCTATTATTTCTATTTAGGTATTTTATTTTATAATTTTCCAATTTATTTTGTTAACATGTTGCGGGCCGCCCATAACCTATTGGGGTTGGCATTCGGCGAGGTAAACACACAGTTCAGTTCTTGATTAGAGATATAATAGATAAAGACATAATTTAATAACAAACGACAGAACACTCTAAAATCATAGTAAAACACAGCACATGTTTGTTCTCGTAAGGTTAGCAGTGGACTAGCTGGTCTCTCGATATATACTTAGTCAAATATATTCTTTTGGAACACCATTCAAAATAAGACCAGCCAGTATTGTTTTGAGCTGTCGTGATTGCAAACTCTTTCAAGTATCGTCTGCAAAGAGTACGGGCAGTCCGTCTGTTACAGATGATGGCAGGTCATTTATAAATAGTAAAAACAAGGTATTTCCCAGGACGGATCCTTGCGGGATACCAATTGTGACGTCACCAGCAGTGGACCTCAACTTTTTTCCTTCTAGGGTGACTTCCACTGTCTGTCGCCTGCGCTGTAGGAAAACGGAAGAAGGTCATGGGTTTTGTCACCAATACCGTACTTTGCTAGTTTGTCCAGTAATAGTTCATTTTTGATTACATCGAACGCTTTACTAAGGTCGCAAAATATACCAGCTGTCTTGCATTTTTCATCAATGTTCGTTATTATAAAGTCTATAACCTGGTGTGCGGCTGTAGTGGTCGACTTTTTTTGTCTATACGCGCATTGTGTTTCTGTCAGCAACTTGTTGCGCTCAAGATGTGACATTATTTCACGCGATATTATAGACTCGATAATTTTCGAAACGTTTGGAACTATTGTAATTGGTCGGTTGTAACATCTGAACCCCATCAACATTTTTTTTTAACTCCTATATAGTTGAACGTAACTTACTTACTGAACTCAACATGTTCTTAATCTTAATCATCTGATAATTATCTTGGCCAATGAATCGTCTAGTGATTAAGGAACCTACTTCGTGAACGTAATACGTAACCCCAGGACGTTTAAGTGAAAATAAGAATGGAATCTTTATTAATTTGAATCAAGTAATTTATTAGTTTTAATCATTCATTAATAGTAAATAAACTAATTTTATTCAGGATAAAATAACTGAATCCATTATTTCGGAATTGAGAATTTAAAAACAACAAAACTCTTTTCTCGAGAACGCACGAATCTTTGTCGTGTGCCACATCTAATTTAGTTAGCACGAATTATATTGGTTTGAAGCTGTGAAAGTGTTAATTACTTATGAAGTCTCAGAGTAATACTTATAAAATAGTCTAACGCGAAGCAATGTATAAACCAGATGACTGATCTATAAACTGCTATATACCGCAACTCTTTCAAGTTGCGGGAGAGCTTCTCCGCCTTCCCCTAAGCCCCCAGTCCAACGCCACCGGGTACAAAAGTTTATTAATCTAACTATCTAAAAATAACAAAATAAGGAAAAGGTTACTATTCTTTGAGACTTCATAGCTATTACTTTTCTTTTAGTAAGAATAGTATAATTTTTAATTACGACATTATTTTCTCAAGTTAATAATTAATTTACTGTACAATTAGAAATTTAATAAATTTAACTTTAACAACCTAATACAAGGTTCCTACCACTTGGAACCCGTATGCTGGCCGTTTCGGGAAGTGTTAGCGAAGTGAGAAGAAACGGCAGCCCAAAGAAACTCACTTCAACACTTTATCAAGACAAAATAGTTAAAAGATTCTAAATATAAAAATAAAACAACTAACAACAATAAAGATAGCCTAATCCTACTTTGAATATCTATTGAGACCACCTATAATAATTAGAACTCGATTCCTAACTTCATACATAAACCAAGTCCCTATGTTTCTAATCTGCACATTAAGGTTTCCATTCACATGACATGAAGAACTTAGATTTACAAATATGTAATTGGATAATTATTTTATCTTAATAAAATACAATGTTATGGGTTTTGCACTATAACAAAACGAATAATTAATAAATCTGTGTTTAATACCTTAGTAGCATGAACTCAGCCAATCAGATATTTAATTTTCCTTTAGATACAATAACTACCTCTAGTAGTTATGCAAAATATGTTAGCAAGGCCTACTACTACAGCCGTAACACTAGTGTATTGAAACATACAACCCTCTGAGTTGATAAGGTGAGGACTAACGCCTCAATAACAAATAACCACCTCTAGTAGTTAATCAATATAAATTGTGTGAACCACAACGATAGAAACATACAACCCTCTTAGTTGATAAGGTGAGGACTAACGCCTCAATAACAAATAACCACCTCTAGTAGTTATTCAATATGAATTGTGTGAACCACTACGATAGAAACATACAACCCTCTGAGTTAATAAGGTAAGGACTAACGCCTCAATAACAAATAACCACCTCTAGTAGTTATTCAATATGAATTATGTGAACCACAACGATACTCTGCTCGGTATCCAACATAATTTTCTGTACTACGACAGAATTATTATAATTACATCTGTAACTAAGACAGAAGTAGCCCCAACTCGGCTTGACGTGTATGTATACTTTACTACCTCTAGTAGTTAGAGAAATAGATCTGGTCAATCGCCACCTGCTGCTCATAGTGCCGTCATAGCCTACTTCCTTCAGCGTGGTAACACTAATGAAACAACAACCAACCCTCTGAGTTAGCGAAGACCAAACCCATTGCAATGCGGATGAAATGAGGAAATCAATTGATAGCACAGTTTGGACTACTTCTCTGAGTAGAAATTTGTTACTTAAACGAAAAAGAATAAATTATTAGAAATCGAGCAGAATACAGTTATCTTCTTCTTCCATCTTAACAAAAACCTCTAGTTGTATCATCTTCAGCCATCTATCAGGCAAACTGAATATTTTCATAAGAAATGTATTTGAACTTCTTGCATCTTTTATTTTAACAACCTCTAGTTGTATAAACATTTGACTTTACCATCAGGTGGGTATTAACCACAATGATACTCTGCCTGGTATCCAATATCATTTTGCACTTTGGCAATTATTGAGTCTAAACAAAGACAGAAGTAACCCCAACTCGATTAGACGTATGTGTAAAATTTACTACCTCTAGTAGTTACATAAATGGATCAGGTCAATCACCAGCTGCTGCCCATAGTGCCGTCATAGCTTACTTCCTTCGGCGTGGTAACACTAATGGAACAACAACCAACCCTCTGAGTTAGTGAAGACCCTAGCCATCGCAGTAGAAATAAGTAAGTAGACAAATCAAGTTTGGGTCACTTCTTGGAGTAACAAACAACTATTTAAATTATTCAAAATACTCTATTAGATATCAAGCAGAATATAGATGTTACCATTAATGACTTTGTCATCCCGTTTATATGAAATAACTGAACAACAATCCCTAGTTGTAACATCATTTACCTTTTCCATCAGGTGAGTTACATACTTTGATTAAGTTAGGACAATTAATTAATTGAACCATGAGATTAACTTATCCCATTTTCTGTTTACCATCTGGTGATAAAAATAATCCATTTCAGGATATTTAGATTATTTGAATTAATACTTTTTAATTTGATCCTTAACATAAGAACAACTCAGTTACTTATAAATACGCCTTGCCCTACCATCAGGCAGTTAGAATCCTTTGATTCTTATTACTTAGTAAATTTAAATTGCTTACTAGTACTAAGCAGTTAGTTCTTAAAATCAAAAAATAAAAAAAGTCATCCATCGACTACTCTGGACTAGTTTGAGATTTTCAATAATAAATTATTATAATTTATCTACTTCCCATCAGGTGAGTAGAACTTCTGATTCAAAATATCACATTAAATTGAGTTTTTACTACAACTTTCTTTCCATCAAGTGAATAGAATCTTTTGATTCAAAGTTACCTAATTAATTGAGTTCATACTTCCAGGTAACATAAAATACTATAGAGAAACTTTTGCCTTTAGCGGATTAACTTTGTTGGCATTACCTAGCTATTTAAGCTATAGATTTTAGTACATATAAGTTAGTGAATTTCCTATGAACTTAGCCTTCCTGACATGTGAATTGGATTCCCTAGACTTGCAAATATTCATTTATTTACTAAGGAATTATATGACAAAATTACCATTCTTTCTTTCCATTTGTTATTGACATAAAATACTTTTATATGCCTATACCAACAGGTGTAATGAAACCGAAGACTTTGTTAAACGGAACTTAATTTAGTAATAAGAAAAGGCTAGACTTTCAAAATTCTAGATTTGACATTCCTTTTCCTAACTTTTAACAAAGTTTAATTTGGAAATCAATTACTCAATTATTTTATTTTTTTTTTTTTTTTTTTTTTTTACATATTAAGGAAATCAAACAGCTGTTTCTTAAATACTTATACAGAAGGTAGACAAATTTTACATTGTAAAGCCTTAACAGATTTCCACGTAATTACAGTAAGCTAAGACATCTATTAACTCTTTATTAACTAATGTACACGTTATAATGTAAGTATACATAAAATATTTTTGAAACCTATATTTAAATACTTAAAATTCACATACTTTCATTAGTATTCTAGTAAAACCTAACACCCTACTCAATCTAGTACACTACTAAGTAACAGTCCCTTTATTATTTCCTATAATCTTACATGTTTACCGTGTTATATTCCGCCATCTAACACAGAACGTCATTTCATGTCTGTTCATGCCTACAACTATAACTGATAAAATGTTTGAAATGAATATTTGAACTAATTTTTACCTACCTATTATTATTTTGGGTATTTTTACCTATGTTCTACACCAAGGATACAAATATATCCGTATCTGTCTTATCTAGCTTTAATTTCTCTGAACTAAGATTTTATTGGACTAACGTACATAAAATAAATTGAACATTTATTGCTAACAAACCGTAAATTCTTAAATTTAGCGCGATACCCTAAAACCTTCCGTATATTGTACCTTTTAAAACCTAGATAATTCTCAAAATTATCATCCTATAGTTTTCTAGCGATTTACCTACAAGTCTATCTCACTTACTTTGTCCTAGCAAAAATCCCTACAAATAACATCCCTATAACGTTACTTTGGTCATCGACCAAGCTAGCTAAATCATAACAAAGCTATTTTTTATTTTTATGTCCATGTTACCGAGAGTTCCCTATCCCCACTCTATCTTCACAGACTAAATTGTACTACAACATCCCCCACTCACAGCCCTAAAGAGACATCCCACGGCTGTTCTCGACAGATACTGGGCCGCAGGCAATAGACCACCTTCCACCTTTCTCTTCGATACCGGGTGGAAGCAAGAGACAGAAGACCGTGAGTGAGAAAACATTTGCAATACAACCTCAATCAAAAGATCAACATTAATGCCCACAGATAGAGTAATAGAAACCTAGATGTGGTGTGTTTCGTATGCGTGAGTGCCTAACCAGACCTGTATCCCTAGTCCCTAAGAGTACCTATCTCAAACAAAAGGAATAATCCCACCTTCAAACACAGTTTGAGGTGACACGACACCCTTTGAATGATGTGTGTAACCAGCACAAGATAGAGGAAAGGGGGGTATGTGCCGATTGTAGAAGGCGGTACTGCTCCATGTAGTTAATAATTAAAATACTCCCTAAGTACCTATTAGATAGATACATAAGGAATATAATAACCAATAAGACACCCGTGAAAAGCGCGGAAAGAACCCGCTATGTCCATCCTGTGGTCCATTTCACTGATGAATTCTTACATGAGCCAGTCAGACTGATCAGAAACCCGATCTGGTGAACCCGTCTGAAGATTCACTTTTGAAGGATATTGTAAACCAGGTCAACCGCGAACGATTGGCCTGATCGACCACGAACCTTCATCTGAAATCAGAAGAGCAAAATTAGTAAATCATAATAAACAAAACACAAACAAATAAATTTACTATATCATCATCATTATCGTCATCACCCCATATTAGTGATCACTCTCCTATGTACAAATATCTGCAAATGATAATAAATTATTTTAAATTATTATCGTAATCATCATCAGCCGGTAATAGTGATCACACCCCAATTTACTTAATAACTGCAAATAATATATTAAACAAAACAATAACAAAACACAAACAAACAAAATTATGGAAAAATATTTCTAATTATACAACGTGTTACCGCCTCAACGTCTAGATCCAAAAAAAAGTCCTTTTGCTTCCCCTCTATTCCTTTTATACTCATTGAAATCGTCCCAGTTTGCCTATGCGTCCCCATTTGGACTCATTAGACCACTTTTCCAAAAGGTCGGAATTTTCCCCCTCCTCTCAATCCCCTCACCCTTGCTCCCGGTAGATACTGAACTTAGTAGTATGTTAATAATCCTGTTTCTAGAGGCTTACAATGGTCTCGCTACATTAACGAGTTATTTAGAAACATAGTTTATGGAAATGAGACTAGATGTCGCTACGAGTAATATTATACGATATATGTTACTTACAGTGATACTAATAATCATCATATTTTGTTAAGTGTGACGGCCTGCCTGACCGTTACACGGTGGCTGTCGACATTCGACTTTTCACCTTTGCCTTTGTACACTGGACATACACGAGTACTTTTCAGTACATCCGGATAATGGCCAGTCAATAACATTTCATTTATCAGTAAAACAAGTATATCACATAAAAGTGGCCAAATTGTGCACAATATATTTACAGACACATCGTATATGTCCAGTGTACCAGGCGTACGCAGCATAGACCGAAACACGCGATTCACACTGTCGCGGGAGACTGGTGAAAATGTCAGGGAAGGTATGTCCCCACAGGAGTCTAGGTATTTCTTTAGAAAACTCATGGCTTTTGTACTGTCACATTGTAAAACGAGGTTTTTAGTGACTGTCAAAAAATGATGGTTAAAACAGTCCGGTATTTTTGTCTTTGCCACATTTAATCCACTTTCTTTCAAATTAATGTCTTGGTATGATCTGGCTTTAGATGTGATTTCTTCCCCAATAACTTGCCAAATCTCTTTAGAGGGGTTTTTGGCGTTGGAAAGTCGCGTGTTTACGTAATTCTTTCGGTCTTTAAGCGTATTTGATTTTATTAAAGCCGCGTAATGACTTACACATTTACCTATTAGTGCGTTATCCGGGTATTGTAGCTTCAGTTCACAATAATCCTCAAACTGTTTGTAATAACTGGCGGACTGCTCACTCAACCACGGCAACTTAGTTTTCTTTTTAATAAGAACATTTTTGAGCGGGAAATGAATATTTATATAATGTGTCAATAATGTAATTAATTTACTTAATTTTGAATCAATGTCAGATAAATTATTATTTATGAATGTCCAATCGTAATTAGTAATGTCAATATAAAAATTATGAATCGATTCCTGTGTATATAATCGTTTTTGAATAAAAGAATTACGTGGTGGGTTTGTGTTTGTTGACACTGATCGCAACTCAAACAGCTGGGCGTTGTGGTCGCTGATCGGGGTGTCGACCGGCGAGCTGGTGACGTCACGGTCATCGCGGCTGACTAGCCCGCAGTCGAGCGAGGATGCACAGTCCGGTGTTAGACGCGTTGCGTATGCTATAATATTATGCATATTATAGCTACCTAATAGATCATCTAATTGTCGTCTTTGACTATTGTCACTAAGGTAATCCACGTTTAGATCTCCAACCACGATACACCTTTTGTTTTCGTCAGTAATTGTACATAATAATTGATCAATCTATCTATCTATCTATCAGCCGAAAGACGTCCTCTGCTGGACAAAGGCCTCCCCCAAGGATTTCCACACCGACCGGTCCTGTGCGGCTCGCATCCAGCGGCTTCCTGCAACCTTTACCAGGTCGTCGGTCCACCGAGTCGGGGGCCTGCCCACACTGCGCCTTCCGGTGCGCGGTCGCCATTCGAGAACTTTACTGCCCCAACGGCCATCTGTTCTACGAGCTATGTGCCCTGCCCACTGCCACTTAAGTCTAGCGATTCTGAGAGCTATGTCGGTAACTTTAGTTCTCCTACGTATCTCCTCATTTCTGATTCGATCACGTAGGGAAACACCAAGCATAGCACGCTCCATCGCCCTTTCCATCGCCATTGATCAAATGCATTAATAAACATATTAAAATTACCATGTCCAGTTCTGTAAGAACAAACAATTATTAATTTAAATTGTATAATTTCTATTACAGTAAATTCGCAATGATATTCGACAGCGAGCCCTTGTAGGTCACTTCGCTGCTTGAAGTGTGTGCCGGCCTTTACAAACAGTGCAACGCCGCTGTGCTCGATGCTCGAGCGGCAGTAGTGGCTCGCTAGCTCGTAACCTGTGAGGGTCACGTGTTGAATCTCATTGCTTCGGCACCAGGTCTCCGAACACGCGATAACATCTGGGTCTAATTTAGACGAAACGACGTCCAGTAGGCCTGTTTTTCCCGTAATGGGTCGGACATTCTGGTGAACAACGGTGAATTTACAATGTTTTTCACCTTTGAGGTTAGAACAAGTGCTTTGTGAGCTAAGTGTATGTGTGAGAGTTACGCGTTTTCGAGACTTGTGCGGGTCGTCTTCAAGTTTTTTGGCGTAACACGGTTGAACTTACGAACTGCTACTCCTTCTGGCCACATATTCATGTCACAAACCAATTTCACCCTACAAGTAGGGACGTCTAGTCTGAAGGAAGTGTAGGCACCTCTCGTGGGCAGCTGTTCGCACTGGACATCGTCTAACCCGACAACAGTTTTTAGGTGGTTTACTATGTCTTCCTTGCGCGTGTCCTTGTCAAAATTGAACAAGTGGAGGCTCGCCAGCCGCGGTGGGGCCGCACGCAGGCCGCTGGACGGTGGGGCCGCACGCAGGCTGCTGGACGGCGGTGCCGCGCGCGGGCTGCTTGGCGGATCGTCGGCTCCTTGCTGAGGCCGAGGTACTGCCCCTTGTTTGGATCCATCCTATTGTGGTGGGCTGGCTAAAACTGACGCGTAGCTCATATTGATGGACACTGGTTTTGTTGTATGAGCTTTCGCGATGACCTTGGCAGACACCTGAGCACGTGAGGACCTGGAATCTTTCGCAGACCTTCCACCAACGCTGCTGCTGCTACTAGATTTTTTAACCCAACGTGGAAATTTCTTCAAGCTGGCTTTAGTGACGCTGGCTGAGGCACAGGGACTTACATCATTATCAATGCCTTGCGGACCAGAGTCATCAAGTGCACTGTTATTTACAAGCAGCCGAGATGGAACCGGTGAGTCACTTTTTGTGTTTATTGTGAGCTGAACTTCAGGCTGGCTTTTTTTCAGCAGTGTCACTAATTCCCTTAGTAAAGATGTATTTCAACTTAACATCTCACCTTGGTTTTTGATTTGGGTAGCCTGCTTGGTCATAATTTTGTGACAGTCTTCTAATTTCATCCGGAGCTCCAAAATAGATTCCTCAATTTTTGAGTTAACGGCCGCGTCCTTGTTACCGGATCGTAGATTTGGTGCCATTTTCACGTTAAACTAGTTTTTTTTTTACTTATTACGTCACTTGTTGTGTAGACTTTGATTTTATAAATAGACAGTTGAAAAATAATTAAGTTTTTAATGAAAATCATATAAATAATACTGAGGTACAGAGCTAGAGATGTTCTCCGCTAGCGCCCTCTAGCGTATCATCTGATACAGTTATTGAGCGAATGCAAGCAAAACAGTGAGCAATAGCTAGTAGTACATATATATATTTTAAAAGTGCTCGTTACGTCCTTTCATTTGACCCAACACGGTTTATTTTAAGAAAAACAATATTTTTGGACATTTTTTAGTCTGAGGTCTTCTACAACAATTCTCTGATGCAAGTGATTGATAATGGAAACCTTAAAGCAATCTCTTCTTATAGATATTTATGAGGGTCTTTCTGAAATACCAGAGGAAAAAAATGAACCGTGACTTCCGCCAAGCTCAACGGCGGAGCTGGAGGCGGAGTCGGCACTGGGCTGCGGCATGACAGGCGCGCTGCAGCTGGTGCTCAGCAAGGCTACCTGTAGATTTTATGACACTGTATAACATAAATTATTTTATGACTGAGATTCTGGAAAATAAAGTATTAATTTTTAGATTAACGAAACGCAAAATATATTTTGGACACTTTGTAACGTCATTTTAACAAAGTTATGTTCCGTAGTCAACAAGGACACAGGATGTTGTTTTGGTCGACAACGAGCTTTTCAGGGGTGATAGTATACATGATACTGATCCCCAAAAAAAATGGTAGGTACCTTCAATTTTCTTAACAAAATCTTAGAAAATAATTATTTATGGTATCATGTTTCCGCACGTAACGTATTTTTAACCGACTTCAAAAAAAAGGAGGAGGTTCTCAATTCGTCGGAATCTTTTTTTTTTTTATGTATGTTCACCGATTACTCGAAGATGCCTATCCGATTTGGAAAATTCTTTTTTTGTTTAAAAGGGTATACTTCAAAGGTGGTCCCATATAAATTTTATCGAAATCGATTCAGCGGTTTTTGAGAAAATCAACAAAAACATAACAAAACTGGAGTTGTTGCGATTGAAGTCGGTTGTTTTTAACGTATTCAGCGTGGTCAATTATAACAATGAATGGTAGCGTAGCAACGAATCAAGGTGTGCTGGGGTGCGCGAGGGGCCTCCACCTACGGCAGAGGCGCACGGCGCGAGCAGTCTGCCGCGCAAGCCTCCGCGTTGAACCTACGTTTCTTTTTCTTAGCGAGAGCACGCGAGAGCAAGCGCCTCGGCGCGTGAACTTATGCTACGGCTACACAGTGTTTTTTTTGCCTCAAAAAAGTTACATCTTCGTTTTTTTCATTCAACAAATGCAAGAGTAAAACTCCCAGGAGTCCATTTTGTATAGTTTATTTAAAAAAAAATCACAAAGTTTAGTTGACCTTCATGTTAAAAATACGGAAATTAATTCATAGAAAAAAAACTATTCGCAATTAAGTATTATTTGTTTTGCGGGTATATAAAGATAGTCTAGGCGCATATTATCCCCTTTTAATTTTTACAAAAATGTTGGAAAATTTCTCAAAAAAAAAATATTTTCTGAATTTTCAAATGTATTTTTTTATATTTTTTCTAGGCCGAAGTAGAGATTCTGTCTAGGACAGATATATTCCTCATACTTATTAGTATCTCCCACAAAATTAACACATTCTACTTCGGCGGAGGTTTGGTAAAATATATTTTTATGTACTAAGATCAAAATTTTGGATTTAGGGTTGACACAATAAGGTCATTTTTTTTCTTCCTTTATACAAAATCAAGTTTATTTAAAAGACTAATTCAAAACGTACTTGGATGTAGTAAACTAAGGAACTGAACGTCTTTTGCGCATCAACTTCGCCCAAATTGCGAAAAAGAAAATTGGTCTTACAGACTTGACATTTAACTGATTAAATAGGTATGAAACGCCGGAATATTTTTGTTATTTCGCCAAAGTAGTAAAACATAAGTAGTGCAATTTCATGAGTAGAAATAATCCACCTTATTTTGTTATATCAAAATTGTGAATCAAGAATTTATATGGAAACTGAAAAAAAGCGGCCAAGTGCGAGTCGGACTCGCCCATGAAGGGTTCCGTAGCAGCAAGTAACATAATATAAAAGTTCTTGTAGTTCGTTGTAGGTAAATTGCGGTTTACGATTTATGACGTATTAAAAAAAACTACTTACTAGATCTTGTTCAAACCAATTTTCGGTGGAAGTTTACATGGTAATGTACATCATACACGTATGGGTTTGATGAAAAAAAATGTTTTGAGTTTCAGTTCTAAGTATGGGGAACCCCCAAATTTTTTTTTTTCAATTTTTGTGTGAAAATCTTAATGCGGTTCACAGAATACATCTACTTACCAAGTTTCAACAGTATTGTTCTTATAGTTTCGGAAAAAAGTGGCTGTGACATACGGACGGACAGACAGACAGACAGACAGACAGACATGATGAATCCATAAGGGTTCCGTTTTTTGCCATTTGGCTACGGAACCCTAAAAATGTGGGTGTGGGTTCATAGAATTCAGCAAAAATAGTTGAAAAATCCGATCTACAATACTGATCAGCCTGTATAAGGATACAAGTAGGCACAATTCGTACATCTAACTCACACGGACGCCATATCGGGTCAGAGCAATTTCAAACCGCGAACACCCCCGGATTTCAACGGTGTTCGACAGTTCGGAACTACGGGATTGCAGAGGTTAAGAGACAGAAGTTAACTTCGTTTTCACAATTAAAGGAAGAAACAAGCATTCGATTTAGCTTTCAAAAAATAATACGATATTAATAGAAAGGTCAAATTAGTGACAACCTTAACACATATATTCATTAGTGATAACCAGTGATCGGAAATTCGGGGGAAAGTATACCTAAAGTTGGGGAGCTAGCATAATATGGATAAGCCGTTTTGAATTAACAGAACGTTGAAATAACGTTTTTTAATAGCATACATAAAATTTTCAATAAGATCAACATTCACTACAACCAGATCATTACAATTAAGAATCCCAACTTTTTGTATTTTATTCAGGAAGGCATATCCATACTATTCTTTCTTGAGACAAAATGAAATTGCCCCCGAATTTCCGATCACTAGTGATAACCTTAACACAAATCAGGCGTCAACTCAAATGGCTCCCAATTCGCCGTCGTAAAGACCTTCATATCCTGTCGCTCCTTTACTCCACTCTGTTTAACCCTAAAACTCCTTCATATCTGAAAGACTTCTTCCAATTCCTTTCGTCTACTCATGCTCGTACTCTCCGTTCCTCTGATAATCTTCGCCTTTACGTTCCTCCACATTCTACTAACTTCCTTGCTCATTCCTTTACTGTCCAAGCTATTCTACTGTGGAATTCTCTTCCTGTCTCTATCCGACAAGCTCCTTCACTTCACTCTTTTAAAAGGCAAGTGAAAGAATATTTTTTAGAACTTCAATCAAAATCTTAACCCCACTGAACCTTCACTCTTACTCTTTATTACTGCTCCATATATAATATATTTATAGATATGTATTATATATATTTATATAATATCATTATGTATTTGTATTATATGTAAGTACTGATATATATGTAAATTATTTATTTATTTTATTTATAAGTTCGTTTTTAGAATAGGTATTAGTTTTAAATGTTAATTTCATGTATTTGCTTTTGTTTTGCACAGCCAAGTATTATGTATAAGTTTCCATTCTTCAGGTTGCCTGGAAGAAATTGCTCTAAGCCATAAGGCCGCCTAAATTGTACAGCTACATTAAATATTTGACTATCATTTATTATATCTCTGTGCAATAAAGAATATTTGATTGATTGATTGATTGATATATTTGAAAATCATTTTCTCTAAACCTCCGCCGAAGCAGAATGTAGTGATTTTGTGGGTGATACATATTAGTATTAGGAATATATCTGTCCTAGGCAGAACCTCTACTTCGGCCTAGAAAAAATAGAAAAAATAAACCTAAAAATTCAGAAAATATTTTTTTTTTTGAAGAAATTACAAACATTTTTTATTAAGTAAAAAGGGAATAATATGCGCCTAGACTATCTTTATATACCCGCAAAACAATAAATACTTAATTGTAAATAGTTTTTTTCTATGAATTAATTTCCGTATTTTTAACATGAAGGTCAACAAAACTTTGTGATTTTTTAAAAATAAACTATACAAAATGGACTCCTGGGAGTTTTACTCTTGCATTTGTTATAAAAAGCCAAATTGAATGAATGAAAAAAACGAAGATGTCACTTTTTTGAGGCAAAAAAGCACTGTGGGCTATGATCAGGAACAAACAAGGCTTTTTTCAATAATCGTGAACTGAGCGATGTAGTGTAACATTTACATTTTGTGTGGTGTAAACCAAGTTGAGTGTTTGAGTACTTGGAGTTATTTAGAGTGACGTGTTACGCAATAAAAACATCATTTACATACTCCGCAAATCGTGTTCTTCCGAAGAAACATCCCATGCTCAAGGTAGAGCCCAAAGTAAACAAGAGTTCAAGAAAGAAGCTATCTTGGAATACTTCTCATGACAGCTACATTCATGTAAGTGTCATTGACCTTTTTGTAGGAAAAGTCGTGAATGAGGCGGCCGTCATTGACTGATTGCGTGCGTGATGCGTCTTGAAAATTTTAGGAAAATTTTTATGTAATTTTTTCAGTAAAATCAAATTATAAATAAATATTATACATATTTTCAGAACAAGTGTTTTGGTCCTTTCACCCTTAGAAGGCCCTTGTCGACCAAAATAGCAGCCTATACTTTCGCCATGTCCGTCTGTCTATCTGTCTGTCTGTCCGCGTCTTAGCTCAGAGACTATTAATACTAGAGAGCTGCAATTTGTCACGAATATGCATGTCAATCACTCCGACAAAGTGGTAAAATAAAATCTTGAGTAGTAGTCAATTTTGTAAGACTGAAGGTTTTCCCCTTGAAGCAGTGTCTGTCAAAGTACTACGGAACCCTACACTGCGCGTGGCCCGACACGCACTTGACCGCTTTGTTTATTCAGTATACTCTTTTTAAATATTAATATTACGAAGAAGGTGAAATAATAAAAAATGCGATGCATGTTGTTCATTGTTGGCTTCATTATTCTGTTATCGCCTATTTTGATGTATTTACTTATTGTAGTTAGCCCCAATGGCTTTTAAACTACAAAGTTTAATATTAAGTTTTGAAGTCTGTGTTTCAGTGGCGTAGCGTGGGTTTTCGCCGCCCGGGGCTGATCGAAAATTTGCCGCCCCTTTCTATTTTGATCATTAGTAAAAAAAAGTCAACATACTATAATGTATGCTACGATTACTGGCCAAGAGTGAATCGGTGGGACTACGACTAAACAGTCAATTACTAGTCGATGTATAAAAAGCGCGAGCTGAACAAAAGATAAATATATTCCACAAAAAAAAAAGAAAATGTTAACTGAAAAATGTTACTATAGTTTGCAAGATTTTTTTAATGAATTTTTTTTTCTTCTTAATTATACTACAATGTTATTGTCTATTCTATATGTAACAAATACTTATTTCTTCTATGCATGTCAAATTGTTTTATATTAAGATAATATTTAAAATTATATTAATATTATATAATTAATATTTAAAATTATTAATATTGTATACAGAGGTCGACTTTGTTAACCTAAAGTTGCAGTGCCCTGGCCAGGTGTCATATACATTTGTAATAGGATAACTAAGTACATTTAAGACCTCTTGTACTGTATATGACAGCAATAAAGTATTGAGTATTGAGTATTGATCCACCAGTGGGACAATGCGGTGGGACCACGAGTCGGGAGCGAAATAAAACAGCCAAATTCTGTAATCAATTAAAAATATGTACATTCGAGTTTTTTTTAAAGCAAATCTTATATACAATCGATGTTATATCACGTTCGATTGCTAATTGCTATTATAGCTATTAATTAATTAGTATTACGGATTTCGAATTTAGCTAAATTCGAAATCCGTAATACTAATTGAACCCCGCTGGACATCGAACTTGCAACTTCCTGATGTGATGCGAGCGCATTATATTCTTCCGTGGGCAAGCGCTCACGAACATAAATTAGATATGTATAAAAAGCGCGTGAGGAGCGAGCGCGAAATTTTTTAAGATATATAAGAATGTTTATGTTAAACCAACAAAAACCCTTTTACTAGGAGCGCTCAGCGCCGTTTCAGTTAGGGTAGGTACCCCAACTACCAGGGTGCTTGGCGCCCCCATGAGCTCGACGCCCTGTGTCTGTGCACGGGTGACACGACCCAAAGGCCGGTCCGATTTAAAATGTAACTGTGCGCCGTTGCTGTACGGGTTTCATTCTTCATACGATAACAATTGTTTTCATGACGTTTTATCTGGGTCATGTAACTTTGAATATTTTTTATCATGTATTTTGATCGCCCAATTTGCCGCTCCCCTGGACGTGCTGGTAATTTTTAATTACCTTCAGTTTAGAGATACTTCTCTCACAACTGTCACTGCTAATGGCAGCTGTTAAAAATATTCTTAATATTATGATAATATTTGGTAAACATTTTTCAAGTTTATAATATATTTTAGTAAACCCAGTGAGCCAGACATAAATATGTATCTCTTTCTTAAAGGCTGGGTCTGTTGCAGCTACAAAAGTACGAAGAAGTACACGCTCAAGTTTGAACTCAACACTATTAGCAATATCTTGAGGAGCGTGATCTAAGTCCAGTTCATCGACGCCTATTAACACCTAATAACACTAGGTAAAAAAAATGTGGCGCTCGCCGCCCCTATCCATGTGCCGCCCGGGGCCATGGCCCCCCCGCCCCCCCTCACTCTACGCCACTGCTGTGTTTGACTTTAATTACGTATTATTGAACTCTTGGCGCAAAATATAATGAATATTGATAATACATAATAATTATATCTTTATGTACTTCAAATTACTTCGAACAGAATAGTTCATATAACATTAAAATATCGTAATAATTATTTTGAATTTTAAAACATACAAAAAAAAGAAAATATGACGAAAAATGTAATAGGAAAATGGAAATTGCATCTGTTTCAAAACTCCTCGTTAAAGCGCTCTTGTATCAAATTGTCGATTTTTTGAATAATTAATACTTATTTTTGACTATACAGGGTGTAAGGGACAGGTTTCCGAAAACTTTAAGGGCTTGCTCAGTACATGAAACTGAACAACTTTCCACAAAAAAGTGAATTGTGAAAAGTTGTTCAGTTTCGTGTACTGAGCAAGCCCTTAAAGTTTTCGGAAACCTGTCCCTTACACCCTGTATAGGGTCCTTCTAAAATTCCTGAAAAAAAAATTAACAGTGGGTTCTACTCATGAAACTGAACAACTTTCCCCAAGAAACCTATGCTCAATTTGCAAAAAATTTTTTGGACTTCTCATACTAATCAATTAACTTATATTTTAGAAGGACCCTCCTTCTAAAATATATTTTAGAAGGACCCTCCTTCTAAAATTCCTGAAAAAAAAATTATCAGTGGGTTCTACTCATGAAACTGAACAACTTTCCCCAAGGAACCTATACTCAATTCGCAAAAAATTGTTTGGACTTCCGATACAAAATTGGCGGATAAGTTAATTGATTAGTATGAGAAGTCCAAAAAATTTTTTGCAAATTGAGCATAGGTTTCTTGGGGAAAGTTGTTCAGTTTCATGAGTAGAACCCACTGTTAATTTTTTTTTCAGGAATTTTAGAAGGACCCTATACAGGGTGTAAGGGACAGGTTTCCGAAAACTTTAAGGGCTTGCTCAGTACACGAAACTGAACAACTTTTCACAATTCACTTTTTTGTGGAAAGTTGTTCAGTTTCATGTACTGAGCAAGCCCTTAAAGTTTTCGGAAACCTGTCCCTTACACCCTGTATAGTCAAAAATAAGTATTAATTATTCAAAAAATCGACAATTTGATACAAGAGCGCTTTAACGAGGAGTTTTGAAACAGATGCAATTTCCATTTTCCTATTACATTTTTCGTCATATTTTCTTTTTTTTGTATGTTTTAAAATTCAAAATAATTATTACGATATTTTAATGTTATATGAACTATTCTGTTCGAAGTAATTTGAAGTACATAAAGATATAATTATTATGTATTATCAATATTCATTATATTTTGCGCCAAGAGTTCAATAAAACGTAATTAAAGTCAAACACAGCAGTGGCGTAGAGTGAGGGGGGGGCGGGGGGGCCATGGCCCCGGGCGGCACATGGATAGGGGCGGCGAGCGCCACATTTTTTTTACCTAGTGTTATTAGGTGTTATTAGGCGTCGATGAACTGGACTTAGATCACGCTCCTCAAGATATTGCTAATAGTGTTGAGTTCAAACTTGAGCGTGTACTTCTTCGTACTTTTGTAGCTGCAACAGACCCAGACTTTAAGAAAGAGATACATATTTATGTCTGGCTCACTGGGCTTACTAAAATATATTATAAACTTGAAAAATGTTTACCAAATATTATCATAATATTAAGAATATTTTTAACAGCTGCCATTAGCAGTGACAGTTGTGAGAGAAGTATCTCTAAACTGAAGGTAATTAAAAATTACCAGCACGTCCAGGGGAGCGGCAAATTGAGCGATCGAAATACATGATAAAAAATATTCAAAGTTACATGACCCAGATAAAACGTCATGAAAACAATTGTTATCGTATGAAGAATGAAACCCGTACAGCAACGGCGCACAGTTACATTTTAAATCGGACCGGCCTTTGGGTCGTGTCACCCGTGCACAGACACAGGGCGTCGAGCTCATGGGGGCGCCAAGCACCCTGGTAGTTGGGGTACCTACCCTAACTGAAACGGCGCTGAGCGCTCCAAGTAAAAGGGTTTTTGTTGGTTTAACATAAACATTCTTATATATCTTAAAAAATTTCGCGCTCGCTCCTCACGCGCTTTTTATACATATCTAATTTATGTTCGTGAGCGCTTGCCCACGGAAGAATATAATGCGCTCGCATCACATCAGGAAGTTGCAAGTTCGATGTCCAGCGGGGTTCAATTAGTATTACGGATTTCGAATTTAGCTATAATAGCAATTAGCAATCGAACGTGATATAACATCGATTGTATATAAGATTTGCTTTGAAAAAAACTCGAATGTACATATTTTTAATTGATTACAGAATTTGGCTGTTTTATTTCGCTCCCGACTCGTGGTCCCACCGCATTGTCCCACTGGTGGATCAATACTCAATACTCAATACTTTATTGCTGTCATATACAGTACAAGAGGTCTTAAATGTACTTAGTTATCCTATTACAAATGTATATGACACCTGGCCAGGGCACTGCAACTTTAGGTTAACAAAGTCGACCTAGGTATACAATATTAATAATTTTAAATATTAATTATATAATATTAATATAATTTTAAATATTATCTTAATATAAAACAATTTGACATGCATAGAAGAAATAAGTATTTGTTACATATAGAATAGACAATAACATTGTAGTATAATTAAGAAGAAAAAAATTTTTATTAAAAAAAATCTTGCAAACTATAGTAACATTTTTCAGTTAACATTTTCTTTTTTTTTTGTGGAATATATTTATCTTTTGTTCAGCTCGCGCTTTTTATACATCGACTAGTAATTGACTGTTTAGTCGTAGTCCCACCGATTCACTCTTGGCCAGTAATCGTAGCATACATTATAGTATGTTGACTTTTTTTTACTAATGATCAAAATAGAAAGGGGCGGCAAATTTTCGATCAGCCCCGGGTGGCGAAAACCCACGCTACGCCACTGAAACACAGACTTCAAAACTTAATATTAAACTTTGTAGTTTAAAAGCCATTGGGGCTAACTACAATAAGTAAATACATCAATTGTATGAGAAGTCCAAAAATTTTTTTGCAAATTGAGCATAGGTTTCTTGGGGAAAGTTTTTCAGAATGGAGTCGGCTTAACTTGGTCCAATTTAACCCTACTAAGACACAATATTGCACAAGTCGTTTGTACAATGGGGAGTTCTCCGAGGAATTGTTCGGATTGATCCCTGCCGCCTCTTTTCGCCATCGTTCTACGCGACAATATATTCATCCCCATCACATAGATGATTGGCAGTCTACAACTGTGCGTTTCACTAGAAACTTTCTGCCTCGCACAACCAAACTGTGGAATGAATTGTCGCCTGCGGTATTTCCGGACCGATACGACATTCAAACCTTCAAGAAAAGAGCGTACTCCCATATCAAAGGCCGGCAACGCACTTGTGACTCCTCTGGTATTGCGGGTGTCTATGGGCGGCGGTAATCGCTTACCATCAGGTGATCCGTCTGCTCGTTTGCCACCTCTGCCATAAAAAAAAAGTTTCATGAGTAGAAGCCGTGGTTAATTTTTTTCAGGTATATAAGGACCCTATAGTTCTTACGATCGTACGCCATCCGACACACGATTCAATAATTTCGGCTCGATAAAAAAAAACCCAAAGATGAGTCTACTGATTGAAGATGAGTTACTTAAAACAGTTCCCAGTGTCTAAGTATATCAAATTGAAAAGTGTAAAACAATATTTGTTTCGACGATATGAAGGAAACCTCGCCTTAAACACCAACTTACAGGAGCTCTTTTAAATGAACTGCAGAAGCCTTACACATCTGTATCAGAAAATTCAGTCAGTTCCGTGCCTTAAGCGTTTATAACACTATATAAATTCAGTCAGTGTCGCAGATAGTGATTGCATGACGCGATACGCGAGACTGGTAAATCGAAGTATCCTCTCCCAACTGCATCCACAGACACGCACGTGGGGCTGCCCAGGACCTGCGTCACTCTCTTGGTTTCGGTGGATATACCTATATCCACAGGAACGACAAGTCAAATTGCTCAGTAAACGTCTAATTATAAGTATATATAACATGATACAATAAATAAATTGGTAGATATTTAACGTAGAAGAATTAACATAAATATGGCAGAACGTTCAATATGAGAAATACCTCAAAATATAATAAATACCTAAATGTATATTGTGTATTAAGTGTTGGAGATGGAAGATAAAAAAGCAGTTACATTTAAGTAAAATTACAAATGACTGAATTGCGTGTTGTGACGCAGTTACGCGCATTACAAAAAAATCTAATTTTGTTGATGTCTAAGAGACTCCACCGTACTGGCGAAGGCTTGATTTACTACTGTAAAAAGTGTTTTAGGTTCTACCGTAGTTACTCAATGCCTCACAAGCGACGTCTTGAGAGAACTCTGGAACGGATAAAAAAGATTTTCCCAAACTTATTAATTTTCTCCTCCTCCTTATTGTGCCCTGGGCACAGGGCCGATACTACATTTCCACTCGGACCTGTTCACAGCTGTAGAATTCCGTGCTCCTAAGAAACGTTAGCGGTCTTAAGTTCTACACTAAGATAGTGCTTCCAGGTTACTTTGGGCAATCTCGCTTCCGTTTACCACTGGCAAGTTGCCATTGAAACTCGTAGAAACTTACTAATACATATTAACTTACAGAAAATGTACTAATATGTACATGTGGGACTGCTAAATAGAATACAGTTCGGTTTACATACGTTACCACGGCTGATGTACCCCCGTCGTGCTATCACCTTGTCGTTGGTTGGGGGCTTGCGTGTCCTTATGACCTTCAAGGCTATGCCGGATAGGGCTTCCCATACCGGACATGCTTGAAGCGAGGGACCAGATGAAGTGCAGCATAAGGAGGGGCGCTTGTGGGTTGTGAGCTCCGTTGTCCCCTTTCTGAAGGGTCCATTTAAGGGATGCTCAGGGGCGTCGATATTTATTATCGATGCCCCAGGGGGGTGCCGCGAGAGATTTCACCTCTGCGCGGCAGTCGGTTGGCGGCGGAGCCCAACATTTTATCCGCCGCAGAGGGTTGGGTTTCCTGGCCCGCATTGCTTTCAGACAGTAGACTGGGGGAGTCTGCTGTCCACTGTAAGGAAACAGTTGGAGGGTGTGCTCAGCGTTCGAGTGCGCCCTACAAAAGCGGGTGGGCAGACTTTCTACCCTTCACCCAGCCGGGCCACCTTCGGGTGGCAGTCGCCGGTGGGGCACTGGACGTAAAGGCTCTGCCGGTTTCCCCAGTCCTCTGCCATATGGCGAAGCGGTAACGCCGTGGAGTTTTAGCCGGTAGGAGGCCGGCATAACTCAGTTGCCGCAGTATCTGGGTCTCCATGAAGGATTTCCCACGTTACAAAACAAAAAAAGGGTGATGTTATGTAACTAGGCACCCGCCACCGTCTATTTGTAGCACCTACAAGAAAGAAAAGTTCATCTTTCCGTTGGTTCGTCTGTCCGTTCAATTTAGACAGTCATTTTTGAACGGAATTGTATATAAAAGTTTGAATATCTCAATAATAAATTAATTGTATATTTTTGTGGTTTCCTATACCTTTAAAAGGGTAACTAACATTGTTTTAGGTACACCCAACGATAAGTTAGTAGATAAAGAAAGTTCCTTGTCAAAAATTTTCTTCGTATCGTGCCACGGGGTGTCGGTCGTGGCCATTCAAAATAAAAAGTTTTCTGAAAACATATTTTTATCAGATTTACAGTTCCAAAAAACTCTCACTGAAAATAATTTCGGGTATCTTGTGAGAAAACCTTTTTGAGTAACGGAGGCAAAGTCTAAAATAAAACCGTAATTTGTGTACTTGCTGAATATTAATATTAACAATGGTATAATTACGGTAGCTACTCGTCACGCACTTTCCGTTGTTTTTTTGTAGTTAATATGTGAAACTAGTTTCAAAATAAATATATTTACATATCATGGACTACATCTTTGCCTTGGAATATCACCGCTAACTGTCCATAATAGAGAAATAAAAATATTAGCACAGTGTATATTTGGAAATGGCCAAACATGTAAACAAGACATTTTATTATTGTAACGTATATTCAGTTAACACATTTGGACATCGAACATTATCATACTGACATTCCATTACATTTGTTTACATGTCTGGCCATCTCACTTATAATATTATATCGTAAATGCGAAAGTATGGATGTTTGTTTGTTTATTTGTCCCGCTTTCACGTTGAAACTACTGAACGGATTTGGATGTTTGGTAGGTAGATAGATAAAGCACTCGGCTAACACATAGGATACTTTTTATCCCCGAAAACTAGAAGGTTCCCGGAGGAATGGCTAAAAACTGAAATTTTTACTTCGCCACTAGATGGCGCTGCGTTAACATTGTAACGTGGCGATCTTCGGGCCGGCTAGCCTGACCACCACGTTGACATTGAAATAGGGTGGTGCCTGTGCACTGACTCTATTTCCTTCGGGAAACCTAGCCAGGAGGAGCAATGAAAGATTAATTAAAGTTATAACTGACACGAGTGTCTTTATTTAACTTTCAAAACCCTTATAAAAAGTCACTCATCCTATGCTATATGCTATGCTATTCGGTGGTTTGTCACCACACGCGGGAAGAACCCTAGGCTAAACGGCCTACCCGGGAGTTGGCTGAAGGTGCCAGAAACCTAGGAGACGTTCCTACAGCCCTAGCTGAACGGATCCTACCCGAATCCTCTGGGGATGCCGCCTTAAGTCGGCGACTGGCTAGTGAAGTTAGCCTGGAACGGCACGCGGCTTAGGAGCGGGTGTAACTCGGCGACCCCGAGCAGTGCCGTTCCCAAGATCTATCACTCTAAGTGAAGTTAAACCTGGAGAGGTTGCTCGACTTCCGCATTTAGCCACTCTCTACCAGATCCAGCCCGGTAGGTGATCCTGAATCTAAGAGAGGGAGGAACGTGGCGGATGCGGCACTTGTCTGTCCACCCCTTTAGCCAAAGTATCAGCGTGAGAGCTTCGAGAGAAGTGCCGGCCGAGCAAGAGCCGGTCTCGGCGGCGGTGGTGCGCGGGGCGCTGCTGCTGCGTTCGTCGCTGGCCGACCGGCTGTGATGCGGTGCGCGTCACAACATTTTATCTCTCTAGCTAGACCCAATTCAGAAGTTCACGCAGACAAGTCGCGGGTGGAAGCTATTTTTAAATAAATACACACCAAGTGTGAGCGTGTAACACAAAATTATTTTATTAGGTATACATACATATAGTTCAAGTTAGGATCGATCGTAAGGCTTAGGATTTGCTTATACCTTCCCTAGTGCTTAAGGTTGAACCTCCGGCCTCTGCCTTCCATTAGAAGGTAATAATCACACCTCTACCGGTCCCACTGAAGAACCCCATTGTAGTCTCGTGACATTTCCTTCACGTTGTTAGCCACACAAAGACCTCGCTTGTTGTAAAGATTTTTTAATTTGATCTCAACTTACGCTGGTATTTCTGGTCAGGACACCTTTTGAGAACTAGAGAAAGATAAGTTCGCTTTTGTGAAGCGTGTCTTATAAATTCACAATACAGGCGCATGCCTACATTTATTACTCACAAGAAACACGGAAAAAACTACAAAGTTGTGATGGACTTTATCGATTTTTCGTATATATTTATTAATGATACCAACGACCCATAACTATTATTATCCATAAAAATAAAATGTAAATAGAAAACTTAACAAAGCACTATTCCTTACTAATATCATATAAAAATAAAGTAACTGATAATTGATAGAAGAAACCATTAACTTCAATTTGCTGTACAGCTTCAGAATAACAAGTTTTTCGAAGGGGACCGGAAACACATTCCTCTTATAAATAAATTACCTACTAAATATTGTATGTCTAAATGGCAACTATGCTGGGAGACTGGAGACCCTCGTCACTCCCAATCCTGGGCGAGATCCGAGACGCTATATAGTCCCATAAGACATGCAAGCAAGACATTCCCAGTTGACTTCGTGGGTTTTCCCATGCAGCTGAATAACAAAAAGATCTGTTAATGTGAACGGGAAACGAGACCCAGTTGTCGAAACCGCTATATTAATATAGGTATATTTATGGGGCGTATGTATTTGCAGGAACCCGCAAAACCTATAACTAACTCGTAACTCGTAGGTAAGTTCTTACCTACATCAATTTAAAAAATAGGTACTTGGAGTAAGGCAATTAGCATTTATATGTAGTTTTAGATTTCATAACGATGATTAGTTTCTCTGTCCCCGCTCGCCATTGCATTGATATGATTTTAAAGTCAACAGAGAACGCTGTACATAAGTGGTTCCCAATTAGTTTGGCCTGCGTACCACTTCCAGAAAAAACTAAAACTTGCGTATATACCCCTTTTAGCAGGAATGATATTTATTAAACTTGCCCGGTGCTTAGGAGGTATTTTATTGATTCAAATTAGGTGCAAGGTGCATATTTTGGTGATTGTTTTATGCGTTACGAGATTGCCGTGCGTACCTCTTGAAGATACTCTGTGCACCCCTGGGGGTGCGCGTACCACTAATTGGGAAACACTGTGTAGATAAAAAGGAATAAGACGATTACAAGTAGTTTTTGAAACGAATTACGTTCAAGTGCGTGGGTTGGTGTACAGAAGAAGGATTTGTGTACGGCTAAAGTCATTTTCCGCGCAACTCTAAATGTAATTGATTATAGCGTCGGACGGATAACACAATGAACCCGAAAATGCCATTGAACATAACTTCAACTAATGCAGTGGATTGGTTTGATTCTTGCAAATCTACTTATAAACTTATCGTCTATTAAGCGAAGCAACATATAAGCTGTTGTTTCGGTCGACAACCCACTTTTCATGGGTGACAGTTTATATGATATTATGTAACAAAATTAGAAAAAACATCTTTCACAAACATTTTTTGACTTTTAATTCCTATGAATTAATTAGCGTGATCTCTGAACTTTGTAAGAAAAGTAAATTTTCTTGAAACGGTTTGTTGCTCAACAACACCCTGTAGTTTCTTGAAAAAGGGCACCATTAATATGCAACATAAGATGTTCTCTACATTAAACACTGATAAATTATCATCCATGCTATGAAAAAGCCTATACCTTCACCTGATCCCCAGCATAGCACCTGAGTCTGCTAACAACAGGCCCTTAAATTTTATGAGTAAGTCTCGCTTCTGAAAGGCTGCGAAAAATTGTGCAGTTTTTGTGTACAATGTGAAAACTATTATGTCATGCAGTACGTACATGTCCCTAGATAATTTTTACTGCGTAGATTTAAGTATTAACTGGCCGTGTATTTAAAAATAACGTAACAACAGTTATTAGAAAATACAAATTTATAAAAGGTGTAAAGCTTTTATACTCAAATAATGGACTCGGGTCGAAGTAATAAAAGCGGTTAGAAATATTGCAGAGACGACTTTTGTCTTATCTTCATCTAAAAAGCGAGTTAAAGTGTCGCTGAGTTATTATACAATTTGTTCGTGACACAAACGTAAAATTAACAAATTAAGTGCGATTGTGGTAGCAGCAGGTCATTAGAGCTACACCGCCTCTTGAAGCTTATAATAATGGAAACAGTTTAAATTACATGCTTATTAGCTCAAACAATCTCTGCTCAAGCACGTTATATACATGCTGCTTCAATAAAATAAATATATATATGAAAAGTTGTATTATATTACAAATTGAAGAAACGGAATTCGTGACCTACAAGTTTGTGTGCATTGGATAGAATTTTGTAGCGGCCGCGACGTCTTTTGAAGTCAGTTATTAATTTTCATTTTTAACCGACTTCAAAAAAAGGAGGAGGTTCTCAATTCGTCGGAATCTTTTTTATTTTATTTTTTTATGTATGTTCACCGATTACTCGAAGACGCCTGAACCGATTTGAAAAATTATTTTTTTGTTTAAAAGGGTATACTTTACAGGTGGTCCCATATAAATTTTATCGAAATCGATTTAGCGGTTTTTGAGAAAATCAACAAAAACATAGCAAAATTGGAGTTGTTTTTAACGTATTCAGCGTGGTCAATTATACTACAGAAATTCGTTTTTAAGTATCTTTACAACAAATAAGCCTTCGTACTCATAAGCACTCGTACTTTCTTCAAATTTACATTTTATTCAACATTCAATAACAGTATTTATTCTTCACTTAAAATTTTAATATAATATTCTAATGAATTTCTAAACTTGTGACTTGCGAAGCACAGCTATGTTGGGTATGAAACACAAATTGGTTTTTATAGTTGTTGTAAAAGAGATAGAAAACAAACTACTAAAGTGGTCGGCTTTCCACAAATTATCAGCAGTTTTAGTTTGAGAGGCTTCGCAGTGCTCTCATTTACGACGAAAGCCCTTTTGCGGTAGTATTCATGGCGCATTAAACTCGAGGTAACTTGTATTCAAGTGAATACGTATTTCTGAAGTACTTCTTACAAGAAACACATGTGTTTCACTTATACAGGCTGTTAAAAAAAGTGCATTTGACATTTAAAGGGTTTACACAGAATCAAGTATAAGTAGAATAAAGGAAAAATATTGAAAAAATCCGATCTACAACTTTTTTTTCAGTTTCCCATACTAAGTCTGAATAGTGAATCAAGCTTTTGTATGGGAAACGAAAAAAGAAAATAGTAGATCTGGTTTTTTTAAAATTTTTCCTGTATTCTATGCTCGATTCTGTGTAACCCCTTAAAATTTCAAACGCACTTTTTTAACATCGTGTATATGTAAGAAAACGTGTTTATATGAGTACGGTAATATAACCGTACCGTCTTTAGACAAGTATTGTTTACTAATTGGGATATTAAAAAAAACCGGCCAAGTGCGAGTCGGACTCGCGTACCGAGGGTTCCGTATAAATTCATAATCACACATGTCTTGAACTCTATATTTTTTTAATATTTGAGTTGATTGAATGAAAGGTAATTTGCGGCTTACTATTTATGACGTATTAAAAAAACTACTTGGTAATATATGGCATAATGCATGGTAATATACATCATATATTTTTTCTAGTTTTATCATTCTCTTGTTTTAGAAGTTACAGGGGGGGGACACACATTTTACCACTTTGGAAGTGTCTCTCACGCAAACTACCCCCCCCCCCCCCAAATTTATTGGTTTTTTTTCTATTTTTGCGTAAAAATCTTAATGCGGTTCACAGAATACATCTACTTACCAAGTTTCAACAGTATAGTTCTTATAGTTTCAGAAAAAAGTGGCTGTGACATACGGACGGACAGACAGACATGACGAATCCATAAGGGTTCCGTTTTTTGCCATTTGGCTACGGAACCCTAAAAAAACAGACTTTAGTTTCGTCGCAAAGTTTTGTCTACTACCTTTAATGGAAAAACATTATCCTTCGCTCGAACAGTGAGAGCGATTTAAAAATTAAAAGGTCTGTTAAAATTTGTTAATTTATTTATAGTAATCACTACTTAACCAAGCTCTTGTAATTGATACTCTCTCTCTGCCTCTCTCTCTCTCTCTCTCTCTCTCTCTCTCTCTCTCTCTCTCTATCTTTCTTATTCTCTTTATCTTATTTATTGTAATTCCAAAAATCTTTCCTCAAGGACTTGTTTAATTTGTCGAATAGTTAGGAACTAAAGCGTTATTTTTGTACAAATTCTTCTCATAGATGTGTTTTCCTGAAACTTTTACTTAACTATCGTCAATAAAAGCCACTTCATATAGATGTTTGGTTGTTCGTCCAGCGGTTCGGAGTCCATCAAATGGTTACGATTCAACTTATCGTAACAAAATATGCTCGTGGGTTAGCTGAAGTTGTCATCTTTCTGAAACATTTGATTGATTTATCTGTAGAAAAGCAGTTTCTATTTATATACTTATTTACCTTTACAATGTGGAAATGTAAATGAAAAAATAGTGATCTTGCTTGAAATTATAGCAGCATGGTGACTAAATCAACAAATGACGTGATAGGCGAAGACATAAAATTGCAAAAGCTGTCGTGAATAAGCACTAGAATGCGGTTAGTATTTGGTGTAGGTAATAAAAAGGCAATCGCAATGTTAAATAATATTTTATTACAATTTTATTACTGAAGCGAACCTGTGAACAGTCTCGGAATTTTATGACACGCAGTGTAGAAAATAGCCATAGAATAGAAATAAAACTGATTGGACTTATTCGCATGGATGGAGGTTCGTCGATATTACAATGCGTTTATTGCCAAAAGTTATGAATTTCGCATTACTAGGTGAATAAAATACTAGGTTGATCAATAAGTTTTTGGAAACGACACAAAATTTCAGGAGAAGTACTTATATCTAAACAATATTTATTTTTCAATGTAATCACCTTTTAAGCTAATACAACTTAAATAGAGTTTTGAAAATCGGCAAATTCGTTTGGAAAAAACGAGTTGATCTTGAGTCTCGAAAAAGTCCTCTACAATTATAACCTCATCGTTGCCATTGAATTTTATAACACCTAAGTGCTTTTTCAGTTTGGTAAAGACATAAAAATCAAATGTGACGAGTGCTGCATCGACTGAAACCCAGCAGTTCGGATGGCAGCGTCTGCAACGCCTGATCGATGGAAGCGGCAGTTTTATGATGAAAAATCACTTCGGCACTCAATTTTCGTCGACGTTTATTTTTTAGTTTTTCGCATGGTTTTTTTCAATGATGCGTAATACTCTCCGGTTATTGTCTCTCCTTAAGTCAAACATTCGATCGTGATAATACCTTCCGCATCTCAGAAGTCAAAGGCCATAATCTTTCCAGTGGATGTAGACACCTTGAATCTCTTGGCTGGCAGGGAAGACGGTCTTTTCCACACCTTGCTTTTGTGTTTTGTATCCAGATTGAAACGGTGTACCCACAATTCATCAATGGTCACGAAACGAAAGAAAAAAGATTCTGAATCTTCTTCAGTTATTGCATAATGTTGCTTTGAAATGTCACCTCTTGATTTCTTTTGAGCGTCTGTAACATTCACAGAACCCAGCGCGTCATCTCTGTAGCTTTTTGTTAAATTATTTAAGTTGTTAAGTATACAAGACATTGTAACTTTCAAAAGAAGTTAAAGCAAGGCAAGAAGCGCATTATTTACTAGCCATTGTTGTCGCTCTGCCGAGCAAAGACCTTCTCAACTATTTTCTGTCTCTGATCGTTGAGCAGTTCTACATTTAAGAAGTACCTACATTTACTTAAATCTAAATAGACTCAGACTTGCTGAGTGCTGCTAGTGTCCCATGAGACTGGGACGTTACAAGACGTGCAGCCGTAAAAACCTTTCCAGTGATCAGCGTTAAAGAGTGCCCTGGGCAAGGCTCGACTGCCCAGCTGTGCCCTCATAACATTAATCGTTCGCTTGAATTCCATGGGAAAGTTACATTTTATAAAATATATAATGGATATTGTTTTTGAGACAATTTGATTACGTTATACCAAAATTTGATCATGTACCTTTACAAATAGTCAGTGTATCTATCAAAGCTGAGTAAATATTTAAACTGACGCTTGTACAGAGTTTACTTAATTGAGTAAGGAATGTGTTGCCAGCCTTTTTATGAGTAACGATCTGTAGCAATACATATATTACGATAAATTCACAACGAACTATTTGTTAAGATGTAACTTATAGCTATGCAACTTAATGATACATTATACACGTACTTATTGCGTTTGTGGTTTCCGGGTAATGTATGTAATTTAAGAAGTAATGCTTTGTGATATTCCCTGCTATACTGAGAGAACTAGTAGTTAAAACAAATAATTACTACGTGTTTGTAAACGGGCCAAATACATAAGCCACTATTATAAATTTTGAGATGCTTCAAATTTATGACATGAAATGATCAGCGTATGCGCATTGCGCACTATAATATTCTTACATACATAGAGGTCGTTGACAACCCATATCGTCCCAACTGCAGGAACACGCACGATCCTCTTCCCATAGCTCGAGAAGGTTAGGCCATACTTCACACAAGGGCCATCAGGGCCAAGTCCGGATTGGTGGAGGTACATAGAAGTACAAAATTTATATATTTATTTGTTTTTGTATGACTGACTGCCTTGATGAAGAAATAACTGATTTTAACATTTAAGCAGTCTATTTATTATTTGTTCACCCAGCCAGCCTAATGGCGCTTCTCTATTGAATCAATGCTCATCAGTAGAGCGAGAGCTTATGAAGGGAATTACGTTTCCCTCTTTTATGGCTTAAGAATACTTACATATTTCCGCTTGGGACAACTCAATTACTGCTATAAATCTTTCATAGCTCAGAACACGAACATTTCGCACTCGAATGCGTTATGCTCACAAAACAGCATCGATTTTATCGGAAAACGACTTTATTTCACCACTTCAATTTTCTTTTTATGGAAACTATTTATTCAGTTGAGGGATAAATATGAATCGGAAATGAAATTTTCTATCCAATTAAATTAATTGGAAACTGAAAATTAAGCTCTGTCCAAAATGTGTTACAAACAAGTTACCTGGGAAGGTACCTATATTTTCTTTTGTTTGTTATAACTAGTGATCGGAAATTCGGATGCAATTATACCTAAAATTGGGGAGCTAGCATAAAATGGACATGCCGTTTTTAATAGAATTGGAAACTATTGGCCATACATATGTAGTGTTCAATTATTGCACCTCCTACAAGGATTACCGGTAACCCTGGCTATATAAAATTTGTTGAGGATATAAACACATAATAGCATACATAAAATCTTCAATAAGATCAACATTGACTACAATCAGATCATTACAATTAAGAATCCCAACGCTTTTCACGACCCTGGTATCCCGGGATTTTTTCTGTGAAAATCTATAAATATATTTAGAAAGGATATCCATACTATTCTTTCTAAAAACGAAATTAAATCCGAATTTCCGATTACTAGTTATAACTGTACCCTTTTGTGAAGTGAACCTTGAAACCTTATGAGTAATGAAAACATTGTTTGGTTTCATCATAAAAGGCCGTTAAAGGACACTTTAACTCATACTTACTATTTCGTATTTTGATACTAGCTTTTGTCCGCGGCTCCGCCCGCGTGGATTTCGCTTTATGATTGTGTCTGAAGGAGCGCAGTGCGAGCGTGAAACTAAGGTTTTCGGGATTAAACTATCTAACTGTAAACTAACCTAACCTCTTTGCGAAGTTTCAGTGAAATTAATTCAATTCAAACATTTATTCCACACACCACAGAACATAATACAATACAAAATATATACGAAACAATAACAGAATTACAAAAATTAAAACTTAATAAACACACAAAAAAAACAATTTAAATATTAATTATAACAAAAAAAAGAAACACAAATTATACTTTGCTGCGCCGCTGTAGTGCGGTGTCGAATAGGACCCATTTCAGCTTGTGCTGCAGCCAGAGCCACAGCGCTGGTTTTATAATAAGAAATAAAAAGACAAAAAAAACTATAAAGTCTCATGGTGGGTGGGATTCGAATCCGGACCTAAAAGCAACAAAACGTAAGTGGCTCGCACCAAAACCGTTGGTCCACTAAAGTACTTATAAGTAATTGTTAAAAATAAGCATCATACTCGTATGCGTTCTTCTTTTATCTAATTTCGCTCATATCTCCTTTAAATGTTTTTTTTTCGAAAATAATTCCATCATAGATCGATTTCTGGTGATTTTTAACCCCTAATCCTAGATTTTCGTCAAAAGGTTTCAAGCCGTTTTCGAAATCGTCGGGACACTTAACTCGTTTAATAGTATAGGAAGGATGTTTCCTTGAGGAAATTTGTTTAGCTACTCATTCGTGTAGCTAAAATAAATATCACCTTATACGAATAGAAACCAATTCTGGTTTATGGTTATACGAATAGAAACCAATTCTGGTTTCTATTCGTAGAATGTGATATTTATTTTTTCAGGTATACAGGGTGTTAAAAAAAGTGCGTTTGAAATTTTAAGGGGTTCCTCAGAATCAAGTACAGAACCCAGGAAAAATATTGAAAAAATCCGCTCTTCAATTATTTTTTTCAGATTCTCATACTAAATCTAAATAGTGAATCGAGAATTTGTATGAAAAACTGCAAAAAAAAATTGAAGAGCGAATTTTTTCAATATTTTTCCTGGATTCTATACTTGATTCTGAGTAACCCCTTAAAATTTCAAACGCACTTTTTTAACACCCTGTATAATTACAGCCTAGTTATAATATAATATGTTAATAGGTATAAGTTAATTATTTGCTGATCGCGGGCCCTCTGGTATCTACCCGCTCGCTGGCCGCGGCTGTCTCGCCATCACAGACCGCGGAATGCCAGGGGTCACGCTTTCCTAACAATATGCAAACTCCTTAATGCCAGAAACTTCTGAGAACCTCCTCTTATTTCAGTTCAATCCACCCAATCTCCATTCGGAAAGTATAAACTAACTCCAACTTTTTTCCTTTCGAAATTGAAATTCTCTATCTTTGCTTTTTAGGTCTTATAAGGTTTACAAAAGTAATGTCCCTTAAACATATATATTTTTTTGTTTTTGACTTTACACGTTATCATATGCTTTTTGTCGGACGACTATTTAGTTAGTATTATAGTTATGGGTATTGCGCTTTTTATTTGTAAAGAGTATTATTAGGTTTTGATAAAACACGATTACTGCGCTCAAAGGTGGTTTGTTTTAAAAATATAGTCCAAAACCTAATTTAAATTTTTGTACCCCGGTATTGCCAGCGTTACAATTTTATTAACACACAAATATTACAAAAGTACTTATTTCTAGGAAGCAAATTTAATTATAAATACATTCAGTTCAATAAAACAGCTTCTGCTAGACCAAGGGATAAGAAAATGCAGTTTTAGTGTAGGTTGGGGCCCTAAACCGCTTAGTCCGTGGCGAACCCGTCTCTGGGGTCCACAGATGTGCCAAATCTTCCATTTTGACTGCCACAGTTGAAGGGATATAAAAACGGACACAAAATATAGTCGCGACCAAAATGTATTTCAGTATATAAAGAATATTTTTTGTTACTAAACACTACAAAGCTCTTATCTTTCATTACAACTTGGGGAATAGATAGATAATTCTTTAAAAGGAAAGCGAAACAAATAATGGGTCTCCATAAACCAGACAAAGTATCAAAGAGAACTTTGTAACTTAGTAAAAGATTTTCAGAGGATCTAAGCAAAATTTATCGAGCTTTTAATGTACAAGGTGATTCAAAATTATGGGCCATAAAGGACAAATTGTCAACCACAAGATATATATATATCACATTATTTTCCTTAAGGGGTTGTTGGACTTACGAATGTATTAGGGGAACATAACGCCTCCGCCCCACACTATCGTTCTTCAAAATCTAAAAATTTTAATCTTAATATTTTTTATATTTAAATAGATGCTGTACACATTTTTTTAAATCGTGATTTTTTCTACTTAGTACAAAGTTCCTACCACGCGGAACTTTAACCTTGGTGAGTTGAGTTTGTATGTTTACCCTGTATAAAGCGGAGATATATTTTTATTAATTCTTATACAAAGTAGAGTCAGTGCACGTCTAAACATAAACAAGTCTCTTTGCGTTACGAAGACCTCTTTCATATTCACAGAGTACTGGTACTTTATAAGCAAAATCCTAACCCTGGGTACTTTTGCCTCTATTGTTTAACTTCCAACAATAATTCTACTAACAGTAATTTTAAGTTGTGTGTTGTATAATAACGAAATATGGGCTGGATCAGAAACAAATTTTCATTAAAAAACTTTATTTATTATTACCGTCATAAGTTTATTTCTGCTGGTAATAAATAGATTTCAAGTTCAAACAAAGGATCTTTTATAGTTTTGTATGTGTTTAGGTTTATGGGAGTGAAACCTTTTTCATAGAAAGCTTGAAGCAGAATATTAGGTTTGATCCATGGTTCAAAGACATCCACTGCTGAACAAATGCCTCTCCCAAGATTTCCACGACGACCGGTCTTGGCCTTCCTGGTAAGGGCTCTGACATGGCTTAACGACTCCCATCTTGTCAGTCAGAAGTCATCATATAAGCCATCTCAACTTTAGGGCCACGACTTCCTGGCGCCGACTCCATAGGGCCTAGGGGTGCCCGAGCCGATTTTATATTAAAATACTGGTGTGTCTTTTTTCTTAGGATGCTTTCATCTCAAAAAACTCATTTCTTTGTACCGCAGTCCGTCGACAATGATCCCAAAAAAAATTAAGTTAGAAAATATAAGGAAAATAAGAATTTTTTTTTCCGCCAGCACCCCCAATACTTTCATCAAGTCGGCGCCCCCTTCCTTTAAAAGTCAATAAGGAAATGTTTTTCATTTTCGGTGAATACCGTTTAGTACAACGCTCCTTCGAAGACAGTTAGTTTTTCACAGGTAATAAAGATTTATAGACATTCTAATCAAAAAAATACCGTAATGCTAGCAAAGTATAGTTTTGATAGTACCTACCCTACCACTCTGGTATAATCAGCGCATTCTACGAGCCGACATTACAGGCAGGGAGACCATCGGAAGTTTTACACTTGGATGACAATGGATCTTATACTAGATTAGGACGCCTCTAACAATGACCGCAGTAACTAGATTAAACGTCTAACAACAGCGGTTTATTGCGCGAGGCGCCCTTATACCATGGTCTTTATACTTGCGTCTCGTTGGTATTGTTTGATTCACTCGATAAACCAATGAAGAATTTTCGTAAAGCAGGTATCGCATCGTCGCCTTGTCTTGTATGCAAAACACTTTTTCTTTCGAAGCAAAACAGAGAAAATTGGATCATGTTGCTCATTTCACGCTTGCCTTTGAGTTTTGTCCAACGACGTCTAAAACAGTACGAGTATTTCAGAAGAAACCGCTTTTTCAGATCTATGCAAATAAAATGAGCTGATTGGAATTTATATACAATATCCTCTTTTTAACAGACTTCAAAAAAAAAGGAGGAGGTTCTCAATTCGTCAGAATCTTTTTTTTGGGTCTCTATAATATAGCATAACTTTTTTATGACTATTTGGCCTTTGCATAACATTATTTGGCATAAAATATTTTGGCATAAAAAATTTTGCGCATATTTACGTTTTCCTAAAATTTATGAGCATAATATTACTTGGAATAATTAGTAATGTCCCTAACTATAAAGTTGCATAATGTTAAATTTCCTAATAATATTATAGCATATCAAACTTAAGCATAATATTCATTCGAATAATAGAAAATTTGCCTAAATAATAAGTTGCATAACATTAAATATACTAATAGTATTTTTGCATATCTTTCGTTTCTAAGAAGAAAAATATGAGTTAGGTTGCGTTTTCCTCTCTATTGATTATAATTATTCCACACAACGTTGTAATTGCCATTATTTATTTACTCAAAAAGCAAAAAATCTTTTGATGAACTTTGTATGGGAAGTCCACAATTTTTTTTGCTTTTTGACCATGACTGACTTGGGGAAAGTTGTTCAGTTTGATGAGTAGAAGCCACAGTTAAAATATTGCCAGACATTTTATAATCACCTGTTATATTATTAATTTGAAAAGTATATTTTAAAATGTTATTGTTTAATTTAAATTTAATTTAATAAGGTCAACTATAATTAATTATTATTCAAAATGAATTTTGCATGTTTTTTACTAAAATGGCATGAGTAATTTTTAATATATTATTTCAAATTTTTATATTTTTAAATTAAATCTAAATAAATGTAATACCCAATGTATTACGCATATATTTCTTTAAATTATACAGTAATTTTAAAGCTAGTCTACCTTGTTTTATTTATTTTTAACTTCATTTACTACTTATAGCGTAGGTTGTAAGAACCAGTATATTAGTACAAGGTAGTGGTAAGTAGCAACCTGCCTAAGTGGTAACTAGCAACTTATCTAAGATTGCTAGGAAGGGAAGCATTCAATCAAGTATGCAAGCACGCAAGCAAGCAAGCATGCAAGCAAGCAAGCATGCAAGCAAGCAAGCATGCAAGCAAGCAAGCAAGCATGCAAGCAAGCAAGCATGTTCAATCAAGTATGCAAGCACGCAAACAGGCAAGCAAGCAAGGAAGCATGCAAGCATGCAAGCAAGCAAGCATGCAAGCAACCAAGCATGCAAGCAAGCAGTCGATCTGTGGATGTTTTATCAATCAAACCTAATCGGTTTTAAAGATAAAACGTGTCGGGGTGCTCCGAATTCCCGAGCTCGCTTCGCTCGCTCCAGCATTAGTTTAGGACTTCCGTGTTCCGTGTAATTAGGGCTTTTAATATTTAGGCCTAATTAAAATTATGAACTTTACAGTTATGTCAATTACTATTTAGGTCATTTATTATTTAGTCAAAAGTATATTGAATCGGTTATTTAAGAAAGGGAACATGTCAAAATGACCTTACTTTTTAGGAGATAAAAAAAACGGATTTCTGTTTTCTAAAATGTTCTGTTTCTTCAGTGAAGGTGAAGGTATGAAGCGTCAAGCTTACCTTCACAAGAAACAGAACATTTTAGAAAAACAGAAATCCGTTTTTTTCATCTCCTAAAAAGTAAGGTCATATTGACATGTTCCCTTTCTTAAATAACCGATTCATTTATGCAGTTTTCAATTAGGACAATTATTGTTTAGTCATTCCTAATTTAGGACATTATTGTTTATTACTTTCAAAGTTTAGGGGGAATAATAATTATGCAGAATTACGATTAGGCAGATTTATATTTCTGCGCAAGATTTTTATGCCTTACTTGTTATGCCATAGGCAATTATGACATAAAATTTTATGCGATATAAAGGGCACCCCTTTTTTTATGTATGTTTACCGATTACTCGAAGACGCCTGAACCGATTTGGAAAATTCTTTTTTTGTTTAAAAGGGTATACTTTACAAGTAGTCCCATATAAATTTTATCGAAATTGATTCAGCGGTTTTTGAGAAAATCAACAAAAACATAGCAAAATTGGAGTTGTTGCGATTGAAGTCGGTTGTTTTTAACGTTTTCAGCGTGGTCAATTATACGCCTTGTTGTTGTTTTCGTACTCATCTTATCCTGTTTAGTAATTAATTATTGTTAAGACTCCTTTTTTAGGTATTTTGTCCAAAAGGACATTATAATATTGTATATTAGATTGTTGAGTCTGAAATTCATGTGGGGTAGGTACCTTAGTGATAATATTTAGACAAAGAACTGTTTCGAAGCTGAAAAGATTTCATGGCATATTGTAATTTCGCTACGAGGCGAGGAGCTTGCGCTGGTCGTAGCAATACGAGGAGCGGAGCACTCGTGAGGGATTTTCGGAGGCTTCGTGGTGACGTCAGAGGCAGCGGTGGCGGCGGGGAGCAGGGCGGCGCGCGCCGGTCGCCAGCCGTCGCCGCCGCCGCCGAGCCGAGCCGTACCGTCAACGTACTTATACCGTATCTGTTGCGCGCCGAGCGCGGAGGACGCGCCACGCTCCCGAGCGAACGCCGCCACTTCACGAACCATATGCTCGAGCGCACGTCTCGATTGTAAACACTGAATAAATCCCTACCAATCCGTAACTATCAAACTTTGTGGAATCATTTTCTGAACTGGCTGGAACTAATCAGTGACTGTGACCAGAGGTGCCGTGCCTGTGACAGTTGTTGACATTGCAAGTGCAGCAGACGGCTCGCCGGGTAAACGGCCGCCTCCCGCCCACGGACCGTAGTAATACATCGTACAGCTCGCCCATAGTATCCCATAGTGTGATGCACCGGCGAAAACTACTCGCCAGGTAAGTTTGTAACGGATACTTTTAGCCAACCGAGTGAAGAATATGTTTTTAATTGTGGTGTAAAAATGTATTAAGCGATGACACAGCCCAAGACCTTCTTCCTCCACGCGATCACTAAATATCGAGTTGATTTTTTTAACTCTGAGCCACCCTGTAAACTCGTTTATTACAGCACATGAAAAGGTGGATAAATTACTATGAAAGTTCATTCGCTTGATTTATTTCAAGGCTTACTATAAGGGGTAATACAAATGCGGCAGGGTCAGGCGTGCATCTGGATCCAGGGTAAAACCGGCTAACCCTCGGCACACCCTCGGCGGCAGGTGCCCAATGACCTCACGGGCCCTGTTCCTTCTCGGGCGTCACATACAATTACCTACCGCTGTCGAGTTTACGGAAAAACTTACGAATACGAGTACCTTAAATTTTTAATGTATATAGCTATTAAAATCCTACCTACATAAATGTTTTAAAATGTATGTTATTCTTACTACCTTATCTGAGTTTCATACTAATTTAATTTATTTAACTCTGCACATGAACGTATTTTGCATTTCTAAGACATTACATTCGGTACGGTTTTCAAATCAAACCAGCATTGTTAAGTTAACAACGGCTAGTCCTATAAACGCGAAGTAAAAAATACATTTTATGATCTACTCCGAGGCTTAGCTAATTATGAAAAATGACTCACATTTTTTCCCAAGACACGCATTGTTGGACGTCAAACAGAAACAAAAAGTCACATTGTTACGTATCCTTTTTGAAAGTTGCCAATTTTCACGTTCAATGGAATCCCTTGAGTGGGGACCGGGGTTGGGTTCTAAGTTGGGCGAGTGGCCGCGCTTGTGATGTTTTTCAAGATGTTAAAATATATGAGTAAACTTTCAGATACAAGCGCGACGTGACCCAAAATTGGGGCTATTGATTTCCTTCGCGGACGATTGTTGTAACTTTTGGGTCCTGGTAGGTGTACCTTAGCTATATTGACTAATGAGCCACATTTAGTCAAATATCAGTCGTAATTCGTAACGTCACTCAACAACTCTTACTGTGTACGTGTTGCTGACTTTAAATTTTTCAATATATTACGAAGACGATGACGACGGCGACATTATTAATTCTAAATGTTTATTGACGCGTGAAAAGGTCACTTTTGTCTCCTTATTTGGACATCCATGTTTAGATTGTTGATGCTGGAACCTAGTTATATGGATCGTAAATAATGCGTGATATCAATCAGTAGTTATACTCGTATTTCATTTAGCAATTTAAAAAAAAGACAAACAACATAACTCCTGTTGGATATAAAATTTTGCAGAAAAGTATTATCAAACTTGTGTATTCATAGGAAATAAGGAATTCAATTGCAACTAGTGACTTTTTTAAATGTCAAAACTACAATTTATTCAAAAAATGTTTGAAATAGCAACAGACGTCATCATTTAGTATAGTCGTTTTTAAAATCATTACGAAATTTTTAAATGGATACATATTAGAATTGCAAGTAAATAATAATAAAATTCTAAGCTTGTAAGTTTTTCTACTGTTTCAATAAAACAACTATTTAGTCAAAAATATTTCATAATTAATTTTCGAAGCAGTCAAATACCCTAATAAGATCAATAAGATTATCTTTAATTTTCTCTACAGAAAAGTAACTACGTTAACCAAACGCCCCGGCAAGCCGACGACGTATAACTGTTTCGACTATATTCTACGACATGGCTTTATATTAAAAGTTTATTTCTGTTTATTTTTGAAACAATGTTACGTAAATGAGAGATTTGCGACATACATTTAAACTTGTAACTTAATTGCAGCCGTAACGACGAGTCAAGCTGGCGCCTAAAGACGTCGATAACGAGGGCCTCGGCGCGTTAATACTTACAATACCGGCCGAACTGCGGCTAACGGCAGTTATCTATACCAATTATCGAGAGTTACCAAAGACCCATTGCCTTTGACGATACCTTTTTAGCGTTTCTGTCTCTTAGATATATAATCTTTAAGCAATTGGATTGTTAAACTTCATATTGAGCCACTACAGCCTTAAATACAGCGCATAGAATTAGAAATACCCAATTTTATATTTTTTTTTAACCTTTTTATAGAGATTAAGATCCCAACTTGTTATCGTCTTTTTAATTTTATCACCAGTCAATGATCTACTTGGAATTTTCCAAGAAATTCATATAAAAATGTGAACATAATTAAACATAATTTACAAGTTATTCCGTAGTTAACATTATTGATTATGCTATCAAATGAAATAAAAACCTACGTTGCCGAAGATAGTCAAACATAGAGGCTACAAGCATATAATAAAGGTAATACTTTTAATTAACTATTAATAATACATCATTTTTGCATTGGGGGTAAATCTTAATGAAAATTCTGTTTTAAAGGCAAATTACTCACTTCCGTACAAAATTGTAAAACAAAATAATCCAAGAGCCCTTTTCTGAATTAGTGAAAGGCCTTGTAGGTACATAATTAAACTGTGTCGTTTACGTCACTCACCATTATTACTTCGTAAGTGTTTGTTTTCGATTTGTTACTGGCGGTGTATCTGCTTCGTTTATTACCTGTACCTATTTTCATCATTACCATAATTTTCATTTATACCTTGTTCCAATCAAAAAAAAGCAAAAGGTAAACAAACTTACTATCAACTGACACATGTCAGTCAACGTCAGTTGCCTACTAAATTTGTTTACATTTTGCTTTTTTTGATTGGAATTAACTATACGTACGTATTATTCACTTCCTCTTCTTAATTGCTACTAAAATAAATTACCTCGAACAATTTTCCAATAGCCTTTTTCCTAAGAAAGCAGTCTTACTCGTTGGCCTTTTAGTCCATTTTTTCTTATCTATTTAAAACAAAATTAGTTTAGAAAAGCATTATACCGTATTACGTTATATTTGTGTAACACTAACAATTTCAAAACAAAGAGCGTTTTTGTGACATGATGAAAAGTAAATGATTTGACTAATTGTAAGACAAAATACCGGATTCTCACAAATTGAACCCACTTAGTTAAAATTATTTTAGTTGAGTGCCTAAAATGATTAAATGTACTTCTAGTATCCATTCGCCTGAATTTAGCAACCCCACGAACTTATTTAGTTCCTGTCCACTGAGAATTTCCGAACAGAATATGATAGCATTGCTGAGTATTCATAGAATACGTGGTGAAGTCAAGTGCTGGGCGGAAGCGGATCATGATTTATGTATGAAGATCGAACATTAACAAGCGAAGACGAAGTCATGACTTTCCACAGCTATTGAACTTTTAAGAAAATATAAGGATCCAGCGTAGACAGTGGTAATTCAGTGGAATTTTCAGTGGTTGAACACATTGGAATGTGATGAAGGTATACAGTGTTTCTATATACCATGTTTCTATTCAACGTGTCGATTATTCCATTCATGCCAGAAAAATGTTGGACACGAAATCATTTTTCCTTTTTGTGAGAAATAATAAAAAGGCGTTAGTATCTTCACAAATCCACATAACTACACCTACGTATTATTGAAAAGTAAATGAGATGTCAGATATCAGGAATGCCATCAAATGGGCCTGAATGTATACTTGACCCCAATTCTAACTTAATAATTATCGGAATTTTCAATTGAAAATGCTTCTTTTTTATTCCATTCTTTATTGACACCAACCAGTCTTGTCGAAATCTGTGAAAGAAAGACATAAGCTATCTTCACTCCCGATTGCACAAGTGGTTTCCGTGTGTGCTTATCGCTTAAATCCATCTCTTCCTGACCAACTTTCGGTGGAGGAAAACTAATTTTAGGGATAGTAAAAACAAATATAAAGTAATATTATGATACATACAATAGAGATATGATTTAGTATGTAACTAACTATAGCCGATTTATATTTACCTCGAATACATACATACACAACTGTTTTACATACTGTTTAAGAACTCTTTTACATGAACCTGTTTATGTATATCTTGTGTAGGCAATTTATTTAACAATTTCTTACATAACTGTCACAAAAATTATCTCAAATTGTCCATCTCCATCCAAAGTAAATAAAACTTTAAAAGGAACAGTATTCATGAACCTGAAACTTTCCTAAAAGAATGCAATCAAAGTAAGTAAACACTTTTAGTAATTGAAAGTAAATAACAGTGTTCATTTTTATCAGTAACATTTATAATTTTTGTCTGAAAAAAATCTCCCTATATTTATGTCATCAATCAGAAGTTTTAATATAAACATACTTTTCTTAGAATCAGATCGCAGCTTCACCGGATATACATTTTTTCACTGTCTCTACTGAGTGATACTTCCAATTTTTCAAAGACATTAATAGAATATTCGATGATGAAAATACACTCAATCACTTTGAAAGGAAAATTAATAAATACAAACCTAAAATCGTGAAAATAAATACAAAAGAATTTTATGAATCTAGTATAGAGACAGTATTTTATGTATATTTTTCATCCAAGTATATTTACCCATCTGCACGATAGTAAAGACAGGGTTATGTTTTCAGACGTATCTGCATAACTGTGCATGTGTAGCAAAATTCGCAGCAAGTAATACATGAGTCCAACTGCATTTATTTATCATATTTGATTGAATTTTTAAAATGCAAGATATATAAGTGGGTCAAGTTACATTCTTGCAATAGATCACGTCCAAGTTCGATGCAGTCGGTGCAACATAGACTCTAGGCATAATACTTAAGTAAGGCATTGCCTCGTGTAACTTGATAAAATGAAACATTTAGAACTTATAGAAAGTTATTTAAAGGTTAATGCGTACTTGCGAGATACAATTGTGGGCGTTTTCATAATATTGTACTTATCAAAGACATTAATAGAATATCGCAAGAGGGCGCTAGCGGTGAACATCTCTAGCTCTGTACCTCAGTATTATTTATATGATTTTCATTAAAAACTTAATTATTTTTCAACTGTCTATTTATAAAATCAAAGTCTACACAACAAGTGACGTAATAAGTAAAAAAAAAAACTAGTTTAACGTGAAAATGGCACCAAATCTACGATCCGGTAACAAGGACGCGGCCGTTAACTCAAAAATGGAGGAATCTATTTTGGAGCTCCGGATGAAATTAGAAGACTGTCACAAAATTATGACCAAGCAGGCTACCCAAATCAAAAACCAAGGTGAGATGTTAAGTTCAAATACATCTTTACTAAGGGAATTAGTGACACTGCTGAAAAAAAGCCAGCCTGAAGTTCAGCTCACAATAAACACAAAAAGTGACTCACCGGTTCCATCTCGGCTGCTTGTAAATAACAGTGCACTTGATGACTCTGGTCCGCAAGGCATTGATAATGATGTAAGTCCCTGTGCCTCAGCCAGCGTCACCAAAGCCAGCTTGAAGAAATCTCCACGTTTGGTTAAAAAATCTAGTAGCAGCAGCAGCGTTGGTGGAAGGTTTGCGAAGGATTTCAGGTCCTCACGTGCTCAGGTGTCTGCCAAGGTCATCGCGAAAGCTCATACAACAAAACCAGTGTCCATCAATACGAGCTACGCGTCAGTTTTAGCCAGCCCACCACATCAGGATGGATCCAAACAAGGGGCAGTACCTCGGCCCCAGCAAAGAGCCGACGATCCGCCAAGCAGCCCGCGCGCGGCACCGCCGTCCAGCGGCCTGCGTGCGGCCCCACCGTCCAGCGGCCTGCGTGCGGCCCCACCGCGGCTGGCGAGCCTCCACTTGTTCAATTTTGACAAGGACACGCGCAAGGAAGACATAGTAAACCACCTAAAAACTGTTGTCGGGTTAGACGATGTCCAGTGCGAGCAGCTGCCCACGAGAGGTGCCTACACTTCCTTTAGACTAGACGTCCCCACTTCTAGGGTGAAATTGGTTCGTGACATGAATATGTGGCCAGAAGGAGTAGCAGTTCGTAAGTTCAACCGTGTTACGCCAAAAAACTTGAAGACGATCCGCACAAGTCTCGAAAACGCTTAACTCTCACACATACACTTAGCTCACAAAGCACTTGTTCTAACCTCAAAGGTGATAAACATTGTAAATTCACCGTTGTTCACCAGAATGTCCGATCCATTACGGGAAAAACAGGCCTACTGGACGTCGTTTCGTCTAAATTAGACCCAGATGTTATCGCGTGTTCGGAGACCTGGTGCCGAAGCAATGAGATTCGACACGTGACCCTCACAGGTTACGAGCTAGCGAGCCACTACTGCCGCTCGAGCATCGAGCACGGCGGCGTTGCACTGTTTGTAAAGGCCGGCACACACTTCAAGCAGCGAAGTGACCTACAAGGGCTCGCTGTCGAATATCATTGTGAATTTACTGTAATAGAAATTATACAATTTAAATTAATAATTGTTTGTTCTTACAGAACTGGACATGGTAATTTTAATATGTTTATTAATGTATTTGATCAATTATTATGTACAATTACTGACGAAAACAAAAGGTGTATCGTGGTTGGAGATCTAAACGTGGATTACCTTAGTGACAATAGTCAAAGACGACAATTAGATGATCTATTAGGTAGCTATAATATGCATAATATTATAGCATACGCAACGCGTGTAACACCGGACTGTGCATCCTCGCTCGACTGCGGGCTAGTCAGCCGCGATGACCGTGACGTCACCAGCTCGCCGGTCGACACCCCGATCAGCGACCACAACGCCCAGCTGTTTGAGTTGCGATCAGTGTCAACAAACACAAACCCACCACGTAATTCTTTTATTCAAAAACGATTATATACACAGGAATCGATTCATAATTTTTATATTGACATTACTAATTACGATTGGACATTCATAAATAATAATTTATCTGACATTGATTCAAAATTAAGTAAATTAATCACATTATTGACACATTATATAAATATTCATTTCCCGCTCAAAAATGTTCTTATTAAAAAGAAAACCAAGTTGCCGTGGTTGAGTGAGCAGTCCGCCAGTTATTACAAACAGTTTGAGGATTATTGTGAACTGAAGCGACAATACCCGGATAACGCACTAATAGGTAAATGTGTAAGTCATTACGCGGCTTTAATAAAATCAAATACGCTTAAAGACCGAAAGAATTACGTAAACACGCGACTTTCCAACGCCAAAAACCCCTCTAAAGAGATTTGGCAAGTTATTGGGGAAGAAATCACATCTAAAGCCAGATCATACCAAGACATTAATTTGAAAGAAAGTGGATTAAATGTGGCAAAGACAAAAATACCGGACTGTTTTAACCATCATTTTTTGACAGTCACTAAAAACCTCGTTTTACAAAGTGACAGTACAAAAGCCATGAGTTTTCTAAAGAAATACCTAGACTCCTGTGGGGACATACCTTCCCTGACATTTTCACCAGTCTCCCGCGACAGTGTGAATCGCGTGTTTCGGTCTATGCTGCGTACGCCTGGTACACTGGACATATACGATGTGTCTGTAAATATATTGTGCACAATTTGGCCACTTTTATGTGATATACTTGTTTTACTGATAAATGAAATATTATTGACTGGCCATTATCCGGATGTACTGAAAAGTACTCGTGTATGTCCAGTGTACAAAGGCAAAGGTGAAAAGTCAAATGTCGACAGCCACCGACCAATTACAATAGTCCCAAACGTTTCGAAAATTATCGAGTCTATAATATCGCGTGAAATAATGTCATATCTTGAGCGCAACAAGTTGCTGACAAAAACACAATGCGCGTATAGACAAAAAAAGTCGACCACTACAGCCGCACACCAGGTTATAGACTCGATAATAACGAACATTGATGGAAAATGCAAGACAGCTGGTATATTTTGCGACCTTAGTAAAGCGTTCGATGTAATTCAAAATGAACTATTATTGGACAAACTAGCAAAGTACGGTATTGGTGACAAAACCCATGACCTTCTTTCGTCTTTCCTACAGCGCAGGCGACAGACAGTGGAAGTCACCCTAGAAGGAAAAAAGTTGAGGTCCACTGCTGGTGACGTCACAATTGGGATTCCGCAAGGATCCGCCCTCGGAAATACCTTGTTTTTACTATTTATAAATGACCTGCCATCATCTGTAACAGACGGACTGCCCGTACTCTTTGCAGACGATACTACCGTAGTGGTGCATGCGCGGACGTATGAGCAACTCAGTACGAAAATAAACAGCGTTCTTTCGCAGCTACAGGAGTGGTTCTCGTCAAACGGCCTAATAATGAACAATTCCAAATCGAATGTTATTATATTTAGCGGTAGACCGATTCATACACCTTTACAAATACACAGTCCGGTACCTTTATCCGATGAATGTCGCTATCTAGGTTTCACGTTAGATTCTAAGTTAAACTGGAAAAAGCACGTGCAGGTACTTTGTGACAGGCTGAGTGGCGCAGCGTATGCCTTGAGGAAACTGCGACCTCTCGTGTCTCCCGGTATCCTTAAGCAGGCTTACTTTGCGCACTTCCATTCAATAATGTCCTATGGCATTATCTTATGGGGTGACTCGACGGACTCTGATCGAGTGTTTGTCCTGCAAAAAAGAGCAATAAGAATTTTGCTAAACAAAAGCTCAAGAGACACTTGCAGGGAGCAGTTTAAATCATTGCGTATCATGCCACTCTACTCATTATACCTGTACGAGCTGCTGATGTTCGTTCGTCGCAACATTTCCACATTTGACCGACGCACTACCGGAGGTAGAAAACTCCGTAACACTGGTCGACTACAGGCGGTAACGCGACGAACTACTCTCGCCACCAAGAATCCGCGTGTAATCGGTCCGTCACTGTACGAGCGACTACCCGCAGTCATCAAAGATGAGGAATGTGACGAAACGTTTGGTCGCCAACTACGAAATCTTTTGTTGGAAAATGAATTCTACTCGGTAGATGAATATATTAACAAAAAGTTTTAAATTATGATTATTTTACAATTTGTAAATCAAATGTGATTTGACATGTAATTATTAATTTAGTCTTTTATGTTTGTATAATGACATATTATTCGATATTTTTATTGACATTGTTTTATTTTATTTTAAATTTGACATTTATTGACATTGTATTTCTTTTCATGTTTGACACTATTACTTTATTTTATTTTGACGATCATATTATCCTCTGACATCTTTTTAAATAAGTATATTTTGTAAGTTGACATTGATAATATGAAATAAATGAATCTAATCTAATCTAATCTATCGATAAATTTAACAAAATGTATCCTTTTGTATTGAACTCATTACTTTTTTTGTAGCCAGGACCACGTTTCTATCATTGGACCTGGTATGCGTGCTAAACGTTTCGGTTTTATTACTGCTAATAGCTTCATTTATTACGTAAACACTAAATGTTGTTTCAACTTATTATATTTTATGACAACCATTTGCTACTCTTTTTTACTATTTATACTTACGTAAATCTATAAATACATGGTTGTATTGTATCTACGCTAAAATGACCTTGTTCACTACACTATACACCACAGACCAAAAATGATTAGTTAAGAAATTTAAATTGGAAATACTCGTAAGAACAAGCATATTTGTTTAAACGTTTGATAGCATTTTTCTGTTCGGAAATGTGGATTCCACTCGGGATGCGACACTACAGACCCTGTCTTCGACTTGAACATTGGATGTCTTCGCAGATGATATGTATGTATGTATGTGATCATTTAGATCATTATTAAACAAGTGGGTTATCAAATGCTATCAGACAACTAATAGTTCTGGCATGACCCCCAAATGTAATGGCTTTAAAATGCGATATTTCAAAAAGTAAAGGAGTTCCCGAGAGCATGTTAGTCTCTCCCTTACTTTAGCTCTTTGCACTAGCGAAATACGTTTGTTTTGATAGTATAAGGGTAAATCAGTAGCATACAGAAAGACATACTCTCCTACCATAGTTTTGTCCCGCAAAAGCAAACGTCGTAAATCGACCAGGGATTTAATACAAATTCCTCTTATCGTTGCTATCCTGTGAAATCAACCAATAGGTTCAGTCGGAACATCATCGATCGCCAGATTGTATTACATGAGCATTTTCCGTTACTGACTGTGCTCGTATCACCGTGTCGATACTTGTTTTCGAACGCCGCCTTCAAAGTGCAAATTCTATTATGGTGAGGAAAATTATTCATCCACATTCTTGATGAGCTGGAGATAGGTAGATAGATATTCACTCAAACAACTCTTTTATACTTTACTTTCTTTTGAGTTCAAAATAAAGTATAGGTACTAAGTTTTCATTATAAATTGTAAGTAATGATTCTTTGAAAGCAAATTATAATTTCACAAGCTCGTTTCGGTATCTTAAATTTAAGTTAACTGTTAAGTGTAATTAATAACTAATTATTAATGTACATTTCATAGTGGGCAATCGATACAGCAACACAGACACTTTTACCTATTTTGTTTTAGTCATAGGTACCCATAGCACACATATAATATTTACATGTACAGATAGGTAGATACATGTCGAATGTTTAATCATGCTACGCTATTTTCAAAAAGGGCTTAAGTGGGGTTTATTTGGGATTGTCATAAATCCACAGCGCTAGCTGAAACCATTATTCGGCATCAATCACATCTCAGTTTTGTGCCTGACATATGTGTCATATTAAATCATCAACAATGGGCCGACCTGATGCGCTGTTCTTAACTTATATTAATGAAAAAATTTGAATAATATTCGCCTGTAGGTTTTCATTAACGCTGCCTGAGAAAATATGCTTCTAACTATAAGACCTCATTTCCATAGTCTACTTAATCATCTTCACTAACCATCTGGAGAGAAGATGTATAATGGATATCGTGGATTTAAAATCAAATCACCTACACATGATAGAAGTCGCGTGTATCTGCTACTAGTTTATGACTGTAGTTTTGGATCGGCGAACGAAATTCAATTAAGCGATTGGAAAGTTTCAATGAATTATCAGAATTTTCATCCGAACAAGCATGGTAGATGCAAATTTTATTTTGTTTCCGTTTTGTTTTCATTAAGAGCTTCATTAATGTTCGACATCTACATCTTCGATATTAAAAGATAATTTAAAAAACTTACATACCAGGAAAATTACGTTTTAAAGATTCCATGGTAACCTACGAAACACAAATTAACATATGAGCTTTCAAATAAAAAAAAGGTGCTATGATTGCGAATTACCTGCTTTTATCTATTTTCTACCTACAGGAGGTAATGATAAAAATAAGCATCGTTTAATCAAAGTTAATGACCAATATTAGCTTTTTGCTCGACGCCACCGTTGATGTCAACGAATAAATCCTGATTCCCGACAAGAGAAATATAATAAAATTACAAAACTTAATCAATTGTCATTAAGTAAAATATAATTTGGCATTGAACATTGGCTCAGTTATCAAACATAATTGCTTTCTTTGGTTTGACTTCTTTTTGGGTTCCGTACCTCAAAAGGAAAAAAAGGAACCCTTATAGGATTACTTCGTTGTCTGTCTGTCTGTCTGTCAAGACCCATTTTCTCAGAAACGCTTAGACGTATCAAGTCGAAATTTATATCAAATACTCAGGCCTGCAATCTCTTGAAGCTGTGAAAAAATCAAACTACCTACTAGGCCAACGCAATCAAGCGATACGGCCGTTTATGCCGCATTTTTGGTCTTTTCCCTCTGCTATAAGCATTGCTTGATTCTAGGTCAAAGGGAAGTACCCTATAGGTTTTGATTCCCATGCGAGGGTCCAAATATGCGGCATAATCTCTTGATTGCGTTGACATAGAAGTTTGATTTTTTCACAGCTTCAAGGGATTGCAGGCTTGAGAATTTGATATAGAGTTCAAGACATGTGTGATTATGAATTTATACGGAACCCTCAGTGCACGAGTCCGACTCGCACTCGTGTGGTTGTAATTTTTTTTGTGGCGATTATTAAAAAACTTTTTAGAAAATATTAACTCCTTTGAAATCTGATTATAAATTAAAAATAATCCATTGGTGCCGTTAGACTGCAGTATGTAAATAATAAAATCATGATGTACGATATTTTATACCAGATTGTTGAAAGAAAATCAAGAATGCACTTAGGCTACATTAATATTTTTGGACAAGTTCCCCTTTTAACTAGAATAGGTACCCGTTTTAAAACCATAGAGGCAGTCGCTTGAAGGGACCGTCATAATAATATCACTCGCCCTGAGTACATTATTATGTTACACATGCTCGCCCCGCGTTATAATCAAATTCATTTACATAGGCGCCGCCGTGTTAGGTATTATATTTCGAAACTTCATTAGTTACAAATGTACTGATTCATATGAGTTAAAACGATTAACATTTCTCTATTTTCTACGGTTCAATTTGGTAGTTATTTGTTGTAATGAAGTTTTTACATTACGTTAACAAACCATATCGTCTCCATTGCTGGGGCACGGGTCACGTCCCATATAGAGTCAGGCATGGTGGAGGTGATAGAGCTAGTGTCAGAAGCTTTCAAGCTGCCGATAAGACCTCTGACACGCTTCTGCTGGCAACTAGTTATAGCAACTGGCACTCAACAGTTTAGCGTGCCTTGCAAAGCAAGGAATGCTCGAGTTAAACCCAACCAGTCAAAACGTATCTGTATATAACCACTGAACTTGCGTGATCGACGACGCGACCACGCAATCCTCACTGGGCCACGGCCGCTTAATTTTACTGCACTTACGAATTTAAGTTATTTAAGTTACAAATGATTGCATTATTTCTTCAGTTCTCAAAAATCTACATGTTTTAACATACAACTTGGTTACTTTTCTTCTTGGTTCCTCTTACTCTCGAGGAGGGCCTCAATAACAGCTTTCCACTGCTTCCGATCGGCGGCGACAGCGACAATCTCTGGCCTTTTGTCTAGAGAAGCGGCTTCCAGTGCCACAGTCCTCCGCTAAGTAGACGTTGGTCGACCTCTCTTTCTTTTTCCTGCAGGAGAGTAACACAGAGCCTGCTTGGTAAGACGGGAGTCCTCTTGCCGCAGTGTGTGACCAATCCAACGCCATTTTCTATCGACGATCTCTACTTGAATAGAACTTTGATTCATTAGTTTCCAAAGGTCTTTGTTGGAGATAACATCTGGCCAGAAAATACCCATTTTTTTTTCTTGGTTACACAGGGTGTTAAAGGCTCACTCGCGGAAACTTCAACAATAGGCACCACTCGTGAAAATGAACAACTTTTCCGGTATTCATCGCAAAACAAAGGAAGCTCCCATAGCACGGAATGTCAAGTGATTGAGTACTTATGGGGTTGACGTCGAGGACCCAGTGTCGGGTGCAGAAGGTAGTGGAAATGTTTCAGGTTTCAAATTGCGGTCGAGCTCTCTGCCGCCATCGCCCCGTCGTCGCCCACCCCGAGCCCCGTGCCCGTGCCTACCGCCGCCGCCGCGGTCAACGCGCACTTATTTAGGCGCCATGCCATATATCTAAACGTGAGGAGAAAGTGATATCATAAACATATACATATGTATATTTTTAGATTATTAAACTTTGGATAAAATTTTGATTATATGTTACCGCTAAACTTAGACTCGACTGAGATATAACATCTTAGTTGTGAAAACTAAAAAAACGCACTGAAAATAATGAAACACAAAAAAAAATTGTGCTTTATCAATAAAAAAATGCATAAATTCAAATCGGCAAAATCTAAATAAACAGTAATATAATATAGGTTCTGGCTTTTCTCGCAGTTCTACCCGCGTCGATATAATTATTGTGAATGTCAGTGAGGTGCAATATGCGCGAGCCGCAAGCGGCTTTTAAGGTTTCCGGCGGTGCTCTTCCCGAGGGAATTCGATAACAGTATGTATAAGCTATATTTCCATGTCGTAACTACCTATATTTGTGCAAAAAATCATGTCGATTTGTTGATCGGTTGCGACGTGAAATAAGGACAAATAAACAAACTCACTTTCTCATTCATAATATTAGTAAGGGCTGTTCGGTGATAACTGCCGTATTGTAGCAATCTGAATTCTACTTCAGCGATCACACATTTGTTGTGCCACGGCAGCGACGCAGTCATGTATGCGGTCTCCGTATGAAATAGAAAAGAACAATATGTTTGTCTTAGCTATTTTACCAAATTTTTTTCTATCTCTGGGCTCTGGCGTCTGGGCAATATCACAGACAGTAGAAACGACTATACCTACGCTTTTCTTTCATAGTATTCAATTCATAGTTTGTAAAACCAAAAGTAACGACATCCTATGCTACTTAAGTATATTTGAAAATATTTTTTATATAAAGGCACAGTAGTCTTGGACGGTGCTTTAGGTAAAACCTACAAAACCTAGCTAGATCTCAGAAGAATATAAACAGCTTTGGTCCTCTAACTTGCATTATCATTAAAAGTGGATACTGTTATGCAAAATTTGCTTGCTTAATTTCATGACTTGAGTTATCCAAGAAACATAAATGCATGTTAGCTTTATATATACATACATTATAGTTCCTGTATTAGTTACAAAACTTACACACATTTAAATGAACAGTGTAGAAACTGGCGATGCAATGCATTTTGCGACCTAGGTCGCAAATCGCATCTAAACTCGTAAATCATGCGCAGTTCGGCGTGCTTCGACCCGCGGTTGCAATGTTATATATTATAAACAATACAAAGGCAATAAATTACAAATCCAATCGCTATTGTGGTTTATCAATCCTTTCAACCGGATCACAGTTTGTTTGTTCATAACATTGAATTGAGGGTCTCTGGCGCGGAAGGCAAGGTTGATTTAGGTATAATAGTATAATACCTATAAAAGAAGTAGCAAAATATAGTTCTTCGTCAGAAACAATTTAGATGTAGATGGTTTTGAGCAATAGCTAACGAAATAGAGCAAAAAATACATATTTTAGTACTGTGACTTCTGCAGCCTTATCTTGGGGGTTTCCCTCTAAATAAAACCGATTAACTTCGAGCCCCCGCGTTTGTTCATGGATTAATTGTATAACAACAGCTTAACAAGATCCACACAAGTATTACCTACTCAGTGATTCTCCAACGAATGCCAGTGAAACGTAAACTTGTCGAGTCTCATCTCATCTCAATAATATTATAAATGCGAAAGTATGTTTGTGTGTTTGTTAACAGTTTCCTTAACTTACCTCTCACCTTAACATTTTCTTTCTTTCTGGACCCAATTCCACGCAGACGAAGTCGCACACGGAAGCTATTCCCGAATAAGAATAATTAAATTTTTTTACATTTTTTATTTGAAAAACTCCATCGATGAAGAGTTTGTAATTAATTAAATTGATGGTTGAGTGGAAATGTTTCAGGTTTCAAATTGCGGTCGAGCTCTCTGCCGCCATCGCCCCGTCGTCGCCCACCCCGAGCCCCGTGCCCGTGCCTACCGCCGCCGCCGCGGTCAACGCGCACTTATTTAGGCGCCATGCCATATATCTAAACGTGAGGAGAAAGTGATATCATAAACATATACATATGTATATTTTTAGATTATTAAACTTTGGATAAAATTTTGATTATATGTTACCGCTAAACTTAGACTCGACTGAGATATAACATCTTAGTTGTGAAAACTAAAAAAACGCACTGAAAATAATGAAACACAAAAAAAAAATTGTGCTTTATCAATAAAAAAATGCATAAATTCAAATCGGCAAAATCTAAATAAACAGTAATATAATATAGGTTCTGGCTTTTCTCGCAGTTCTACCCGCGTCGATATAATTATTGTGAATGTCAGTGAGGTGCAATATGCGCGAGCCGCAAGCGGCTTTTAAGGTTTCCGGCGGTGCTCTTCCCGAGGGAATTCGATAACAGTATGTATAAGCTATATTTCCATGTCGTAACTACCTATATTTGTGCAAAAAATCATGTCGATTTGTTGATCGGTTGCGACGTGAAATAAGGACAAATAAACAAACTCACTTTCTCATTCATAATATTAGTAAGGGCTGTTCGGTGATAACTGCCGTATTGTAGCAATCTGAATTCTACTTCAGCGATCACACATTTGTTGTGCCACGGCAGCGACGCAGTCATGTATGCGGTCTCCGTATGAAATAGAAAAGAACAATATGTTTGTCTTAGCTATTTTACCAAATTTTTTTCTATCTCTGGGCTCTGGCGTCTGGGCAATATCACAGACAGTAGAAACGACTATACCTACGCTTTTCTTTCATAGTATTCAATTCATAGTTTGTAAAACCAAAAGTAACGACATCCTATGCTACTTAAGTATATTTGAAAATATTTTTTATATAAAGGCACAGTAGTCTTGGACGGTGCTTTAGGTAAAACCTACAAAACCTAGCTAGATCTCAGAAGAATATAAACAGCTTTGGTCCTCTAACTTGCATTATCATTAAAAGTGGATACTGTTATGCAAAATTTGCTTGCTTAATTTCATGACTTGAGTTATCCAAGAAACATAAATGCATGTTAGCTTTATATATACATACATTATAGTTCCTGTATTAGTTACAAAACTTACACACATTTAAATGAACAGTGTAGAAACTGGCGATGCAATGCATTTTGCGACCTAGGTCGCAAATCGCATCTAAACTCGTAAATCATGCGCAGTTCGGCGTGCTTCGACCCGCGGTTGCAATGTTATATATTATAAACAATACAAAGGCAATAAATTACAAATCCAATCGCTATTGTGGTTTATCAATCCTTTCAACCGGATCACAGTTTGTTTGTTCATAACATTGAATTGAGGGTCTCTGGCGCGGAAGGCAAGGTTGATTTAGGTATAATAGTATAATACCTATAAAAGAAGTAGCAAAATATAGTTCTTCGTCAGAAACAATTTAGATGTAGATGGTTTTGAGCAATAGCTAACGAAATAGAGCAAAAAATACATATTTTAGTACTGTGACTTCTGCAGCCTTATCTTGGGGGTTTCCCTCTAAATAAAACCGATTAACTTCGAGCCCCCGCGTTTGTTCATGGATTAATTGTATAACAACAGCTTAACAAGATCCACACAAGTATTACCTACTCAGTGATTCTCCAACGAATGCCAGTGAAACGTAAACTTGTCGAGTCTCATCTCATCTCAATAATATTATAAATGCGAAAGTATGTTTGTGTGTTTGTTAACAGTTTCCTTAACTTACCTCTCACCTTAACATTTTCTTTCTTTCTGGACCCAATTCCACGCAGACGAAGTCGCACACGGAAGCTATTCCCGAATAAGAATAATTAAATTTTTTTACATTTTTTATTTGAAAAACTCCATCGATGAAGAGTTTGTAATTAATTAAATTGATGGTTGTCACTTGTAAAATATCTTTCGAGCTCAACATCTCAATGAGCTTTTTAGTGCTAGCGATATTAAAATATGCACTATCAATACCTCGCAGGGTAAGTAATAAAATTTTGTTCGAGTTAAATAATTCGAGATACTGCGTATTTAGGAGTTCAGCGAAAGGGAATGGATTTTTTCCTTCTTACTGAGAATTACGACTTTACGAGGTTCGAGTTATTGAGAATCCACTGTATGTAATTTTAACTATCTTAGACAATAACAACTTATTTGGATAATAAGTCGCATACTTGTTTATTGTAGAACAAGAAAACATAACAAGCGGTGTCGTTTTATAATAAGGCTGTAGATCGCATTACAGTTGGACCTACCCAAGCGAGACGTCTTGTCACATACTCGCAGCCGCCGTCTATAATTTGCTAATATCAGACTTTGTAATGTAATGTCGACCGACATGTCTAATTTATAGCACTAAACATAAGATAAGATAAACATACTTTATTGCACACCAAAATTAATGAAAATTACAATGAAAGAAAAGCCATAAAAGAAACATAAAACACATTGGTATAATATGTAAAGGCGGCTTCTCTTTAGCAACATAACATACTATTAGAATTACTGTTTTTAGATAAATTATAACAGATATATTATTTCATTTATCAAGAACAGACTGAAAACTAAAATAATGTCTCACAATATCCTGTTTTTTTTTGTAACTTAAACTAATCCGATTACAGTTATTTATTTTGAAATCAACCGGTTTGTTTCTTAAAAATTCAAAGCCTAGGGTTTCACGAACTCCGGGGCCCTTGAGGGACTTTCTACTTATGATACCATTTTTATTTCTACAAGTTTATTAAAACAATACATTACACCATTTTTCATTTGAAAATGTGACGAAAAAAGGACGTAAGTACTATACTATACATACAACGTGACTTTTATTCACTTGAAAGCGGCAAATAGTAAATGGTACTCATGAAACTGCACAACTTTCTCAAAGGGACCTATACAATATAAAAAGAAATACAAATCTGCTCATCTGATGTAAATTATAAGATATATATGAAAGTCACGTTGCACATGTTCGCAGGTGTAAATCTAAAATACCGTACATGTGTGCGTTAAGGGCAACACCAGACAACCGCCATCTCATAGATAGCTAGGCTCTCAGAAAATAACATGATATATATTAAGCAATTAATATGAATAATAAGCAAATAATATGAACTATTTATTTATTTCGTATGTGACGAGATCTAATTTTTACGCCAGGTTATACGTTACTTTACAACTGTGTTAACATAAAAGTGTGGTACTTATAGCAATAACATATTTACAAAAAAAAATGTTATTCATTAGCTTAAGCTCAGCCAAAATTGTGATAATATGTATCACACATTTCTGTTACATGATTGATGTGTCCCAGGCCTTCCGGAACACGAAAAATAAAAGAATATTTAAAAAGTACGTTGCTTTATTTCACCATATTCAAATTGACAGACCATAGATCAACCACAGACACACCATTATATAGAAACAATCACAGCTATCTTTGGATACATATCAAATATCCCCCTCACTAATTTAAACGTTGGGGTGCCCTCCTTACTCTACTAGAACGTCTCAAACCCTCGTTACATACAGACTGCTCAACATCTTGAACATCATCGTTACATACATTAGGTTCAGAAACAATTTGTACAGTCTCTGAAGGAGACGGTACCTCTTCGGTCATCTGAGGCTGAAGATCTACATTTTGATCATATAAATTTTGAGATATAGCTAAAGATTGAGAAACATTATTTTTAGTTTGATAATTATCAATTACAACATTTTCTAAGTTAACATCATACTTAGGTACTACAAAATTTGGTTCCTGAGCACAAGAAATAATCTGATCCATGTGTCTTTTCCATATAAAATTTTTCTCATTCGCTACTTTACATAGGTAAGTTCTTTTACCCAGAACCTCATCAATAAAACATTTAATAAATTGTTTTTTATTTGGATTCCTATAGTCCCTACAATATACTATCTCTCCCTCTTTAAATCTTTCATCTCTTTTCTTTTCCTTACTTAAAATGTTATTCTCCCACTGTTTATTATTTTTCAACAAATCCAATCTGGTCCTCAGTTTCCTTTGAAACATTAATTCAGATGGAGCTACTCCTGTACTCATATGAATTGAATTTCTGTAATGAAAAAGATATCTATTCATTAATGTTTCAAAAGAACTACCAATATTTCCCTGATCTTTCAATACCTTTAGCATGCCTGACTTAAAATTTCTTACAGAGTTTTTCACGAGACCGTTTGTCGCCGGGTGAAATGGAGGAGATGTTTCATGTTTTATTCCATTTTTACTAAGAAAATTTGCAAACTCTTTAGAACAGAATGTACTTGCATTATATGTAACTACTATCTCTGGCAATCCATATCTACTGAAACTTTCCCTGAATTTCTCAATAGTACTTTTAGAGTCCAAGTTCTTAACAATAAAAGTTTCCGGCCATTTATGTAGAATATGAATCTACATATAATTAAAAGTAGGTACATATTTATTGTCAATCGGTCCTAGAAAATCTGCATGTACACGCTCATAAGGTTCATAGGTTACATTCAGTTAAATGATCCTTATATTTTAATGGCACAACAACCTTACCCATTGGCTTCACTAACTGTCCGTTGTAAGTTTTCAGATCAAATTCAGTCGGCTGCAATTCAAATTTGGAAAGTTTGCTTTCATTCACACTGAACTGCTGCTCCTGTATCAAGCTCCATTTCCAGCTGCTCTTGGTCCACAGTGCAGGTCACGATGAAAGGAGAAACATAGTTCACTACATGATCCGGCTCCGTCACCGTAAAAAAGGTTTCCATAGAATCTGACTCCTGATTTTGATTCTCGTCTGTGGCTTCTAAATTGTGTGTTGATTTGCTCTTGCAAACTGAGGCCAAATGTCCAATCTTCTTACAAATCTTACACTTGTAGGTCTTGTACCTACACTTTGAAAATAGGTGATTAGACTTTCCGCAGTGAATACACAGTAAAACATTTTCTTGTTTTGTCTTATTCTGTGAAGTGCCCTGTTTGTACACTTTTTTGATCTTATTAATGGGAAGTCTTTCTTGAAGAACAGATTCCTTATTAAGTGCAATATCCAACAGCTGTGTTATTGGTCTCTGAGTGTTTTCCTCACAGAGCTTTTCATAAACCGGTCCCTGTCTCATGCCAGTAACAAACTTATCTATTCTATTTTTTACCAGAGAAAGTATAATAACGTCTGCTTCTTGAACACCGTGAGCGCGTGCGCTGAGTCGTTGTACAAACCAGCGGGTATAAAATTATTCTTTTACAGATAAGACAATTGGATTTTAATGAAAATAAATTATATTAGGTTGTACGGAGCAAATCCCCCGGCATAAAATAATTTCAAAAAAGTTTTGTAATTAAGGTACCTAATTAATTGAGTGTTGGATACTTATAAGCGTTATTGTACTTATTCATTTATTTATTCATAAAACATTGACATTACAGAACTAATTCCAATGCGTCAATATCAATTTAATAAAATAAAAATTTACATATTTAAATAAAGTAGGTACTAATATAAATTAATACATTCTGTCAAAAAAAAAAACACCAAATTAGTTTACAAACTAGATAATAATAATTTATAGATTTTATGTCAATAAATTTCATGTCAGTCTTTAGTTTTAAAACATATTCTATGAATGTACTATCTTCTAACATTATGTATAAATATGTATAAATGTATACTTATGTATAAATACCTCGTTGCTAGTGCTCTCCTCACTGCTTCAATTAGTTTTTTCAGCTTGATGACTAATATTTTGGGCCCCACCTAGATGATTTCGAACGTCATTGTTTTTTTCATTGAATTTTCATTACCAAGTGTGAACCACAGAATCATCGAGCCAGTTATTTCCTGTCACTGTGTGCAGTTGTCGATGGGCTTCAGTTGCTATTTGATAAATTAAATTAATCTTATTTGATAGATTAAATTAAACAGCCTTAATTTAAAAATACTAATCTAAAACAAAAAACGTTTACCCTAACCCTAACCCATAGCAGCCCCAATGCTGGGACTCGAGACTTCTAAAACATAACTCACAAAGTAGGTTGTTAAACAAAATCTTAATAATTATGACCGTGTATCAGTGTATAAGTGTATCAGTAAGCAACTACATTATATTGTGAAAAGTGTATACATACCTTATTCATCAACCTGTATGTAAAAGGTATAGTTTAGTGAAATTGAATATTCATTGTATTCTAGTGGTCTCGGAAATCCTCTAGTGAACAGGTAAATAGTTCACGGTGGCATGTCGGGGGAAGCACGGTATCACTGGATAGCTAACCTTCCGCTGCTTCTCAGCAACTTCCGCGTTTTACAATAATTCCATTTGCATTCAATATTCTCTGCTCTATTCCAATAATACTAGTAATACCTATTGGATAAATATCTAAGGTGATATCGATAATATGATAACAGCGGTAATGGCCTCACATAACTGTATATATGTCGCAGGAATATGATAAAATCAGTGATTTGATCAAATCCCGGGATATGTAAAAATAATAAAACGATTTTATCATTTATCATATCCCTAAATGAATCTAGTGATTTGATCAAATCCCTAAACTGATTTAGTGATATGATAAAAATAATATTATACTGTAGTATTTAAAAGGTTTAAGGTTAAAAAGAAGCGGTCGTGGCTCAGTGCGGCTTGCGTGGTCGCGTCGATCACGCAGGATAACTGACTACAGACACGGTCATAACCTGGATGTGTTCTGGGGTTGGCCACTAGCCCCATAGCCTCCACCAATCTGGACTTGGCCCCCATGTGTGGAGTATGGCCTAACCTTCCCGACTTATGGGAAGAGACCCATGCCTCTGTAGTTTTTTAAGGTTTATTTGGTACAACATACATTAAAACACACTAAAATCTTAAAAATCAACATTAGAACTTTATTTATTTGGTATCGAATGAACAAAAACATTTTGAAAAATACACAAACACACACAGATACACAAAAACAATGTTGTCATAAAAACGTTAAACAGTCAAATACATCCAGATTAAGACCGTGTCTGTAGTCAGTTAACCTGCGTGATCGACGCGACCACGTAAGCCGCACTGAGCCATAACCGCTTCTTTTTAACCTTTAACCTTTTAAATACTACAGTATAATATTATTTTTTCACATCACTAAATCAGTTTAGGGATTCAAATCACTAGATTCGTTTATATAGGGATATGATAAAATCGTTTTATTATTTTAACATACCTATCTATCCCGGGATTTGATCAAATCACAGATTTTATCATATCCCTGCGACATCTACATGGAAGTTCGTGACAGATGATCGAGGAAACTTGCACCTATCTAGGCCCGAACAAAGTTATTATGTTCAGAGCGTATCCATCAATTCCTTATTAGTTATTTTCATACTCTCAAAATAAACGTCACTCAATTTAACCGCAGAAACCCGAGAAAGCTGATTAAATACACTTTCCGTCCATTCAAATATCAGTATCACATTTCACCATGCTGTAGGTAATCAAGCGAATTTAGTACCTCAGCTTTTGATAAGTTTTTGTTTCTGCTGACTTAACTATTCCGCGAATCCATAAATCCTTCCTCATTGAATATTGGTGTCATCAAATCAAGCCTGCTGTTTCTTTTCTGTTGTTGTTTCTCGTGTTGTAATTGTCTAATGTAATCTTATATCCGAGGGGACGAAGTTGCCGAGTTCACATAACGTGAGATTTATGTTTCTCTAGCTCGCTACAATTGCTTGTTTGTCTCTTATTTGTCATTTGCCCAGTGGAAATTGTAGCAGAATATCCTGGTCACGTCCCCTCGGCCTTTCCCCGCCCCGCAAGTGGGCTTTGTCTGAAAACCGTAGCGGGTGACCCCGCCGCATGCAATGCTTCTCCAAATATCTATTGCCGGCGGCCATATAATAGCAGCCTGCATCCTCGGTATTATACAGGAAAATTGGATAGCACTCGAAAATTGAAAGATAGTAATTGATTCTGCCTGTATCCACTGACATTGACCTATATTGAGTGATGAATTTCAGAGTACCTCACGTTTGATTTGTGTGTATAAATACGATTTACGTTGAAGTTTTATGTGTTGACAGACACTTTGCTCAATACTGAAGTGCCTCTGAAATGTTGGTTCAAAATTCACAAACAGCCTTTTTCAGTTCTCATTTTTCTGTTACTGTTACTACTTGTCAGGTAGGTAGTCCGGAGGTAAGCACATCCAACAACAGTTTTTAGTTCCGAACCGCTTTTAGGTCAACGACAAGACTTCTTACTACATTTTAGTATACCTCCAGCCTTAGTAAATGGGGACATAAAGACCTAGTTGAGACTGCCCAGATTACAGCAGCTCAATGTACCTAACCGTGCAATACCTAATCGGTGTGTTTTAGCACGGTTCTAGTGTACATATGAAACCACTAAAATCAGATGCAATAAGGAAGCGATCCGTAAATTCAGCCCCTACCGTATCGTGTCATCTGCTACTCACGTGAAATATGAAATTATAATTTAATATTCCCAAACAGAGTCCGCGATGTTTGTGATGTTCAACAAAAAAGAATTCAATGATAAGAACAAACAGTTCCTTCATCCATTTGTTGTGTAAGAAAGTTCTAAGAAAAACCAAAAAGATTTCTGTTTGCTCCATAATACAGCTTTACTACGCCAATGTTATTTTATTGGGTCATAATTTTACGTAAGTACGCTTATGACCTACATAGTTAACTTGGCAACTTCTAAAGTTCTGCAATCTGTACGAAGACCGGTACATATGTATCGCTGACTATAGAAATGGGGACGTGACACGACTTTAAAGGCCGTTTAAACACTAAACGCATGGTTTAAGGGTCATTGCATTCTCGAGTACACTTTAGCGCAAAGTCTAAAACGATTTATGTACATTATATGTATGTATAAAAGATTTGTGGCCCCAAGATATGTGCGTCACAATTACTTTCTGTCTATCCTCTGAAAAAAGAAGTACATCCATCACGGATTTAGAGCAATCTTTCAACCAAATACATATCTAGATTACCGGAAAGATTCAGTATTTTCTGCCACATATAAATCATTTCTACTTGACTAATACCCCTAAAAAATATTTTGACGTACCTTTGGTACTACACGTGGTTTGGTAATGCACGATTACTGACTTTGAACTTTTATAATATTTTTTGAATATATTATAAAAAAGAAAAGTATAGAGACTGTTACCGCGACACCTGCGACAGAGGAGTGCGGGGGGTCCGCCTCGACCGTTCCCAGTGGCTGAGCTACGTCACTTGCTCTTTGAATCTGCGCGAGCACCACGCATACGTACTATACTGAGTTATATTATTTTTTTGTATGGTGTTTTGAAGCCATTATACAATATTTTTTGAATCAAAGCATTTTCATTGAAGAAAATCCCAAAATCAAGACAAATCAGTTTACATGGTGACCCCGACGTGATACAACGAAATCCAACATTCAATGATGGACGGCCATATTGCCACGTTTTTGAAGAACAAAGGATCCACCATTCAACAATTGAATCAACCATAACCAGGCATTTTGAGAAGGTTTTGAGAACATTTGTGTGCTGGAAAATACATGTATTTCTGTGACATAAAAACAAACAAAAACTGTGGAACGTGGTGAATGTGATAAGCTGTGAAAAAGGAGAATTGTACATGGTATTCAAAGGCATCACCTACCTATGTTTGAAGCCCGCCAGTCAGCCAGGAGCACTGCAGCAACGGTTTAACGAGGAAAGTGTACCTATCCTTATTTTCTGCTATACTTCTCCACATTTCCAACCCATTCTATACAGTTGCCAAAGCATTTTTCTTTGCCTATTACGCATAAACACCTAGTACCTATTTGCCTATTTTTTTTTTCTAAAATTGCCAATTTCATTAAAGCTAAAACGCACCTATTTTCAACTTTGCTAGCATTGTAAATCATTGTAGCTTAAAAGCATAAAAACAAGCATTGCCTTTTGCATAGTAAGTACGTAAGTGTATTTATTTGCTGAGCAAGTACATTTTAAAAATCGCGAAGTACTATTCATACAAAACAGTTGTGCACTGCATAGCAATTAGCTTAATTCAGTCCTTTTACATTGAACAACAATCCTCTAAACGCATCATCCCTCATTTTATAAAAACATTAATTAAATCAGATATTCACCGTTATTACGTATCTAAATTCAAGGTCAACGCATCGGCCATTGCATCGGTCGGTCGGGTCCAAAGTACATCATCGCAGCGCAGCCTACTCGTCTGCGCAAGCACAGCTGATCGACGTCGGCCATCTTGCAGACCGCCCCACGGTGTTACCAGGAGCATAAGCCAGTTACAAATTTACGTATCGTTACTTTTTATTCCAATTAAGTACCTTATCAGTTCGCAACTTAATTTAGTGGTAATATTTATTTAGAATGAAGGAAAAGGGGATATCTTTATCGTTAGAGGAATGCATAGCTAAACGTAGCTCTGTAAAGGGACGGAAAACTAATTTCAAAAACTTTTTAAATGAATTGAATACAAAACCTATCACTAGCATTTCTGAAACTGAGAAAAATGAACTTTCTATGCGATTGGATAAATTTCAGAGTATGTTTACAAAATATGATGAGTTGCAAACTGATATTGAAGTATTAAATTCAGATGCACTCTCTGCTGAACTTCAGATTAGAGAGGAAATGGAACAGTCATTTTATGAACTCATTTCATCAGCTCAATCGTTGCTACTTAAACTGACTCCAAGTTCCGATCATCACTCCGCCCCAAGTATAGCGGAATCGGAAGCTAATTCACGATGCCATCACGGTAATAATATGGGATTTCGTCTCCCACTAATCAAAATATCCAATTTTGATGGCACATATTTTAAGTGGTTAGAATTTAGAGACACTTTTAACTCTCTGATACATAGTAATGATGCGATAAAACCTATACATAAGTTTCACTATCTAAACTCCTATTTAGAAGGTGAAGCTGCCCAAGTCATTTGTAACCTAGAGGTGACTGATGCCAATTATACGGAAGCATGGCGCCTCCTCTGCGAGAGGTACAATAATAAGAAACAACTTATCAATAATCACATGAATTCATTATTCGATTTACAGCCCATACCTCGCGAATCGGCAAAGGCTCTGCGCCATATTATAGATCATGTTTCAAAGAATTTACGGGCAATGGCCACGTTAGGTCTCTCTGTCACTAATTGGGATCCACTAGTCATTCACATGGTTTCAGCCAAGCTAGATAATAATACTAGTATCAAATGGGAAGAGTCCAAAGGCAATTCAAACAAAGACATTCCAACACTTGAAGAATTCTTTACATTTTTAAAGAATCGTGCAGATATACTAGAAAGTGTTCAAAATAATAAGACAGATAGGATTTCAATTAGGCGTGAATCATTTCCTTCCAACAAGGTGCAAAAAATACCCGTAAAATCGCATGTAATTTCAGTTCCGGAAGCCTCGTCTGTGCTGTGTTCTTCTGCGTCCACTGCTAGCTTCGTACCTTCGTGTGTCTACTGCAGCGGCAGCGGCCATCGCATCTACGATTGTTCTTCTTTCCTAGAGAAGTCAGTCACAGACAGGATCTCTGAGGTAGCAAAGCTCAAATTATGTTTTAATTGTCTTCGCAAGGGGCATCATACGCGCCATTGCAAGCTGGGTTCTTGTAACATATGCAAAAAGCGTCACAATACGTTGTTACATAAGGAAGATTCTCAGGTTGTCAATACATCAGTGAGCAATGAAACGCCAGACATTAGTGATGACGTTGCTGTCAATATGTCCGTTTCCACAACTAATCATGTCTTGCTATCTACTGCATTAATAGACGTTTACAATCCAGACACAAATAAATATGCTACTGTGCGCGCATTACTGGATAGCGGGAGTCAAACATCTATAATCACACAAGAGTTAAAGCAAAGGTTACAGTTGACTCCTCAGCTTACAAATACAAATATAGTAGGCATAGGCAATAAATCACTTACCTCTAAAATAGAAAGGTGCTTCGTCAAAATCCAATCGAAGTCTGGTAGTAATTATTCCGCATCCATTTCATGCTTGGTATTACCTGAAATAACCGGAAATCTGCCCCACAATAACGTAGATTTTTCGCAGTTTAATTTGCCACAGAATATCAAACTAGCCGATCCGACTTTCAATCAGTCAGCACCCGTTGATATTTTAATAGGCGCCGATCTGTTCTGGAACTTATTAGGAACAAATCAAATTTCATTAGGTGAGAATAAACCAATAGCCAGAGAATCTAAGCTCGGTTGGATATTAGCCGGACCTATAGCTGTGTTTGCGCATACAAACTCACTTCATTCAAATGTAGTACATTGCAATCATTTGTCAATTGAAAATAAATTAGATGAAGGCTTAACAAGGTTTTGGGAAATCGAAAATGTCCCCGAAATAGACAAAAGGTTAACAGATTTAGACATTGAGTGTGAAGAACATTATGTAAAAAATACCTATCGTACTCAAGAGGGTAGATTCTGTGTTAGATTGCCTCTTTTGACAGAACCAGACTGCTTAGGAAATTCATATAAATTAGCTAAGAGGCGTTTCATTGCACTGGAGAGACGGTTCAAGAATAATTCTGATCTCAAAAGAGAATATGCTAAGTTTATCCATGAGTACAAAGAGTTAGGTCATCTCTCTGAATCCGACGAATGCATTCCTAAAACGTCATACTTCATTCCACATCATGCCGTAATCAAGCCATCCAGTGAATCTACAAAGTTGCGCGTTGTATTCAATGGGAGCGCTCCTACCACATCAGGTTATTCAGTGAACGATATTCAGATGGTGGGGCCTCATATTCAAGATTCTTTATTTAACATTGTTTTGAGATTCCGATGCTACAAATATGTTATCTCTGGTGACGTGGAAAAAATGTATCGCCAGCATTGAGGTATTATTACTAGCGTATAGAGAAGCTATACTAAACGAAAAACCTGTCGCATCTTGACGACAAGGGGGGCGGTCTGCACGGGGGGAGCGCGGCGTGAGCTCCGGTCTGTGCTGCAGCGCTAAACCTAGCGACTGTTGTCTAAACAAATTAGTAAAACATGCAGCTCATGCCGCTTAGAGATTATATTTTTCTCGCGACCAAAACGTCGTAAGCGCCGTGAATTTCATAGCGGTTACGCGTTTTGTTCAACGTATTGTAAGGACATCGTTACTCCTATAGATTGACGGCGCAGAAGTGACACAGCTTTTGTACCTACAAAACTTCATTTGATTGAATACATACAAAATTTGAATGAGTTACGTGGATAAAAAATACATAGTAAGTTAGAAAAGTAAATTAAAATAAATTGTTACGCATTTAAAATCAAATTGAATAAAAAACTAATTGGCAATATGACATTAAAATACACACTTGCGCTTAATATAGTAAAATAAAAAAAAACCACTATCGCAATTTGACATAAAGTTTATTTACCTTTAAACAAAATTAACTTTGTAAATTTCTGACGCTCATACAAACAATCATTTGTAACTTTAGCTTCGTGAACTAATCGAATAGTTGCATATTTATTTATTACCGCTCGAATTAAGTGAACTCTGTGATTAAGTGTGGAAGGTTGATTAAATGCATGCTGAATTAAACATGTAAATACTTCTTTTTCCACGAATAATTTTAACGTGTGCACTGTAATGTAAGTATAGTTGTATTTAGAAGAAAGAAATTTACCACCACTCTTCTTTATTAAATGACGTATAATAATCTCGGTGGAAAGGCATACTTTGTAAACGTCTTCGGAAGAATAACACAAACCGCCCATGTCTTTTAGCGTTATTAATTTGTGATGTGGAAGTTTACTCGTTGTGGTTAAGGTGTCAACACACTCTTCACATTTCAATGATTTTATTAGATAACGGGACACATATCCTGAAATATATCCAACTATGAGTTGTGAAGCTTCTGTTGCACTTTCATTATTGAGCATATTTGCAAAGATTTCACAATTTTTTTCAGTCTCTATATCAGATTCAAGCGCGCGTGTCGACTCTAAAACCTCATATGCCTCCTCATCTTGTCGGTTGAAACTAGACGTGCTATTGATAATATTTACGGACGATGAATTTAAGATACAGAAATTATCTAAAGGAATGCAGTTCCCACTGAAAGATGATCGTAATTCTAGGTGGTTCAACGTTTTTTTATAGGCCGCTCTCAATTGAAGTGCATTAGGATTGTTGTTGTATCCGCCGTGTTTCCTGATTAATCCAAAAAAAATTTCCAAGTGATCCTGGTTTATGCGGTACATCGATATGTAGTTAATAAGTTTTTTTTTCTTCCACTAAATAATTGTAAAGTGTCTTCATTGATTCTATACAGATTATGCCTCCGATAAATCCTGTTTTATTTGAGGACTCCACAATTTTCTTTTTTGTGATACTCATTATGATTTTAGGATTTTGGTTCTTTCTTTTGATAATCCTTTTGGTCTGCACTTGGTATCGCAGCTGCAGTATATATGACTTGACTTCATCTAGGAAGGCAAAAATGTCTGATTTGTTTTTATTGTCTATTGGACGTTTAAAACCATAGAAATGAAATTTTCTGGAATTCATGACATCGAAAAAGTTATTCATGATTGTTATGAAGTTAACAGTAGCAGAAGAATCTTTGAATTTGCTTGATTTTAAAATATCATCACAGAGCGTTATTGCTTTTGCAACACTCATGCTAAGCAATTGCGTAGCAAGCTTCACTTTCATTATCTGGTTGCGGAAAGAAATGTGACGCGGTGTCAATTTATTAGCAAATCGCAGACCTTCACTTTGCTGGAGTTTGTTCAAATTGATTAGCAGCTGCCATCTTATCTGTCCATTATTTCCATCAAATATCAACCGTTTCCGTTCAAATGTGTTTCTGATTAATTTTATTGTATGGCAAGGGTCTAAGAAAATGCACACTTTTTCTGACGTAGAAGGATGAGGAAAATGAGTCTGTATATTATTTAAATCGGTCAGTTGACATCCTAAGATTTCAGCTGCCTTTAAATTTGTAGCACAACCATCAAATGTGAGATTTGGGACAATCACGCCAACCTCGTGACACTTTTGTAAACAAATTTTAATTAAATTTGCTTTTCTTTCTGCATTAATACCCGCTATTAAAAAATACCCAATTGGCAATTTCCAATTTTCATTTATAGAAACCAGCATGAATACTAAAGCTTGAGTTGCTGTTGTGTCCTCGTCTTCACCTTCTATAGGACCTGCGCCAAAGTTGACCGTGCCAAGTTTGCGTTCTTTGTTAAATAACTTTTGACTTCGAATTGCCATCTCATCGAATACTAAAGAACATAGTACCGGCTTTTCGTTCAATTGGCTTTTCTTTTTTAACACTTTAAAAGCTTCTTCGGTGAAGCCAGGTTCAGCATCCACTGTTGAGTACCACCTGGAAATTGTTCTGGGGTGCGGAAGAGCTTTATTATAAGTCTCTCTAATGTATTTATAAGCAGCTGGAGAATAATAGTGTAAAGTCAGTGCAAACTTTCGTAGTGGTGCAGTATACAGCAAGGAATGTTTGTTCTGTTTAGTTTTTTTTATTAATGATTTATGCAAGTCCACAAGTTCAGCTTTATGCATTAAGGCATTTTCCGTTTGTGCATCAAATCCAAACTTACTTTTCATATCGTTGATCAACAATTTATAAGACTCACATTTTTTTCTTAAGTATCTGTTTTGTCTCTGTATCTTCTTAAATTTATCTGCAAGTACTTTTCTAGCTGTACTTTCTTTTAATAATTTCTTTTTTAATACTATCTTTCGAGGAGTATCAAAGATTGATTCCGAATCACTTACTGGTTCAGATATTGGTTCCACCAATTCCGAAGTACCTGATTTTGAATCGCTAACGTCGTATGGTACTGCACATTTCTTCAGATATTGTCGACCTGTCTTGGTGATGTATTTATCTTCATTTTTAAAATGATCTGAACATATGAGTGTATGGTCGCTCGGTAGCCATGTCTCTTCGTTTCGATTTTTTTGGACAAATTTTATCCATGCTTCTCTTTTTTCATGACCAGGGCGAGGAAACCTTAAAGAAAACATTAGTTATTATATCATCTTCATCTGCAAACTGTCACTAAATTTCTAAGCAGAAAAACCCAGTTACACTTTTTTGATCCGACCCGGGGATTGAACCCCTGATCTCCACGTTACTGTTACAGTAAAGTGCGATCCAACTACGACTGCGCTACGGAGACAGTCATATAGTTCACCAACCATTAGTGCCTACGCGTCCTGTCTGTATTGTTCACATTTCATAATCTATGATTTTCAAACAAAATGTCGACAAGTCGTTGAAAATAATGTATATAATTCGTTTTGATTGGTTTTAATTAATAATTGTGTTAACTTACCGATGATAAGTCACTCCACTATCTTTTTTCTTTGTAGTGGATCGATTTTTACACGTTTTCACCACTCTAGCCGGCATTTTTAGATTATTGTTAGTCACAATTTCGGCACACGGGCAATCGCTTGAGCGTTAGGCAAGTGACTAATCCAGTTGTTGCCAATTGGCAACAACGCACGGCGCGAAAAACTGGTTCGTTGCGTCTGTTCCATACGCTAGTAATAATAGTTCAATGATCGCCAGTGTTTAGTTGATGAAAGAGATAGGCCGTTACAGTTAATATTGTGGCGAGACAATGATGATGAGCCCTTAAAAACATTGCAATTAAATACTATAACATATGGTTATTCTAGTGCAAGCTTCCTGAGTACGCGCTGCCTATGGCAACTTGGTCAGGAGTGTGAAGATGATAACATAAGAACTGTAATACAGAAAGATTTCTTAGTAGATGATTTACTTACGGGATCTGATTCAGAGAGAGAATTACACTATATAAAAGCTGAAGTGGAAGGAGCGTTGTCAAAGGGTTGCTTTAATCTGAGAAAATATCGTTCAAATTTACAATCTATACTTACAGAGTCTCAGATAAATAATGATTCATCCGATCCCGATAAACAGAAAAGTCTAATAATCAGTTCATCTTCTCATACTTTAGGAGTAGGATGGAATCCTAATGAAGACATAATTAATTTCCCCACTAATTATACTAGTTCTAATAAAAACCCCACTAAACGATCCATTCTCTCAGATTCATGCAAAATCTATGACCCTCTGGGATTGTTAAGCGTACTCACCATTCAGCCCAAGATTTTAATTCAAAAATTATGGATCTCCAAGGTACAATGGGATGATCCTGTGCCTCACGAAATTAATCGTGAATGGCAAAGCTTTGTGAATAGTTTAAGCTAC